>JAPDVU010000001.1:23690352-24344352 GCA_026230045.1 Corynorhinus townsendii
GCACCATCCCTTGTACATCCCCTTTTCCTTCCAAAGAGAATCAGGGTCTGGTTCATGTGTCTATACTTTCCCAGGCAGCAATATCCCTGGGGGAAGCTGACCCCACTCACCTCCAGGGGTGGCCTGTTTGAGCTAAGGAAATATAATTGGTTCAGGAGTGGGCATATGCCAATGAGATGTGAAAAGTTGTCTGCTGGGAAAGTTCTGGGGAAAGATTCCTTAAACTTTAGAGAAAACTACAAGAAAAGACAAGAAAGAAAGGAAAAAAGACATAAGGAAAAACAAATATAGAGTAGAATTCAGCATTTAAGTGCACATATTATTGAGCCACACTGGCTGGATTTGAATCTACCACTTACTGATTACCTAACAATCAACAAATCACCTAGCCTTTCAGTGCCTTTAAATGTTCTTCTACAAAAGGAGTTATAAGAACAAAAAAATGAGGTAATGTAAAATGCTGGCACACAGTCGGCACTGTATAACTGTTGCTTATTATTATTTTGTTCTGGATGTTTGCTTCAAACTTCTGAGCCTGAGGATTAAACAAACTCCAAGGATACAAAGAGGATTTTAAGTAAATGTCTTCAAAATTCATTGAAGCAAAGAAATAGAAAGAACCCAGGTCTTCAACGACATGGTTAAATTTTGTAATCAATCAATACCCTCCTCTGCTGGGCATTCTGTTATAGATGCTAATAAACTCCCTTGCTGTTCCAGCCCCATTGTTCAGATTAGGTTTTCTGGTGTTTGCATACAAAGGCATCCAACTTCAACATGAACTGGACAGGGCTTTTACATTTGATCTTAGCCAAAAGGCCGAGAAGCAATTAGATGAGGCTTTTACAACTTCCTGAAATCGTGGAATCTTTTTTTTTTTTAATGTAATAATATGAATAATAAAAATGTAACTTTTTTATTAAAAAAGTGAAAGCATTTCAGATAAAGTTTTTTCCGATTAAATACCTCCACTTCTTTTTTCCTCCCCAGAGATAACCACCATTATGTCTCTTGTACGTGTTATTTCCTGATTTTTTTCTTATTTATTTGTATAAAAGCTTCTTTATCCAAAGAAAATATCTTGAGTAATTTTGTGTGTGTTAATGTAAGTGGTTATATATTGTTGTACAAGTCTTTCTGCAAAGTCACTTTTTTAGTCAATACATTTTAGAGAGTTAGCTGCATTAATATATAGATTAACCTTATTCTTTGTAACTGTTATAAAGTATTTCAAAGAGTTAATATTCCACAGTTTATTTAGCCAGTCACCAGTTAATGGATTTTTAGGTTATTTTCAATTTTGTTTTCGTTTATGATCTGTAACCAGAGACAAGGCTACAACATACTAGTATGTCCTCAACCTGTCTGCTTGTCAGAGCTACATCATCGGATGCATACATGCTCATGGTGCCATCTATTTTTAGGGAACTGTGAATTTTGTCAACACAAAAGGCCTTCTTTAACACTTGAATTCTTTGTTATTTGATATTATCTTTTCCAACTTGACTCTATTTTTCTAATATTAATTTTGCTAGTGTCTCTTTCTGTTAGCATTTGCTTACTAAGTTTTATTCATCTCTGTATTTTCAATTTTATGGTTATTTTGCTTTAAGATGTTTCTTATAAAATGCATAGCTGGCCGGGCCGGCATGGCTCAGTGGTTGAGCATTGACCTATGAACCAGGAGGTCATGGTTTGATTCCAGGTCAGGGCACATGCCTGGGTTGCAGGCTCGATCCCCAGTGAGGAAGGGGGTGCAGGAGGCAACTGATCAATGACTCTCTCTCATCATTGATGTTTCTCTCTCTCTCCCTCTCTAAAATCAATAAAAAAAATATTTTTTTTAAAAAAAACTTAATGGGATTTTTAAAAATCTAATCTGACTATACTTGGTTTTTAGTGCAGTTGTGTATTTTTTTTCCAATATATTCTCTACCAATTATATGGCTTTGGCATAACAGAGAAAGCTGTGGAAAGCTTCTGACCAGGCTTGGGTAACTAGGGCCAGAAGGTTGGAGTCTGTTTCCAGAAGATAGGGGGTAGGGGGTGGGAAAACCCGGAAAACAAAAGCTATCACCCCTTCATGACTCAGCTACCCTGTGACTGGGTCTCTACTATTGCTAACTGACTGTTCAAGCACATCATGAGTTTCAGCTCACTGAGAGTGACAGGGAAAGGGAGCCACCATTATTTCAGACAGGCAGAGATGGGTGTAACTTCACAAGCTATTAAGCAGTCTATGGGATGACTGACCTTGGGTCCAGTGCCCTCTCTGTCCAATCTGTAGTAGCCAAAGGGATTGGGCCTTGGAGTGCAGGCATGGCTGTACCGCTATCTATCTCTGCTTTGATACGTTTTTCATCTCCCTCTCCAATTACTGAAGCAATAATTACACACCCTAAAGCTGAGCACAGTGGGAAGGAAAAGCCATCCTTCTACTTAGCTCCTTCAGCCTTTAATTTGGTTCTTTTGCCCCTCAAGACCACCTGGATGATTGATAGTGGTGGGTTAAAGATGGCAACAAATTCTTTGACAGAATTTTTCTTGGCCATATGTGCCCATTCTGGTGTGATGTATGTGACTCTAGTACCAACAGCTGCCACTGAATCTAGTGTTCTTACTCAGTCCTGTAGTGTTGGAATACCTTCTGTTGTCAAAGGTTTGGAAGAAGCGTGCATGTGCTTTGACTCCTGAATTCACTTTTGTGCAGTTTTTTTTTTTGTAAATACAAAAGTCTGTATTAATTTCATGTATAAAAAGTAGATGATGTACCAACCAGAAGCACAAGAGTTCCTACACAAACTCTCGATGTTATTAGAGCTTTTGTAGAGTAAAAGTAGTCTACAATCTTGGGCTCATAGGATACCCAAAACTGAAATCTTTGCTCAGTCTGCCACAGACAAGCTTTTTCATTTGTTACTAATATTCTGGCAGTCTGTGACCTTGTGCAAATATATGTCCCTGAGGTATATCTTAGGTAAATGCAGAACACTTCATTTTGGCTTTTATGCAGGTGGCAATTTGTCTAATTTATCGAAGCTCTGTTAATGCACATACTTTTTACTTCCACAGTCAATGCTGGGGACACTAGAATAAAAGGTTGCAATATTTTAAAGCAATTGCTTAAAATCAAATATCAGTTAGTTCATTTAATTAGAATAGATTAATACATAATATTCTTTTAGTAGGGAAAAAAAAAAGGCATATTTGGAAAAACTAAGTTCTCCTCAATCCATCCTGGGAAATGTAACAGGACGCCAAAGACAGAATTCCCACTGAATACAGGGGTTCAGGTCACATGTTTCAAAAAAAGAAACAGTAAAGTCCTTTAAGTTTCTATTTTGGAATTTTCCTTTTATGACAATTTCTAATTTTATATTCTGCATATCCATAGTTTTATACTTGTCCCCGACATAGAAGTTTTTGAACTAGCATCCCTCAAAAACAAAACCAGAAAAACAGCCCTCAGTACAGTCTCAGGACTTCCTAAGGAAATGAAGTTTATAAGGTACTTCATAAGGAAGTGCTGGGGCGGGGGGTAGGGGGGGGGGGGGGCGTGGGTACTGCAGGCAGCTTCTGGCTTCCCCTGAGTGAGCACTGGAACAGCCTGCACCTGCTGGATGGGTCCAATGCAGAATCCAGCTGTTGAGCACTGTCCTGCTCACTGCACACACATTTCATTTCATTCTCTGAGCACAAATATGTGTGTTAAACCATTAGGGCAAGACTTGAAAATCTGGATGATATAAGATTGCAATAAGGGCTGCAAAAGACTCAACTCCGTAAGACAGAAGGGAACTTAACCTTCCAGCAATGCACAAATAAACACCCACCCAACCCAAACCAAGGCCATGGCCAACTGCAGCATCAACATCTGGCAGGTCCAGTACCCAAAGCAAGATTGTAAGAATGAAAATTCAAAGAGTTCCTAAGGATTTTGTTTTAACACCCAAACATTTATAGAAAAAAGTATGGATTCTATTTTAGGGTGGCAGATCATCTTCATTAATTAAAAACCTTTACCAAAGGTCTCCCATATGAGTCTCAAGAGTAAGAGTGAGAAGTCATTAGTCATTTCCTCCCCGATATCAGCTATAAAACCCATAGGCTGGCCATCCCCATGACGTAGTGAAGTAAGGAATCTCTTTAATTTGATAATGTTAGTGTTATTTTCTCAAGTAGTTCAAACACTACAAGACTTGGGGGAAGAAACATTATTAGGAGGAGTTTTGGGGAGCTACCAAAAAAAAAAAAAATGGTAGAAGTTGGTTATGCCCTAAGGAGAACACATAGCCAAAAAGCTTCTGTCTCTAAAAGCATCTCTTAAGCTGTCCGAGAAGCAGGGCCAGGGAGACGCATATACAGTCTGAGTTTACACAGGAAATATTCCTAACCAGAAGAGGGCTGCTGGGCCCGCTGACATCTCTTGAAGTAACATCGACTGCCTGGACTCCGTGCCCATCCACATTAGTCAGAAGTGAGCATTACAGTCAGTTCTCCAGTCGATTCTGGGGAAGAGTTCTGCCAAGCCAAACTTTTTTTTTTTTTTGGTGCTCACTTTTTTCATTATGAAGATAATCCAAATAATATAAGAAAATTTAGAAAATAACAACAGGAAGAACAAAAGAAATCACCTACAGTCCCACTACTCAGATAACCTAACATTCTGATGTATTTCCTTCCAGTCTTTCTTCTACACATAGAAAGTTTTGTTTGGTATTAATGTTGCTTGTTTGGCCAACACATTCACTTTGCATGCTGCTTTCTTTTTTCACTTGAAATCGTATCGTAAGTGCCTCGCTGTGTGGGTATGCAGCTGCCTATAAGGTGTAAAATTGCTGCATGGATTCTGAATCCAGGGCGGCTCCTCCTGCAACCCAGGCCAGCTCTTCCCAGAGTCAGCTGGCCTGCGCTTGGAAAAGGTAGGTTCATTTGATCATAAAACAGCCTTGGCTGGTAAAGGGAACCTGCTGTCCCCCAAACGCATAATGCATTTCATCATCTTTGGGTTATCTGTGTGGAATTACGCACATCACTGCCCTTAATTATCCACCTCACTGCCTTCTTCATTAGCATGGAGGGCGGAACCCAGGCGACACTGCATTCTCCTCAGAGCCTCCGTCACTTCTGATTAGTGAGTTGCTTAGAAAATGGCCTCAGCTCCTGCAGGCCACTGCCAGTTAGTTAGTGCGCTGTACAGGCAAAGCACGCCATTTATATTCCCTCTCCGGGTCAGCAGGAAGGCGATGGCGTAGTGGGGTGGGGGCTGGGAGCAGTGCGAAACAGGCCGAATGGCCACACCAGCCCCCTCGCCTCTCCTCTGGTCCCCTCCCTCTGCCCTGTCCCCAGAGCCCTCTCTCTTTATCCAGCTTCCTCCGACAGAAGAAAACCTTGTGGTGGTGCAAGCCTGCGTGTGAGACAATAGCAACCTACAATCCTATACTATAACACTTGTCATTCCTCACCTCCCCGGCCCTCCCCGCACTTTGGATAACCCCTAACAAAAGGCCCCAACTTGACCCCCACGGCAGGCCCGCTGAAGCCAATTCAAAGCAGGGATTTGAATCCATTGAAACTGAGCAAACCCACCCTACTCAACTTACCTAGCCTCTTAAGTCAAGCAGAAACACCCGTTTTCTTCATCTTTCTCCTTTTTTTTTTTTTTTTAAATAGGAGCCAAGTAAACTAGTACAATCTCAAATGTATATACAGTATTTTTAAAGGCTTGAAGCAGGATATAAACACAATCTCCAAAGTAAAACAGAACCATAACAATCCTCCACCATTATTTAGCAGGCGCTCCTTGTCAAAAAGCTCTTTATTTAGAAATGACACACCTTTACAAACCACTTAAAAGGAATTCCTGGTAGATCGGCATTTTTGTTTTCTTAAACACCAGCCCGGCAAATGCTATTGCTGAGTGCTGCTGTTTGAAAGGCTGGCACTATCATAACCTACTGGTTTGCTTCCCATCCACGGCTCAGAACTCTGTATGTCAAGTCTGCTGTCCCAGGGCTGGGGCTGGTCTGTTGCGCACCAGCTGGGACAGTCAGAGGCTGTTTCCTTCCCAGTCCCAAGGCGAACAGAGGCTCCTTGTCTGGAAGAAGCCAGCCAGGAAGTGCCTGCTGCTCTAGTGTAAACGTGGACGTCCACTTACGAAGTCAGGCTGTCTAGAGAATGAACTCTGATCACACAGGACGGAGCAATTGGGGCCAGGAACTGCGACAGTGACAAATAGGAAATCGCAGGTAATATCTGAGCTGTAGGCTGCTTCTGGGACAGTCGTTTGCCTGAGACTTCAGCAAGGTTGTTTAGGGGACTGAAAGATGTGACTGGCTCCGATGACAGAATATTCGATCTTCAGGAAAAATTCTCTCAACTTCTCTGAGTCATTCTTTACTAATAAGAAATGCTGAAAAAGGCCTGTGTTGTTTCATAGACTAAACTTCCTTTGATCCCACCGGTAAATGCATTTTCCAATAGTCTAACATATAGGTACATACTTGCTTTTTCTTTTTTTAAAGTAAACTACATTGTTAGAGGAGGTTAAGGTTGGTAACAAAATTGAAGGGAAGAGCTTTACCCATGTATCTCCTGCCTCCACACATGCATAGCCTCCCTCATCATCATCCACAATGGTACATTTGATAAACCTGCATCGACACATCATGGTCACCCAAAGTCCCTAGTTTACATCAGGATTCACTCTTGGTGTTGTACATTCTATGAGTTTGAAGAAATGTACACTGACATGTATGCATCATTGTAGAATCATATACAATCTTTTCACTGCCCCCAAAATCCTCTGTTCATCTCTACCTCCTTCCTCTACCCCTGGCAACCTCTGACCTTTTTACTGTCTCCATAGGTTTTCCAGAATGTTATAGAGGTGGAAACATAGAGTATGTAAGATTCGCTTCTTTCACTTAGTAATACACATTTAAGGTTCTTCCAAGTCTTATCATGGTTTGAGAGCCCATTTCTTTTTAGCACTGAATAATATTCCGCTGTCTGGATGTACGAAGTTTATCCATTCATCTTGGTTGATATCAAATTTTGACAATGATGAGTACAGCTGATATAAACATCTGTGTGCAGGTTTTGGTGTGAACATAGGTTTTCAATGCCTTTGCATAAATACCAAGTAGCACAATTGCTGGATCATATATAGTAAGAAGATGTTTAATTTTGTGAGAAACTTATTATTTTTTTTAGCAATTATTTAGTAAGTATAAACTGTGTGCTAGGCATTATGCTGAGAGAGAGTGTGTGCAGAAAATATGAGCACGGGTCTGGCAGAGTGCATGGACATGTTCTCTGTGTGTGTGTGTGTGTGTGTGTGTGTGTATACTTATCTATCTTATCACTTTATCAGCATTTGGTAGGTTGCAGTCATGCCTCCCAGTACTTCACATGCATTATCTTTTTGAATCCTCATGACCATATGTGGTAGAAATTGTTTTCCCTGTTTTCTAGATGAGGAAATTCAGGATCAGAGACACAATTTGCCCAAGATCTTCAACTCACAGATGGCAAAGTTAAGATGCAAAACAAAGTCTAACTGGTTCCGAAGTCTGTGCTTTTACCCATGGGGTGACATGGCCACTCCAGTGCTCACTAAAGATCAGGATGACCCCACTGGTCCAAGGTCAGACTTCTGGTTGTCTCGCTCACACCCACAAGGTATGATTTGCAAAAGTGGACACCTGAGAACAATGGGAAACACCAAATTTGTTGTTACAAAACTTCTTCAGAAAAATCACACTTTTATGCCAAATTCTAAAAGGCTCCAACTGGAAGGCACCTTAAAATTTCTGTATGTTGAACAACTTTAGATTCTTCATTAGAATGGCAATAGTAGTATAGTCAATTAATGGGATACTATATAGAACAAACCAGAGCCACAGGCATCAAAATGGATTAACCTCAAAATATGTGACTAAATTTTTAAAAAGAAAATTGAGGAAGTCTAAGACTAGTCATACCATCCATTTCAAGTGTCAAAATAAGCAAAATGATGCATACATTGTTCATGGGCAGGTGTACTTGTGGTGTAATAAATATACATGGGCATGATAAACCTCAAGAGTGAGATAATGATGATTTCTGGGGATGAAGAGAAGAGAATAGGATTAGGGAAAGGTTCAGAAGAGGCTTTAAAGGTATCTTAAAAACATGTAATAAAGCAAAGATGGCAAAGTAATAGGAGTTATTAGAGGGGGTGGTAGATCCACACATAATTATTATATTATCTTATATGAATTTCTGTTTAAACTATCTTAGTTTTATAAACCACCTAGTCCATCTTCCTTATTTAGAATTAAAGAAATAGACCAGAGAAGTAAAATAACTGGGCCCAGATCCCATGGCTGATGAGAGAGACAGTATTAAACACAGGTTTCCAGGGTTCTGAGTTGTTTCTGTTCTGCCTTTCAATACCTAGCAGACTTCCTGGGGCTCTTGCTCCATCTCTACAATTTAAAAATTGAGAGGCTGCAGTGTACCCAATGGCCTACTGTCTTCTCCATGACTTACATTTCTGGGCTCCCAGTTCCCAAAACCCATGACCTAAGAACCACAGACACTCAAATAATCGGAGACCTTGAAGCTAGAAGTTCAGAAGACCAAAAAGCCACTAGCCCAATGGGTAGAATGATCATGAACCACAATTCTAACAAGTTTGGTTAGCAGCTTCCCCAGCTCAAATAAACATCCTCAGAATATTCAAAGTAGAAGAAGGAGAGGAAGGGGAAGGAGATAGGGTGGCTGACAGCAACAACAGAGAAAGCAAACATTTAAATAGCAAATAAAAGCACTAGAAGTCCTGACTGTTCGGTGTAAGTGGTCATCAGCTCATCTAAAATAAGTTCAATTTAAAATATTTCAGGGGCAGTGGCTCCCAAACTGGGACGTGCAGAAGGATCATTGAGGGATCTTTTTTAAAAACATCCATGTCTGGGATCTGCCCCACCAAATTCTAGTCAATAGTTGTGAGTTTGGGTCCAGATATCAGCACTTCTATGAAGCTTCTCAGATGATTCTTGCATGCTGCCAACATTGAGAACCATCATTCTGGGGTGTTAATAGTAAAATTCAGTCATTGAAAAACACATAATTTTGAGGAGCTCTTTACTTTCCAAAAGAATCTGATATAAAGATTGTACTGTGTGTGTGTGTGAGAGAGAGAGAGAGAGAGAGAGAGAGAGAGAGAGAGAGAGAGAGAGAGAGAGAAGAGAGAGAGAGAGAGAGAGAGAGAGAGAGAGAGAAAGAGAGAGAGAGAGAGGGAGAGAGAGAGGGAGAGAGAGAGAGAGATCAGTGAGGCTCCTTCAGCCCAGACTCTCTAGTCCAGGACTCACTCCTTGGGCCTCCTCCTGCCTGGAAGTAAAGTTCAGACAATGTATACTGCTTCTTACTAATTTAACTTGACAAATGAGTATAACTTTTCGCTCCAAGTTCTCTTAAGCAGTAACTTTATTAGACACTGAGAATGACCGATTTAAGAACTGTGACGTAGGATGTGCAAAATGGATTGGCCAACCTTCATGTCCATGACCCATGGGTCCCAGGCGCCTCATTTCAATACCTATGAAATGGGTGTTTTAAAGTCTGGAGGCCTGAAACTGAGGTTAACAGCTGTTAAGATTCACTAGCCAAATGGATGAAATAATAAAAAGCTATTGAACTCTGCAACTATGGAAGTGGGCCATGAATTCCATACAGTTTTCTGAGCTTTCATTAGAATAATAAAAATTGTCATTTATTGAATAGCTCCTCTGCCTGTTAGGTCTAAACAGTTAAGATGATACCCATTTTACAGATGAAAAAATTGAAGTCATCAGTTTTTAATTTACTCCAAGTCACGTAGTGAATAAATGCTGGAAGTAGTAGGATTTTAACCTGTGCCTATCTGATTCACAGATCCTATATTTTACTAGTTATGTAGCAGCAACTTTCACCACACACACACTTCTGTCTTCTTTTTAACTACCTCTTCCACTTCATTCTGTTTTAACTTTTTTAAAAATCCCAGAAAGCATAAAATTCATTAAAATGGGAACAATAATCTAGGGGTACTTTACATGAAAAGAAAAGAAAATGTCCCTGGAAAAAAAAATTAATTCTTGCAAAACAAGTCAAATTTTCCCACTTGTGATTCCAGAGATAGGTACTTATAAAATGTTTTGACCTCAAGAAAAAATATGTAGTTCAAAACTGAAATGTCCTTCATCTCTGCAAAGTGTCCTTCATCAGTCAGCAGGAGATGCTGCTCAGCCTGCAGGAGAAAAGAGTTTGAAGTATCCCTCTCATCCTAGAGCTCACCCACCCAACCCATCCGTGTCCATGCAGGTCCTGAAGGGGGCCGATCACCTAAGTCCATTTCTTTCCTTAGAGCAATTACCTATGGCTTTTGCAAGTCTAATATGAAATAAAGACCAGATCTATAAAAGAGGAAGGATATTTATGATGTTCCCAGGCCATCGGGGTCAACTCCAGCCCACGTCCCCATGCTAGGGTGGTGTCTTGATGTCCTTCTGGCACATGCAGATTATTCTGGTGAGTGTCCAATCATCTGCAGAGAAGCTCTAATACAAACCACTCCCAGGACCTCAGGAGCTGTGCGGTCCGGGACTCCTCCCACAGCAAGTGAATCCGATTCATTTGTTCTTCTGTTGGAATCCTTATAAGGCAGGCCTTCCTACACCCTTTCTCCACCAAATTAAATAGGAACCCTATAAATGTGCTTTTGTTTTTTTAACATGGACAATTAAGAAACACTTTCAAAAAATTAAATATGGAACTGCCATTTGACCTAATGATCCCACTTCTAGGAATATATCCTAAGAAACCCAAAACGCCAATCAGAAAGAATATATGCACCCCTATGTTCATAGCAATGTTATTTACAATAGCTAAGATCTGTAAATAGGCCAAGTACCAGATGAGTGGATAAAAAAGCTGCGGTACATTTACACCATGGAATACTATGCAGCAGTAAAAAAGAAGGATCTCTCACTCTTTGAGACAGCATGGAGGGACCTAGAGAGCATTATGCTAAGCAAAATAAGCCAGTCAGAGAAAGACAAGTTTCACATGATCTCACTCATATGTGGAATCTAATGAACAAAATAAACTGATCAACAAAATAGATCCAGGGACTTAAAAGCATGGAACAGACTGTGAAATCTCAGAGGGAAGGCAGGGGTAGGTTAGTGGGTGTGAAGGGATCAACCAAAGAACTTGTATGCATCTATAGTGTGGCGAAGACCTGGGGTGGGGGATGGTGCAGACTTGAAGGGGTCAATGGGGAAAAAAGGGGGACACATGTAATACTTTCAACAATAAAGATTTATTAAAAAAGGAAACTAAATGACTTTAACCTAAAAACAAAACACATCAAAACACTTCCTTACACAAATAAAGGATCTTAATTAGTATTATAATGCCACCTGAATAAAACCCCCTTCTAATAAGCAAGATTTTGAGTCTTCAGTAAGTTATAAAGTTGTATTTTTTAAAAATGTTCTCTGTACTTTTCCACTGACCTCTCATCAGCCATGGGAGCATATGGTCTCTGTCTGATCATGAGCATAGATAGCAACTAGCATGTACCAGCGGCCACAGAGATCTAGAGCACAATAGGGATTTAATGAGTGCTTTGTGATAGATTTATTGATTGGTGATTTGAAGAACATGCTCTGTGGTCCTGGATCCATCCTTTCTGTTGAGTTTATGGCATTCATTGTCCCACAAGCGTGGGCCTCCCCCAGACACCCATCATCCCTCTCTCCTCAGTTACTATGATCTTGCCAAGATGAGTCCGTTCTATAGTGAATTAAATAATGAAGACATTAGAGGGAATTAAAGGTTTTTAAAAACCACAAAAGCAACAAAATAAATAAAATAAGCCTTCAACAAAACAGTCTGTTAATACTTAAAAAAAACCAAATAACTAGTGTCTAACTCTCCTCCCTCCCACCCCCAAATCACCACAGCTTACAGCAACAGTCATTTCAAAGGACCACAAAATTACTGACGTTGAACCACTCTGGCCCCTGGCTTCATATACCCTCGCCTCCTATCAACAACATCTTCTTTGAACCAGTGAGGTGCCAGTGGGGTTACTTCTGAGTCATACCAGTGGGGAAAGTGCCCCCACTTGTGCCCTGCTGTGACCACAGGAGAATTACTGCTTCCTCCACCCTGAGGTCCTGATGGAGCCTCAGGAAACATCACCGAAACCATTGCTAGATACCTTGAATGGAGTGGCCTCTGATGGCTCTGACGTGGCCAAGCTTGTTGGAGGAAAAAAAAACACCTTTTTACTAAAAATCTCTTACAACTTTGTCAATTATAACTCAATAAAGCTAGCGGGGGAAATAAAGTCATATAACCTATTTTTTTAAAAAAGCAAATCATTCAAACTTGTGCACAATTGACTTAGCACCGGATATTATTCATATCATTAATTCATAGAACAATGAAATGCATAGAATGACGAGGTGGTGGCTACTGTAATGAACAGTGGTTTGATTTAATTCATCAAAAATTTGGATATATCAAACCAAGAGACTGTCATACTGCCATTAAAAGTACAGTGACAAATAGAACAACAGAACATTAAAATTTTGTTTATGATCTACACTAATAAAAGAGAAACATGCAAATTAACCATCACTCTGCTACACCCACAAACCTTGGCCACCAGCCAATCAGGAGCGAGTATGCAAATTAACTCAACCAAGATGGCAACTGGCCATGAAGCTGGAGCGAGCAGGAGGCTTGGGTTGCCCCAGCAATTGAGGAAGCCAAGCTTCCTGCCCTGGCCAGCCCTGGCCTCCACTCAAGGCTACAAAGTTTCAATTATAGAAGATAAATAAATCCTAGATACTTGCTTCCAGCCGGCCCTGGCCCCCGCTCAAGGAGGCGCTGAAAAAAAAAAAAGAAAAAAGGAGGGGCTGGGACCTTGAGTCACCGGGGGATGATGAGGCCAGGATGGGACGGCAGGGGCCATTGGGGGTGAGCAGGCCATCAGTGGGGGTCAGTTGGAGGTGATCAGGACAGTGGGGGGGGGGGCAGTTTGGAGTGAGCAGGCTAGCAGGGGGGCAGTTAGGGGTGAGCAGGCTGGCACGGGGGGAAGTTGGGAGTGATCTGGCTAGCAGGGGTGCATTTGGGGTGAGCAGGCAGGCAGGCAGAGTGGTTAGGGGTGATCAGGCAGGCAGGCAGGCAGGTGAGCAGCTGGAGCCAGCAGTTCCGGATTGTGAGAGGGATATCCAACTGCCAGTTTAGGCCCGATCCCTGTAAACCAGCAGTAGGACATCCTTCGAGGGGTCCCAGACTGGAGAGGGTGCAGGCCAGACTGAGGAACACCCCACCCCCATGCACGAATTTTGTGCACCAGGCCACTAGTATAATTATAATAAAAATGGATGTGAATACAGAGGTTGTAGGAGTAAAAGGATTTCCTTTCCTCAGCATGGAGAAGCCACACCAGCCATGACTTCAATTCTAACCGTGACCTCTGAGACCTAGGATTTCAGGTAGAGTGGCAGAACCCAGCGTGGTTTCTACCCCAGGAATAACATCTGTAACATGAGCTACCTGAGTATATGCACTCATTTGAAAAAAATTGGATGTCATTAAAATTGTAAAAGTAAGAAAACTGGGAAAAAAATTAATGCTTCTTTCTTTTAAACAATTTTTGGGAAACATAGGCTAATAAATAGAGTGATGATTGGCAAACATGGCCTAAGAACAAATTTGGCCTGCTCCCCTGTTTTTTTTTATCCTCACCCAAGGATATGTTTATTGATTTTAGAGAGAGAGGAAGAGAGAGAGAAACATCGATTGATTGCCTCTAATATCTGCCCTGACTGCGTGGAACCTGCAACCTTAGTGCATGGAGAAGATGCTCCACCTAATGAAACTATGTGGCCAGGCTGGGTTTGTACATTTTTAAAGGGTGGTGGTGGAGGGGATCAAAAAATAATAATATTTCATAATATATGAAATTCAAATTTCAGTGTTAAAAAAATAAATTTGTATTGGAACCCAGCTATGCCCATTTATTTATGTATTGGCTATGACTGCTTTTGCACTATAATGTAGGGTAGAGTTGCTGCAACAGAGACCATATGGTCTACAAAGAGTAACATATTTATTATCTGGCCCTTTACAGAAAAGTTTTCAAAGCCCTGAAATGAGAGAGAGAGAGAGAGAGAGAGAGAGAGAGAGAGAGAGAGAGAGAGAGAGAGAGAAGAAAGAAAGAAAGAGGGGAAGGGAGGGCAGGGGAGGGAGGGAGGGAGAGAGGGATGGGAGGGGAGGGAGCGTAGGGAGGGAAGAGAGGGAGAGTAGGGGAGGGAAGGAGGAAGGGGAGGGCGGGAGGAAGGAAGAATCCACGAAGTCCCACTTTCCCAAAGTAACTTTTTTTAAAAATATATTTTATTGTATTTTTACAGAGAGGAAGGTAGAGGGATAGAGAGTTAGAAACATCAATAAGAGAGAAACATTGATAAGCTGCCTCCTGCATACCTCCTACTGTGGATGTGCCCGCAACCAAGGTACATGCCCTTGACTGGAATCTAACCTGGGACCTTTCAGTCTATCCACTGAGCCAAACCGGTTAGGGCTCAAAGTAACATTTTTATTTTTTTTCCCTGTTTTATTTCTATTGGTGGAGAAGGCTTTGCATTATTTTAATTTGTGCTTTCTTAAAGTCATATTTTTCCTTAAGAGAATACAACCTAATCACTGTAAAAATGGACAGTGGCACAAAAAAATAAAGAAGGCAAATATCACCAATAAATAATCTTAATATACAGGGAAAACAAATGCTAAATTTTTTAGTATATATTGTTTTAATTTTTTTAATATGCATTTTTCCAGTGTTTACAAAATTGGACTTATGATATTTTGCATTTTTCTTTTTTTCACTTAAATTAAAATTATGAACATTTCTTGCAAAGTTTTCAATATTAAAATTAACTACAATGAAATGTTTGTCCCCATTCCTTGAGTAATGCCTTATGGGCCATTTTACCACATCATAGAAAAGTGGTCTTTTTTCTAAAATAAAAAAGAGTTAAAGCCAATTTCAGTGAGTTTAGAAGAGCAGTCTTATAGCTCTTTCAAGTTGCCAGAATCTTTATGTTCTGTTTTATATTTCCTTGAAGAAATAAGACATTTTTCTTTAATTAGCAAACCATTAAAAATACAGATCATCCTTCTCTAGGCCAGTGATTTTCACCCCATGTGCCACAAGAATTTTTAAAACTTGCCATAGCTGACTATTTAGTCAGGGCCACTGCCCTCTTAGAGTGTCAAATTAAAAAATGACAACAGCCAACACAACAATAGCTGTCCAGTGTGAATGAATCAAAATTATACCTATTTTTGTCAGGTTGGCAAAAAAATATATTTTTGATGTGCCACAGAATTTTAGTAATTAGTGTATGTGTGCCATGAGATGAAAATGGTTTAAAATCGCTGCTCTAGGCTTTTTTTTTAATCTAACAAGAGAATGAGAAGCTTTCCAAGTGGGGTTTTATTATGTTATAAAGTATAATATTTCTGCATATCTATAATGTCTTCCCTGTATCTATGTACAAATACTAATACGAAACATAAGTATAATTGTGAAGTTATGCCAGTCCCTTCTGTGAGCGTGATTGTTGAAAAGCATTACTAATTACCAGAAGGGTCATGTTATTTTATTATCAAAGAACATATATTGGAAATAAAAACTGTTTTGAAACCACACCTAGCAACAGGTTATGGTAATACACAACTATTATATGTAAGCCAAGTTATTTCCTTAGGTTTAAGTAGCAAAGGATCAACATGAAAAGATTAGAGGATGGGAGGGGGGGGATCTTTGCTGCCTCATGCTAGCTTTCTCTGCGATCACAAACGGAGAGTCCCAAAACTGTTGTTGGAAAATAAACTATGCTGAAAAGGAATGGTTTCAATTCCGCATTTGGCCCTCATTCTGTACAGAACCCAGCGTTGCCTTCGTTTTACATTGCAGCTTCTATCATCCAGATGGAACTGAGGGACATTGAATCAATTTGAGAAACCACAGTTTTTACTGTAAGTGATGCATATCAAGGGATAGGTCCCCACTGTGGGTAACCAGAGTGTGCAGTTGAATTCATTTTGGTTCCCTTCACTGTGCAGAGGGCATAAAGTAACTTTACTGCAGTGAGGACCAAGTAGTGATTATCTATGATCCATCAACCTTCATACACTGAGACCCTAAAACCTTTTGGCTGTTGACTGCAATCACAGTGATTTCCATGCACTCAAAAAGAGAAAGAAAGCAAAGGGGGGGGGGGGGGGGGAAGCGGGGCGGGGGATGGAAGAAAAGAAGAAGGAGAAAAAAGGGAAGGGAAGAGAGAAGGAAATAAAAAGCTATTGACTTAACACATCTTTCATCAGTATCTCTGCGTGTTAACAATGGAATCCTCGCAGCTGAGGAATTCTTTGATGATTTACAGCCAAGAAGAACTTTGAACCCCTGTCGATAAAAATGTATGCATGTTTCAACTGCCCTGGGCCCTCCGTCTTTGCTGCCAGATGTAGTGATGAAGTTGGGGAGATAATTCTTTCCATGAGGAGAAATGAGGCGAGGAAACAACATCCTGAGATACTGAAAGAATCATGACACTCTGAGGTTGAAGTACGCTACATGGTTAGCTTGCTCATCCACAAAAGCAGGTTGCTAATGCCAGTCCCAGGAGATGGGGGACTCAGGGGTTTTTGAAGAGTTTGGTACACCGTAGCCTACGATGAAGGATCGCTGACTTTGAATTGAGGATGTTCAGCAAAACTGTGGCCACTTGAAAACAAGAGTGCCTGTAGGACACACATATGGGAGAGCTGGTGTTTTCTATAAGCCACGGCACCAGTTACCCCTCAGAGGGGCTGAGGTAGCTTCTCTTAACTCCAGATAGTTTACAGGGTCTTTTATTTACTTATTTATATTTAATTTTTTTAAAAATATATTTTATTGATTTTTTACAGAGAGGAAGAGAGAGGGACAGAGAGTTAGAAACATCGATGAGAGAGAAACATCGATCAGCTGCCTCCTGCACACTCCATACTGGGGATGTGCCCGCAGCCAAGGTACATGCCCTTGACCAGAATCGAACCTGGGACCCGTCAGTCCGCAGGCTGACGCTCTATCCACTGAGCCAAACCGGTTAGGGCTACAGGGTCTTTTAAAATGGATGAGACATTATAGGGCAAATGCACTCTCACACAGGGTCGAATCCGTACTTCCTCTCTCCCATCGGATTTAGCACCTGCTTTGTTACTCAGCCTTGTAAAACAAAGCCAGCAAAAGGCAAACTGGGCGATTGTAAAAATGCTTTTCTGATAAGGATTCATTGCTAACTTCAAGCTAAATGTGGCTGGCTCTGTGGTGGGCTGGACAGGGGCTAGGCTGTGGAGAATGGGTGCAAAACGCACTGTGTGGGGAGTTGGCATACTTCAGCCTGAACCTGGACTGCTGGGTTTTAGAGATGAAAGATGAGCCTTGGGCATGGCTGGGCAGCAGAAGAGGAAGCCAGGAGGTGCTCCTCACCTCCATCCCCTACCCGCAAACCATGGTCCTCCATACGCTTGTGAATGGGCAAAGAAATCATAGTCACTGCCAACTCCTTTGTCCTAGGAATAATGTGGAAGGCACCTTTTGCTTTTCATTGTTGGTAGGTAATTTTTGGCCACTGAACCCTAACCAGAAAGGTCTAGAGAGGATTCGGACATGAACTTTCAGTGAAAAGGAGTGGCAAGGTCAGGATCCTGGCAAGCTAGGTGGGTAGTGCCATAAATTCTCCCAGCCTCGGTAAATCAATAATAATCATAGCTATCTTTACGAGTGCTTAAACACATTCCTCTTTGTCTCTATGAAGTAATTTTCTTATTCCCATGTTACAGATGCAGCAACTGAGACACAGACGTTTATTGACTAGCCAAAAGTCACACGGCTGGTTCCACAGTGACAGTGTCTCTGATTTTCTGGACATATAACTTTTTAGAATAAAGACTTCATTTCCCAGCCTCCCTTACAGTTGGGTACAGGCATAGACTAAGATGGAATATGAGGGGAAATCGTATAGTATGGACAACTTCCTGGACTTGCCTTTAAGCTTCCTCCACTTTCTCCTCTTTGACCATGCTGCTGCTTGAAATGTTGATGAGTAGTGAGACATCTTGGGCCTCACAGTGGAAGGCATCAGTCTATGGAGGGTGGAACAAGATTGACGGAGCCTGGTCCCTGACAGCCTTGCAGAGTCGAACAGCTAGACCATTCCTGGACCATATACCTCAGACTGTTAAGTAGGAAAAAGAATAGCTTTCTCCCTTGTTGAAACCTTTGTTATTTTGGATTTCTTTTATATAGCCCATCTATGCTCTAACTTCTTCTATAGCTGAGTTGGAATTTGAGTCCTGTTCTGCCTAATTCTGAAGCCGTGATATTATTTATTACATAATTAGACTCCTAGGTGCTATCATCCAGCAGTATGAAACCATATGAATTCTTTATTTTGTGGGGGCAGAGAGGACATAATTAACTCTTTTTATTACATTTTTAATTGCACCTGATGTAGAATTTCATATTAGTTTCAAACAAAATTAAACAAAACCTGCTTGGTTGGCATGGCTTCTGGTTGAGCATTGACCTATATGGTAATCCAAGAGGTCACAGCCGAGTCTGTGGTCAGAGCATATGCCCAGGTTGCAGGTTCAATCCCCACTAAGGGGCATGCTGGAAGCAACCAATCAATGATCCTTTCTCATCATTGATGTTTCTATCCCTCTATCCCTCTCCCTTCCTCTCTGAAATGAATTAAAAAATATATTTTTAAAGAAGAAACAGATCCTTACGAATTCTTAATAAAAGAAATATTTGTAATCCTTTCTTTAAAACGTAAGACCACTCCTTGACACTTGATCTAAAGGACAATGGTGTCCCAATTAAAGGACTCTCTCAGTATGAAGCTTCTATCAAATACAGTTTACATGGCATTCCCAGGTATCAATAGGGTCAGTGGTCTCCCTGAGCTACTCACGTTCATGGTTTCCATTGCACAGAGTCACCTGAGGAATGTCCCTCTTATTGTTCTGATACAGTTGAAAGTTAGCAGGGTAAGCCCAGAGAAAACTTTACACAGACGTACTTGAGGTTAGCTTTCAGTGCTTGCCCATTTCTGCACCTTTTCATCCCTCTCAGAGGTGATTTCTCCCCTAGTCCTGGTTCCCAGGGGCTTTTCCTACTAGCTCAACCTCTGCCAACATAGGAAAGGATCTGATATCTAGAATCCATCACTGTCAGCAGCATCCCAGCTCCCCTTTTCCTGTACCTTTTTTCCTAGCCCAAAAGTGCCAGGAATGGGCAACCTATTCCTAGGAAGTGCCTAGGACAGAAGTGCCAATTTTTATCCCCTTTAGGGGCATGCAGACAAGTGTGGGCTTTGCCACTTAGCTAGTAATGGTTACTAGCTGCATAACCACAGCCAAGTCCCTAATCTCTACTTGGTTGAATTAAGCAAGGTGATATATGCAAATGAACCTGGCTCCTATCAGATGCTCAATATATGATCATTCTCTGAACTTCATTGGCTCTCCCCTCCTTCCTCCTCTTCTTCTTCTGAGCATAATAAAATATCATATTCACATTCCAAGGCACAATTCCTCTTATTCTACTATTTTCAACAACCTGGATAGTTTTTAGATGGTGCCTTCAGTCCTGTAATTATATCTTATATTTTAAGTATCCCAGCACATTAGTAATTCATACGCCTGAAAGGATAGGGAAGGTAGTGGTTACAGGAACCCAGCAGGACTGTAACTGTAGCTCTGGGAGGGGCTGTCTGACAAAAGCAGCCAGTGGAATAAATAACTCATCTCTCTCTCCTCCCACCTCTGATCCCACCTGGCACCTCCTATTGACTCATTCTAATCAGAAGTTGGAGGGCAAGAGGTGCCCCCTGAAGTATCCACACAACCTGCTTCCCAGGGCCAGAGAAGAAGGATGGGGAGCAGATCTGGGCAAACAAAAGGCATCTAGCACAGGAATCTAGGGTGCAGAGCATACATTTCCATGCCTGGTGGGATGGGGCAGAGTCCACATAACCAAACACATGAACATGTCTGACATTTCATATGTAGTCAAACATATGAAAATTTACACTGTGTGAGATAAAGAGGAAACAACCTCTTATCATGTCAGGTGCTGGTGCCAAACAAAGATGAGGCCCCAAAAACCCAACAGAGGTGTAGGTTAAAAAAAAAAAATGATACCTGTTCTGGAACAGGGGTGACTTTATGGTTTTCCGGAGTCACTCTCTCCTCCTGCACTCCCATGGGGAGGGTCCCCTCAGCTCTCTGAGTTCCCTCTGCCTCTTCCTGTTCTGCCAAAGACCACAGCCACTGTGCTGATGGCCATGCCTAGAATTCCTGAGAATCTCCTTGGAACACAAGTCCCAGCAGAGAGGAGAGAAAGGCGGCCCACACTTGAATTGCTGGCTCTCACTGAGAAGGCCACAGGAAAGTAGAGTTTCTAGACTTGAAGATCAGAGATGTTTGTCCCTTCAGAAAAAAAATGCTGCAGTGTTTTCTGCTTTGTGTGGCTATCTGGTATAGAAAGGACAGTGGACAATAAATATTTGTTGAATAAGTGGATGAATCCTATCTAATAAGGAGGGAATATGCTAATTGACCATCACAGCCTCACAAAGATGGTGGCACCCAAAGCCACAAGATGATAGCGCCCAGTCCCCTCAGCCCCACCAGGGCAGCAGGCATGCGGCATGGCTGGGCCCACCCCCAGGAGGGTCTGGCCACTCCATGTGCCTGCTTCTGGAGTTCCCCAGTCCCCTCAGCACCCCCAGCCACCCAGGGCCGCCCGAGGCTCAGGTAACCAGGACTGGCCGAGGCTTGCACTGCTGGCAGTGGTAGCAGCAGAGGTGTGATGGGGGTGTCACCTTCCCCTGATCACTGGGTTGCTTCCTGCCCCTGAGGGCTCCCAGACTGTGAGAGGGGGTAGGCCGGGCTAAGGGACCCCCCCCCCCCAATCCAGTGCATGAATTTTCATGCACCGTGCCTCTAGTTAAATAATAAGTTGTATCCTTTTCCTACATTGATCTCCATCACCTCCATGACCACAGCTTAAATATAAGTAGCATTGTTCAGGTTTTGGACTATAAAAACGTATGGAACTCAGATCCTTAAATCCTCCAGACTTCAATGGCCCCAAGATTAGACTGAATTGCCATCTTGTTTAAACATTGAAAGTTACAGATTCTCTTCCCCATGCCCCACCCTTGTCCACTTCTCTCTGAGAGTCCCTGGGAGTCCATATTCCACAATCCTATCCTGGTTGGTGCACATCTCTTTGACTGAACACATCCCTGTCTGCCCTGACATCATTATCTCAAGAGGAAAGTATCACTTTAGGAGCTCAGACTTTGGCATCAGACAGCCTGGCTTTGAATTCTGGTCTACTGTGTACTGGCAGTCAATGTATTTCATAGCCCCGTGCCTCAGTCTCCTCATCTGTAAGATGAGGCTATCACATCAAAGGGCCATCAGAAGGAAGGTTAAGTGAATTAACTTATGTAAGGCATTAGCAAGGGTGCATGGCACATAGTGAGCACTACATAAATGCTAGCTGTCATTATTATTGGTATTGGGCCTGCCTAATAGTCCCACAAAGCAGGACTATTGGCTCTCCCCAAACCAATCTGTACCAAAGGCAGAATGCAGGCTCCATCATACAGATATTGAGCGCTGTCAGCCTTCCCAGTGGCAGTGTTCCAGGTTACAAGAAGTCAAGATTTAGTCCCCGTTAGGCACCCCACTATATATATCATAAGAATAGGAAAATGGTTCAAGAGGCTTACTGGTCTTAGTGAATAATTAACATTTAGAGAATTATAAAAGAACAAAAGGAGAAATTGACCATTTAGCCACACCGCTCTGCTCAATGTATGTATCAAAGGCATAGTCCTTGACCCAGGTAAAGCTAGCAATGATTAACAAATTATAGATTGAATCCATGGGTTTTCATCCTATGGCTTATCTATTTAGTCAGTGAGCAACTGGAAGAACACTAAAATAGCATTTGCTGATTGTGACAAAGTTTACCAACAGTTGTTCTATTCTTCCTAAGTTTAATTTGTATGAGGTCTACCTTTTTATTAATAGCTTTCAGAAAACAGTACCCTTCTCAAGAAGCAAACTGTTATTGCAAGCAGTTATGTCAATGGACATAATCTCTTATTATACCAACAATCAGTTCACTTCTGGGCAATTTACTCATGTACACTGTGTATACAGCTATATCTACACCCACCTGTACCACAGGGCATGCATGGTACCATTACTATGGCACTGTGCTCCTAACTCAAAACTTTTGCTAGGTTGGCCCTGGTCAATTTTGCTCAATGGTTAGAGCATCAGCCTGCGAACTGAAGGGTCTCATGTTCAGTTTTGGTCAAGGGCAAGTACCTTGGTTGCAGGCTTGATCCCTGTTTGGGGTAAGTGTAGGAGGCAGCCAGTTGGTGTGTCTCTCTCACATTGATCTTTCTCCCTCTCTGTCTCTCCTCCTCCCTTCCATTCTCTCTAAAAAAATGAATGGAAAAAATATCCTCAGATAAGAATTAACAAAAATACAAAACAAAAAAAATAAACAAAAACTTTTGCTAAGTTGGAAGCTGAAAACTTTTCAGACTAAGATAAAGACATTGCAGAAAATTTCCTGGGATGTATTTTGTTTGTTTGTTTGTTTTTACAACTGTCTTGGATATTTTGTATGGAAGGAGAACAGGCTTAGATGGAGCATCATTTGTTAAAATGTAACTAGTTTCATCCCATTTAATTCAATGAATTAATAGGTGAATATATGTGTCTTCCATAAGCTAATGTATTATCCTTTCAAGGAGCAAGTCCTTGTTAGCATTCTTTATATCCCCAGAATCTTCAAACTCTACTGTCATTTTCTCTATTGGCAGAAAACCTTTCTAAGCTCAGAGAAGTCTGCGGTGACACACCTTCCAGTGGGAGGCGAGACCTGAAACCAAAATCTAAGAGGAAGGTGTCACATGAAGACACCTAATCAGGCCTGACTCCTCACTCCAATGATGGGTGTGAGGATCTCCGCACCTGTGCCTCCAAGAACCTTCAGCACCACAAAGTTCAATGTGGAGATTCCTCAGTTAATGCAGTCACCAAAGATTTCACATTTAGTCAATTTCCCTTTGCCCTCAAAACCATATCGCCTTTCTGTACTTTTTTCTTATTTTACTCAAATCAGGAAGTATATACTTTACACCAAAACTTCCCCATCATCTTACTAATGATGAGGATGGAGTAAGGAGAAATTGAAAGTGGGGAGGGGGGCCCAGCTGGCGTGGCTCAGTGGTTGAGCATTGACCTATGAACCAGGAGGTCATGGTCCAATTCCCAGTCAGGGTACATGCATAGGTTGCTGGCTCAATCCCCAGTAGGGGATGTGCAGGAGGCAGCAGTTTGATGATTCTCTCTCATCATTGGTGTTTCTACCTCTCTCTTCCTCTTCCTTCCTCTCTGAAATCAATAAATATATCTACGCTAATAAAAGAGAAACATTCAAATTGACTGTAACTCCGCTACACCCACAAGCCATGCCCACCAGCCAATCAGGAGCGAGTATGCAAAGTAAACCAACCAAGATGGAAGCAGCCACAGAGCTGGAGTGAGCAGGAGGCATGTGTTGCCTCAGTGATGGAGGAAGCCAAGCTTCCTGCCTGCCCTGGCCGGTCCCGGCCTTTGTTCAAGGCTACAAAGTTTCAATTATAGAAGATAAATAAATCCCAACAAAAATGGTGGCGGCCATGGAGCTGGAGTGAGCAGGAGGCTTGGGTTGCCCCTGGCAATGGAGGAAGCCAAGCTTCCCACCCGCCCTGGCTGGCCTCTGCTCAAGGCTATGAAGTTTCAATTCTAGAAGATAAATAAATCCCAGATACTTGCTTCCAGCCAGCCCTGGACTCCGCTCAAGGAGTCACTGGAAAAAAAGAGAAAAGAAAAAAAGGAGGGGCTGGGAGCTTGGGTTGCTGGGGGGTGATCAGGCCAGCATGGGATGGCAGTTGTGGGTGATCAGGCTGGTGGGGGGCGAGGCCATTGGGGGTAAGCAGACCAGCAAGGGGGCCAGTTGGGGGTGAGCAGGCCATCAGTGGGGGTCAGTTGGAGGTGATCAGGACAGTTGGGGGGGGGCAGTTTGGAGTGAGCAGGCCAGCAGGGGGGCAGTTGGGGGCAAGCAGGCCAGTGGGGAGGGAAGGTGGGGGCGAGCAGGCCAGCAGGGGGGCAGTTGGGAGTGAGCAGGCTGGCACGGGGGGCAGTTAGGCATGATCAGGCTGGTGGAAGGTAGGGCAGTTGGGGGCGAGCAGGCCGGCAGGCAGAGTGGTTAGGAGCAATCAGGCAGGCAGGCAGGCCAGTGAGCAGCTGGAGCCAGCAGTCCCGGATTGTGAGAGGGATGTCCAACTGCCAGTTTAGGCCCGATCCCTGTAAACCAGCAATAGGACATCCTTCGAGGGGCCCCAGATTGGAGAGGGTGCAGGCTGGGCTGAGGGACACCCACCCTCCCCCCGTGCACTAATTTCATGCACCTGGCCACTAGTTTATATATAAAAAGGAAGTGGGGAGAAGGAAGGTTGGTGTTATGGTAGGGGCACTACATCTGTCCCCTGGTAGGACAGCTGCTGCCTCAGTCATTCATTTGCAGCTTTACCTCAAGGAAGTCTGTATCTAAATACATAGCTCTAACCGGTTTGGCTCAGTGGATAGAGCGTTGGCCTGTGGACTGAAAGGTCCCAGGTTAGATTCCGGTCAAGGGCATGTACCTTGGTTGCGGGCACATCTCCAGTAGGAGGTGTGCAGGAGGCAGCTGATCAATGTTTCTCTCTCATCGATGTTTCTAACTCTCTATCCCTCTCCCTTCCCCTCTGTAAAAAAATCAATCAAGTATATTTAAAAAATAAATAAATACATAAATATTTCCTCTTTAACACCCCAAATTCCAAGATCTCTGAACAATTTCTACCTTTCTTTCTCACTCTCTTCTTTGCTTTTATTGAATTTTTTACTTTTAAAACAAAATTATTCAAAGACAGTTTCTACAATTACCTTTAAAAGAAAGCAGTAGCTGTCAAAAGTCAAATTAACTGATTTTTCAAACAGACGCGAGGTGAAAGTGTAGTTCCCTTTCTCTTACTAAGATTAGGAACTGAGGTATCAAGGGAGACAGCAGTGATGTTCCCTCCAAAAGCAACTCAGCTCTCCTGTAGACCACCCTAACTTCAAATGCAAATTTAAACGGCCTTCATTAGGAAGTATTAGTTCCCTTTTTAACCTCAAGCATCAATGCCATTTGTTAGAGACCATTACTATAATTGGACTCTGTGCTGACAATACACAATAAAGTAGGCTTTTGTTTCATAGGTGTGGTCATAAGGGTATCCACGCCCTGAAATTCCCACTGGTCAGGTACTTTCCTTGAATGAAAACACAGTTTTTCTTTTAATATGCAAAAATATATGTCAGAGAGCTTCATTAACCACTGCTCATCCTGGGCTCCCCTTGAGATCCTTTTCATTAATTAAAGGATTAACTAATTTTAATTAATTAAAGGATCTATTCCCATGGCCCCTGTCAGGCCTTATTGCAGTAGACACCTAACTGATCTTCCAGCACTCAGGTCTCACTTTATAGAGTCATTGTTCAAAATCAAAGATGTAATCTGCCCTAGCTGGTTTTGCTCAGTCAATAGAGCATTGACCTGTGGAATGGAGGGTCTTGGGTTTGATTCCTGTCAAGGGCACATTCCCAGGTTTCAGGCTCGATCCCTGGTAAAGGGCATGCAGGAGGCAGCCGATCAATGATTCTCTCTCATCATTGATGTTTCTATCTCTCTCACTCTCTTCCTTCCTCTCTGAATTCAATAAGAATATATATATATTTAAAGATGTAATCTACTCTCTGGAGATGAAGATGAATGTGAAGAAAGCGTAAACCCTAACTCTCTTGACTCCAGACAATTCTTCTCAAGAAATATAGAACAAGGATGTATCTGCAGGATAAGCTCCCCATTTCATATCTTCCCAGTCAAGGCCTTCATAATCTGCCTACCTTTACAGCCTTTTCTTCCACCACAGGTAGCCTACACTGAGATTATAGAAAATTATTTAACCTATATCAGTTTGCTTCCATTTGATCCTGAGGTTTCTTTGACTTAGAATTTTCTTCCCGGCATCTAATACTCAAGCCAACCATACAACAGTCAAAATCCAGCTGATTCTTCAAGACCCAATCAAATGCCTATTCCTTAGTAAGTCTTTTCCAAACTCCCCCTTTTTCCCCTCTCTCCATCATCCACTGATGAATCTATTTTTCTAGACATCCAATAAAAAAAGATGAAGAATGTGAAAAAAGTGAACAAAGCTGATCTCTAACTCTCGATTCCAGAGAATTCTTCTCCAGAGAAATAGAATTTTGAATAAAAGGACTTAGAAATGGTCATTTATGAGTCCTTCCCAACCCACCTCCCCACCCCCCCGGCACACACACACACTTGAGTCCCACCCAGTCACCTTCTGGTATGGCCCACAAATCAACAAATCCTGTTCAGACACACAGAGCTTTTTACTTACCTTACTTAAACTATTCCAAAAAATTCAAGAGGAGGGAAGACCTTCAAGCTCTTTTTACAAGGCCAGTATTATCCTAATTCTAAAACCAGATAAAGATACTACAAAGAAAGAAAATTATAGGCTGATATGTGATGAACGTAGATGCTAAAATCCTCAACAAAATATTAGCAAACCAGATCCAACAATACATTAAAAATACATTAAAAAATAGATCATGCCCTGGCCAGGTGGCTCAGTTGGTTGGAGCACAGTCCCATACACCAAAAGGTTGTGGGTTCAATTCCCTGTCAGGGGACATGCCTAGGTTGACGGTTTCATTCCCGGTGGAGACATGTATGGGAGGCAACCAATCCATGTTTCCCACATTGATTCCTCTCTCACTCTCCCTCTCTCTCTCTCTCTCTCTCTCTCTCAAATCAATAAACATATCCTCAGGTGAGGATTTTTAAAAAAGAAACCATCTACAAAATGAAAAGGGAACCCACGAATGGGAGAACATATTTGCCTATGATACATCTGATAAGGGGTTAATTTCCAAACTATATAAAGAACTTACACTTATGGATGGACCTAGAGATTATTTCACTATGTGAAATAAGCTAATCAGAGAAAGACAAATACCATATGATCTCATATGTGGAATCTAATGAACAAAATAGAAATAGAGGCATGGATACATGGAACAGACTGACAGCTGTTCAGAGGGGAGTGTAGTTGGGGGATTGGATGAAAAAGGTAAAGGGATTAGCCAAAAAACATATGTACATAACATAGACAGTGTGGTGATAGCCAGGGGAAAAGGGTGATAGCCAGAGGAAAAGGGGAGTGGGGGGTGGGGGAGGTAAAAATGGGCAAAGGGGAGTAGAATGGAGACAGAAAGATACTTCACTTGGGGTGATGGGCACACAGTGCAGTATGCAGATATTTTATTGCATTGCACACTTGAAACCTGTATGGTTTTGCAAACCAATGTCACTCCAATAAATTCAATTAAAAAAAAAAAGATTTGAACAGCTCTACCCACCAATTTTACCTCATTAACATTTATGGAATACTACATGAAACAACTTTAGAACACACATGTGAAAAAAAAGGTTCAGATTGGAGAGCTGGTAGGGAGGCCAAGCAGCCGATGACTGAAGAGGAAATTAATTGACTGGAAGTGGGGAAATATGGTTAATGGAAAGTTTTGCCAAGTTGTTTGCTACATGGCATGCATATAAGCCCTTTTCTCCTTCTCCTTATTAAATTCTCATAATCTACAATACTCTATAGGCATTATACATTACTCTGTATATCATTTTGGAGATAGAAAACATATTGACCAACTCTGTGGTTGGTGGGGAGTGAAAGCAGGGCTTCCTGTGAGAAGTCAACCATAGCTGGGCTATGGTTCTCAGTCCCACCCAGGGTCTTTAAGCCAGAGGCACCAGCTTCCGCTCAGAGGAACTGTCCTTCAAGAAGAGAGCCTGCTGAGTCCCCTCAACATGACTCTCAAAGAGAGAGGAGGCCTGACTGCTGCCATCATGAAGGTCCTCAGATATACTATCCCAGCAGAGGGGAGCTGTGAAATGACCCTGGTTTTGGTATGGTTGCTTTTGAAGGTCATCCGCAAGTGCAAGTGTATGAGGAGTGCCAATGTATGTGATGTTAGGTGCACTTTCTCCAAGAAGCTCCCTCATGAAATCCCAAGCCAATAGAGGTGTCTAAGCTGGCCTTGATGGAGGTACCTAAGTTCTTGAGAAATTGGATTCTGTCTTGGAAGATGAAAGAAGATCCACTGTAGAGATGAATTCTACTCCCTAGCCCCAGCCTCACCTGCTGCTGTGGGTTTACCTGGAGGCTGGAGTCCTCTTGTGGGACTGACTGTCCAGCAACCACTGCCCAAAGCTATGGACACCTGAGAAGAGTATAAGGCCAAGGACCACAGAGGAGACACTGAGTTGTGGGTTGACTATGCAGCAGAAATGGCCCTGGCCAATCCCAGAGGTGGAGAAGCAACAACTTAATGGAAAGTTTGCCCGGTTCTGCTATTAGTAATTGTACGAGGCCTCAAAGCCACAAAGCCTCTCTGTGGTAGAACACCCGCTGGCCCACAAACAGCATATGGTGGTGTGGTAAGCTGCTTGGATCTATATGGCAAGTTTCTGACTATACATCAACAGAAAGGCCGAAGACCTCTGTGACACACTCAAAAGACTTTGCAGCTACTCCTGTGTAAACCCAAGTATGAAAATCGAGCCTAAAGGCATGTTTATGGCAAAACAGCAAAAATGCCAACAAACAAACAAAAACACCTTGGATTTCACCAAGGAACAGGGAGGTTCCCAGAGGAAGTGAGGGATGGTGGGAAGGGATGCCTTCAGGGGACACAACTGAGCAATATGATTCAGAGGCACCTATGTGGGTTTTGGGGTTAGAGGTGATGAAGCTCAACTGTGACACTTGGAGTGGGGCCTTCTGTGGACTGCCCCCCTGCCCACCTCTCTGCCTTGCCACTCCTCACTCTCTGGCCTTCTTGCCATATCAGCTTATTCCCACTGCAGGATCTTTGTGCCTGCTCTTCCCTCCTCTGAGGAGATGGACTCCTCTTGGAATCCTGCTTCCATACTCAGCCCAGTTGTTCAGATTCCTTCCTTTCTGGGCGCCTCCCACCCCTGCCAGCCAGGTAGAGCTGCATCTTCTGTCTTTTCTCTTCCCACACTTCTTACAGAGAAAAGTCTGATAGATCGTCAAAGGTGGCAATTATTTGCCCAGCAGAAGATATAAACATACAGAAAAGGATCACAGTTTCCTTAGCAACAGAATAAGCTCCTAGGAAAGACCTACTTTTGTTGAGCCAAGGCTTTGGTAAGCCAGTGAGTGGAGAGGCCGAGCCTCCAAGGACTGTGGGTCAGCAGCCCTGTGTTTGGCAAAGCTAAACAGCTGAATTACGTTGCAAAAACAGAGTGGGGGGTGACTAGGGGCTGCTTGAGGAAAGGGTTGAGAGGAAGACTAAAGCGGGGGTTGGGGGGGAGACCTAAAGGAGACAAAAATGTTAAAAGGTCATTGATTAAGTTGTTTATTGTTCTATGTGTGACAGAACCGCCCTCTGCGATCTCCCCTAACAATCTTCAGTGAAATCTATCTGGCTCGCTCATGCTGCAGGAGGGAATGGCAGCTGACATAGCTTACACAGGTCACTGAGATCCATCTTGGAGGAGGAAATTTATTTCATTTGTATCATGGACAGAATCCTAAAAAATTTTAAAGTACATGGCCTCTTGGAAACACATTACAAATAAAAAAGAACCAACAAATGAAATATGCCAAATGCTATCAGAAGCAGAGCTAACAATATTCATTCACCCTCTGTAATAGTTTGCTCGGGCTGTCATAACATTCCACAGACTGTGTGACTTAAACAACAGAAATTTATTTTCTTTAAATCCTGGAGGCTGGAAGCCCAAGATTACGGCGTCATTAAGGGCAGTGTCTTCTGAGGCCTGTCTTCACGGCTTATGGATGGCCATCTTCTCCCTTCATCTTTATATGGTCTTTTCTCTGTGTGTGTCTATATCCTAATCCTCTCTTATAGGATAATAGTCAGGTTGAATTAGGGCCTACCCGAATGACCTCATTTAACTTCAATTCCCTTTTTAAAGACCCATTCTCCAAATACAGTCACATTTTCAACATATGAACTTTAGCAGGACACAAGTCAGCCCATAGCACCCTCTATGCAGAGCAGCGGCTTTCTGCCTATCTTATTGGAAATGGCAGCTATTACTTTCTAGGTCATATCATTGTTTTTGTTTCGTCTCTTCTATCCTTCCCTGAGATTTCCTCTGTATAATCCTCTTTCTAGAAACAAAAGCTCATTCTTCTAAATTTCCTATGACCACTCAGCACCATCTTTTCAGAAACAGACCTAAGAAATACATGCCACAAGCTGTTTTGTTTTGAGTTGATTTAATTCTCTAGGAAAAAGCCAAGAAACCCGAAACTTGTCCATCTTGGGAAACAAATGCCATTTCCTGTCTTTCTCCGGATTGTCTAATCCATCGTGACTCTCTTTCAGCCTCTGCCCCACCCCTAATTCCAGCCTGTCAGAAAGGGCTTGGGAACTTACCAGAGAACACCCTGGAGGAGTTAGTACCCAACACCGTGATTCTAACACACTGCTTATGGAGGATAGCAATTCCCAGGGTCAAGGTGAGCAGCCCCAGGAAGGAGCAAGCACGGGTGGAGTCATTTGTTGATCTAAGCCCATTTGGGAGCTCAGGATTGAAAAGACAGAGCTAGGCTTATGGAGAAAAGTTCGCCTAATGCTCCCTAGAAACATCGCCCGAGTCATAAGGATTTCACTCTTCCCTGCCTTATATCCTCCAACCTCCTTACGAGAAACCTGCGCTCTAACCAGTAGTTACAGTTCCTAACTCATTGTGCTTGCCTGTTTGTCTCAGCGGGAAAACTTCCCTCTGCCTGGAATAGTCTCCCTGTCCCGACCTGAACCTCTTGAAAGTCTATCCATTCATGAAGAGCAAGTGCCAGTGTTGCCAGAGGCCTTTATTAACCACCATAGGAACAGTCTTCCTCGGCTCCTACCTCTTAAAGCATGAATTCCTCCTTCCCCTAAGAATTTGCCTAGAAATGGAAGATGCCACCTGCTACTGGGGAAATGCACGGACTTTGGTGCAATAGTAAAAATGGTAAGTGTTTGCTGAGCATTATCTATGTGTCAAGCACATGCTAAGTGCATTTCTCACTTACTCTTCACAACTCTCAAAAGTGAATATCATTATGAGTCCGGTCTTGCAGAGGAGGAAACAGCAGCTCACGGGCATTTGTCACATAGCAAAGCCAATGGAAATCAGGATTCAATGCATGTTTGCTGACTCCAGAGCCCATTCCCTCAGCCATTACAACCCCGGTTCCTGAAACAGTGATGATACCTACTAGCTTTGTAACTTTGCACAACTCACTCCCTCGGAGCCTCAGTTCCCTCACCTGTAAAATGGAATAATAATATCTGTTAGGGTTATCATGAGGACTGAATGAGATCACATGTCGAAAGCACCTTTTTCAGTGTCAACTGTCTGTAAAAGGTGGTGTCTTGATAATTCAAGGTGCACATCAACGGTGATCTTCCTTTCTAGAAGGTAAGCTTCTACAGGGTAAGAAATGAGTCTTAGTTAACGAGTTAGTATTTCCTTCAGTCTCTGGCCAAGTGATTGGGGCCTGACATTTATCAATTGAATATGTCATTTGTTTTCTTCCCGTTTAAACTTTAAAAGCAGAGTCTACCTGGGACGGATTAGAGACCATTCTGTGTAGTGTTGAAGCATGGGTCATGAGGTATTTTCTGTCCTTAAAGTTCTCATCTAGAGCCTATACATGGGGAACTTTCTCATGTTTAATCACTCCCTAAATCCCACGAGGATCTTTTGCTTCAGTGTTTTGTCTGGTCCAGAGCTAGAGTGTCAAGCAGAGTGACCAACCATCTTGGTTTGCCCGAGTCTGTCCCAGTTTTAGTGTTGAAAATCCTGCATTTCAGGAAACCTCCCTCAGTCCCGGGCAGACTGGGACAGTAGTTCACCCTAGAGTCATACAGCAAGATTCATGATAATAAGGACGATGATCACTTGTTGAACACTTACTATGCATCAGGTACAATGCAAGTGCTTAATGCGTGCCCTCTCACCAAATCCTGCCTGCAACTCTGCAAGTTAATGGCTCTGCAGAAGCAGATGTGGTAGTCTGCAGCACAGACCTTGAAAAAATTCTTAGAAAAGGATTAAGTTTCAAACAAAATCTAAATAATTTTCCCTTTAGGGTTCTTTTTTTCCCCCAAATAGAGTTCCTCTCACATGTGGCTGTTGGAGGTGCACAGGTGTTCGTATTTGCTTTCCACAGAAGTAGAAGAGGGAGGAGCCAGGTTTCCGTTAATTGCATTTAATCTCACATTCTCAACTGCAAGTTCTCTTTCATACATCGTGGAGGTATAGGCTTTGCTGGGTAGCATAGGGCCATCAAGAGGACCATGTAAGCTGAGACTGTACTAAGCAATCTTAATAACCAATGGGTAAGTTATATTGGTTTTGTGATACTTCATGTTTTGGGTCAAAATATAAAAAAAAACAAAAAACCAACTTACTGTCAACTATAAATGTATAGGGAAATGAAAAATAGTAAAAACTAATGTTTATTTAATAGATGGTCATTCAAAACATTATAGACATTGAGAATGGAAGTATTTTAGTTCATCAAAAACTTGCAGTGTGGACAGTTCTTGTCTTCTCATTGTATAACTCATGGTACGAGGCTTTTTTTTTTTTTTTTTTTTTTTGTGCCTTGGCAAATTGTCATGCTCCTTTGTAAGTCTGGATCGGCTTCTGACATTTTGTCCTTTGCTCTTTCAATGTTGTAAAGACATCTGAAAATTTCTTCAATGTGAGGTTTTTATACTAGTACCACTTCCTCTAGGATATTTTCATTCACCTTTTTCATCATGACCACTTTTCCCATTTATGTCAATAAGTTCACCTTAACTACGTTTCCCTGGCCTGGATATTTAAAACCTCTCACATTCAGCTATTTCTCCTGTTTACCCTCAATTAAAGTTCACAGGTGGCATTCCAGCATGTCCCTTTTGTTTTCTTGTTTCATTTTCCTTTGTGTTGGCCAAATTCCTTCTTTTGATTATCCATTTTTTGTAGGATGTCACATGAGTTTACCACTGGGAGACAAGAAAGCAATACACCTACAGGCTTTGCTGCCTTTGTAAACGCCCAGTGACCAACCACCAAAGACTTTGAAAGAAGTGACGGGATTGCTCATGATCGTGTTGCACGTGTTATTTATGTGGAGACTCATGAACTGAAGTGCTGGCAGCAGAGCTTGTAATTTATTGTCTTTAAACCATCGCTCCCTGCTAATCTATCCTGTAACCGAAGGCTAGTATATTGTGTTGTTGTGTTCTGCTGCTATTTCACCAGACGATGATAAACTGAAGTTCATGCATATTACAACCAGGCAAAGCAAAGTATGGACTGGTGATAAGGAAATATTTTACCACTGTCTTGGCTGTTAAGTTTCCCTTTAAAAAGAGTCTGTTTCCTGTCCCTGGATCACTTCTCCCTTAAAATTGTGGGATGCAAATGTGGGCGGGGGTGGGGAGTCAAGGTTCAAATTCTGTTTAGACCCCCCAGAAAACTGGATAGTGGGTTATTTTCAGCTTTTGAAATGAAAATGTCAACTGGCATTTACTGAACACTTCTATGTACCAAAAACTGTTAGTAACTTTAATAATATGTTCAACCATCATCAGAACCAATACATGGGATAGGCAGTGTTATGTTCAGATGAGAGAACAACCTTGAAAAGATGAAGCAATTTGACCAAGGTTATAGATCAAGTGGTAGTGACAATTTGAACATGAGTTTGTCTAATAAACCCTTGCTTTTGCTCTTCACTATTCTGCTTCCTATAACATTTTAAATCATTATCCCTTCATTTCCTGTTTAAGCTTGCCACCTATAATTCCATACTTCAGTGCTATTCATGATCCCTGGCACTGTCACTAATGCAGCATCTAAATGAATAGCTGCATGGACTTATCCCAGAATTTTGGAAAACAACTCTCTTTTAATATGTAAACTTTAAAAGGGGAAATAGGTATCCCCGATTATTCTATAATAAAGTTTTATTTACTCAGAAAGAACCTGTTATAGTATTTGTAAATTCTCGGAGAAGAAATGACAATAAAAAAGCGATTTCTCAGCTTTTCTTTGGGGTTGTGGCCATGAATGAAGAGCAAGTTCCTCTGGTCTGCTTGGGAAGACCAAGTCCTAGGGGGCCCGAATGAACGGCAGATTCAGAAACTTTGTAAACATGGATTTGAATGAGAAATCTCCAGGAGTCAGGTTAGCGGAGACAGGACCCAGACACCTCCTAAACCTCTGGGCTTCAATCTTGGCTGCGCATCAGAATTGCCTGGATCATCTTTTACAACTACTGATGCTGGGCCCATCCCCAGACATTCCGATTTCATTGCCTCCAGGGCTGAAGCCTGTTACATTTTTAATAGCTTCCCAAGTGAGTCTAATATGTAAGAAAGTTTGAGACACTAACCTAAGCAACCAAATAAGAAAAGTTTGCCACTGGCATTCATTATTAGCCCTTGGAGTGTAATTTTCCTGGATGAGGTTATAGCTGTGAATGATAAGAGCTAGCACATGAATCATTTAAATCAGTGTCAAAGATTTTTTTTAATTATAGGCCATAGGCTGAAAAATAAAACGCTATGCAATTTACGTAAAAGCAAACACAAGACAATGGTGTGTGTGTGCGCACTAGCGTGTGTGTGTGTGCGCGCATTTGTGTGTACATGTAAACTGGTAAGTGTTCTGAGATTGAGTTGATAGTCAATGAGGACTTCCCCTTATCTGTAAGAGAATATATTGATGTGTTATGTTGTAGTTGAGAATACATTCAATTTTTTAACTTACTGTTTTGGGGGTTGTTTTTGTTTGTTTGTTCATTTTTGTTTGTTTCTAAGAGAGGTGTTTTTTATTCCTTTGAGCTCTAACCTCTGAGTGGAGAAAGGATGCTGCCTGTGCTCAGAGTGGGCAGAGTCCTCAGACAGCTGAAGATAACATAGGAAAAAGGAAACAAACAAGGAGTAATTAAATTTATCCCAGATTTTGGCACAGGCTCGGAAGAGAAGTCATCCTTTTTCCCAAAAGAAAGGGCACTATGTGTATCTCTAGAGACTGTCTTTTTCTGAATCATTTCCCATCTGCTTTGTGGGAGAGATAAAAGCTGATTTCCCCCAACCATTGTGGAGATTTTGTTCCCATTGGGGCACTGTTTAAGTGACTACATAAAGTGCAGGAAAACCTCCTGAGGTTGCAGAAGTGAGCAAAAATACAGCAAAGGGTCTTTATGGTATATGCAAGTATATAGGAAAATTACCTAAAATGTTTGCACAGGATGGCTAGACCTGCGCAAGAAAGAGTACCTTGAAGACACTGTAGACTACAGAACTGGAGGTAGCCCAAAAGAGCATAGGAAAAATAATAGTAACAAATGTCACTTATCGAGTGGGTATAACATTCTGGTTGTTAGTCCATGCATCTTGCTTCAACGATCTTTTTGTCCTTAGGAAGAAATATATTATGATCAGCCTGATTTCACAGATGGAGATGAGATCAAGTAACGCACCCAAGGCCACATGTCTTACAAGAGGCCAAGTGGTTCCACATCAAGGACACTGTCTCTCAGCCTTAAGGGGATATCCCCCAACATGGGCACTGCGGAGTACCAGGCAGGATGTCACAACGATGGCAAACACAACTCTACAGTCAGATTGACGGAGCAAAACTGGTCTGTTTCCTAACAACGTGACTGTAATATAGAGGGTGTCCCCCAAAATGTACACACTTTGAATCAAGTTTCTAGAACAAGAATAAAAGTTGGGGTATGATGTCAGGATACGTTAGAGGACCTTGAGGATTCAGCCAAAGCTTGAATCTCACCAGTCAAACTATAGGTCATGTCTCAGATCTTCCCTTTCTCTGCACCAGAGTTCACATCCACTCTTTTTTTTTTTTTTAATTTCTTTCTTGATTAAGGTATTCCATATGTGTCCTCATCCGTCCATTACACATCCACTCTTGAAGAAAAAAACACACAGAGAACCTACTAGGAGCACCCGAAAACCGTGGGAAGTTTGAAAATGGGACTCCATCTGAGCCTTTCCCTGAACAGCACTCTGTCATCATTGGTTCCACGTTCTCCTGACCCCCCACTCCAGCTGTGTTCTCCGTCTTCTGAACGGGGAGGTGCACGGCACCCAGGCCTGATTGTTTTTCCCGTTTGTCAGCACATACTTGTTCTCACCATTGGAAGTCAAGGCTGGAAAATCTGATTTGGTTACACCTGACTTACTGGCACTATTTACTGGTGTGACAGCAGATCTGATTTACGATAAGTATATCAAACATGTCAGTGGGGTGCTTTGAAGTGTGGTGGGAGTCAGGGGGTGGGTGGGGCATTGTGTTTGGGAGAAGAGGGTAGAACTTTTACCTATGCTTTTCACACGAGGAAGAATTAAGTTCACAGTTTGATTCCAGAGGAAAGTCAGATAAGAATCATACAAACACATTTATAAGAGCCCAAGACTTTTCTTTTTCCTTTCTGGGAGCACCTCTGTTAGGGTTTTGGAAATGAACCAAATATTTCCAAGGAAGTAAAAGTGAGCCTTCCGTGCTGGCCCTCCCTCTTCCCCCATAACCTCTTCCTCTTTTCTTCTCTCTTCCTTCCTCTTTTCTTTTATCATCAGCCCTTCAGTTGTCATTTGAACTAATGTAGAAAGTGGGGGTGGGAAGACCTAAGCTACATCAGCACTCTTCTACTGCTTATAAACTAGTGGGGGCGGGGACGGGGGAATCCTTTTTTGAAAGGTTTCGAGTGAATGTATACATATCCAGGCCTCTGTTTTCGGAAGGGATCTAATTTCTAATAAAGGCAGAGTTTTCACAGATCATGGGATAGCCTGAGTAAGGGGACTTAAAAACCCTGGCAACCACCAGTCTTGTTCCAGGTCACGATAACACCATTGGTTACCCTGATGCTGAGTCAGCATTCTGCAGACCACATTAAGGTCAGTCCTATCTTTGCAAAGTGAAAGTGCTGAATTATATCGAAACTAGAAAGAAAAAAAAATAAACCAATCTTGCCCCACGTCTCTGTCAGCCCTGAAAGTTTTGTTTTTAATCTGGAATTACAGTAAACTCATTTCAGAATGGTTGAGGAATGTAGTATTCTGAGTAACTTACTCTTCCACTTAATTACCAGTTACCACATTTACTATCAGGCCCTTCCTCCCTTCCCTGGCTTTGCCTGGCCTGGACTAGATCTCCTCCTGGCTCCATCCACTTCCTAGCCCAGACATGCCTCCATTTCTGGTTGGGGCAAGAGGTCAGTGGCCTCAGATACACCACGGCGGGCAGGACTTCAGTTGTAAAGTCAACCAGAGTTGGATGGTGTATGCCCTAAGTGTCCTGGAGCCCCTTGGAGCACTACTGTCCACCCTGTGTTGTGGCAGGAAGGTCAGACAGGACTGTGTTCAGATTTGGCCTTGGCCTTGGCCACATTGGCTGCAATGCTCTGAGCCACAGTCTTGTGTCCCGGCTGACTCCCATTTGCTGGAATACACTCAGGGATGCCAGTTGGTGCCAATACTGGTATAGACTTGGCCTGAATATGCAACGTCTTTGACCACTATGCCTTGGGCCATGCAGCCTCCCTTGCCAGCCTGGCCTCTGCAGCCAGAGTAGACCCCAGGTCCATCCCTGTACCTAGAGGAGCCCCACAACTTGTCTCAATTCCTTCTCAACCAACCCCTCCACCCAGGCTAAAGCTTTCCACCCTCATGCCCAGACCTGCTCCTATATATCCCATGCCCTCCATGGATGTCTAATTCTCAGAATAAAAAACACATTTATGACTTAAATATATTGAGTCTAATATCTTCTTGACCATTTCAAAGGCACTTTGGGATCTTTGCGAGCCTTTAGCACTGCTTCCTGAGTGAGCAACGGGGCATTTGGAGAACAGAAAATCCAGGAGTTAGGAGAATGATCTAAATGGTACTGGTCCCAGGACATCCATGAAAATGGGTGACTTCAAGCAAATTGCTTAACTTCTCTAAGCCTCAGTTTTCTTATCTCAAGAGATCCATTATTCCTAACTCATGAGGTTTCTGTGTGGATAACGTATATAAGAGAACTTGATTATTTGAAATTTCCTAATCTCAGCTTGATATTTCCATTCCCATAAAATCAGGAATTTGGGCTTATTTAGTTGTTTCTATCCTGAGCACGGAAGACAAGGTTACCTAATTATCATTCCACTATAATGTTCTGTTTGCAATCTGGTTCCCAATAGACTATGAGCTTCTTGGGGCCAGGTATAGTGTCTGGTTCTCATGCATCTGTGCCAGCACCAGCACACTGTGTGTCACACGAATATCTGTTGAACACGTGACTTCCATCAGCTCCATCACTCTCCTAGCCAAGCCTGGGGATCATGTCTCTAATGTATACTCCTGGGTATCTCTGAGGGAGGGATTGTGCCAACCTGATAGGAGCTACAATGAGTGGGGAGAAGTTCTTCCCTCCCTACTTCCTACTGCCAATACCATTAAGAGAGGGTAAGGGCATCAAGCAAATGCTGGCGAGGAATATAAGGGCCTTTCTGATGGCTCCTGTTGCTAATTGCCATAATTATGCTTTTATCTGGGCACTGAGCCTTGGCCAAGCAGAAGGACCAGCTGAGTGACAGAGGAATCTTTTTTTTCACCAGCCCAAATCTCTACTACTTGACCAGCCCTCATTAAGGCACTCTATCTCCAGGAGGCCTAGTTAAGTGCAATACAGCTTTCTAAAAGTTGCTAACAATGAGGTCTTTATTCATATATTCATTGGTTCGTTCATTCATTCATTCATTCATTCATTCATTCATTCTACAAACACTGATTGAACACCTACTATGTCCCAATAATAGTGCTGGATGTTGAAGAGGCTAAGTTCGTGCCTCAGAGAACTGTGACTCCTGAGGGAAGCAAACAAGAAAATAGACAATGATGACACAGTGTGATGAGAACTAGAACAGAGGAAAGCATGGGGCTCTGAGAACACATGGGAATCTATGTGCAGGACTGTATAATATGTGGAGTGGAGGGCAAAGCTCATGAGGGCTTCGGGTAGGGTGGAATTTAACTTCTTGATGGATGAGTAGACATTAGATAGATAAATCAAGAAAATATGGAGAGTGAAGTAGCATATTCAGTAGGACACAGGGATAAAGACAATCGCACATTCAAGAAAGAGTGAGAGTCAGGAAGCAGCATATGGAGATCTGGTAAGGATGATCCCAGAGGATGAGATCAAGATGTGAGTTCCAAACTCCCAGGGACAGGAAAAGGAATGGCCTTTGGTGGAGACCTGGGTACCGGAAAGACGTGTGTGAGGTGATGTGAAGCCTCTATACAACCTGCCTTTATAGACGAGGAAGCGGAGGTCTGGAGTTGGGAAGTCATGAAGGTCACACAGCAAGTGATTGACATGGTCAGACCTGGAGCTGGTCCTCTGTAGGAATGAGAAGAAATCAGCTTCTCAAAATGGTATGGAGCTCCAGGCCCCACTCTGTTGGAATCCACATTCTCCACCATTGATCAAGGACAGTGAGGACAGCCAGTGGCCAGTGGTGGTAAAGGCTCAGAAAGACCCTTAATGAAAGAATTAGAGGACTCCCTAATTGCCCTCACTATGCTTACCCGGAGTTCTTTGCAGGCCTTAAAAGTTCAAAACCCAGACATGGTCTCTCTTGAATGGTGTCTTTGACTTTATGAATTGAAAGTCCACACTTTGCATCTTTTTCCTTTGAGATTCATTCTTTTCTAAGATAGCTTTTACTAACCAAACAGATATTCCTGCTGCTGTTTATGCACCCTAAAGAGGTAGAAATCTAGGTAGCATCCACTATTTGAAGAATTTTTCCTGCTTTTTTCTTTCCTTTTAAAGAAGGTGTAGCCATCTTTCCAAAAATTTATAAACAATGTGGTTGAATAAAAAGTAATTTTAAGTGAAAATACATCTCACAGAACAGAAAGTGCATATCCCTCAGGCATTGCCTCTCTGTTCTCATATGAACAAACAGTATGTTTAAAAAAATAGCAAAATAGATCATAAAGATGTCTGCATTACATATTGCCATTTCTTCCTAGAATCCTTTTTCTTGTTTGAAATTAGGACTTCAGAAGCCTTATTTCCTTGGTTCAACAAATTGTGAAGATTAATTTATATTCATGAATTCATGTATTCATACACATAAGATCAGCTTCACTATTTGTTAGGCCCAGTGCAAAATGATGATGTAGGGCCCCTTGTTCAAAGTTATTAAGGATTTTAAAGACAGTGACAGCAAGTCATTAAACCAAGCATTACACTCACCTTTCTGAGCAAGTTACATATCCATGAAGCCTGCACTACATGCACCAAATTATGGGCCACGGCCTGGTATACAATGGTGAGCCAGACAGATGTGGTCTGGGCCCTCCCCCTGGACTTTATGGAAAGAAGGAATGAAGGGGATAATCAGATGAAGTTCGGTGAGGACTAAGATAAGGGAAGTACTGGGTCATCTAGGAGCCCCCTCGTCGCAGTTCAAAGAAGAACTCCCTGTGGAAATGACATGTAAGCTGAGGATGGATTTAATAACTAGGCTTCAGCCAGTCCGAGAATAGAAGGCCAAAGGAATGGTATAAATAAGAGGCTGGAGAAAAGACTGAGAAGGTGGCATGCTTGAGGAACCACAAGTAGGTTAGCAATGGCTAGAGCAAAGAGAACATGATAGCTTGAGACTGAGGGCAAGATAGAGAAGGAGATGAGAACCAGCCTTAAAGGAAGGTTAGCTTTTATCTTAAAGACAGTGAAAAGCTCTTCATGGATTTCTTAGGCTACTCTTAGCTGCGCAAGGGGAAAACAGGAAGTTAGCTTACAGGGCTGCATTAGCAGGAAGTCCTGGCTTAGCAAGCCCTTCAGCCTTAGCTCTGGGCCATGATCTTACTACCTTAGAGCTGCTGCTTCTCCACAGTCTGATCAGCAGGATGGAAGTAGGAGAGGCAGATACTTCCTCTTCTATCACCAAAGCCGTCAGTGGAAGGTGTGTTCCAGGCATCCTGGTTTGTCTCTTAGCAACAGTGCCCATGTACTTGGTATGTTGGTAATCAGTGTTCTCCATGAAGTCTTCCCAGACCTATTTGGTACCCATTGTGCCTATTGGCAGGTGGGTGTTTATTGGTTTGCCTTCCCTACCACACTATAAGAACAAGAACTGTGTCTTACTCATCTTTATAGTCTAGTTCCTCACAAGGTAGGCAACAAATGTATTTGTAAATTGAATTAAATTACACTAAATATAGTTATACCCAGAGTACAGTTATGCATTCAGTCATTTCTGGGAGACTGAACTTGAAAACAATTAAACATATAATTTTTTTAAAGAATAAAAACCTTTTGGGTTCTGAGTCCTTGGCTTTAAAATACACATTTGGGACCTGATATCTTTCTGAGTTTTAGGCTGTTCCAGAAATAGTCACCCCATATGTCTATTTGCTTATAAGCTCCTTAGCAGACAGGACTATGACTTTTCAACTTCGATCTCCCGTGGGGCATGGAGTATAAGTGGCCCATTATTCATTAAATGTGTAGGTTATGTACACATATACATGTATTTTTTATACCATTAAAGGGTTTAACAGAAACAGATTCAGGTAGTTTACTTTATTTAGATGTACAATAAAAGTATACACAGAAAATCCACCAGAGTATACATGATATATATCAAAGGCATGCAAATGTATAGTTCCTATACATTAAAAATCATAAAGGTGAATGACAAGTCAATTACTTAGCAGAAGCACTCTCCATGTGACATTTAATAGAAAAATATGTAAGGAGGGAAATGGGATAAAATGCTACATATCTTCAAACTTTAAAAAGAAGTATGGAATGAGTTAGATAAAATGCTGTAACTGTAAAATCGATTCTGAGAGGACATGTTCAAGAATAAGTGATTTTCAAGAAGTACGAATTTTATGGTCTGACATCAGAGAAATAGTTGAACAAATGGAAGAACAGCCCTATTCTGGAGTGTTATTAATGACCCAACGGGAGAGTGTTCAGTGAGCCACTTGTGCATACAGATCCTGCAGGAAAAAGAGGGGGTGGAGTTTTTGAGAAGCAGACAGAGCTCGGATTTTCTCAGCTGTGTTTGAAGTTTCTGTTCAGTCAGTTCTAACGTTTAATAAAACAGATGCATTTTTTCTTATACTCTTTAGTGTCTGAAATATAGTCCCCCATCTTGTCACTGACCAGCTTCTCCATCCGAGGGAATCCCCTCTACTTTTCTTCTGTAGCAGGAATCCACAGTTATCACCAGACTCTGCCCCCAACCTGACAACTTGCCTGCCTCTCTATTCCTACCAAAGACCAGCCTCACTGGCTCCTTCAACACCTGCCCTCCACTCAAAGACAAACACAACCATTCCTTTAAGCTGGAAGACACCTTACAGACCATCTGAAACAACAGGAGATTTGTAGTGATTCCCATGGCATCACAGAGCACTGTCCATTGCAAAGCCAACATCAGAACCTTACCTTCCCAGCTCCTGATGCCACCTGGACAACTTCTCTATGTCTAGCCCAGGAACAGCAAGTGCAATTGGCTACCCGAAGAGAGTTTTCAAAAATTTCATGTATTAGATACAGACACAGAGAAGCATCGATCAGACCATCAAACCTCAGAGGGAAGATAGGGGAGGGTGGGAGTAAGGGGAGAGATCAAACAAAGGACTTGTATGCATGCATATAAGCCTAACCAATGGACACAGACACCAGGGGGGTGAGGGCATGAGTAGGGAGATGGGGGGTCAATAGGGGGATAGAGACATATATGTAATACCTTAATCAATAAAGAAAAAATTTCATGTATTAGTGGTTGAACTCTAGACCACTCACTCTAAAAGGTAACTTTTAAATCCACCTGGTGCATTTATTTCCCTGGTGGAAATAATTTTAATGCTTCCTTATCTTGACTAATCTTTACCCATGAGTGTATATGACTTTTATATTGGGATAGTCAGTGCGTGTGCTGCTCAGGCTACTTGTGTTTCATTTGCACAATCAGAGGTGAACACATTTCCAGCTTTCTAGAGCTGCGCTGTCCAATAGAACTTTTAGTGATTGTGAAAACATTGCAATATCTGCATTTGGGCAGTCAGCATTAGCCACATGTGGCTCTTGGGCACTTCAAGTGGGGCTACTGTAACCGAGGAACTGAATTTATTTAATTTATTTAATGTTATTCATGAAAATGCAAATTTAAACAGGCACTTATGGTTCATGACTCCAGTATTGGCCAACACGCTTCTGAAGAATCATCATATGTGTTTCTTTCAGCGGATACATAATATTTTATTTTATTGATACCTTCGTTTATTTCATTGTTTCTCTGTTTCTCTGTCCTTGGGTAATTAAATGGTTTTCACTTTTTGCTATTACAATAAATATAACATTATGTACAATTACATATACACTGCCATAAAACTTGTTGCATTTTTCTTCATTTATTTGTTTAGTTAAACCTTCTGCAAATAAAATTATAACTGGGTAGTGTTTTGACTAAGATATTCTTCAAAATTCCTCTGAGTCCCCTACTGTCTCCCTTATCCTCCCATTATATGCCTTTGGGAGCAAGAACTCTTTTAAGAACCCAGGCCTTCTGTTCCTACATCATCTGCTGGGGCCTCACTCTCATTCCTTTTCCCTGCTCCCCCATTAACCCCCATTCATGCTTTAAGGCTTTCTTTCCCCAAGCCATCTTTATCCTTTTTTATTATCCTTAGGAGCAAAGACACAGGTCATTTTGATTTAAGGGATTTGCTGCTAATGCAGACAAAAATAGAAAATGCAGGGACGTTCTAAGAAGTTCAGTGTCTGGAACATATCCCACAGCCCCAGTCCCACCCCCCACTCCTGTCTGGGGGAGCAGAGGGGCTGCCAGTGCAGGTCAGCTACTGTCTGAGTCCAGACAGTAAGATCTGGTGACATTAGTTTGTCTGAGGAACTTTGGCTCACTGTGATACTTGCCATATTTTCCTAGGCCCCAGCCTCACATGCTACCATCATCTCCACAGAGAGAATAATGAAGAAATATTACAGAGGGAATATAAAGTCAACCCCATCAATCAGAAAAGGTGAACACTCTCCAGATCACTTTGATGGTAAAAGCTGCCAAAGTGAGCAATTCCACCTAGATGTTCAGGTTGGACAATGTCAAAACCGAAGCCAGCACTAACCATAATATGGAACCACAGAATCACGAGACACTAGAAAGAAAACACCTCTTTGCCAAAAAAGGAGGAATGGAAGAAGAAAGGAAATTTACCACTAGACCATCTATAATAATAAAAGCATAATATGCTGGGGAGAGGATCCAAGATGGCGGCGTAGGTAAACACCTAAACTGCTGCCTCGCACAACAATTTCAAAACTACAACTAAAAGACAAAACGTCTATCACTCAGAACCACAGGAAAGCTGGCTGAGTGGAAGTTCTACAACTAGAAGGAAAGAGAAAAGAGCATTGAGAGGTGCACAAGCACTGAAAAGCTGAGGTACGGAGGCGCGCGATCCGGACTGGCGGCAGGCATTGCTTTTTTCAACCCGAAGGGAGACAAGCCCCCGATTACTCTGAAATCCAGTTTCTGGGGAGACACGGGGGACCCAAACTCCTACGGGGAAAAGCTGGACTGTCTGCCATCGGGTCGGAAAGTGAGGGGGGCTTGCTTGCACAGCTGCGCATAGGAATAATTGTTTACTGCGCTGGGGCATGGGATGCGGGGACGCAGTGGGAGACATAGAGCCAGCTAACTGGCAGCCATTGCTATTTGCCACGCCCTAGCCTACTGACGCCCTGAGACCCCACCCCGCACAACCTACTAACCCACCCAAGCTCCAAGCAGCGGCTTTAGCATATGAATGGACTGCCCTATCGCAGCTTAACCTAGCAAACTTGCAGCCTGGGTCAGACAGCTCCAAAACCTCAAAACCCCAAGCAAAGAGGAGAAAACTGTAGCTCTAGCTGTAGCTCCTGCTGGGTGACCTCAGAGAGTAGCTGACCTGCACCCATTGGAGATCCAGAAGCTAGTGTACCTAGTGGTCAGTGTGAGACACCAGATTTCAACTCTTCACATCATAAATGACACATTCAAGAAGCAGACTCAGTGAGCATCAAAGCCCCACTGATACAAATCCTGCACCATAAGAGTGTCTCCAGCGCAGTTCTTCCATTATAGACACAGCAGGTCCTCACAGCCAATTGGCCTGGAGGTCACTTCCTCCCAGTGTACCAACAGCAATCACGGCTTAACTACACTAAGACTTTGCACTCAGCCCACAAAGGGGTGTACCAAGAGCATCCACTTCAGGTGATTGGGGAGGCTGAGCTACTGGCCCCTATAGGTCACCTACCACACAAAGCCACTCCATCAACACAGGAAATAGCCAAAATACGGAGACAAAGAAATATGTCACGAATGAAAGAAATGGAGGAAAGCAAACTATTGGACAACATAGAGTTCAGAACCACATTTATAAGGTTACTCAAGAATATTCTGAAAACCTCTGAGGAACTTAGTGAGACCTTTAAGGATCTTAATGAGAATGCCAAAAAATGGAAAAGGACCAGTCAGAAATTAAGCATACACTGTCTAAAATAAAGAATATACAGAAACTCAACTGTAGATCAATGTACCCCAAGAATCAAACCAAAGATCTGAAATATGAGGAAACAAAAAACACCCAACCAGAAAAACAAAAAGAAAAAAGAATCCAAAAATATGAAGATAGTGTAAGGAGCCTCTGGGACAACTTCGAGCGTACCAACATCCGAATTTTGGGGGTGCCAGAAGAAGAGAGAGAGCAAAATACTGAAAACCTATTAGAAGAAATAATGACAGGAAACTTTCCCTACCTGGTGAAAGAAATAGACTTACAAGTCCAGGAAGCGCACAGAACCCCAAACAAAAGGAGTCCAAAGAGGACCACACCAAGACACATCATAATTAAAATGCCAAGGGCAAAAGACAAAGAGAGAATCTTGAAAGCAGCAAGAGAAAAACAGTTAGTTACCTACAAGGGAGTACCCATACAACTGTTGGCTGATTTCTCAGCAGAAACTATGCAGGCCAGAAGGGAGTGGCAAGAAATATTCAAAGTGATGAACAGCAAGAACCTACAACCAAGATTACTCTACCCAGCAAAGCTATCATTCAGAGTTGAAGGTCAGATAAAGAGCTTCACAGACAAGAAAAAGCTAAAGGAGTTCATCGCCACCAAACCAGGATTACATGAAATGCTGAAGGGTATTCTTTAAGAAGAGGAAGAAGAAGAAAAAGGTAAAGATAAAAATTATGAACAACAAAATGACATCAAATACATACCTACCAACAAGTGAATCTAAAATCAAGTGAATGAAAAATCTGAAGAACAGAATGGACTGGTGAATATAATAGAATCAGGGACATAGAAAGGGAGTGGACTGACAATTCTCAGGGGGAAGAGGGTGTGAGGGGTGCGGGAAGAGATTGGACAAAAATCTTTTCCTATGGATGAAGACAGTGGCGGGGGGTAAGGGCATGGGGTGGGGTGGGGAATCAGGTGGAGGGGAGCTATAGGAGGAAAACAAAAAGAGGAACACCTGTAATCTGAACAATAAAGATTTATTTTTTTAAAAAAACTGTAAAAAAAAGAAAGAAAGAAAAAGGCATAATATGCTAATTAGACCAGACGTCCTCCTGGACGAAGCCAGGGCTGTGAGGGAAGTCCAGGTCCTGGGTGCCAGAGGGAAGCCGGTGCTGACAGCCAGCGGGGGGGGGGGGGGGGGGCGGGGGGGTGGGGAGGGAGGCCTACACTTGCACGAATTTCATGCATCAGGCCTCTAGTATAAGATAATTAAGTTAAAGAGGTGCTTTTAAAAGTGAATAGGCACAGACGTTATAAACAGAACATTGCGCAGACATCAAAACACAAAGCAGTTCTCCTTAGAAAAGACAGCTTGCTACAGTTATTGGTTCAGAGATGGGCCAGTCAGAGCAAAGGTCAGGATTATTTCACGATTTCAGATTCTCTTGCTGGTCCCCTTAGATGATTATCATGTGGGGAACCAGATTGAGTTAGGCCATGGAAGAGAGCAGAGCTTACAGAATGAGAGCCCTGATCAAATCAAACCTGAAGTCCACACACCTCTGGAAATTTCAGTTGTGTTATGTCTTCTGTACTGGAGTTTGCAGCCCAGTGGCATTCCTACTGTGAGGCTTCTAGGTGGGGAACTTTGCAAAGAAATAGGCTCTTACAGAGTTGAACATTTAGAGGAAATTCCCTCTTTCATAATCTAAGGAAATTAAGCACTACTCCAGGCATAACAGTGTACTAGGAACAGGAAGGGAGTATATTGGGGAACTCAGTGGTAATCTGCCACTTGATCATGTCATTTGAACTTTGCTGGGTGTCAGCTTCCTTATTTATGAAATAAGGATGTTGGAAAAGGTAAGCGGTTTTTAAACTTAATTTTGACTGAACAAGTTATTTCAAACTTCGCTTGGTAACATGAATTAATTGTTACAAGGAATCCCAGTGGATACCACAGAAAAATGTGGAGGTGTTCCAGTTAAACCAGGGTGGAGGCAGGAGCCCCTGGACTCAGCTTCCCTATACCCGCCCCCAACAAGGCAGCCCTGGAAATGCCCCCGGGGAAGTCCTGGCAACACAGTCTGAGACCCTTTGGATTAGCAGCACCCCAAATTTCCTTCTAGCTTGGACATTAGGAATAGTGAGGTGCTGGATAAAAAGATCCTTTCTTGCCCCACCCAGTTTGTCTCAGTGGACAGAGTGTTGGCCTGTGGACTGAAGGATCCTGGATTCCGGTCAAGGGCACGTACCTTGGTTGCAGGCTCCTCCCCAGCCCTGGCCCTGGTCCTGGCTCGTGCAGGAGTCCACCAATCGATGTGTTTCTCTCATATCGATGTTTCTCTCTGTCTTTCCCTCTCTCTTCCACTTTCCCTAAAAATCAATGGAAAAATATCCTCAGGCAAGGGTTAACAAAAAAACAAAATAAATAAAGGTCCTTTCTTCTGATTGTTCTCAGTCTTCAAGCCTCTGCACTTCCCACTTACATTTAACTTTTAAGCTGTATTAATACAGGCTCTGGCAAGATGGCAAGATGGTATATGTGGTTCTGGCATCCTCACACAACCACATCAGGTTTACAACTAAACTACAGAGCAATCGTCATTGAGAATCACCTGAAATCTATCACTAAGGGTATACAGAAGAAGCCACATGGAAACTGGTAGGAGGGGTAGAAGCCCAGAGCAGGCTGGTCCCATACCGTGTGGTGGTTAAAAACAGAAGGGATATTTCAATGTCTGAGGAGCAAGGAGTCCCAGGCTTACACCAGGCTGGCTAGCCCAGAGTTCCAGTGCTGGGAAGAAAACTGACTTCTGGTTGTGAAAACAGTGGAGACTGTTACTGAGAGAGACAGCATGCTCCGCAAGTCCCAGGCATTTCTCTTGAAGGGCCTGTGAATTTACCGCGATGGACTCACTCACTCACTCACTCCAGCGCTGAGACAGCAGCTCCAAAGGCACCGGGGACATGTAGGGAGAAACCCAATTCTCTGGCGTTGGGGCGAGGGCTGGAGGAGCAGCTTTCTCCCATAGAAGTGTTGGCAGAAACCACTGGTCCTTTACTGAGCCCTCCCCCAGCAGGCATAGGCAGATACCCTATCGGAGTCTCCATCAACCTGGCTAACACTGTTCATCCCACCTTGGTGATTCCCGGAGACACCCCCAACCCAATTTGGGGTACACCCAAGCCGCTTCCAGTGGCTTTTCCATACAAATGGCCTGTCCAAGCTCATGTTGTGGACTTTCCTAAAAAAACACAAACCCCAAACAAGCAGCATCTGAACTCAGCACCTCTTGCTAAGTGACCCCAGGCCTGGCAGTAGCAGCAGCTGGACTCAATTAACAACTTAGACTCTCCCAGGCACCTCCAAGCCCAGCACAGGAAGTAGGCATCTGCACATTGCTTTGTAGCTCATGCTAGTGTCCCTAGGCAAGGCCCAGCTAGTGGCTTACCTTGACCTGTACCTCCCAGGAGGCTCCAGAGCCAGTGCACCTGGTGGCCAGCTTCAGATCACATTGGAGTACCACCCAACCACCTCCACTCGTGACACATTCAAGGGGCAAACTCAAAGAACACAAGAGTCCAGCTGAAGCAAGTTCTGCTCCATGGGGATTGATCCCTGCACAGCAGTTTCTCCTCTGTAGTCACACCAGTCCTTCTAGCCAATCAGCCTGGTGGTCAATTCCTCTCCAGTTAAGGGGGAGGCTGCACCACTAGTCCCTACAAGACACCTACTACATAAGGCCGCCCTACCAAGACTTGGAGACATAGCATATCTATTAATACATACAAACAAATCAGAGAAGCAGCCAAAATGGGGATACAAAGATACATATCCCAAATGAAAAAATCTCCAAAAATAAGAACTAAATGAAATGGAGTCAAGCAAACTACAGAGTTCAAAACAATGGTTATAAGGATGCTCAATAAACTTAGTGAGAACTTCAATAGCATTAAAAAAAAAAGACGTAGAAACTATAAAAAAAAATCAGTCAGAAATGAATAATACAATAACTGAAATGAAGAATACACTAGAAGGAATCAACATCAGATCGATAAAGCAGAGAATCAAATTTATTTCTTACAGTTCTGGAGGCTGGGAAGTCCCAAGAGTCAGTGTCTGGTAAGGACAAGCTTTCTAGCTTGTAGACAGCTGTCTTTCACTGTGTCCTCACCTGGTGGGAAAGGGCAAGGTCACTTTCTATGGACTCTTTCATAAAGGCACTAATTCCATTCATGGGGGCTCCACCCTCATAACTTAATCACCTCCCAAAAGCCTTCATCTCTTAATACTATCACCTTGGGGGTTAGGATTTCAACATATGAGTTTGGGGGACACAAACATTCAGACCATAGCACACAACAAGGACCACACATCATTGGGGATCTTTGAGATAATTAGCCCTGATCCCATCAAGGCCCTCTACAACATGTAATCGCATGCTTTCTAGCTCTGCTCCACATTCTTAGCAGGAGGCCCTTTTCCATCCTTAAATGAGTTGCTTTCTCATGGCAAGATAGCTACTGCTCCTCTGGGGCCCAGGTTCACATTCCAGGCAGGAAGATAAAAGAAGAACAAAGGGCCAAAAAAACTTTCTCTTTTACAAAATCTCTGCCCTTTAGATTGGGAATGGCACCCTCCCCACCTACTAGGTATCCACAACCAAAAATGTCACATGGTCACCTCCCCCTGAGAGGTGATTGATTGTAGAGAAGAAAGATAGAAGGGGTCAGCTGACCAACAGAAACAGCCCCCAAGCTGATGTACCTGAAGGCAAAAGAGCAGACCTCAGCTTTTAGGAAGCCTCTGCCTCCATCCGAGGAGCTGGAGGAGAGCCGAAGGAAAAGCCGGAGAGACAGGAAATAGTTCCTCAGTAAATCATGGGGAGTTTCTCCTGTGGTTCTAGATTGATCTCCGTGGGGGCAGAGACAGATGGGGGAACCGTATTGCTCACCTGACATCCCTTCATGGGGAGCACACTCCTTGGTAACTTCAGCCTTTCTCCAGGAGGTAAAGCAAGTCTGCCTCAGTCCAGTCCACCCCCTGTTTCCTTCATCACACAAAGTTTATAGGGGCAGGCCCCAGGTTGACCAGCTTTGGCCATTAGCATTGCCTGAGACTGAGTGTGAAGCCTGCTAACTCACACCTACGCCACATCCTAAACAGCCTTCATCAGTAATAAAGATGATATCTTCATCTTCACTTGAAGACCGTGAAAACAACCTATTTTAAACTTAAAATAAAATAAATGGTCCTTTCTTCTGATTGTTCTCAGTCTTCGAGCCACTCCTTCATTTTATTTATGAATTGGTTCTGGACTCAGGCAGTAAAAAGAGGTACTATTTATTAAATCTCCTCTCTGCATGTCTAACCAGTCTCTAGAAAAAAGTAAGAGCTTAATAAATACTTTGTCAAAGGAAAACATTCCGGGTCATTCCTCCAGGACTTCTGTAATTATATAAATTTATATTCCGGAGGTGAGGGTCAACGCAGATGGCAGGCATATAAAACTTCTGACAAGTAACAAGAATGTAGAATTATAATAGTACTAGAGGCCTGATGCATGAAATTCGTGCGAGAGTAGGCCTTCCTTCCCTTGGCTGCCAGCATCGGCTTCCCTCTGGCACCCGGGACCCGGGCTTCCCTCACAGCCCTGGCTTCATCAGGAAGGTCGTCTGGAAAGACATCTGGTCTAATTAGCATATTACACTTTTATTATTATAGATTAGTGTTACTAATGAGACACCAAGAACTATTCCTAGAATTTTTTACTGAATGAATGAATTTTTAGTTACACACATTCCATTGGCACAGTATAAAGGAGAGAGTCAGCAGCTAGGAAACTTGTCCTCTCGTGGCTTCTAGCCAATGGCTAAACAGGAAAATAATTACCAAGAGAGCATAAAAGCATGCCTGTTAGAATATTCCTCGGTAGCAGAACCCGCTTCTCACATTAGCAGTAAAGGCAGGACCAACCCCTGAGTATTAGACAAATTATAATGTCAACCATTTGCTTTATGTCATGTTAGATTTGAGGCTCTAATTTGTTTGGTTGAATGTCTGAATGTAAGCAACATTTTAATGGAGTTTTCCTGAGTTGATTTTTTTAAAATAATATGAGTATTATTGGATACGAAATGTAAAGTTCTGGTATTCACACAAATTATGGAAAAGCAGTTAAAATATGACATCAGCAGAAATTATTTGAACCTTTCCCATATTTATTCTCTTCTTTTCCTGAGCACATAGCTGGCCAGAATGAAGACTTCATTTCCCAGCCTTCCTTGTAGCTAGAGGTGACCTTGTGACTAGCTTCAAACCAAAGGCCTGAAGTAGAACTGGTGTGTGCATTCCTACTTCTTAGAATGCAGATGTGATGTCTGGTGCCCCAGCAGCCACACTGAGCCACAAGGTGATTTCAGATATAAAAGCCACACGTTGGCACAGCAATAAGATCATTGAGACCTTAGTCCCTTAGCACCATAGAATGTCACACCAGGGAAAAGGGATACACAAACACACTCTAAGTTTTAGTTATTCTATTATTTCATCTGATTCTAATGAATAAATAGGCAAGTCTTTATAGTCATATTTCATCAAAACAGGCTCTGGATTCATAAGTCAAATGCTGGCTTTACATTAATTAATTAATTAATAGTTATAATACTGAGTAAGTTACCCAGTCTCTGTGCATCTCAAGTACCTCATTTGTAAAATAGGGAGAATGAAATTAAATACTTCTTATGCTAGGATTAAGTGAAATAAAACAAGTTAACCACTTGCTACAGTGCTTGGCCCCAATAAATGTTAGCAATTAGAAGTGAAGTTGATGATGAATAATAGAAACTACTAAAATTAGGAAAAGTGGATGCACTTTCAAATCTTTTGTTAGACATCTTATGGTGCTCTCCCTGATATAGCCTCATTTTTAAAAGCATTGGGTGATTTTTTTTATATTTTTCCTAAAACATCATAAATTAAACCTATGGGTCAGTTAAATCCTGAGACAAAATAGCCACTCGTTCTACAATAACACAGTTGAGATTCCTTTGATAATACGCAGTAGACGTAAGAATGATGGGCTATAGGGAGAGGTTTAGAGGATATTTGGCTGTCTTGACAGGTTGCTAAAGCCCATGGAACTAGCTCTTTGTTATAGATTCTCTCAACAATTGCACTGGAAGCACTTGAGAGGGACATCTGCTTGCTTGGTTAACTTAAAAATAAAAGGTTAAATAAAAATCCTCATGATAGACTATTATCATTGATTCTCAGCTTGATAAAAGCAGGAAATTAAGGTGGTTAGCAAAAGGAAGCCGTGTACCACTGCAGGAGGAAAATCTGTAACTGTCAAGTGATATGCCATGTGTCAGCTTCAAGATCTCCTGGGTTTTCTCTGTGAACGACAGAGAGACAACTCCCAAAACAGCCGTGCTTGACAACTGAAAATGCCATTAAGCTGGAACAGCTCTGAGTAACAAAGATACCTGTGGCAGGATACGGATTCAGGAATCACATGTACAGTTACATGTAGAACATTTAAAATGTATGAAAAGAAAGCTCAATAATTTGCCATTATTCATATTCACAGTGTTTTTAGTAATAATCTATTGACTAGGCAATACTCTGAAAGTATATCCACAAGGAAGAAATTTCACTTAAAATTGGGCTAACCTCCAAACTCAACACTAGTCCCTAGACACATGCATCTCAGCCTTCAGGCATTAAATCCAGGATGGGAAACACACACACATTCAGATCAATGATTGTGGCTGCCTGGAGCTCTATATTAATGAGAGTAAAGTTGCAATGGCTTGTCTCAACTCTGTAAGAAAGACTCCTGTAATCAATTAACAATGTCTCAACAAATACAGGACAGAGATGGCTGGTCTGTGCGCTGACTGTATTTTATGGGCTCACAGTCCAGTTCTGTGCTTCCGGTCCTATCAGACCAGATGTGCCAGGTTTCACACAGCTAAATCTCTGCCTTATTTCCTCAGCCTGAGTTCTTTCTTTTCTTGGCAACCTGCTTAGTCACACCAGTCTCCCCAGAATGAAGAGACAGAGCATTGCTTGCCAGTGGTGCAAACCCAACTCAAACTAGCTGAAGTGATAAAATAGGATGTATTGTTCACTGAACTACAAATTCCAGGGGTACAACTGGTATCCAGGACAAGATTCAGAAGCTTCACCATGTTGTCCGAGATCTGTTTCTCTCTCTTCCTTTATTAATCTCTTACACAGGCTTTCCGTAGAGAAGGCAAGATGGCCACCAGCAATGCCAGATTCACCTCCCCCCACCTCAACAGCCACCGTGGAAGGTACAAATCTTTTCTAATGGTCCTTGAAACGAAATCCCAGGAAGGAGTGTGAATGTACTGAAAGCACTAAGTCAGGGGGACTGCATACTCTGATTGGCTAGATTTGGTTTCAGTGTCTACCCAGGTAGGTAGCTATCAGTAGGAAAAGGGCTTCATGGGTGGTTTCTTAGGGGAAAGAATTCTACAAACATTGAGGATCTGGAATGACCTTAAAATCCTTTGTGGTCACAGATCCTGAGACAGTCTGCACCTACCAAGGTCCACACATCCCAGGGTTCAGATTTTATTTATTTTTTCAGAGTGTTTTTTTTTTCATCTTTATTGTTGAAAGTATTACATATGTCCCCATTTCCCCCATTGACACTTCTAGCCTGATAAGATCTGCACTAAAAATTTTATCTCTGGAGAGGGAAGAACAATTGAGAAAGGAAGGAATGAGGATAAGAGAGACTTTAAATTTTTACCTTTTCAGATATTTCTGATCTGTTTGATTTCTTAAATAATTGTGTATTCGTGTATGGTTTATGTAATTTTTAAGCACCATGAGATCTTTTTAAGCCAATAAAAATCCTAATGGGAATTCTTTCGTTTTCTTTCCTTCTCTCTCTCTGTCTCTCTCCCTCCCTTTCTCCTTTCTCCCTCACTCTCCCTTTTTAGTAAAATTAAATTATTCTAAAGTTTATTTGAAAAAATAATAAGAGAGCATGAGAGAATGAGGTATTGTTTAATGAACTTACCAAGATAGTAAAGGTTAAAACAATTCTAATAATCAATGAAATGGATACTCCTACATTGCTGGGGTTGGGGAGGAAAACCATAAGTGAATGGAAATTCTTAGGAAATAAATTTAGCAATATATATCAACAGTCATTTTAAAGATCATTTTCTTTCATTGTAATTCCATGCTTTAGAACCTATCCTAAGAAAATAAAATTCACATGGAGACTAAATATTGAGAGACTTATATACTTCAGTATACTTAATATCAAAAAACTGAAAATGCTCTAATGTAAATGATCAGAAATTATAAATTACAGTATACATTTAGAGTATGGTATCATGTAACCATGAGTAATTATTATTGCAAGTAGTTTTTAATAAAATGGAAAATATTTAAGTTCTAGTGTAGGTTTCAAAAGCCAACAAGATGTGAAATTTTATATGGTTAAAATATATATATATATTGCATTGATATAAATAATGCATAATATAAATATATATATATTGCATAATATAAATATATATATATATTGCAATATAATGCACTGAAAAGCTTAGGGGTAGCCTGGCCGGGTGGCCCAGTGGTTGAGCTTCAACCTATGAACCAGGAGATCAGGGTTTAATTCCCGGTCAGGGCACATGCCCAGGTTGCAGGCTCGATCCCCAGTGTGGAGCATGCAGGAGGCAGCTAATCAATGATTCTCTCTCATCATTGATGTTTCTATCTCTCTCTCTTCCCCTTCCTCTCTGAAATCAATAAAAATATTTTTTAAAAGAAAAGCTTAGGGGTATTGAATCAAAATGGCCAACTGAGTGCCATGAATATTATTCCATTCCAACCAACATCTCAAAAAATGACAGCTAAGTGGGTTGGGAGGGATGTAAGGTCAAATCCATAATAATGCTATGAAAAGCATGCTATCACCAGATTAGAAATGTTAAGTATTCTTAAAATAAAGAAAGCACAGAGGCCTAAACTGACAAGCTAAGTATATGCAAACCACATTGGTTGGAGACTGGCGCATATTGGAAGAGGCCACAGGTGTGCTCCAAACACTCAGGGCACAGACACAAAGAAAGGAGGGAGCTGTGAGGCAGCTCTGGGGAGATTATCCTAACCCAATCCTGGTTGTCAAACCAGTAGGTCCCTCCCCTCCACCAAATAGTGCCAAGACAGAGGCTGGTAGGGTTGTTTGCCTCAGGCTAGCATAGGGAGTGAAAGCACTTAGGTGGAAGAGGCAGGAAACCGCCTCGGGGAGTTGGCAACACTGAGAAGGAACAGGGAGCCTTCAACCTGGAGGATGATTGACACTCATTCCCCACTCAGCACAGAGGCTCTGACTCACCACAACCGCTGGAGGTAGAAAACACATCCACAAACAGGCGAAACCAGATTTCCCTTTTTCTTTTTTGTTTCACATCGGAAAATTTCAAAATATACAAACTAAAGAGAATATTACTAACAACCAGTACTCATTGCCCACCGTCAACAGCTACCAGCATTCTATCATTCTTGTTTTATCTATGCTACCATTCCCACGAGCTTCATTTTTTTCCTCTGGGGTATTTTAAAGCAAATCCCAAATATCAGATTATTTCACTCATAAATACTTAGTGTGACTGTCTAACATGTAAAGGATTTTTTAAATCCAGAAAAATTTTACCACACCCCAAAAAAATGACAATAATTTATTAACATCATTCAATAGGCAGTTGCGACAGGTTGTATTTCTTTCAAAAATGGTTGCAGCAGTACCTTCCATCTTCTGCAAAGCGAGCTTGCCACGCCCACCTCGAGTGGTGAAGTCTCAATCCCCACCTCTGAGTCCGGGCCAGCCTTGTAGTCACTCACAGGACAGTGGTAAAGATGCTGCCTGACTCTGAAGGTGTGGTCAGAAGGTCTCCTAACTTCTATCCAGTCGTCTTGCAGCGTTTACTCTTTCTTTCATTAAAGATTTTTTTAAATTGATTTTGAAAGAGAGAGGAAAAGAAGAAGGGAGAGGGAGAGAGAGAAACATCGATGTGAGAGTGAAACATCAATCAGCTGCTTCTTGCATGCCCCCTCCCAGGGATCAACCCCAAAACTCAGGCATGTGCCTAACTGGGAATAGAACTGGCGGCCTTTAGGTGCATGAGAGGATGCCCAACCTGAGCTACACTGGCCAGGCTGCAGTGTTTACTCCTTAAAACTCCCTCTCAGGGTGGTCCCACTCAGAGTCCAGCCACGCGACGGGCCACATGGAGGTGTCCAGTCAATGTGTCCAGCTGAGCCCAGGCTTTCCTGTCTTCCCAACTGAGGCTCCAGACACCACAGAGCAGAGAAGACATCGCCACTGTGCCCTGCGCAAATCCCTGACCCACAGACCAGTGAGCATAGAAACATGGCAGAGGTTTTACACCACTGGGGTCCAGAGGCTTGTTTCACGTGAGTAAAGATGGGAAACACTGGTTTGTGTTCAATTTTCTCAAATTTGTGTTCAAATTTGCTTTATGGTTGGGGTTTAAATCAGAATCCAAGCAAGAATCATACATTGTTTGTAGCTGATATTTCTATTAAATTATTTCAATCCATAGGAATTTCTTCTTTTTCTATTTTTTCATTTTTATACTATTTGTGAAGAAAAGGAGTCATTTGTCTCATAGACTTTCTCACATTCTGCTTTGGCTGATGTATCAATCAGCCAAACACTGATTACCATGTTCCTCTGTAAGCTGTATCTCCCATAAAGTGAGGGTTAGATCTTGCAGGGTTGGCAAACTTTCTGTGTGGGGCCTGAAAATCAGTATTCTAGGCTTTCTAGGCTACTCAGCACTGCCACTGTGGCACAAAAGCACCTCTGGATGATATGGAAATGAATGAGCATACTTATGTTTCAATAAAACTTTATTTTCAAAACAGGCAGTGGCCAGATTTAGCCCATCAACCTCAATTTGTAGGCCCTGATTTAGAAGAAACAAAGATGAGTGTACAATCCAGAATCACCAGATACTTAAGAAAAACCAGAATCATGAAAGGAAAACTAAACAAATCTGAAAACCAACATCCTATATAATAAAGAGGTACTATGCAAATTGACCATCACTCCAACACACAAGATGGCCACCACAAGATGGCTGGCAGGGGAGGGCAGTTGTGGGTGATCAGGCCAGTGGGAGGGGGGCAGTTGGGAGGGACCAGGCCTGCAGTGGAGGACAGTTAGGGGTGACCAGGCTGGCAGGGGAGGGCAGTTAGGGGCAACCAGACTGGCAAGGGAAAGAAGTTAGGGGTGACCGGGCCAGCAGGAGAAGGCAGTTGGGGGTGATGAGGCCTACAGGGGAGGACAGTTAAGGGTGACCTGACCTGCAGGGGAGGGAAGTTAGGGGCGACCACGCCAGCAGGAGAGGGCAGTTAGGGGCGACCAGGCTGGCAAGGAAGGGCAGTTAGGGGTGACCAGGCCAGCAGGGGAGAGCAGTTAGGGGCAATCGGGCCGGCAGGGGAGCAGTAAGCATCGATCAGGCTAGCAGGGGAATGGTTAGGGAGTGATCAGGCTGATAGGCAGGCGAGCGGTTGGGAGACAGCAGTCCCGGATTGTGAGAGGGATGTCACAGGGATCCCACAGGGATTGGGCCTAAACCAGCAGTCGGACATCCCCTGAGGGGTTCCAGATTGGAGAGGGTGCAGCCTGGGCTGAGGGACATTCCCCGCACCCCATGCAAAAATTTCATGCACTGGGCCTCTAGTCTTTAAATAAAACAAACAGAAGAAAACTTTAAAAGTAGTACCACTTGCCCTGGCTGGATAGTTCAGTTGGTTAGAGTGTTGTCCAGATATGCAAGGTTGCAGATTTGATGCCCAGTCAGAGCACATACAAGAATCAACCACACCTATATAATAAAAGGCTAATATGCAAATAGACCAAACAGCGGAACAACCAAACAACCGGTCTCTATGACATGCACTGACCACCGGGGGCACGTGCGGCATATGGCAGGCCTCAGCAGCAGGCAGCAGAACGCAGAACATGGCGGGCCTCAGCCACAGAGGGATGGTGGAGCAGGTGAGCAGGGACACCAGACCAAGCCAGGGCACTGGTCGCTGTCATCCAGGAGAGCCTCATGGTTACTGAAAATTCTTTGCTCCCATGCACTGCAGTCCCGCCGGATGCCTGCACCTGCTGCCAGTGCCAGCCCCACTCGCACTTACAGCTGACTCCAGAGCTGCTGCTCGCACCCACTGCCCGCGCCCAGCCCCACTCACACCCACTGTTGGTGCCAGCCCCAATCGCTCTGTGCCATCATTGGGTGCAAGTGGGGCTGGCACTGTCAGCCTGTGGGAGCGACGGTGGCATGAGCGGGGCTGCCAGCAGACAGGGGACCAGGGGCTGTGGTGGGAGGGGCTGGGCCGGGGTGTGGAGGATGGGCCAAGACCGGACCCTGTGCCCACCATAACCTTGGGGCCCACAGTTCCTTTCAAGGTGCACGATTTTGTGCACTGGGCCTCTAGTGAATTCATAAATGTGTGGAACAGCAAATCAATGTTTTTCTTTTTCTTTTTTTCCCTCTCTTCCCCTTCTTTTCTCTCTCTCTAAAATCAATCAATAATTTTTTAAAGTGGTACCACACATGGAATATTCTAGAAAATTAAGAGATGATATTACATCCCCTAAGCCAGTGGTCGGCAAACTCATTAGTCAACAGAGCCAAATATCAACAGTACAACAATTGAAATTTCTTTTGAGAGCTAAATTTTTTAAACTTAAACTTCCTCTAATGCCACTTCTTCAAAATAGATTCGCCCAGGCCGTGATATTTTGTGGAAGAGCCACACTCAAGGGGCCAAAGAGCCATATGTGGCTCGTGAGCTGTGGTTTGCTGCCCTAAGCAAGAAATGGTTGTTGTAATGGTTAGTCTTTAGAGACTTTAGAAATGAATAATGCAATCACCAAAATAAAAATCTCAATAGATGTGCTGAGCAACATAGAACACACCAGACAGTAGTACTTTGTAGCAAAGTATGCTGAGAACTTGTTTCAGAATACTATACTAAAAGAAAAAGAAATGGAAATACTAAAATAAAAGTTTGGAGACATAGAAATTAGATCCAGAAATTCCACTCTCCATCTCATAGAAGTCATAGACAAAGAGATGGCAGAGGTAGAGAGATAAGCAAAGAAATAATAATAGAAAATATTTTCCCTGAGCTATAAAAACAAATGCAGTTCTTTAAATGCATATGGCCCACTGGGTAACAACCAGAATGAATGGGGGGGAGGAGGGCCTGATACATGGACACATGATGATAAAGTTTCAGAAATCCTGGTACAAAGATTCTAAAATCACCCTTATGCATACCCAGAGCCTCATGCAATGACTCTGAGGTGGAACTTAAATCTGACCTTTGTTTGTTCGTGTGGTTTCAGAAACACTGCTCCAGGAGAGTCTAATTTACAGATAACTGCTATTTTCCTGTAATAATCTGGAACTTAATACCAAGCCACCCTTTCCTAATCTAATACTCATGGTAGGTAGCCCAGTGCTTCTAGGCCAGTGCTTCCCAACTTTCTTTTGGCCATACCCCACCTGAACATCTCTAAAATCCTGATGCCCCCTCCCCCCGTGACATATAATTCTTACTATTCAAAAAGTGAACTCCTATTCATGTGGAGGAAACCTAAAGGCCACTAACTTAGTCTAAACAAGCTTCCAAAGAACATGCCATCCATGAGAGAGAATACAAAAGAACGAAAGGACAGTTGAAGTACTTGAGGAAGAAATCACTAAGAAATTGTTTTGAAGTAACAATAATAATATGAAGTGATATGAAAAAAAATAGCAAATAAAGTTTCAAAACATATAATAGAGAACTGAAATGCATAAATATGTCACAATATATGTTTACATACTGTATATGAGGCCCCTGGAACCATAAAGAAATGCAAAAAATTCACTGTTAACAACTCATTCTTGAATTGCCCCCCTTAAAAACCAAATTGTCTCCCTATGGGGCATGTGCCCCAGGTTGGGAACCACTGTTCTAGACCCTTCTTATGCCAACAGTCCTAATCTCCTTCCTTGTGCAGGAGTCACTGCCTTGATGAGCTGCTGTTAACCCCCTTCCCTTCCACCTCCACTGAAGAGAATCCTCCTCGGACCTTGTGCTCAGTGAACAATTTAGTCGACAACTCCTCCTATGCACCCGGCACCTCCAACATCTCCTGGCTCTGACCTGCTGCTGTTTGGCCCACCAACCCTTTCACCAAGTGCCCTGGCCCCTGACTGCTCCTATCTCTGCCACATCCTCAATAGACGGGCTCTGCTGTAACTCATTTATTCACTTAACCAACGTATGTCCGGGTTCGGTGCGTGCAGTGCACTGTGCTAGGTCCCAGGGAAACAACGCTGAAACACACGTGATGCTTGGCTTGCCCTCAACGAGTGCGAGGTGCAGGCAGATGTGAATGGAAAACAGTGGGCAACAACGTGTAGGGTGGTTCTCCAAAGACAGTCCAAGCACCACCTGCTCCTGATGTTGCCAAAGTAAGGATGAAATCTGAATCATCGTCTTGTAAGGGTGTGGCCCAGGAATCTGTGTTACAAGCTCAGGTACTTTCTATCACCATAAAAATGTGGTAGCCACTGGCCTTAAAGAGCGATGCCCAAGTTTGAGGTCTTGAATTGGAAGGAACCTGGGGAGTGTGAGAAGCCAACTTGGTTAAGTGGAGTCAGATCCCACAATGTCTTGCTGTGCTAAGGAGTCTGGGCTCTATAGGATGAGCTATTGGGAGCCAGTGAAAATGTTTTTAAGGGAGAAAGGGGCAGGGTCAGCACAGTGTCATTTTAACAGATGACTCCTATAGCTAAGGAGAGGATGAATACAGGTGGGTTGGTGGTAATGTGAGGGAGCTGTTTCCAAGGGAGGAGAGATTAGCCCAGGACCTGACCTAGCTCAGTGGCAGGGCAGACAGAGAAGGGGGAGATGGGACATCTGGCTGGGAGGGATAAACAACAGCACTGGGGGGGAAAGGATCAAGTCTGGACCTACAGCTCCTGTCCCTGGGGCTGCCCCCAAGCCCCATGGGAGGATCAAGTTTGCAGTCCTAGTCATTCCCAGTTTGCCCTGACCTGCCACAGTTAGCAAGGCCATACCAGGTCCTATACTAAGATATGCTGATTATTGGAAGAAAAACATATATAAAGCATACTTTTTTGTACTTTTCATTGTTCTAATTGTTAGACACCTTACCTAATTAGGCTTGGTAAATTAATTACCTTTAATATTTTGTTATTACAAAAATCTACATACTATGTTTCCCTCGCGGGGTGTCTTAGTTTTACAGTCCTTTTAAAGGTTCATGCCCAAACTACTCTCTCAGGTTACCAAATAACCGCAGGGCAGCAACTCCAGCAACAAGCAACATATAAGGGCAAAGCTGACCAGCTGGCCCTTTTTGGAGGAATGTCGCACACCCACTTGCACGGGCTTCTCCAGGTGGCAATGAAAACCACACGTTTCACAAGTGAGGTCTGAGTGGCCACAGAAGGGATTACTCAGTTCGTTTCCACTTGGCTTAGAGTTTTGAGGTAAACCCTTTAAAGCTTACACAGGTCACCTGGGACTTCGAAAGTAAATTATTTAGAGCTGTGGGGAGTGAAATAATAGTATTGCTGATTAATCTTGATGAACACTCACAATGCAGCAGTGAAGGGGGTATGATGTAACTGTATGCTTGATAAAGTAAATTCTTTATACATAGGAGATATAAAACTGCATTAACAATTGAAATAAATCACAGGTGTGGTAAGAAGACTCAAATAACTGCTTATCATTTACAGAGCATCTTCTCACTTATTGCCTCACTTGATTCTAACAAAAATTTAAGCTATCTTAATAGTTCCATTTTCTAAATGAGGAAGCAGGATCAGAAAGATTAAAAGACTGGCTCAAGGACTCACCGCCAATTAAACAAGATGTCTCTGTATCAGCTGGCCTTAAAGAGCGATGCCCAGGTTTGAGGTCTTGAATTGGAAGGAACTTGGGGAGTGTGAGAAGTCAACTTGGTTAAGAGGAGTCAGATCCCACAATGTCTTGCTGTGCTAAGGAGTCTGAACTCTATAGGGTGAGCTACATGGAGTCAGTGAAAATGTTTTTAAGGGAGAAAGGGGCAGGGGCAGCACAGTATCATTTTGGTTGTAAGTCCCTGAAAACCCAAATCGAATGCGGGGTACGTAAAGTCATGTAACAGAAAGGGCCCAGTGACGTGGTGGGCTTCAGGCTCAGTTTGGTCAGAAATCCAGCTGTTTTATGTTGGTTGTCTTGGTTTTACCCTTCTTTTTGTGGCAGCTTTCTTCTCGGGATCATTTTCCATTTAGTAGTAAGATGCCAAAGCAGTTTCAGGACCAATCACACTCTCTGGGAGAAAAGACTTTTTTCTTCAATCATCAAACACGAGTCCGAGGCTTCACTTTTATGGCAGCAGCAGCCAAGGGAATGCCATGTACTGATTGGCTCAGGCCTAGGGCACAGACCCATGTATGAGCCAATGACCACGTCTCAACCAAGGCTACAAACCGGAAGCTGGGGATTGGATCAGTCCCATCTAAACCTCAGGGCTGCTATGCCACATAGGAGGGTTGAAAGTCAACCACAACATCCATCACCAGCCAGGACTTGAATTCTTGACTTAGGATTCTAAATCCTATGAGGTATATTTTTTTTCCAGTATCTTATATATTACTAGTATCCCTGCGTACAAATCCATGCGCCAGTAGCTTGCTGCCACCCGCCAGTAGCTTGCTGCCACCCTCCAGTAGCTCTCCGCCCGCTGCCCCGCCCTCCTGTAGCTCCCGCCTTCCTCCCCCTCAGAGCTTGCTGCCCTGCCCCCTCCAGTAGCTCTCCACCGCCCACTTGTAGCTCGCTGCCCCACCCTCCTGCTGATCCATGAACCAGTCATTCCGCAGTCGGTGGTTATGCTTCACAGCATAACGACCATTTGCATATTACATCTTTATTATATAGGATTATAATTCCCTTCTGGAGCTGACAATCCTAAGTAAAATTGCTGTTTTTGTGTGTGAATATATTGCAAAAGGCCCTCAAGTGACCAAAAGTCCTTCCCATCCAGTGTGCACCAAGCTGGCCATTCCCCTGTGTGCTGCCATTATCTAAGGAGCCTTTTGCTTCTTCAGAAACTTCTCCAACTCACGTTCCTCTAATTTCTTTGCCCCATTCCTTGTTGTTTCACATACATTTTTATTTCTTTGTGTCCAAGCCCAACCAGGAAGACAGAAATCATTCTGAATACTTAAAACAGAGGAAACTTAAGGCAATGTGATCAAAGAAATTTAGAAGCCAAACAAGGATTGTGAGGCAGGCCAGAGACTAGACTAGCCGCAGCAGGAAGTCGAAGCCACTCCTAGGCTGGAGGGACAAAGGGGGGAGGTGATGCTCCCGGAGCCCAGGGCCTGGGATTACCCAGAGGAAACTACATAGGCTTCCGGTGAGAGCTGGCGCCAGCGGAGAGACGCAGCAGCTGCCAGAGATACCATCCAAGTACAGAGGGAGAGGGAGAAATACACTGACTTCTCCCTCCCTCCCGCTCTCCAAACTCCCCACAGCCTCCCACCGGCAGAACCAAATTGGGAGCTGGCTGACATGAGGCCTGAGAATGTCAGACTGGAGGGGTCAGGTCCTCTGAATACAGAGCGGGGAAAGGAAGGGTGAGGAATGCATCTCAAGTCAAACAGACCCAGAAACAGCACATTGACATGACAATGTCATACATGTTCATTGTGGAAATTTTAGAAAACACAGATCTGCAAAGAGAAAAAGGTAAAATCATGATCCTATTAGTTCTTAAGTGGCAAAGTTAAACAAGTCAATCCTAGAGAACCACCGCGAGCTCCCCATTTCTCAGTAGTCACAGAGGGATCCATGTTTGGTCCTCTCCCTGTCTACAGGTCTAGCAGTGATGTTTTCTTTTATGCACGCTGAGAAATTCAGTTTTTCCTCTCTCTCAAGTCAAAAGGGGGGTAAATAGATTTTACAACTGCTGCTAAGAAAAACTTGATTCATTTGAAGAAACTGATTTTCTTCTTTTCCCAGATAACACAAGTCATCTGATTTATCAGACTTCCTCTTTTTGCCCAGGCTGCCAGGAAACTCAAAGTTACCTCACATGCTCAAGACAAGTCAACTTTCTTTTAACTCTTATAGTGGTCATGTGCTTCTTCTCTTTTCTCCATATTCCAAATTGTATTGAATCCTGTCAACTATATGATGTACATACATGTGGGAAAAAGACAGGGGTAGATATAGAGATATAAGGGAGAAGTCCTCAAGTAATTTTCCTAGAGGATGGCTAGGGCATCACTCGCCTTGTCCAACTTAGCCCACTCTAAGCCAGCTGGCCAGAGCTGGGGGAGTCGTCCGCTACAGTTGAACAGATTCTGTCTATCACCCGCCTCAACAGCAGATGGCCACTCTGCACTAATCCATGTCATACATCATTGCTGAGTGAGATACCACCAGCCCCCATACTAATCACTAGTGTCTTCACTCCAAGTCAGAAGGCTTGGAATTATACAAGTGTGCTCAAATAGACCCTGGTTCAATAATTTTTCAGCTAAAGAGGCCCTATAGAGAATCTTGACAATGGAAAGGAGAGAAGCAAGGAGCCACCAGAGGGATTATGGTTAGGTGTGGTTTTTTGGGTTGTTTTTTTTTGCATTTTTAAAACCATTTTTTATTTTTCAATTGCAGTTGACATACAATATTATATTAGTTTCAGGTGTACACTCCAGTGATTAGACATTACATAATTTACAAGGTGATCATTCTGATAAATTCATACCCATCTGACACCATACATAGTTATTGGAATATTATTGACTATACTAGTGACCCGGTGCACGAAATTCATGCACATTAAAGGGAATTAATTAGAGGAAATATTTTAATATTGCTATTTGTCCTTTCTCTATAATAGAAGTGTCAGAGATGAAAGAAAATTAGTAAAATGTATATGAAAATCTTCCTCCTGTCAGAGTCTAGGGCGCACCACAGGAACCAGAGTCAAGTCTGCACCCACCACATGTGCCTCAAAATTTCGGGAGACCCAGACCTGGCCAGCCCCACCCCCATCAAGCCCCACCAGGTGGAGGGGCGTGGCCTCAGATCCCCCAGCCTGGCACCAGGGCAGGGGGCATGGCCTGAGGTCCCCTGTCAAGCCCCACCAGGCAGGGGACGCAGCCTCAGGTCCCTGCTGATTCCTCGTTAAGGCTGGTTACGGGAACTCGGCCTTCACTGTGGGCGCAGCTTTCTTGTGTTACGGGATCCCTGCCTCTGCTGTGGGCGCAGCCATCTTGTTGTAGTGTGATGGTCAATTTGCATATTCCCTCTTTATTAGATAGGATTTCCTATACTGTACTTTGCATTCCCATCACTATTCTGTAACTACCAATTTGTACTTCTAAATCCCTTCACTTTTTACCCTCTGGCAACCTTCAAAATGTTCTCTGTCTCTATGAGGCTGTTTCTGTTCTGCTTGTTCATTCACTTTGATTTTTAGATTCAATTGTTGACAGATGTGTATTTGTTGCCATTTTATTGGTCATATTTTTTATCCTTTTTTTTTCTTCTTCTTCTTAGAGAAGACCCTTTTACATCGTATGTAGCACTGTTTTGGTGGTGATGAATTCATTGGCTTTTTTTTGGGTCTGGGAAGCTCTTTATCTGTCCTTTGATTCTAAATGACAGCTTTGCTGGGTAGAGAAATCTTGGTTGTAGGTCCTTGCTTTTTATTACTTTGAGTATTTCTTGCCACTCCCTCTGGGCCTGCAAAGTTTCTGTTGAGAAATAGCTGACAAGCTTAGGAGAGTTCCCTTGTAGGTTACTAACTGCTTTTCTCTTGCTGCTCTAAGATTCTCTCCTTATTGTCAACCTTTTGCATTTTAATTATGACATGTCTTGGTGTGGATCTTTTTGGGTTCATCTTATTTACGACTCTCTTATTTTGTGCTTCCTGGACTTATATGTCTGTTTCCTTCACCAGATTAGAGCAGTTTTCTGTCATTATTTTTTTTCAAATAGGCTTTCAATATTTTGCTCTCTCTCTCTCTCTCTCCTTCTTCTGGAACCCCCATGATGTGAATGTCAGAATGCTTGAGGTTGTCCCAAAGGTTCCTTGCATTATCTTCTTGCTTTTTAATTCTTTTTTCTTTTTGTTTTTCTGATTCAGTGTTTTTATGCTTCTTTATACTCCAAATCACTGATTTGATTCTCAGCATCATCTACATCTACTCTACAGCTGATTCCCATAAATTATTCTTCATTTCAGTTAGTGTAGCCTTCATTTCTTTTTTATAGTTTCTATGTCATTTTTCATGCTAGTTCTCACTAAATTCCCTGAGCATCCTTATGACCACTAAACTCTGTATCTGGTAGTTTGTTTGCCTCTATATCATTTAGTTCCTTTTCTGGAACTTTCTCCTGTTTTTTTCATTTAGGAACTGTTCCTTTGTCTCCATATTCTGGCTGCTTCCCTATGTATGTATCTATTTATTAGGTAGAGCTAGTATGTCTTCTGGACTTGGTAAAGTGGCCATGTGTAGTAGGTGTCCTGTAGGGCACAGTGGTACAGCCTCTCCAGTCATCCAGTAGCTTCAAGTGTACTCATGTGTGGGCTGTGTGCTCTGTCCTATTGCAGTTGAGACTTGATTGCTGTTGGCATCACTGGGAGGGATTGACCCCCAGGCCAACAGAGGTGACTACAGGGAAGGAGCTACCATGTAGGACTCAACCTTATGGAGCAGGACTTGCTTCAGTGGGGCTTTGGTGCTCACTGAGTCCACTACTTGAGTGTTGCTCATGGAGATGGTAGAGTTGTAATCCGGCGTAGTCTGCATCTGTATACCAGGTATACTGGCTCTGGGGCTACCCAGGAGGTGCAAAGGCAGTCACTGCCTGTGCCTTGCCTGGAGCCACCCAGCACAAGCTACAGAATGATCTGCAGATGGCTGCTACTTGTGCTGAGCTTGGAGGTTCCCAGAAGAGGACAAGCTGTGAACCAAGGTGGGCTGCTACTAATGCCAGGCCTGGGGTGACTTAGCAAGAGTAGGGGGTATGCAGAGGCCAGATGTTGTTTGTTTGAGAGATTTTAGGAAAATCCGAAGCACAAGGCAAGAGAGGCCAGTTGTATGGAAAAACCACTGGAAATGGCTTGGATGAGCCTGCAAGTAAGGAGGGGCAAAAAGTGTGAGCCAGGTTGATGGAGACTCAAATATGACTCCTATCAGCTCTGTTGGAGCGGGGCGGGGGGGGGGGGGGGAGGGGGCGGGTCTCATAAAAGGAACAATGACCTCTGCCAGCACTTCTCTCTGGCAGAAAGCTGTCCCCCAGCTCTCGCCCTGATACCAGACCATTTAGTTCCTCCCCAGATGTCCCTGGTTCCTTTCAAGCTGTTGCCCCAGGGCTGGAGCTCAGAGGGAGTGAGTCCTAGTAAGTTTGTGTGTGGGCCCTTTAAGAGAAACTACCTGGGACTCCAGCAACCCTGGGACTCCACTCAGTCTCAATCTCTGCTGGTTTTTATAGCCAGTAGTTATGGGAACTTGTCTTCCTGGCATTACAACCCTGGGCTGGGGTTCTGGTGTGAGGCTGGGACCCCCTCCCTTTTCAGGGGGGACCTCCACAACCGAGATAATCCTGGTGATTTTAAATCACCACATGTGGGTATGGTACCAGCCCATTCAGTGTCTCCACCCCTCCTAGCAGTCTCAATGTAGCTTCTTCTAATTGTAGGACTTCCATTCAACTAGATTTCAGGTGGTTCTGAATGATGGTTGTTCCATTGTTTAGTTGTATTTTTTATGTGGTTGTGGGAGGATTTGAGTATCATGCCACCATCTTGACCAGAAGTTGGTTGGATTTTTTATTTGATTCGACATTTAATTATGTTGGGCAAAGTTTTTCAGAAAGGTGAAAGCATTATCTCCTCAAGAGAGCACCTCTCTGGCCTGTTTAGCTTCCTTGATTTACAAGTTGGTTCCTCTTGAAATGTTTCTCTTGCACTTTGTTTATTTGAGGCTGATAGTCTGGGCATCAGGCCCAGTTTAACATAATTTTTGCTATTGCTATCGCATCCCCATTCTATCGAGAAGGCTATTATCATGTTGTCTAAGACACCTTACCATGACAATTACCAGGTCAGGTACACACCCATACTCACCTCACCCCACCCATCTGTCCCCACCCCTTTCTACTTCAAATTTCAGGAAGGAAGCTTATGTTCCTTCCCATTTCATTGAGACAAGAGTTTGTGACTCTTTAGCATAGCAAACCAGATGGTTGGAAAGTTTCTAGATAATTTGATTGGGATAGGCAAAGAATTCATATAATTGAGTAGTAGAGTATATCTGTGGGTCTCATGAACATGGAAAATATCCCAATTGCTTATAACTACTTCTGAGTTCTATAAACACATAGGCTGCCTTTATAGCAAATTTGCTTCCCTAATTATTTTTACATAATCTAATGCATTTAGTTTGTATTCTTTAAGCATATACCACCCCAAAGGTGTGTTGTTTGATAGGCCAGAGAGGACAACTGACCACAGATGATCATCAGGGTAGAGTTGAAAGTTGGCAATAATAATAAAGACCCAGCACTGACAAAAGAAAAAGAGCAATGCGGCATTTGGTTTGGAAAAGTGTGTGTGTGTGTGTGTGTGTGTGTGTGTGTGTGTGTGTATGTGTGTGTGTTACATTCCTGGTTTCAGTGCAGAGTTGGGTCAGACTCTTAGCCTGACTTTAGAACTTGGGCGTTGAAGGTGAATGATTATAATAATAACCCACTTCAGGCGTGTGGACATTAGCCAATAGACATGCACCTCTGGCTTCACACCAAGACCTGAGGTGGAGCCCGGGCCTGGACTTGTCCAGGAGGTTCATGCCTTCAGCAGATAGTCTTGCTGCAGAATTGTATCACACTAACAATGAAACTTACTGGGGGGGAAAGAAATAAAATGCTTTAAATGTTTAAATGGATTTCCAAGTATTCATCCTCCAAATATTTAGACTCTAAGCCTACTGGGCCAAGAGCCAAGCTTCCTGTGCATGCTAGATGGTTCCAACAATCTCCCCAAGATCAGCAAATATATAACAACTTAAAATATCATCCTCTTGGAGCCAAAACAATAATTCCCCAGGTATTGCTCCAGGAAGTCAGCTAGGTATAGCTGTCCAACATCTTCCTTCGCAATGTCTACAAGCTTAATTTTTAATGGTTAATAAATTCCTACAAAGGCATCCATGAGACCATAGTCTGTGTCCACTGTGAGGCTACCACATAAACAAGACTGGGAATGAAGATTTAGGAGTAGAAATGGGTAGAAGGAGAAGGAAGGAAGAGGGAGAGAGATAGAGAAAGGGCAACAAACAACCTATTGAGGAAACTGATAGGCATAGAAGGCTTTGATGCCTAAACCAAGTCTTAAAGAGGAAGTTTGAGTAAACCAGGGATTTTATTTTTGTTTTTTAAGGAAGGAGGAGAAGAGGGTAGTAGTGGCTGAGGCCAGTTTCCTTTTGCATTTACATTTCTCTTGATTCAGTAGTCATATAATTCAACTTTTTTCCCAGGCATATCCATACCAAAACTTCCTCTTTTTTAAGCCTCCACAGCAAAAAGAATTCATAGCATTGCCAGCAAATTCATCTAACTCTAGAGTTTAGAGTTTAGCCATCTCGTCTTTATGGAAGAAGCTCCACAAAATAAAATAAATACCTTTAATATGAATTTTGATTTGAGGATACTTTATTAATACTTAGTTCAGTCTTCCCCATGGACTAGGGGAACAGTGAAGTCAAATCTCGCATGCATTTAACTTCTGTAAGTGCAGTTATTAGAGAGAGAATGGATATTGGTCTTACAAAGCACGCGCCCCAGAGTGAGCATGAGACATGAGCAATGAATCTACTCTGCCCTTGGTTTGTCTCTATGCCCACAGACCATCCACTGTGGCGTCTTTTGCTTGAAATGCACATTTTTCATATACGTGAGCCCAAAATTCAAGTTAGCTGCTTCACTGGTATTCAAACAAGAAAACAGCCATGGGCTCCAATGATGGAGAAAAGTGGCTGAGAAACAGTGTGCCAGTCTCTGGCCTGGCACCTCCCTAACAGAATTTCCAGGGCAGTTTTGATTATCTGTAATCTCATCTTGTGGCTGAGTTAGAATCTAGCCCTCCCATCAGGCACATCTCTACTGGATGATTGTCCCTTGTCAAATGGAAAAAAAAAAAAAATTTTTTTAAGTGGGGTCATTTTTCTGATCTCTCTGAATTTGTGCTAAAACTAGAAACTTTCGCTTCCTCCATCTCAGTGTTCAACTACAAGGGACACCACAATTTCTTTCACCTTTTTAATAATTTGAGGGACAAAAATTATGCACAAAAAAAGGTACGAGAGACAGAACCATTCATTCATCAAATATTTGCAGAATGTCAGTGATGTATCCGACACAGGATTCCACAGGGAGCTACTGCTGAATGAAAAACGGCGTCAAAGGACCTAGTCTCGACTTGGTTATGCTTAACTTGCCTTGTGACATCAAAGGAATTGCTGACCCGTATGGGTCTCAATTGCTTATTTGATCAAAAAGCTGAAAAGGTTGTGTCCAAGTTATAAAGTTCCTCAGTAATAATATTCTCTGAAATCAAGTTAGAAATATTTTCTGAAAACTAAAAAATAAATAAAGTAAAACTAAGAAACGATGTAATAAACTTTTTTATAGCAATTTTATGTACTCTGAACAAGCACTTTGCCCCACACAGCTCTCGTCCTTCATCTATGCCTTCCCAGGTTATCATCAATGCGCCTCCCTAAGTCTCTCCCACATGAGATGCCAGCCCTTCCTCCTGTCTGGCTCCTGGAGCATCCAAGCAGACACGTGAACAGAGTGGAGGGAGTTCTTCCTCGCTTTTGCTCCCTGTCAGGCCTTGTGGTGCAGGCCCTATCAAGGTGATTCAGGCTTCAGTGTTTTGATTAAAAGCAATGATAGCCATGCTGTGGACAAAAGATACAGAAATAGATCTCTTGGGAGATTAATCATACTTTCGTATTGTGCAAATCCTTCATTTTCAATGACTGCATCATCTGTCATGTGGCTTTCCTGTCATATCATCCTGTGTGCGGACCTGTTTACACTCAGTTGTTGAATTTGGCATGATAATGGTTCAAGCATCAGTTGTCTTTATTCAGTGTAACCTAAAAAAAATAAAAATAAAAATAAAGCTAAAACACTTGGTCACTCTAAGGGGAAAAATACTCCTATACAATGCTTGAATGCCTGTGATAGTGTATCAGGGAATGTTGACCCAATAGTACTTTATGTGATAGCCACTTGTTAGTTGTTCTATTCACTCAATAAATACATATTTGAAAAAGGCCTATTCAATAAATCGTTGTGCTTAATTCACTCCCTGCACATTAAGGAGAAAACTAAAAGTGTAACATTTCCTGAAATTAGGGGAGATTTGGTGGAAAACCAGAACACTTAAGTTTGAATCCCGTTTTTGTAGCTTAGTATACATTTGATTCCAGGCAAGGTACTTTGTCATTCTGAACTTTATATTCCCCACAAGGTCATTCATAACTCTGGCTTTATCTTCCTCACAATTTTTTTGTTAGGATAAACTGATAGTATATAAGAAAATAAAGAATGCATTATCCCAGTGGTTCTCAACCTTTCTAATGCCGCGACCCTTTAATACAGTTCCTCATGTTGTGGTGACCCCCAACCATAAAATTATTTTCGTTGCTACTTCATAACTTTAATTTTGCTACTGTTAATGAATTGTAATGTAAATATCTGTGTTTTCTGATGGTCTTAGGCTCTACAGCAGTGGTTCTCAACCTGTGGGTTGCGAACCGCTAGCAGGGTTGCCTAAGACCATCGGAAAACATAATAATTATCCTATCTAATAAAGAAGGAATATGCTAATTGACCCTCACGCCATTGCAAAGATGGTGGCACCCACAGACAATAAGGAGGAAATATGCTAATTGACTGGCATGCCCTCAAAGATGGCGGTGCCCAAAGCCACAAGATAGCGGCGCCCAGTCCCCTCAGCCCCGCGGGGTGGCAGGCGTGCGGCAAGGCTGGGCCCGCCCCCAGGCAGGCCCAGCCGCTCCGCTTGCTTGCCTCCGGAGTCCCCCAGTCCCTTCAGCCCCCCAGCCACCCAGTGCTGGCCTGAGGCGCAGGCAAGCCTCAGATGTCAGCTGCCCAGCCACCTACGGCTGCCTGAGGCTCAAGTAACCAGGGATGGTCGAGGCTTGTGCTACTGGCAGTGGCAGCAGCAGAGGTGTGATGGGGCATCGCCTTCCCCTGACTGCCAGGTCGCCTCCCACCCCTGAGGGCTCCTGGACTGTGAGAGGGAGCGGGCCAGGCTGAGGGACCCCCCCCCCCCTCCAGTGCATGAATTTTCATGCACCAGGCCTCTAGTAGTTATATAATGCTTAATTACCAAGCACTTCACATATATTTACTCATTTAATTCTCGCAATAACTTCAGTTTACCAGAAACTAAATCACTGAGAGATTAAGCGACTTGTTAATAAAATGTGGTGCTGGCCTTCAAACCAAGGGAGAAACCATGCATTCATCCCCATACCATAATCAATCATATAAAGGTAGCTACTAAAAAAAATAATTTTAATGCCTAAAAGGGGCCACTTTTTTCAATTAAGCATTCCTCCTCAAGAAAGATGTGCAGGTGGGGGTAAGATTGATGATTGTAATATTTTTAGTGCACCTTATATGATTAAGGTGACTTTGCTAGGTTAATAGTATTAAAAATCACATTTTGCAGTTTTCTTACAAAGTTACAATGCTTTTGACTTACAAGACTTGAAAATATCTTGTATTTATGCAACAATTCCACATTTTCCCCACAATTTTTGATTCCAACCTTTTAAAATGTATTTTTTAATATCATGACACTACAAATTGCTGGACTCAAAGGAATCTAGCATTTCTTGCTTTCTGCCTGCTTCTATGACACAGGCAAAAACTTGAAAACCAAAGATACCAGCAGCCTTCCAGCAAACAAAGGCAGGCATTATGTTTTCTGCACTTAGGAGCTTTTACCGCAGGCAGATACAGAGAGCACTCATCTCCTTCCAACTCCCAGATCTCTTGACTTCCTCTTTCTCCTTCTCTGTCTGGGGCCTTTTGAGCGAGATGGCCAATAAGCCCCTTGTTTCAAATCTCTGCAGGAACAAGTGGATGCTACTCTCAGTGTCCACTAAACCCCAAGTCCTTTGAGGATACAGGAAGACGTCCACCAATCTCAAGATCAAAATGCCACAGGAGGAAGTCTGCAAGCAAAGAAGGGACTGCCCACCACTGCTTTCTCTGACAAAAATGGCAGAATCTCTGGGGATAGTAAGCATTTGATACTTGTGTGGTATATATACTTACAAAAGTTTCAAGAATAATGCTCTTTACTTAGTTTTACTTCTTTTTTATAATTGTTTTCAGAGAGGAAGGAAGAGAGAGAAACATCAATGATGAGAGAGAATCATTGGTCGGCTGCCTCCTGTACACCCCCTAGTGGGGATCAAGCTGGCAACCCGGGCATATGCCCTGAACAGGAATCAAACAGTGACCCCCTGATCAACGCTCAACCACTGAGCCACACCGGCCAGGCTAGCTTTACTTTTTAAAATGTTCCTATTGCACAATAAACCACACTATTAGAATGGATACTTTGATACATATTCTTTGAACTTTATACTAATTCTTCTCTCCACATTAGGAGTAGCCGGTGATAGGATTTGAATCCAAGTCCAGCAGACTCTAATGTTCTTGCCCTTTCCTCAACAACAGACTGCCCCGAATGGATTCCACGGGTCAGAGAGGAGCCACTTATGATCACATTTTCTTAATTCAACATCATCAGGAGAACAACATAAAGAGATCTAAAAAGAATGGGAGGAAATGGATTTTTCTCAACTTTCAGGTTTTAATCATGAAAAGTAACACCTGCATTCCAAGCAACACTCTCCCTCTTCGATTATTTTTTTAGCTCCTGTAATGTTTCCCGGGCCCCTACTACTGGGAAGGGGCAATTGAGTAAACCCAGAGAGACCGAACAACAGAGGATCAAAGCAATGAATGATCAATTTGAAAATAAGATGCAATGGATATAAGACACTGGGGCGGGGCGGGGGGGGAGGGTGGGCAGGTGAAGGCATGTCCTGGGAGGTAGGGGAGGTCGGGGGGAGATCAAAGGGGGGAAAAAAAAAGGAGACATATGTACTACTATTTGTAATACTTAAAACAATAAAAATAAAATAAAATTTTAAAAAAAAGAAAATAAGATGGTTTAAGATGAGATTGAACACTACAAAACCAGAGCAGCCATCTTTTTAACACATTAGCACATGTCCCAAACAGTGCTCTCCAGTCTATAATCTGTCTGTATTACCCAACAAAGTAGGAATGCCCAGAAAAGGGACCTTGTCACCTCTCTTGCTGACCCACCCCCCCCCTCTCTGCTCCCACTGATAATCCAACAGAATTTAGTCCCAGGTGATAGGACTTCAGTCTTGATGCCTCTGGACTAGCCCTGGGCCATCCCAACCACCCTGGCATTTATTTCAGCACTCCTTTCCACGTGGCTCTGTCCACAAAAAAACACTCCTAATCATTCAGTAGAAACTGGGTCATCTCAACTAATTACCCACTACTTAAGAGAATGAACTCACCTAGACAAGTATTTTCTTCCAAGTGTGAGGATGGCTTGACTGTGACGCAGAGTAAATGTCCACAGAATATCCTTCCTCAACAGGGAGGTAGTGGGGTGGGGTGCTTGATCCCCAAGAAACTCCACCAGGAAAAGGAGAAGGCCAATTTACAGAGCCTTTAAAGCATTCGATGCTGCCCAACAAGTCCAACTTAAACCAGGAGTAGCCAATACTCATAGGGATACTATCTATTATTAGTTATTCAGGAAAGCAACATGGAAAGTCACTACCAGGTCAGATGGCTCAAAGCACACACATCAATTAAGCAGACCGACGAAGATGACATGAGGCATGAGTGATGCCCAAAGAAGGTGACACACCCAGTATGGTTGGATCCGAAGCAAGCCTCCTATAGCTGGATGTGTTTTGAAATCCTTATAAACTCCTTGGGTAAGCATCTCTCATGCTTGCGATAAATGGAAAATGCCAAAGAAAAATACATTAAACCACTGAGCCAAAATACAAATTCATGGAGAATGGTAACATCCGCAGTGCTGAATGGCCTTGGAGGCTCTTTGATCTGTGTGTTTCAATATTTGGCTCAAGGCCTCATTAAAGCCAAGGGGTTTATTATGTTTGGGCCAATAAATAGAGTTAATAAAAGTCACCCTTGGACTGGGAGTCCTTGAATGGGTGGAACATGGGTCATTTATGATGCTTGGTGACTGTGAATGCGGACAGTTCTACTAGTAAGGATGCACGGCTCCCTTTACACCCTGGATGAGAAAGGCCGGTAGCACCCAAGAGAGTAAAACAAGAGCAAGGATACCCAACGCTCGGGCATTGAAATTTCATTTGATAAATATTCATTGAGTGTTTACTGGGTGCCAGACAGAGTTTAAGCAGGAAGTATACACATATGGATAAGATAGGTCCTGTCTGTGGACTCCAGACTACAAAGAAGGCAGTCATGTACTCCCAGCCATGATATGGGTCAGTCTGTGATGAGGGCTAAGCAGAAGGGAGAGCTATTAATTCTCCATGGGGAGATTCTGGAAAGCTTTACAGAGGAAGTGCTATTTAGCTGAACCGTAAAGAACTTGTGGTATTAAAAACCAACAGCTAGCAAAGGATGGTTTTCTTAACAGAGAATACAAGCTAATCAACACTCAGAAAAGGTGAGGGGCAGACGCAGCTAGGGGAGAGTGCTGGATTCTGGCATGGCGGGAGAGCAAGGTCTGAGTTGGGAAGGTAGGTCAGAACAGACTACAAATGGTCTGTGATGACTTGCTATGCATGCACTTGACCTTATTTTGTAGGTGGGTGGAGGGGGGGTAGTAAGCATTTTATATTTAATTTTTAAGTTTTATATTTCAACAGTTCTTTTTTCAAGTAGTTCTTACAGGGCACTTTAATGTACATAACAAAGAGAAGTAAGACTTTGCTAGGAAAAACTTATTTTATAATCTTACCTTTATTATAACATTGGCTTATTCTTAAATCAACCAATGAGAAAAATCATTTGAATGTTGGTCAAGATTTGGGGGGAAGAGGGAAGTATCAAGTGACAGAAAACCCAACTCAAACTAACTCAGAGAAGAAAAAAAGGAGGGTAGGAAAAAGATTTATTAACTAATGTAAATCTAGAAGTGGTCCTGGGATTTGGGAATTAGGTGACTGAGGGGAGGAAAGAATATCATCAAAGATTTCTGTCCATTTCTAAGCTCCACACTTCCCTGTATCAGCTGCAGCTCTGGGCTTATAACCATCTTTATCGGTTGCAATCTCCTTCCTAGCAGAGCCCAACACAGTCCCAGAACTCAGCCTCGGTGGCCTGACCTGACCTGGCTCACATGTCGATGCTGGACCTGTCACTGGTCTGGACAATGGTACAGACTGAATGGTCATGGTGGGTCCTGCATACACCCAGGCTCCAGGGGCTGATTGGGGAGGCAGATGGTGTCTCAGAGGAAAACCGAGGTGCTATTGCCAAACAGAAAAGGAAAGGTTCTGGGTAGGTAAGAGCAATAGTCTACTCTATTTTGCAAATATAATGCAAAAACTTTTGATTTGGGATAAAGAATAACAATTGCCGGATTATATTAATTAGTCTCAATACTCAGTTTGCTTCGTATTTTACTTTATTTGCACCGTATTGAGAAAATCTTGATTCACACAGGTGAGCAGCTACAAACAATAGCTGTTTTTTTCCAACAACAGACCTGGAACGCTCAGGATACTCTTCAATTACATTTGTGCCAAAGTTTGAAAGTAGGCCAAAAGTTTGAGTAACAACAGGAGATTCTATTCCCAAGTGTAAGTACATAAACCATGAAGAGGCTCCTAAGCTCCTTGAAGTGTTCACTGGGGAGATGCTTTTCAAATATATCTGTAGCATGATGGGAAGTTCAACAATATCTTTAAAAAATAAAAAGCTCAGATATCTCAGTAACTATGGCTCAAAATTTGAATACCATGAAATAAATGTTGTTTTGCAATTTGAGTCACCATGTTAAGTTTCAACTTAACTGCTGACACACCATCAACAAAGGTAAGCATGTGATATTGTCAAATCGAACTCATCCAACTCATTAAAAAACATCAGCCAGCTCAGTAATGTAACGCTTGTCATATCAGAGTACTGTTTTGCCGAGTATCCTTTTGGAAAAAAATAATTCGTGATTGCTTGTCTCAATTGAAACAGTAATAACACCTTGCCTTCAGACAGTGGATAAATGGTACCAGGAAAAAATAAATTCTGGAGCTCAAAACCTATTGCATTCCAAATAACTTGGGAAAGTATAGACATTTAAAGATCATGCCCTGTTAAAGTGACAGGGAGAGAATTATTAACCACTGTTTTATAAGATGCTGCTATCTCCTTTCTATGCAACCTGTCAGTGTCTTTTCTGAAATCAGATTTTTACAACCAAGTTCCTTGGCACTGTGGACCACTGTAGCCACTCTACATTGTTTTCCTTTTCTTGGTATGGGTGCCATGCTTCCTGCCTTCCCTAGGCTGAACGCGCCATAAGGGCTGGGACTCTGTCTTATCGTGTGTTTTGTCCCCAAGCAACTTAGTATAATGTATACCAAGAGCTTAATGTAATGTTTGATATGAGGCAGGGCTCAATCAATGTTTGGTGAATAAATATACTTTTAATGTGTTTTACTTACAACAAAATTAAAGGGGAATTTTTGCCTAGCCATTGTTTCAAATAAAATTGGTGAGATTAAAAGGTTTTACACCCTTTATTCATAGAGAACAAAACAAAACAAACAAACAAACAAAAACACAAAAAGTTACCCCTTTAGAGAAAAGCTATCTAATTGAGTTCCCTGTGTTTCAATGGCTGTTTGGGTCACATGCACACTCATGCTGCTCACCAGTCACTCATTCATCAAACAATTATTAAGCACCTACTATGTATTAGTGCACTATCCCAGTTGTTGAGGGTGCTTTAAAAAGGCATCGCGCAGAGTCCTTGACCTCAGGGAGTCTAGTCAGGGAGAATCATAAAAACAAATGGTCATGTTGCCACCTGATACCTGCCAGAATAGAGAGATGAATATTACATGGTGTTGATTAGGCTCTTTCGGTGGCCAGGAAAGGAGATGCTCTCTGGTTACTTGGGTTCATGTGGTTCATTGTAAGGATACCCGAGGAAGCAGGGAGAAGCAGGAAGCAGCTTGAGCAGCTGCCTGGCAGAGCTGGGAATGTCATTCAGGACACAGGACACCTCCAGCCACCTGTTCCTCTTGACGTTGCTTCAGCGGGAGGCATCTGTTGCTCCCTCCCGAGTGCCCTGCCAGGGTGGTGACTGGCTACGCTCTGCCTCTGCTCTCCCTGCGCGCTGCCAGGTCCTCTCTGCATTTCTTCCCTCAGCACCGTTGCTCCCGCTTTTTCGTGGCCGTGTGGACAGGGCTTTCCCACTTCTCTCTGGGCACCTGCCCATTTCTGCTCAACTTTTTGACGCAGACCCCCTGACAGGTCTCAGCTTATGTGAAAGAGGCTTTGTTGGATTGGCCAGCCACGGTCAGCTAGGACACAGCGACCATGTTGGGTGCAGCTCTTGCATCAGCCGCTCTCATTGGCTACTGGACACCCCATGTATGGCTGCCTTTGGGTCAGGGGTCAATTTTCAGTTCAATCGGCTGTGGCCAGGGAAGCAGGACTCCGGTTTCCACCGCGTGAGCTCACTCACAGAGCGCTATCTGCAGCTGCTTGCATCACAGGAGGGATGTGGCTCCGGCTGCCAGTCATATCAACTGACTTCGCTCCTGTCCGGTCGCCCACTGTATTGTTTGCCGCAATACAGGGACTGTGTCAACTGTTCAGCTTTGCTACAAATAACGTCAGAGTTTTGACAGATTTTTTTAAAATACATTTTTCTCCCGGCTGGCGTGGCTCAGTGGTTGAGCATCGACCTATGAACCAAGAAGTCATAGTTCAGTTCCTGGACAGGGCACACACCCAGGTTGCGGTCTTGATCGCCAGTGTGGGGCTTGCAAGACTTTCTCTCTCTCATCATTGATGTTTCTATCTCTCTCTCCCTCTCCCTTCCTCTCTGAAATCAATAAAAATATATTTTTAAAAATACATTTTTAAAAAGTTATTTTAAACAAATAAAATTAAAAACAACTTGAATGATTCTGTAAGAGGAAAATAGTTGAATAAATTGTATTTATAAGAATGAATATTATAGACCCTTCTGAAAGAATCGTGGTTTGGAAACTATATCATGACAAAGGAAAATGTACACTAATATAATGTTAAATAAAAATCAGACACAAGTTATATAATCTTATAGGGAATGAATTATACACTCATCTATGGAATTGAGAAAGAGAATAAAAACTGGAAAGATAAGTTGACAGGGACCCTTTGGATAGTGAGTTTCATGCTCTTCGTTATGCTTCTTTTTTACAACCTCCCAAAAGTTAAAAAAAAAAAAAAGTGATCCATCATAAGATATATAAAGCAGTATAAAAGATCACCATTTCTTAGTAGGCAAAGCCCATAAATTTGATTTGACGAAAATACAAGATACTTTGGACCTCACTTCCAGTAAAAAGGTAAAGAAAACAAAGATGACAATGAAATCAAAAGCATGACAGAGTAATGGGATGTATGGTGGCTGGTCATGTGTCCTGTGCCCTACAACCATATATATATATATATATATATATATATATATATATATATATATATATATATACCTTATACATATCTCATTGTCAAAATATAGCTCCTGCCTGTCCCAGTCATTTATTCACAGATGAAATGGGAAGGGATTTGGGGGGTATAAAATGGAAGCAGTCTGTGACCAACTGTAATCTCCCCAAGAAGGTACTAACAGAAGAGAATGAAGGAAGAATGAATGAAGGCCTAGAAGAGAAGGCTAATTCTGCCTGTGAGAACTGAGGAGGAATTTAGAAATGTGCTGATATTTGAGCTGAGCCTTAAGTAATATTAATTGAATTTTCAAGGGAGCTGGGAAAAGCGCACCTTTCTGCCATTCCTGAATTCTACACTAATTGAGAAATGAGATAGAAGAATAGGGCAAATGGGAGACCAAACTGTCACTGATATTGAAGAATAAGGCTTTATGGTTGCAGGGAAGTGGGTTTCCAATTCTGAACCCAGAATTACACTGATTTATAAGGCACTCACAAAGACTGCATGGCTGTGGTAGGGTTTCTGACAGAGGGCAAGACTCCTATAAAGCCAACAGCAGAACAATCAAGAACAGAAATCATATTCTCAGCAGGCAGGCTCACAAGAAGAAAACGAGAGGCAGAGACTGAAATACACAGACTCGGGGCAGTGAATTGAATGGTAGCCCCCAAAAGATATGCCCAGCCAAACATCTGTGACCATGACATTATTTGGGGGAGGGAGAGGCCTTTTTGCAGATGTACTTAAGTTAAGGATATTGAGATGAGATCATCCTGGGTTAGGGTAGCCCTAAATGAAATGGCAAGTGTTCTTAGAAGGAAAGGGCAGAAGACAGAGAGGAAAAGGCCATGTGAAGCTGCAGGTCGAGGTGGAGAGTTTGAAGTGATGTAGCTGCAATCCAAGGACCACCAGGGATCTCAGGCAGCCACCAGAAGCCAGGAGAGAGGCCTGGGACAGACCCTTCCTCGGAGAATCCCAAAGGAACCAACCCTGTCCAAACCTTGACTTTAGACTCCTGGCTTCCAGAACTGCGACAGAATACATCTCTATGATTTTAGTCACCCAATGTGCTACTTTGTTTCAGCAGCCCTGAGAGACTAATACACTCTGTTTCTCCTAAACTCAGCCATCTGTGAACCGAGCGAGGTGGGAAAGGCCAGATTACTCCCCTTGTGGACCTTCCTCCACATAAAAGGGAACATTATGAATGGGGAAGGCACATCTTCCCCTAAAATAACAATAAAAGCTGCTACCATTTTTTGAGTGTTTGTCATACCAGCTATTGTTTGGAGTGGTTTTATAAAGAACACAGTAGGGGACTGTATGGGAAGGGAATTCCAGAACCCGGGGGAAGGCTCTGTGGGGTTTTCCCGATCCACACACTTCCTCCTCTATCCTATACAACTTTCACCCGTTCCACAGACACTTGGTCCAGGCAGGTGCTGTGATTTGCAACTTTAGATCTTCAGGTTTCCCATGTACTCTCCTTATGAAGATAAGATAGTTTTTTAAACACAAGATTTCTGGAAATACCATATAATGTTGATGAAAAATATAAGCGTATTTGTCAGTGTTCTCCAAAGAAATAGAACCAAAGGCTACTAAGTTAAGTGTTAATTGGATATTTGACCCAACAATTGGTACATAGTCCAGTCAAGTTGACACATAAAATTAACCCTCATGATGGGCTTTAAAAAAAATGTGTTTTTATCAGAGAAAAGAGCTGACAAAACCAAAGGCTTTCCAGTGGAACCAGAGGCAAATTCACGCCAGTGTACATGATGCCACCATTGAAATCAGCAGCAACACAGCCACCACCACCATCCTCATTGTTCCTGCTGTCATGAGCACCACCCCTTCCATCTTTCTGCTGCCATCACCTCCACCCACACCGTGATGACCTGCTTACTGACCATTCAGGTGTCCTGCCATGGCTGGGCATTGGGGAGCCACGTCAGGATCTTAAGGCACAGCATTTAATGTGGCCCTTCCTCTCTGTATCATACAGATGCAGATGGGCGCTTGCATGACTGAGAATGAGAACCTCCTGAAGTTTTACACCCGAGCACCCTAGGGGCCTCACCTCAGTCCAAATGCCTCACCTGCGTCATATACCCATGTTTTAGAGTTGTAGGTGGGAGCCTCAGTGTCCAAGCCCACTTCATATGACCACAATCTAGTCACTGGGGTGAGCAAGGAAGGGGTTCCCCTTTCAATTTACAAAGACAATGAGGGCAGGGCACTCGACCAAAACTACACATAATGAGGAATTGCCCCGAAATAGGAACTGCCTCGGTGGTCATCGCTGAACACAGTTTGGGGGCAGTTCCTTCAGGCCTCCTTCCATGCACATGTATTGAGGGTGGGTGCCAAAAAGAAATAATTTTTTGTTTCTTAGTACAGTTTTATTTCTTAGAAAATGCCCAATATTCTAAGGTGACCTTTGCCCCAAATTTCTTACTAACCAGCATCATATTTTGATATCCAAACTACATCTCTTCTGCAATATGCGATTCCATTGTATTTTAAATTTAGACATTTATTACTATCATCAGCATTGACTAATTACCCACATTGTTAAATTTTTCTAAAATCCTGCGATTTGCCTTTGAAAATCCTGTCATAGATCTGTAAGCTATTGTAGATAAGAGGATTCACAGCCCCAACCCTCTCACACCCAAGGAGCATGCTAATGGCGAGAGCCTACCCAAGGATCCAGAACACTGTAAGAGAAATCCAGAATGTGGATTTCACTGTGCACTGGCTGATTTCACTTTAACTGAGATACTTACAGAAAGAGGAAAAGCTTTTGAAGTGTAAGCAGTTTAACAAGGAGAGAAAATAGATATTCAAACAACTCATAAGTGGAAGGAAACGGGAACAATGCAATGTTTAAGCTTGCCTTTCGGGGTAACTTCTTCCTTTTTTCCCCCATTTAAACTGTGTTTACTTTAACGTTTACATAGTTTAATCTCTTTAAGTCATGGTCAGAAGTCACTTATTTTTTAAAATGTCACCTTCTTTCATGCAGAAAAAGTTACTCAAGCCCTATTGGCAGGTTTACTTGCAGTTCTACTTTGTCTTCGTAAAGCCGAATGCAGATGACAGTTGCTAAGTTGATGGCCCTTTTTACAAGACGTTTTATTCATGGAGAATAGTTCAGGAAGAGGCACACTTTACTTGAGACTTTCTAGAAAAACCATACTTGCATTGGCCATATATGTCACTCCAGGTCAAATTGTGAAGAGGGGAGAACTAATAGATCTTGTGAGACAATTACATTAAGGACAAATGTACTCTGAAAACAAAGCTTAAAGTCTCCTAGCTGGTGGCTGTGTTTTCATCCCTTTAACACTTTATTAGACTGTTTAAGACTGTCAAACTCCAACAACCTTAGTGGCCTTTAAGATTTAAAGAAATATACTTTCTACTACATGGTTCAAGAAGTAAATATAAGTGATCAATATAAGAACCACATAACAAGATTTTTTTAAAATTATTTGTTCTCATTTATTTGAAATTCCTTGACTCAGAGACCTCACCACCATTGAATTTGCCTTATGTTTGCATTGATGCTTATCATCTGTTGTTGTTGTTATTATTAAAGAAATTACTACAAATGGGAGAAATATCCAGAAAGATATACCCACCCTACATTCAACATTTCTAAGCTGCTATATGCATAGATCACCATCTCTAATCCCCATCTTGCTACCTCAAAAGCTTGTAGTATGAAGTTGGCAAGCAGAGCTTTTCAATCTATTTAGCCTCAGGCACGGACATATGATCTAATGAGACCCTATGGGAAGTCTGCAAGGGCTTCCGGGTAGATTTCCCTCATTTCTAAACGAAGACACAGGACAGAGACATTCCATTTTTCTCCTCTGGACTTTGTCATCTATAAATAAAGCCTGAAACTGGACAACTTGTTAAAATGTGAACAAAAGGAACAAATGTGAACAAAGTTGAATAAGAGAAAACCTAGGACCTTGCTGGCATTGCTAAGCAGTTGAAAGGACCCTGCAATCACGTTTCCTCCATACTTCTTATTTTATGAAATATGTGCCTTTATTGTTTAAGCAGCTTAGAGTTGAATTTTCTGTTACATAAGCCAAAAGCACCCTAACTGATGATGACAGGTTGCAAAAATGGCCACAATTTTTCACCCCTCCCTGTATCTACAGCCAATGCAATGCAACTTTTCCTCTCCTTCCATCCAGAGGTAATTCCTCCACCCCTTGAATATGAGCTGACCTTGTAACTGGCTTTGGGCAATAGAACGTGGCAGAAGCAATTTTGAAAAGTTCAGAGCCTAGGCCTCAAGAGGCTTATAACTACTTTCTTATTTGTGGAATCCTGCTATCTCCATATAAAGAAACCCAGGCAAGCTGAAGGAGGAGGAAAGACCCCAGAGAGAGTGATCTCGTCTTCTCAGTCACCTCTACTGAGCCATCAAACCATCTCGCCCCATCCAACCCACCAGTTGATCACAGATATATAAGTGAACTCAGCCAAGATCAGCCAAGCCAGCCCAGCCCAGGCTTTCCCAGCTATTCCAGGCCAAAGTGCCCAACCACAGAATTAAGAATTAAATTAGTGATTGTTATTTTAAATCACTATGTTGTGGGATTATTTGTCATGTAGCAAAAGTTGATACATGAATAAAAGTAAAAATATAGATTGTTGCTAGAACAACAACTTCCCTTAACTGCATGTTTCATTAAGCAATCGTTGAATATATAACTATCTTGGCATTGGAAATAGATACATGCCTGCTGCCAAAACTAAGTCAGTAAACATATAGTACACATGAGACTCTTGCATAGTTATGGAAATGGAATAATTGAAGGCAATACTGCATATTGGTATTCTGCCATCATTTCCTGTTATTGACCTGTTGTAAGGCTGTCCTGATTAAATGGAGAGGAGAGGGGATAGAAAGGAAAGATGGGTAATATAACATCTGCACACAATCTGAAACCATTTATATTTGGTATCCAAAAAACATCTTTGTATGCATCTGCAAACCCAATATTTCCTCCCTAACTAAAGCGTTCCTTGGGCTGGCATTGAAGGTAGATTGCATTCTCCATGCATTCCCTAACCAAGTGCAGAACCAGCTCACTCAGAGTAGTGGAGACAACGAACTAATACAGAAATAAAATAAATCATGGACACTCAGAACAGAAACTAGCCTTAGAGAATATCTCATTCAACTCCCCCACTCAACGCAGTCTTCCCTGAAATACTCAATTCCATTCATCAGTCATTTACTAGGCGCCTCCAAAGTACAAGTCACTATGGTGCAGAGAATTCAAAATCAGGAATATACATCCTGTCTTCAAGGAGATTACCATCAGGTAGGGAAGATAAAGCACTTACATGAACGAAGTCCAAAAGCAAACTGTTAAAGAGACTTAACCAGTAGCCCCTGTGGAGTCAACGGAAAGAAAAGTCCCTCCTATAGTAGAAGAAGAAAAAAGGTGACATTGGAGATGGGCCTTAAGGGGAAAATATGAATCGAACCCTTCACGATAGAGTGGGATGGAAGAGATAATAATGGACTAGTGTATCAGGAACACCAGATACTGATCATAATCCTTAAGCATTTATTAGGTGAACATTCTGGATTATTACCTTCCAAACCTGTCCTTCTCCTGTCTGCTTCATGTAAGTAAAGGGTATGTCCATCCACCCAGCTGCTCCAGCCCAAACTAGGACATGTCCTTGATTTGTTTCCTTCCCTCGAACCCCATATCCAAACTATCATAAAGTCCAGTCAGCTCTAACCACCAAGATGTGTCTAGAATCTAACTCCTTCTCACCACCTCGATCACCACCGACTAAGTCTAGTCCATCTTTTTTCATACTACCCTCCTACTTGTTATTTCCACTCTTTAATTCTTTCTGGTTTATTCCCCACAGAGCAGTCTGAGTGAGCTTTGTAAAAAGTAAATCAGTTCATATCACCTCTCTTCCACCATTCTTCTCCAGTGGTTTCCTCTCACATTCTATATAATAAAAGGCTAATATGCAAACTGTCCCCTTGAGAGTTCAACCGACCGCAAGTTCGACCGCCCACTATGACATGCGCTGACCACCCAGGGGGCAGCACAGAATGAAGGAAGGCCCCAGCTGGCAGCAGGCAGCCAGGGGAAAGAAGGCCCCAATCAGCCCTGATCGCCGGCCAGGCCTAGGGACCCTACCCGTTCACAATTTCGTGCACTGGGCCTCTAGTTAGGAATAAAATTCAAACTTCTTACCATAACATCCAAACTTCAAGAATGTGTAGGACATGACGTGTGTCTCATCTGATCTTATCTACTCCTTTCCCACTTGCCCACTATCCCTTAGCCACACTGACCCTTCTTCAACTCTTCAAGGTTTTTCTCTCCTTAGGGCCTTTGTGGGCTCTGTTCCCCTGCCTGGAATGCAGATCCATGGCTTGTCCTCTCATTTCACTCAAATGTCATGTCCCCAGAGATGGCTTCACTGACCATCCAAAAGACCCCCACCTCCACCTCATCTCTATCCCTTTATCCTGTTTCATTTTCTTCCTAGTACTTCTTACCTAAAATCATATGGTCATTCATTGACTTATTTCTTATCTGTATTAGTAGTAGTTTCCTGTTGCTATGTAACCAATTATTACAAACTTGGTAATTTAAACAATACAAATTTACCTTACAGTCTGAAATGGGTCTCCCCGGGCTAAATCAAGGTATCAGTAGAACTGTGTTCCTTCTGGAGGCTCTAGGGGAGACTTCATTTCCTTGCCTTTTCCATCTTGTAGAGGCCACCTGTATTCCCGAGCACGTGTCCCCCTCTGCCTTCAAAGTCAACAACAGCAGGGCAAGTCCTTCTCCAGTGGTATCACTCTGACACTCACTCCTCCATATTTTAAGGACCCTTTGGATACATTGGGCCCACTGGTTAATCTGGAGTACTTTCCCCATTTTAAAGTCAATGGATTAGCAACTATAATTCCATCTGCAACTTTAATTTCCCTTTCCCATTTAACATAACATATTCACCAGTTCCAGGAATTAGAAAATGGACATTTTTTTCTTTAGGGTGAGGGGCATTATCCTGCCTCCCACCTCAAATATACTAGAATATACATTTTTTGAGGGGTGGGGAGCAGAACCAGGTCTTCATCACCATTCTCCTACACTTGGCACATAGCAATATACATTATTCCATATATGTTTCTTAAATAAATTCTCCAGAACAACATACTGTTAGTTGCACCAACATACTATTCAAAGAGCTTTACAGATACAATTTCAATTTCACTCACACAACTGCTCTCTGAAATAAGGGCAATTACTATCCCCATCTTACATTTGAGAAAAGGGAGGCACAGAGAATTTAAATAGCTTGCCTAAGGTCACATAGTGAGTGTCAAAGGCCAGGGCATAAGCTGAAGCAAACACTAAGGCCCATGCTATTTTTTATTTTTTTTTACTTTTTATTTTTAGAGAGAGAGGAAGTGAGAAGAATAAAGAGATAGAAACATCGATGAGAAAGAAACAACATCTTGTGCCCTGACCGGGAATTGATCCAATGACCTCTTGGTTCATGGGTCAGTGCTCAACCACTGAGCCACACTGGCTAGATGGCCCGTGCTCTTAACTACTGTGCTATGACCCCCTCATAAGGGAGCTGTGGAGAAGAGAAGGTGGGGCTCTACTTAAATAAACTTGGCCTACCAGGTAAGCAGAGGGAGAATGCCATTCTCCTTGACACATGGCTATTCAGCATCTGTCTAGATACAGTCTGTCTAGAAACTCACTGATTTGATGGGGAATTTTATTTCAATCTTTCAGCCAGTTCTGCTTTGGGTCCAACTAACCTCAGCTCCCCATGGGCTCCTGAGAATACTTTCAAGCTAAATGCAAACCCTTTCTTTTGTCTTGAGTAGTCCTCCTACATAGCATCCCTCTGTGCTTTCCTACTCTGGGGAACTGGCTGGGCCTTGAAGAAACTCAGGGACTGCCACCACCACCTTTGCTTCAAGAATAGATTTCTGTAGCCTTTTCTCTGAATCTCACCTGGCTCACTCAAAAACCGAAGACCCCTCCACACAAACAAAACTGCTTCCCCCCCGAACTCAGCACCCAGAGGAAGGACAGTAGGTGAGAGCCTTTTATAACCATTTCTCTCAGTCCCCCCAAATCTTCATCTCCCAAGCCTAGAGAGGGTGTGGGCGAGGCATTGTTCTAAGAGGACTCCATTGTGTGATGAACACCAGGGCCTCTCCCTCAGGAGGCTGGAAAGGAGAGTGGAGAGTGGGTGGCCAGCAGGCAGTACTTTTCTTTTTCTGGCAAATAATCCAGAAAATGGGTAATTCCCAGAAACATAATCAAGTTAGCAATCCATGCGTAATTTGGCAATGTGCTTGCTAGTCCAAGAATGACTTAAATTGCTTGTGGGATTTTTAAAGGAAAATTTACTTAGTCATGTTAATAAGGATGTTCCTAGGAGACAAATTTTTCAAAGAATTTTAAGGCAAATAAGACTGGGGTTAAAGTATTATCTCTAGGTCTGTGTCATAACAGCTGGTCACAGTACATTATTTCCCCTTTAATGACCTAGCTACCATACCCATGCACTCATTATCTTTCTTCCTCTCTCTCTTCCTCTCTCTCTCTCTCTCTTCCCCTCCCTCTCTCTCTCTCTCTCTCTCTCTCTCTCTCTCCCTCCCTCTGTGTCATCTCATTTATATAAACCTTCATACTTCCTCCTAGTATTTCCTAATTGCCCAGGAAGTCTCCCAGCCTTTCTTCTGCATGCTGTCCTGCTCACCACCTACACATGTCATTCCACTTCCATATGGCAGCACTGGAATCACTGGATGTATTTTGTAAGCTGTTGACATCAGTCCCAATGCATCAGGTGGTACCCCAGCCTCAACACTTACTATCTATGTGACTTTGGGCACATTATTTCACTTCTCTGAGCTGCTCTTTCAGCATATGAAACTGGCGTAACAGTACCTAACACATGCTCAATATTGATCATCAGCTATGCACCTGGCATTGTTCTAGGCACTGAGGACACAGCAATCAAACACACACACACACACACACACACACACACACACACACACACACACACACACGAAATCCCTGCTCTCAGGAAGCTTACATTCTCGTGGGGAGGATGTGGGTTGCAGGCAAACAAAGAAGATAATTTTAGGTGAGTGGTATTAAAAGTAAAACACAGTAATCTAACAGAAATTCAGAGAGAAGTTGTGAAAGGAAAGGCCACAGAATCTGGCTGCTGAGGCCAGCTGTGATCGAGCCTCAAAGATAGCCACTGGTGGTTTGGCTAAATGGATAGAGCATCAGCCTGCGGACTGATGGATGCCAGGTTCAATTCCAGTCAAGGGCATATGCCTGGGTTGGGGGTTCAATCCCCAGTAGGGGGCGTGCAGGAGGCAGCCAATCAATGATTCTCTCTCATCATTGATGTTTCTATCTCTCTCTCTCCCTCTCCCTTCCTCTCTAAAATCAATAAAAATGTATTTTTTTAAAAAAAGATAGCCACTGATTATCCTTGCCTCCTAGTATTCCTGCCTTTATCTGGTATGTGCTAACCACAGTAACCAATAGGATGTTGTGGAAATGATGGTGCATGACTTCCAATGATAGGTCATAAAAGACACTACAGCTTCCACCTCACTCTCTCTTGGATCACTCACTCTGAGGGAAGCCAGCTATCTCATGGACGGTACCATGGTGAGGTGGTGATGGAAGAAGTCTCATCAATAGCCAACGCTGACCTGCCAGGTTGAAAGTGATGACGGAAGCCCCAGCACATTCATAAAAAAAAAAAAACCCAGCCATACCCAGTCAGTCAAGATGCTCTGGAATTCTCAGCCCACAGAAACTACGAGACTGTAAATCTTTATTGTTGCTTTAAGCTGGTAGGATTTGAAGTCATTTGTTACACGGCAATAGATAACTGATGCAGGGAGCTGTAAATAGGGTGATCAGTAAAGGCTTCAGGGAGTTTCACTGAGTTTAAGTTATTGTGAAGATTAAATAAATAAAGCATACAAAGCGCCTAGCTTTTAGTGAATGCTCAGTGAACATTATGGTTATTTTTATTATTTGTGATTAAATTAGTCTTCTCCCAGGACCCTTATATTACAGAAGATGACCTTGGGATCTAGGAGGTTCAGACATTTGCCCACATCCCACAAAGCAAGTGCTGTGTAACCAAGTTTGAAAGCCAGATCCCCAAGTTTCTTCCAGAACTAAAGCCAAACCTTTCTTCTTATACACTCCGTCTCTTCCCTCCTTGCACAGAATCTATTGAAGTGAGTACACAGCAGGTCTGCCCACAAATTAAGACTCCTGAATCTGCCCTAAAGCCCTTGGTAGACAGAGCAGGGGACAGAGAGAAAGTGGGTGTGGCATGTTCGAGAAAAGCTATTCCATGGTTGTCCCATGATGGTCTCTTCAGAATGCAATGGTCTTGGCCAAGATGAGCATTTCCAAATCTATGTGAAATGCTCTCTTCTTTGCTAATTGCTGCTGGGAACCCAACAGCTGTTTTTAATATTTTGATGCTAATCACCTGAAAGGCCATGAGAGAAGGAAAGAGAGAAAGGCCAATTGTGTACAAAGCCCAGGAGTCTATCTGTGTCTCAGCCTAAGCAATGTTCTTAGAACAAGCTGGCTTCCCATATTCTGCTGTTTTCCGTGGGGTCAGGGATGCGGCCACTTTCCTCTCTTGGTGGCCACCACACCCATTCTCCCTTCTGTCCTCTCCACCCCCATGACCAGCTGTGGAGCAGCACGTGTCCCCATACTTCCCTCTTTCCTGGTGTGCCTCAAAAATAAGGTCATGGGCCTCGCTTGTTATAAAGAATTCACTAGTCACTATTGAAAAATAAATAACAGGCAAAGAAAATAACTAAATTCAGGCAAGTGACAAAGACTGCAGAATCTCTCGATGTGACCATGTAACTCCCTCACTTACAACTTTTCACTTCAGCCCTAGCTGGTTTGGCTCAGTGGATAGAATTTGGCCTGTGGACTGAAAGGTCCTGGATTTGATTCCAGTCAAGGGCTCATATCTCCCAGCCCTGGTAGGGGGCATTCGGGAGACAACCAAACAATGTCTTTCTCAAACATCACTGTTTCTCTCTGTCTCTCCCTCTGCCTTCCACTCTCTATAAAAATCAATGGAAAAAATATCCTCAGGTGAGGATTTTTTAAAAAATAACACTTTTCACTTCACATCACCTACAGAACAAATCCCAAGCTCTTTAAGAAGGAACACAAAGTTCTCCAACTCTTGCTTAGCTACGTGCTCTTGAATCTTACTTGTCCCTTTGTGCCCCATTTTCTTCTAATGTAAAAGGGTTGCAGTAAGAATGAAATTAGTTAATACATAGCAAACCTTAGGTCAATATCTCGCACATAGTAAATGTTTAATAAATGTTATCTATTACTACTATTAGTACTCTCATCAATATTATTATGAACTAGAGATCTGGTGCACAATATTTGTGCACTGGGGGGGGGGGGGGTTGGTAGGAGGGAGGCAGGTTACTGCAGCCTAGCCTGAGCCATCTTGCAATCTGGGACCTCCTGGCGGATTTCCGCCTGCTGGCTTAGGCCTGCTCCCTGACAGGCAGACATCCCTCTCACATTCCAGGACCTCTTGCTCTGTACCACTTGCTTGCTCGCTGTTCCTTAGTGCTGCTGCGGAAGCGGGAGAGGCTCCTACCACCGCCACTGTGCTCGCCAGTCGTGAGCCCAGCTTCTGGCTGAGCAGTGCTCCCCGAATGGGAGCACACTGACCACCAGAGGGCAGCTCCTGTGTTGAGTGTCTGCCCCCTGGTGGTCAGTGCACGTCATAGCAACCGGTCATTCCGTCATTCGGTCGATTTGCATATTAGGCTTTTATTATATAGGATACCTCTACAACATTATCCATTACTCTTTGCCTTACACTTGAAGATCCCTTACATATGTACCACACTGTTAACCACCTCCATGCTCCTTTGCTCTCTTCCCCCGAACCTAGACCCCTTCAGACCTTTCCTCAAGACTGGCTTACATCTAGGTCTTTAGAGAAGACTCTACTCCAGCAATCCTCCTTTGGGGAGCATTCTATGGCTATCCTCTCATCAGCCCAGGCTGGCTCAGGTCCTGTCTTCTGTTCCTATAGCGTCCTACGCATTAATCCATCATTAAAAATGTGTGTGTGCGTGCGTGTGTGCGTGTGTGTGTGTCTGTGTGTGTCTGTGCTTTATCCTCACCTGAGGATGTGTTTGTTGTTGTTTTTATTATTATTAATTTGAGAGAGAGAAACATTGATGTGAGAGATAAACATCAATTGGCTACCTCCTGTACACACCCCAATTGGGGATCAAACCTACAATCTAGGTATGTGCTCTGGCCAGGAACCAAATCTGCACCCTTTTGGTGTATGGGATAATGCTCCAACCAAATGAGCCACCCGGCCAGACCTATGTGTGTGTTTTGATTATCTGTAACTGCATAACAACCTGCTCCGAAACGTAATGGACTAAAACAACAGCAGTTTTATTTGCTAATAATCCTATGGGTCAAGAATTTAGGTAGGGCTTGGTTTGGCAATGCTTCTGCTTGATGTGGCATCAGCTGAGGTTATTCACTCAGCTCATTCAGCTAGCCACTTGGCCAAAGAGAAGGCCCATGAAGGTTTCATTCACTTGTGTTGCTTCAGTGACCCTCTCACACTCTCACTCCATGTCACTAGCTTGGGCTTCCTTCACAGCATGGTGGTCCTAGGGTAATCGGGCTCCTTACATGGTGCTGGCTTCCAAGAAAACATAGTCTAAGAGTGACAAAAACCAATGCTATAGATCTCTTGAGGCCCATTCTCGAACGTTACACAACCTTGCTTCCACCACATCCTATTGGTCAATGCTAGTGGCAGGACACGCCCAAATTCAAGGGAAGAAGTAAAAATAATGTGTAGCCATCTTGCAGTTACCACCATAGGTCCCTCTCCTGACCTCCTGGAAGGCAAGAAGAGACTTTCATCAGTGTTGGTGTCCCTAGCACCTCACTGGGAAGAGCGCCTGGCATAGAGTAGGTGCTTAACAAGTTGTTGTGAATTGAACTCCCACATAAACACAAGCAAAGCTCCCGAGGAGGACGAGCCAGCCTAACAAAACCCTGGAGGCCGCTCCACTCTGCCAGGAGCTGCCAATGCCTCCCACCCACAGCCTCTGCTTTTTGTCAAATTCATCTTCAGTTTGTTCCTGGCACAACAGGTGTGCCAGCAATGCCAAAGTCACTAATCAAGTACCAGTGTCTCTGACCAGCTTTACCGCGGATGAAGGGCAGATGTGAAAGAAGTGTAGTTGGAATGTTCAACACGCCTATCTGAAAAAAACAGATAAAATATGAAATGTGTCTGTGTAAACATTTCCAATCTGAGTGCTGTGGGGATCCAGAGCATCTCCATCCAAGAGGACTCTCAAATCTCCTTATTTGGTAAAAAAAAAAAAAAAAAAAAAAAAAAAAAACTCTCCCAGCCAAACCTCATGCAAACAGCAATAAAACCAGTGCTAACCCCTGGAGCTCTCGCTCCTGACCTCCCTAGAAAAAAATCCCCATTGTTATTGCCCAGGGCTTATGGCAGCAGCCTGAGATTACTGCAAGGATGCCAACCACCCAATACCAGATGCCAGGGGCAGAGCCATGGGGAGGTGAGGAGCTGGGGGTGAGTCAGCTCAGACCACCAGCGGTTGTCTGTGGAGAGAATATCCAGGTCTTTTTTACAGCCAGCACTGGCACAGGCCTCAGTTTTTAATGAGCAAACCATTGGGAGAAAAACAAACACAACTTTAAAATATCTGAGGAAGCAGGTTTGCCTCTTTGTTCACCTTAGTGGTCCATGTCCTCGACAACACGATGGATCAGGTGGGTCCCTGCCCAGCTGAAGGCACCCAGGGGGAACAATGACAGACAGAGCCCACCTGGCGCCCAACCAGAGGCAGGAAGCAGCTCTTCTTTCCTCACTGTAGCTGAGGACAACTTGGCAGACGCTAGCCATCCTGAAGAGAATCACTTATACAATTTAGGAGTGTTCTGGACCCCTGAAAAAGTGACCCACTTAGCAACTCTCTAGAATCCCTGAGAGTGAAAAGTATTGCCTAAGTCGCTATCTTGTCTTCTGATGAGGCAACCAAGGGTATAGAAGAGCCTGCAGGGGCAGGGAAAACAGAAACCCCTTTCCTTCCCGTTACATGCTGGGCAGAATTCTGGCAGCTGTAACACGTGGGAAGTCTGGTTGGGGAGGGGCCATGTTTCATATTCCCCAGGTTACCATTATTATTTTTTATTGTTCATTTTCCCCTAAGAAACCAGGTTATACAGTAAGACACCCATGTCAAACATCAATGTTTCCAACCAAAGGATATCTGGTGAGAACCTATAACATACCAGGCCAGAGATCCAGGCAAAGAACCTCTACCGTGGCCCCTGCCTGCTGCAGCTTTGTCTGGAAGGAAGGATGTCCAGAAGGACATTTGGTCTAATTAGCATATTACGCTTTTATTATTATAGATTTTTATTGACTTCAGAGAGGAAAGGAGAGGGAGACAGAGTTAGAAACATCTATTAAAGAGAATCATTGATCAGCTGCCTCTTGCATGCCCCCTACTGGGGCTTGAGCTCGCAACCCAGGCATGTGCCCTTGACTAGAATCGAACCCAGGACCCTTCAGTCCACAGGCCAATGCTCTATCCACTGAGCCAAACCAGCTAGGGCTGAAAACTATTTTTTAAAACAGGCCAATGAAAATGCTGGAAGAAAAAATAATAACAGCCAATTAAGACACAATATGACATGTATTTAACAGTCAATTACACATGACTGAAGAGAGATTTGTCATATGGAAGAAATATCTAGAAGGAAGCATGGAGATAAAAACTAAAGAAAAAAATTAAAAGAGAATTTAAGAGACATAGAAAAGTAGTTCCAGAGAGTGGAATCTCAGAGGAAAGTCAGGAGAGGATGGGTGGGTGGGAGGTAGTCAACCAAAGACCTTGTATGCATATATGCATAATCTATGGATGCAGACAGTGGGGTGGTAAGGGCCTGGAATGGGGGGAGGGAAGGAAGAGCAGAGATTGGCTGGAGAGGGCCAATGGGGTAAAAAAAGGGGACATATGTAATACTTTCAAGAATAAAGATTTTTTTTAAGTAGGTCCTTAATGAATTTTTTAATCCTCACTCAAGGATGTTTGTATTGATTTGAGAAAAAGAGAAAGAAACAAAAACATTGATGTGAGAGAGAACGTCGATTGGTTGCCTCCCATATGCACCCCGACTGGGGATCAAACCTGCAGTCTACCAATGTGGCCTGACCAAAATCAAATCTGCAGCCTTTTGGTGTACAGGATGACATTCCAAGCAACTGAGCCACCCAGCCAGGGCAATTTTTAAAATTTAAATATCATAAACTAATGATTTTGCAAAATTTAATTTAAATAAATTGGAACAATGAATGGAAAAAATATAAGACCAAATTTTTATTAGGTTCATAACACATCAAATTACTCTGCCAATTGCTATAAGACTTTAAAATGCTTTCTCTCAATATCTGTGTTTACCTTTTTTCAGACTGTGGCACTGATATAAAAGGCCCATTAAAATATTTAATGCGTGTTTAATTGAAGTCCCAGAAGGTGAGGACAAAGATAATGAAACACAATTGCAAGGTGAGACTATTCCAAAAATAATCGATCTATATAAAAGCCCAAGCGACCATTTATCTATATAAAAGCCTAAACTACCATATGACTGAACAACCGGTCAACCAGTCGTCTGGTCGCTATGACATGCACTGACCACCAGGGGGCAGATGCTCAATGCAGGAACTGCCCCCTGGTGGTCAGTGTGTTCCCACAGTGGGAGCAGCACCGCTCAGCTTACCGACCCATTCTGGAGGCCCATCGGCAGCCACTCACTCCCTCAGTAGTCCTGGAGATCCAATCTCCAAAGAACAGGCCAGGCACTGATGGACCAGAGCTGCCGGCATGATCCCAACAGCGCCACAGGCCTCCTGGAATTAGGCCTCATGCACCATGGCCGCTTCCTCTCCTTAGATGCTCCACAAGGAAGAAAGGATGTAAAAACAGCCGCCAGGTGGCTCCTGACAACCAGTATGAACGTCAGCGGGACAGATCCAGGTCCTGGACTGGCAAGGGCATCCCACCACCCACCTAGAGGGCTAATCATGCCCTGGCTTCCCCCTGTAATCCCCCCTGGGGACCCCATCTGTGCATGAATTCAAGCACCGGGCCTCTAGTTAAATACATCAATCAATAGATTCAAGAAACCCAAAACTGGTTAAACAAAGAAAAACTTAGGTACTTTATATAAAATCTGTTACAGGCTATAAACAAAGAAAATATCTTAAAAGCAGCCAGAGGAAAATACATAGATTGCCATCAAAGGAGCAATCATTAGACTGACAGTTACTTTCTCAACAGCAATATTGGAAGCCAAAAGACGATGGAATAATTGCTTCAAAATGCTGAATGAAAATAACTGCCAACTTTGAATTCTATTCCTAAGATATATATGAAATTTTCAGACAAACCAAAACAGAGAGAAGTCATTTTTAACATATCTGAACTAATATATTATAGCTTTCAGGTAAAAGGAAATGATTCCAGGTAGAAGGCCAGAGATGCAAGAAGAAATGATAAATATAAATAAATATTGACTATATAAAACAATAAAAATAATGTCTTGTGAAGAATTACATAGAAAATTATTATACATTGCAAGAGAATTAAGTTGGGAGTGTGATAGAGTTATGTGTTTTAAAGGCCATGCATTGTCCAGGAAGAGGGAAAAGAACCAATTAATATTGTATTTTTTTTATAAATCAAGTATGCATATTACAATAGCTAGTGTAACCACTACAAGAATTTACAGGATTGGAGTAACTTTCTAAAACTTTTAATCAAGGCAAATGAAAGCAAGAAATGAAATACAGAACAAACAGTACAAGTTAAAAAGCTAAGATGGTAGATTTCCAACCCAGAAATATCAGAAATTAGATTAGGTGTAAATATTTAACTTTGCCGATTAAAAGACAAAGATTGTCATGCTGAATTACATTAAATTGCATGTGCTATTTATAAAAGACAAATCTAAAACATAAGAATTCCCAAAGGCATAATAATGTCAATACACCTATACTTTTCCATAATCAACTTCTTCCCGATCCTGTAGGGAGAAGCCTGGAGCCTGAGCATACATTCTTTGGCTTCTCTTACTTCATCCAAAATATGCCAGCAGTTGAGTGATTTTACCTAGGATATGTTGCTTCTGTTTTCTTTTCCACATCTGTATGAAACAAGATTCTTGACAGTGACTGTGACAAAATTATGTTGCTCTCTTCAAGATCTGCCTTTGCCTCCATTCGTTGCTTCTGGACCAACCTGGGGTTAGGTCTCAAGGCAGCCCAAGTGGAGAAATACAGTGCCTGATGGAGAAGAAAAGATATTCAGATGTGAGAGTGATTTCAAGGGTAATAAATAGGAGTGGAGAAGATGAGCAGAATACAAAGGTGAGGGAGGGGTTACTGACTTGGGAACCCTCCTCAGAGTTAGTATTGGTGTGTTTCTGAATGGCACCTTGAACCTTGGACATGATAGTGCCTTCCAGTAAATTACAGGGAGGGGCTGCAGTACCTTGGCAGAAAATTGAAGGGGTCAGAATGTTCATAGAGAAAGGAATGTTAGAACAAATTTATCATGTGACACTTATGATTCCTAGGAGGATTCAGAGGACATTTCTTTCACTAAGCAATAACGAATATATCAGTGAGAGGCCACCGCATCTTTGAGATGCTTGGTGATGTCTGTCCGCTGTAGGCCAGGGTAAGAAGAGGTGACTCTGCCATATTTCTGGGCTCCCCAGTCTCAATGGGAATGATAAGGGGATTCCAGAATAGCAAGAGCCGGATGCTGGTGCTTAACCGTGAGAGTCAAAATAGACACAAACCACAACAGGCAACAAGGCGAGAAGCACAACCAGAGTGCCTTCAATCACAGAGGTTCTGATGATGGCTAGTAGACTATGGTGGTCCTAGGAATGAGACAGGTGAGTAGCCAATATGGATGTTACATGACTTGTATAACAAGGACATAAACCAAGAGCTATCGAGGAGAGAGCTGATGTACCCATAATTTCCAGATCTGAGCCAGTTCTTAGCCCCAAAGCCTGGGTCCCCTTGAGAAAGGATCCTGCAGTGCCTCCCACACGAGTGATGTTTTTAGGAGTTCAGTGATCTAAGAAGGTATGTCAGAACATCCCCTGCAAGATAAGGAACAAGTTACTATACCGTAGGCTTTCGGCCACAAAAAAGAAAATCCAACACTTGTTGAGCCCCATTGGGTTTTGAAGAAACATAAACTATGATAGGGACTACTGCTCAATCCTATGTGTTGGGTGATTTAAGACATTCATAGTTCTGAGAGGGCTCTGCAGTAGATCCAGACTACCATGCAAGTGCCCTTAACTCCTATGAACTGGCAGACCCAATGAGGCTAAAGCTATCTGTGACAGATAGGGAAGCTGTGCAGAGTCCTTGGCAAGCCCCAGTAGGACAGTCCTAGGATAGTCTCCTGGGGTTTTCCGGAGCTGCCTTCATCAGAGGAGAACAACTTGCTGTTTGAAAAGCCGCTTCTGGTATACTATTCTTATAGTATACCAGGTAGCCCTATTAAATACTAGCATTTCTCCCACCTACAACTATCTCAATTTGTGTGCTTTCTTTCATAATGAAATTTCTTGAAAGAATTGTCTAATATTCACTATCTCCACTTACTTTTTCATTCTGTTTTAAAACAGGCTTTCATCTAAATTCCACTAAAACTGCTTTTGTGAAACTCACCAATGACCTCCATGTTCCAAATCCAATGGCTAATTTTAAGTCCTTGTCATACTTGATCTATCAGCAGCATCTGACCCAGTTGGACACTCCCTTCTTGAGATAGTTTCTCCCCTTGCTCCCTGGGACATCACTCTCTCTTCCTGTCTCACTGGTTCTTCCTCATCACCTTGACTGGTTCTCCTCACATGTCTACCCACTAATGCTGGAGTCTCCAAAGCTCTGTCATGGATTGCTTTTCCTCTCCACCCATATACTCTCTTCCTAGGTGACTTCATCCCACCTAGAGCTTTATTCTTTATGTACTTTCCATCCCCGAATTTATACCTGTAGCCCCATTCTCTCTTCCAAACATCAGGCTCATACATCCCACAGTCTATGGACCTCTCTACTAGTTGTCTATCTCAGACTTAACAATTCCAAAACCCAATTATGGGTCCCCTACCTCCAGACCTGTTCCTCTACCAGCCTTCTCCACCTTAGCAAACAGCTGCTCAGACCCAAAACCCTGACTGATCCTTGCTTCTTTTGTTTTAGACTCATCAGGAAATCTTGCCAGCTATTTCTTCAAAATATTTAGAATCTGCTAAATCCTTAGTTCAAAGTATTATCTCTTGACCAGATTATTTTATCCTGTTTCCATGATTCCATCTCTGCCCTCTTCAATTAATTTTCAAGACAGCAGCCAGAATGATCCTGTCTCAGCTCAGCTTGAAAACCCTCCACGAGCTTCACATTAAAATTCAAAGCCTATGCAGTGACCCACAATGTCCCACCAGGTCTGCTCGGCCTCTGCCTCCGACTACCCTCTGACCTCACCTCCCCCACATCCCCTGCAGGCTCTCCAGACATGCTTCTGTCTTGGACATGTTCCCTTCCATTGGCCTCAGGGTCACTCCCTCACTTCTGCCCCAAACCCCATTTCCCCAGCAATGTTGCCTTCCCTCTATCACCTGTACCTCTCTTTGTTTTTCTTCATAGTATGTCCCCCACTTGCTATATTATACAACAGACTAATTTTATTGTCTGCCCCAACCCAGTAGATTATCAGCTCTGAGAGAGCAAGAGTTTGTTTAATTTCTCCATCTCCAGCCTTTACAATGGTGACTAGAATAATTAAAGGCTCAATAGATTTTTGTTGAGAGCTTGTATACATATCAGGTCCTTCGCTAGACCTAGAGTATAGAAGGAAAGGGATAGATCAAAAATGATTCAGACTTATAGAAGCCCCCAGTTTGTTACACTTTCCCACAGCACAGGCTACATACCTGCACAGGCCACCAGAAGTAGTTATAACCGGAGAAGTGCAATCAAGCACACCGAATAGCTGGTGTTTTTGCCCTTGCTCCTCGCTATTGCTATTGTTTTTGAACTTCAGATATCACCCTATTTCAAAGACTTCACATGGGTCCATTGCTGTAGCAAATTCAGACATTATCACCCAAATGCACCTATATTTTCGGCTCTCTGTGAAATGGGACAATTCCATGTGGCCAGGTCTGGTTTTACAGATAGACAGCAAGAGTCCCTAGATGCCTGAGTGACACATCCACCCTTCTCCCGCCAGCTCCCTCAAAAGTCTCCCCTACCCTGGCTCAGCAGAACCTGAAATTACACAATTTAGATTTCAGTGACCTCTGAAAAAAGCAAGCCACGCCCCAGGGAGAGCTGCAAACAAAAGTGTTCTTAAGCCAGATTCCTTGTAGACACTGCTCTCTGGTTACACCCCACGCATAAAAAGGAGGAAATTCAGTCTTCAAAGCCAGTGCGTCCCCACTCTTGTCTGACCCCAGCAGAATCCCTTCCCCCATTCCATCCTCCACACGAGGCACATGCTGTGAGGTCAAAAACACCAATGCTGCTGCCGGGGAGGCATTTTCAGGTTACTCCCCATATATAGCTAAAGTAACTTACAGGTTCCATCTCCTGTTATGTGCCTGGGGGAGATTTTAAAGCCTTAAACAACTTCTTTCAAGCATGCCCTGGTGTGAATCCCCTTTCCTATCCCAAACCCTTTCTTGGCCCAGACCTCAGGAGTCACCTTTCAGAAGAATCTGGCCACTCCCAGCACGCTCTCTTTCAGCCTCTTCACAAAGCAGGCTTAGTCCAAGGGCCCAGCTCTGCCCTGAAGAGGCAAGGCCACAAGGCTGACATCTCATGAGCGATTACCTTGCACCCAGAATTCCAGAGAGGCCTTTCCTTATACCCTGTGAAATTTCCTGGGGTGTGAGTCTCCTGTTTTTCTGGGCCAGGGTCAGAGGACACAAATGCTGGGCCTGGATGAAGCACCTCCCAAACACACACCAACAGCAGAATTCATTCATTCACCACCCTTCTCAACACGACATCCCACGTAGCCTTGGACCTGGCATAAGATGTAGCAGTACTTATCATTCCCAGCGTGGGCTGTTGAGTACATCTATGTCAACCAACTGCATCCTTTTTACATAGAAGACTGAGGTCCAGAGAGTGGAGGCCCTGTGTGAAAGGGCAAAGAACCTGTTAGGGTCAGAGGGTCAGAGGGGGCGGGAATTCCTGACTTACATACTTTTCCATGGGAACCCACCTCCTCATGTACATTCCTCAGCATTTTCTTCTTCCTGTTTCTCTCTCTTGTCCTACCTTTTGAATGTTTCTAAGGGAGATATGTCTTTCAGGGTTTCCAACCAGGTCCAACCTACATCTCAGTAACTTCCCCCTTGTTCCACTTAAAAAGTTCCCAGCTCTGTTCCCCAGCAACCTCAGTCCCTGGCTGGGTCAGACCCTCCACTGTTCCCTTCTCGCCTTCCGCATGAACAGCTCTGGAATCCCTAGAGCGTATCTATGGCCAGCACCTCATGGATGATCACAAAAGGGCTGTCTGGAAGGTGGGTTCTCGTCTTCATTTTCACAGATGCAGAGGTTGAGAGGCCAATGAGGGGCTTGTCTGCACAGCCCAACGGATAAGTCACACAGCTCAGAGGTAGGGCTTTCTTCCCCCACCTCTGCTTTAAGGGTCTTTCATTTGAGGAAGGGTGTTGTTTTCGCCACACCCTTTCCTGACATTCTCTTTTTGAATTTTTTTTTAAGAAATTAAATTGTAAACTGCTATGAATCTGTTTATCAGATCTAGTCTTCTTTACCCAAAACTCCTGGTCCGTCAGCAAGAGCAGACTGTGAAGGGGAAAGAACCACAGAGGCCAACGCCCAAGAGAGCCACATATGCACAAGCCTGCCCCTAGCAGCTGCGAGTCACACACACACACACACACACACACACACACACACACACACACACACATATTCTTGGCCCCAACACCAGGGCATTTTATGTGCCATTATATATGTTCTTTCCAGGAATTAAGTGCCTCATGGCAAATGAAAAAGAAGTAGTTTTACCATGTCACCACCTCCTTCTTCCACAAGCTCCACTAAAATCACACTTTCTACATACCTACTAAAAGCAGGGGGCTACATAAGCAACTCAGAATAAACGAGGAAAACTCAGCATCTCCTAGAATGGACATTTTACAAAAGAGAAAATCCATCTCTTATCCTCTTTTGTTTGTCAAGGCACACACACAAAGGGGGGGGGTGGGGGCGGGGGGGAAAGGGTGGGATCTAGATTCTGTTTGTTTCAATCTGGAATGCAAATGACAGGCACCAGCCTTCCCATCTCACAGTGAGTGCCTGGGAGAAGCCATGGTGTGCAGGGGGTGGGGGCAGAGCTGTCTGTAAAGAACCAGAAGAGAACTGCAGAAACTGGAAGGCCCACACATCTGCCGTATCTAAACTGGTCAAGAAACTGGCCTGTGAGCCTGCAGCCGCGCTTACAGGGACCTGAGTGGCCCTGGAGTGCAGGGCTATCTGCTGAATCCTGTGAAGGGCAGGCACAGTTTACAGATGGGAGGTTCGGATGTGGGAAGGCGCCAAGTATGTAACAAAACTCAATTGAAGGAAGCCAACTTTAAGATCAGAGCTCAAACTTGAATACCGGAGGCAGCAAATTCCATAGGATTTAGGTATAAAAGGAGAATTGCCATATTTTTTTCCCCATGAGTTAAATATTGAGTAGGAAAATGTAGCATCATATTTTCCTTTTCACTGAGCACATTGTCATGATAGAGTCAGCTCTTCAAAAACAAAATTCTTTTGTATGTTTGTATACCATTTAATTCTCCAAATGTATCAGAATCAGTGCTGTCTTCATCAAAATAAAAACAGATTAATTTTGTTTGCAGAATGTTTACAGAAACATGTATCTTTAAAGTCCAAGTATAAAATGAAGCAGTCAGAAATATCCTAATATTAAGACAACACAATCCTAACTTAAATCACAGTTTTGCCTATTTGAATCTCCAGATTGACTGGTGGAATGGATTGGGGAAGTTGAAAAGGAATAATTTGTATGCCTATACAGTGTGCTACACACTGTTGAGTTTCCTTACAGACATACCTAATCCTCACAGCAGTCCTGTGAGTTATTATTATTCCTACTAGAGGCCTGGTACATGAAATTCATGCACTGGGGGGATGTCCCTCAGCCCAGCCTGCACCCTCTCCAATCTGGGACCCCGCAGGGGATGTCTGACTGCCAGGATGTTCCTGCCACAGGGATCGGGCCTAAACCGGCAGTCGGACACCCCTCTCACAATCCGGGAGTGCTGGCTCCCAACTACTCACTTGCCTGCCACCCTGATCACCCCTAACCACTCCCCTGCCAGCCTGATCAATGCCTAATTGCTCCCCTACTGGCCCAATTGCCCCCAACTGCCCTCCCCTACCATCCTGGTTGCCCCTCACTGCCCTCCCCTGCAGGCCTGGTCCCTGCCAACTGCCCTCCCCTGCTGACCTGGTCACCCCTAACTGCCCTCCCCTGCCAGCCTGGCTGCCCTCCCCTGCTAGCCTGATCTCCCACAACTACCTCCCCTGCTGGCCATTTTGTGGTGGCCATCTTTGACCACATGGGGGCAGCCATCTTGTGGGAGGGCATGAAGGTCAATTTGCATATTAACTCTTTATTATATAGGATTTCACAGATGAGGACACTGAAGCTCAGAGAAGTGAAGTAACTTCCCCAAGATCAGACAGCTGGTGAATGGCAGAAGCAAGACTCAAATTCTTATCATTAGGATTTTTCCTTAACACATTCTGAGAGAGTTCTTGTACACGTACATCACTGGGTTATTACAGAGAATATGAGAATTTGGTATTAAGGAAACTGCTAAAAGAAGATGGTTTAGATCAAATTTTGCTATTTTTTAGGGGATAATTTCTGGGGACATGTTTATATTTTATATTTTTTTATGTGTCAGAATTTGAACTTGGAATTTATATAAAATTTGCAACTCTTAAAAATACTATCTGCTCTAATATAAAGATATCTTCATGTTTTTCTTTCTTTATATATTTTATGGCATAGCTCTGGAATTGAAAGTGGAAAAAGAACTTCCATTTTAGCATGTTCTCTGAACCTCCAAAGTTTCTTAGTTATTACTAGTAGCTCCTATAAAAACAAACATGTGAGAAAATCTCTAAAGTGAAAATTCAGTTTTGAAAAACACAGCAAATCACAACAAAGAAAAATAGGCACTGGAAGGTACTTTCTAGAAGACAATATTAATATATAATTATTCTAGTAAAAACTATAAATCTGTTTAAAGCAACAACAATAAAGTTAAATAACCTCATCGGAGATCACTAAGATGAAATAAAGACTTTTCTCTGCCCTACCCTAAGATCATATTGCTATTTAACCTGCTTTTAAACAAACACTAATTTTTAAACATTTTCTATCCTTTAAGCAAATGTTCTTGGCTACATGACAGTGTTCAAGACATGCCTACCACAGCAGCATAAAAAACCCTCGGCAGCATTCCAGGAGAAATTCACCCTGCATAATGGGTTCCAGCAGAAGCTCAATAGCTTTCTGGTGAACCTGCTGGCTTAGGGCACACTTGAGTAGGATCTGAGAGAACAAAAGAAAAACTGAGAGACATTTTCCTTTTGCTAGCCTGGCAAAGGAGCCCTCCGCTCCTTTTAGCAAACTTTCCAAGCTGGGAAAAATGAACGCGTGGATGGCTAACTTATAAACCCTGCCCTGGGCTCATTTTACTACCTTTGATTCCCTGAAATTCAAGTATAATTATATTGTTTGTCTCTTCATCCAATAAAACGTGCATTAGCATTTGGTTCACTTTGGAGTGTGTTTGTTTAAATGAGTCTATTCTTTCAAATGACTAGCCATGCTGTCGTAATGACGCTGCTTTAAGGTGATACATAAACTCTTAGTATAATATCAAAAAGAGGGAGAGTAGAGGGACAAACCTTTTTCAAAACATTTCGAAAGCGGGTTCATCGTTGGCTAAGGCTATTAACTTCTCCAGACATGTATGCAAGAATTTCACCAGGTGTGAAAGTAAAGACTTTAAAGCCCATGTCCCTTCTATAATGTGAAATAGATGCACGTTGTAATATTTTTGCGCAACTTTTTCTCAGGGTGAACATTTCCCACTTGAAAAAGAAAACGGTTGGACCTGTTACAGGCCTATGAAACTGCCCTGATACATTTGGCCCCGGTTCTCTCCCTGGGCATGGGGGAGGCAGGGCTGGGCTGAGCTGGCACAGGGCTTGTACTGAGAGCCTGTTTGACCTCAAATGCCCTGAGGGGACGAAGGAGAGGGTGGTTGGAAAGGTAAAAATTTATCTGTTTGATGTTGTCGGACAACCGCATAGTGCTGAAACCAAACCCACTTTGCAAAAGAGACACTGCAGACCCAGATGACATGCCTGGGAGAGAACTTAACCCTGGGGAAGGGCTAAGGCCCTAGGATTGCCCTTCCCGGGCCTTCCTTCACCGTCCCTCAGCCTGTTCCGGGCAGGGCTTTTCCTCGTTCCCTGTGCCTCTTAGAGCAATGCAGCAGGAAGACCATTGGCTCAAGACGTAGAACAGACTTCTGATGGTATCACGGAGACGCAGGATTACAGAGAAAGCGCCCATCGCACAGTTAATGGCTAAATATAAACATTTAAAGTGTACTGTGCTGGTCGTAACATTCCTTTGGCATTTCTTCATTCACACTGTGCTGGAAGCCTTCAAAAACAATGGAAGAGACCCAGCTCTCGGAACCTCTGCAAGGCCCAGGAAGTCATGTGGTCTATTAGGAGAAGGCTGTTTTCTGCAGCAGAAAGCTGGGCCGCTAGACTCCCAGTTATCAGAGCAAAACATCAGAAACAAAACCAGCACAAAACAGATGAAACTAAAGATATCTTTGACTGGCACCCTTATCCTGATGTCCCTTCCCTCCCCAAAGGTAGCTCTGATTATGAATTCAATATGTCTCCTTCCAGTTCCTTAAAAAGAAACACACGTACACACACTCTCAAATACAAACATGAACAGAATAAATGAAGTTATTTTATGTGTGTGTGTTTTACATTTTTCATATAAGGCTATAATATCCTAAAAATGCTTTAATTTAACAATAGTTTGAGACTTGTCCATGTGGCTACATAAAGACTCATTTCGTTACTTTTGGCTGTTGAATAGTACTCCACCATTTGAAACCACCACTTTCATTTAACCATTCCCCTATTGAAGATTGATGTTGTGATGCTTTCTCCTAGCTACTGCACTTTATTTCTCAGAAGTCTAACTGCAGTTTATTTCCCTTAGTTGTTTCATATATAGGAGGTCTGTCTCCCAGACTAGGAGGTAAATGTCTAGATAGCAACCTCTATGTCCAACATCTAATATGCATGAGATAATAATTTGGTAAGTGAATGAACTTTGGGTTTTTCATTCTCTTACAAAGTTTAATAGCAGCTTTGAACTCACAGAGGCTCAACAAATTCTATGTGTTTATTTCCTTACCTTTCTTAAAAGAGAAGTTTTGTATTTTCAAATCAGGTTCAAGTAAAATTCACTTCCTTTCCCTAGATTTCCTAGATTTATGGTGGCCAACATTTCCTACAGATGTTGTAAATCCTAACACTGGTGATACAACAAAGGTTATACCTTGTAAAGATGAGAGAGAGAGGAAGGAGGAGGAGGAGGAGGAGGAGGAGGAAGAGGAGGAGGTGAGGAAGGGAGGGGGAGGAGGAGAAGGAGAGGAAGAAGAGAAGGGAGAGTAGGAGGAGAAGGGAAGGAGGAGGAGGAGGAGGAGGGGGAGGAGGAGGAAAAGTGGAGGAGGAGGAGGAAGGTGAAGGGGGTGGAGGAGTAGGAGGAGAAGGGGAAGGAGGAGTAGGGAGAGGAGGGGGAGAAGGGGGAGGAGGAGAAGAAGAGGAGGAGGAGGAGGAGAGGAGGAGGAGGAGGAGAAGGAGAGGGGAAGAGAAGGGGAAGGAGGAAAGAAGGAGGGGAGGAGAAGGGGGAGGGGGAGGAGGAGGAAGAGAATGAATGAAGCTAATCCTGCCTTGGGTGTGGCCCTATCGGCCCTTCTGGCCTGGAGGCAAAGCCGAATACAAAGGACTGATTCTTTTTGCAGATGAAATCTGGAAAACAAGTACTTTTCCTTCTTTTCTTTTGAAAATCTCAACCTGCCACTTTTACTTTACACTTTGAAGTTGCTGGTATCAAAATCAGTTTTATTTCTTTCCCTGGAAACCTTATTATGGACACCTTAGCCTTCCTTAAAAAAAAAAAAAAAAAAAGTAATGCCCTTTCTAGGGACAATGGAAAAAGTGCAGTCTCCACATCCACTAACCGAGAGCTAGTCTGAAACCATGAGACCTAACCGTTACATTGCTTGTTAGAGGAAGGGGCGTGTGGAAGTATTAAAGCTGCAGGAGCAAATAGGTACTGGGGGACCTCCCTGTGTTTGTGTTGTGCCACTTTTTCACCTCATGAAGTCATTCCAATTCTTTCCTAGTCCAAGACACCTTCAGCAGCAGTTTTTGGCTTTTTTTGAATCTGATCACTTTGCTCTGTGTCCCCTCAAAATGCACATATGTTCATATGCACGCAATTCTGCAAAGAATTCCAAGGACTTTAAAATCCCCTGAGATCTAGCAGAGCCCAGAGTAAGAGGATCTACCATGAGGTGGGACCAGATGTTTGCAGAAACAGCAAAAGTGGCAGGCACTATAAGCATTGACAGTAGCTGCAAAATAAAGGCAATCTCCATATTTAAGTATTGGGAGGAAACCTGCTAATGCTGAGTGGGTCTTTTCAGACACACTTTATCTATCATGGATAGCAAAAATAGCAATATGGCATCAACATGCCAACGTCTTTGAATACTAAGAATGACTCTGTGTCTAGAAGATAAAATACCAGAGAAGGCACAAGACCATACTGATGAGGAGGAGATTTTCCCATCAAAAATATCTATACCTGTAACTAGTGCTAGAAATAAGTGAATAAATAAAGTTGTCCATCAGAGCTCTTCCCCTGGATTTCCTATTACATACGTTACATGGTTTCTTTCAGTAGGCACTCTATGCTCAGTCATTCTTAGTCCTTCAGCTTCAAAGACTTGTTCATATGTTATCTTTCTTAGATGCAATCTATTCCAAACCCTGAGCTCTTCCAAAAACCCATACACAGCAGGTCCTCCACTGACATCATTTCATGGAAATCTCTTCGTTACAAAATTGATGAGATGCCGTAGGAACTTAGCTCTTGCTTATATCAATTCGCCAATGACAACATTGGTTTTGTCACACATCGTTTCGCTTCAACTTGCAGAACCTATCCGCAGCGACGCTAAGTTGAGGACTAATCGTACTCCTGAGATTCCTGTCACCATACTGACTTTCATATTTACAGAGCGATTGCTGTGTCGCACATACAATATACTATGTGTATGTATTAAATCCTTACAGCCACCCTGCTGCTGAGAGAGTAGAATTTCCATTTTAAAGATAAGACAACTAAGGCTCAGAGAGGACGAAAAGTGCTAAAGGTAATAGAGCAAGGCATTGGCAGAGCTGGGTGCAACCTTAATTCCAACCCTTAGTCCCTGGGCTGGTGCCAGAATCCCATCTTCCCAAATTCTTAAAATTACTGAATCTGCAATTCGTATGTGTTCTTGGTGTTCTTTGGCTCATAAAATAGTCAATAGAAAAGGAAGGTAGAGGCAAACGTGCCTGACCCTCACACTTCACAAGTAAGGAAACTGACATTCCATGAGGATGGGTTCCTGGTCCAGCCTGGCCTTGCCTTTTCTGGCTCTCAGAGGGCAGGGACCGTATCTTTCAGGAAGTAGTTTCATGCTTCCCCTAGCATAGCTCTAAGGGCACCGGAAGTCTTAGGAGAAACTTAAGTCCAGGGCACCTGAATGACCAGAGCCAAGGAGGGCCAAACTCAGATGGCATCTATGTCAAAGGGAGCAGAGCAATCCAATGTGTACCCCTTACCGCGCCCGCCACAGGAAGCCAAGGCATTGCCCGGTCTGCACAGTTAGTGCAGCAATGAAAACGAGGCATGTAAAATCCCAGCAAAGGAGGCCCAGGAAACCACACCTGCATCCCAAAGCCACTTCTACAGCGAGCAGTGACATACAGCCAAACACACATACACAGCTCATTTCAAAGCCGTTCGTTCACTTTAAGACAGTGTGAGCCGGAATGAGGAGTGAAAGGACAAGTCGGTGCTTGAAAGCTTGCCTTTAGGTTGGTTATCAAGCTAGAATGACAGATGTGTTTAAAAAGCCTTAAATCAGATAACTACTATGCTTTGCATTGTCCTCGAAAATGCAAAAATAGAAAAGAAAGAAATTATCTAAGGGCAATAAAGCAGGTACACAGAGACTAGGTGGGGTGTGGGCTGCGGGTGACTATTACTGATGCTTATAAACTCTTACTGTCTGACAATAGTTGACAAGCCCTGTTAAGAGCAGAGAAGTAAACGCAATTCCAGTCTCTCTCCTGGAGAGAGAAATAATAATAGAGCAAGAAAATAAAGAATGTAACAGTTTAATTGGCATTTTATTTTCTAAAGAAGGCAGTTTAGGTGGCCCTCATGCTTTTAACATTAATTTCTGTCACTTTATTACATGTTAAGGAACATCAGAAACACACAGTACTCACTTTAGCCAGTTTGGCTTAGTGTATAGAGCATTGGTCTGAGGACTGGAAGGTGCCAGGCTCCACCCCAATCAATGTGTCTCTCCCACATCTACGTTTCTCCCTGTTTCTCCCTTCCACTCTCTGTATAAATCAGTGGGAAAATATCATCGGGTGAAGAGTAACAAAAACAACAACAACACATCAAGTACCATATTTAATAGGTCACACGTAAAAAAGAGAAAGCACGTTCGCTGGACCAATGGCCTAAGCTTGCCTGAATTAGTTTTGATTGATTCACTTACCATGTTAAAACCTATCGGGGCTATTTTGTAAATCAGTAAGCTTAAATACAAGGCGCTACATAAATGTTCAATGTAAGTACGTACCAATGCACATATATAGTGGATATTTGCATACATGTATGGTACATATATGTATATGTACACACATATATATTTGAATGTATTGTGACCACTTTATACATCCCGGTACTGAGCCTGCTGTCCAGCCGAATAAGTTAGTTCAGTGGGTCTCCAAGTGTAAATCCTGAACCTTTTCAGGGCATATTCACTGTTTGCTCAATATGTAAACACGTAATTATTTAACTTGCCTTCTAAAGTAACACCACACCCTGGATATGATGCAAAACCCAGCATTACAAGATAAGCTCTGTCTCAAGTTTCTGCTCGTTATAGTGCCTGGAGTATTTGCTCATATGCTCAGGGACTGAAGCAGAAGTAAACAGTCAGGCCAGTATTGTAGGGACACCTGTGTTACAACATCGACTTTCTTACATTGTGAAAGCAATGAATGAAGTTCAGCAGGACTCCTGTAAGAATGCCGATTCATCCCACATCACGGTTGGTCAACCAGGACTTCGACCTTATCGCCTCCCTACCCAACCCACCCAGCTCAGTCTGCCTTCCTCGGGTATCAGATGTAAGCTCCAAGTCGTGGGTCGCAGCTGCCACACCTCACCTCCTGCTTGTCTTCTGCTGGCTAAGTAGCCTCGCCCATTGTCCATTTGCACAGCTCTCAGATCTTCAAAAGGCCTTTGCACAGGGCATTGGACATGCCTGGACCAATAACTCTTTTTATCTTTAAAACTCTACAAAGGCACTTCTTTCGTGAAGTCTTCTCTAATTAGACAGAACACCGTGTCTTGGACAAGAGGCTGTGGCACAACTTTGCATTGTAGTTGGGTATGAGTTTTTATATCCTCCCCCTCTCCACCAAGATGTGATATAGCTGAGTGATTAGGAATAAGAATTGGGAAGCCAGATGTTCAGAGTTTGAATTCTGGATCCACTACACACTAATTGTGCTTCAGTTTCCTCACCCATAAATAAGATAGATGGATGGATGGATGGATGGATAGATAGATAGATAGATAGATAGATAGATAGATAGATAGATAGAATAAGCAATGAGCTTAGGTAGCTCCTGGGGTGCAGAGAATGCTATATAAGTGCACACATAATAAATGTGATCATAAGTGGCAGCTGCTATCTGCCTTGGCATTCAGGTGACGACAGGAAGTGACGGGTGCTGTCCCTGTGGCGGACTGTGGAGGGCATGCCTGAAATTGCTGCAGCTGCATTGGCCAGCTGTCCCTGTGGAGGTACCTGGCCTGATGTGACCAGCTGTGCACAATTTCAAGAGAAGCTAAATCCACATATCTGGATTTTAAATTATTGGTTTATACTGAGCTTAGATGAAGTCAGGTCTAGAGGAAAAATGAATACCTAGATCGATTATGTCTTCAAATGTCTTTTAGATCTTCAAGTTTATGGTTGTGCTTATCCCTCTACATACTGAATTAGCATGTACAGACCTCAGATATGAACTTGCCAGAGAGTGCAGTGTCCAAAACGAAAATGACAGTTTGCATTGGATTGTGAGCTTACCTATAGCAGCTCAGTGTCAGGTACCAAAGGTAAGCTTAACTACATAACAACAGAAGATGTAAAACCTAAACTTGAAAAATTAAAATGTAGATCTTTGATTGGCTACCAAAGTACATCAATCAATAATGTCAAATTGGAAAAAAAGCATTAAAAAAACAAGAAACATTATTTTGGACAAAGTATTGAGCTAGGCAGATTTTAAAACTTTTTAGTTACATAAGCGTAATATGTTTGTGGTAAATAAAAATTAAAAATTAAAAATTATAGAGAAGTAGATAGAAGAAGATAAAAATGTAGCCATTTTAAAGCCAAAGTGCCCTCCATGGAATGACTATTTCAAAATGTACTTCACCAATTCTCTAGTGTTGGGCTTTATGTTTTTTCTAATTTTTATGAACACAAACATTTTTTGTTGTCTTAAGTTTTACATATGTCTCCATTTTCCCCAATTGACCTTTCCCCCACTCCCCAGCAACCATTCCCACCCTGGGCAAGCCCCCACCGCCCCAGTGTCTGTGTCCATTGGTTATGCTAATATGCATGCATACAAGTCCTTTGGTTGCTCTCTACCCCCCCTCAGCTCCCCTGCCATTTGTCTCTGTATCTATTTTTGTTCATCAAATTATGATGATCATTATATCCCACATATGAGTGAGATCATGTGATATTTATCTTTCTTTGACTGGCTTATTTCGCTTAGCATAATGCTCTCCAGTTCCATCCATGCTGTTGCAAATGGTAAAAGTTCCTTCTTTTTTAGAGCAGTGTAGTATTCCATTGTGTAGATGTACCATTGTTTTTTAATCCACTCATCTGTTGATGGGCACATAGGCTGTTTCCAAATCTTAGCTATGGTAAATTGTGCTGCTATGAACATAGGAGTGCATAAATCCTTTCTGATTGGTGTTTCTGGCTTCTTGGGATATATAGTCCTAGAAGTGTGATTACTGGGTCAAATGGGAGTTCCATTTTTAGTGTTTTGAGGAAACTCCATACTGTTCTCCACAGTGGCTGCACCAGTCTGCATTCCCACCAGCAGTGCACGAGGATTCCTTTTTTCCCACATCCTTGCCAGCATAAACACACACATTTTAAAGAACACCTTTTTACATACATCACTGCACACATCTCTCATTGTTTTCTTATAAAAACCTCTTAGAAGTGGAATTTCTTAGTTGGGTGGTACTCAGATGGTTAAAATTAGAATTAAAGAGAGTACCAATTTCAAAGTCACTTTATTTTTTTCTTAAGTGCTTACACCTTTGAACTCAGGAAGCATACAAAAATGGAAAGAAAACAGTATTTATTTCCATATGAAAGTCAATAATAATATTACATACATATCATTTCTAGACTCTAACATGTCCCAAAACCTCACCAAATACTGACAGTAATACAATATAGATATAGACACATCTAGGAGAGCAAGTCTGTTTCTGATGATAATACAACAAATATGGTAACTGATCGTTTCATTTCTGAATTTAAAATGCTGACCCCAACCAGTGCAGCTCAGTGGTTGAGCGTCAACCTATGAACCAGGAGGTCACAGTTGGATTCCTGGTTAGGGCACAGGTCCTGGTTGTGGGCTTGATCCTGGAGCATGCAGAATGCAGCCAATCAATGATTCTCTCTCATCATTGATGTTTCTATCTCTCTCTCCCTCTCCCTTCTTTGCTGAAATCAGTAAAAATATATATTTAATAAATAAAAATAAAATGCTGAGGAGAACACCAATCACACCAAACATATATCATCTTTTTATGTGTATGCAATTGCATTACCCACCATAACAGAAGGATACTCGACTGAAAAATGTTTTCTTTCTTTGGCGATGGGCAAAGCTATAGTCTCCCTGGGCCTTAGTTCTCAGGAAAAAGACAAGAGCTGGGGGTTCCATATTTTTTTTTTAATTTAATAGACCAATTAATACATTTTTAAAAACCTACTAGCCATCATTTGTAAATAAGCTTAAAGTGGGAGGGAGACATAATCTGTGAATGAGAAAGCACCAATAAACCAAATGCATTTAATCTGAGTTCTTTTTAATCTGCTTCATTGCTCATATTTTTCTTATTTTGCATTGGGCTGTGAAAATCCACACTAATTCATAGACTCTTGATTGAAAACAACTCCTCTTGATAACTCCTAAGTCCTTTCCAGTTCTAAAGTGCTATGATTTTTGTGCTTCTAAATTTTAATTTATGTTATACTAGAGGCCCAGTGCATGAAATTCATTTGCAGGGGGGGAGGGTCCTCAGCCCAACCTACACCCTCTCCAATCCGGGAGCCCTCAGGGGATGTCCTACCCCCGTGGTTCTCTGCTCTCTGCGGGGCCTACCTGCTCCACACCACGGTGACAGCCAAGCAGGCCTTGCTGGGTGCTTCCTGTGGGCCCGCTTGCCGCTCGCAGGTCACCACGTCTATGGCCAAGCAGGCCTACTGTCTGCTGTCAAGCTGCGTGGCCGGACCCTCCTGGGGGCGGCGGTCTGGCTGCACTGCCCATCCTGGAGTCCCCAGTCCAGCCCTGCATGGCTCCCCGGGCCCCGCAGCAGCCTCCCTCTCTGGCCCTTGAAGCAGCCTCAGCAGCTGTTGACCAGCCCCTCACCCAGGGCAGGCGCACAGAGGCCCCTGCTGCCCTGCCCTGACACTGCATGCCCAACCTCCTCCTGTCTGGTCGACCCGTTGCAGCATCCCGGTTAATTAGCATATTTCTCTGTTTTATATATATATATAGATAGATGTTTATTTGTTTAAAAATGTGATTTGCTAGGAATTTTAAAATTAGGTCTCTCAGCCCAGCCGGCGTGGCTCAGTGATTCAGATCATTGACTTATGAACCAGGAGGTCATGGCTCAATTTCTGGTCAGAGCATATGCCAGGGTTGTGGGCTGGATCCCCAGTGTGGGGCATGCAGGAGGCAGCTGATCAATGATTCTGCCTCATCATTGATGTTTTTATCTCTCCCTTCCTTTCCTCTCTGAAATCAATAAACATATATTTTTTAAAAAGTCCTTCTTTCATACTTCTTTGAGGCTGCTAATAAGTGGATCCCAGAAAGAGGGTGTGGGCATTTTACTATCCAAAAGCCACTGGTGAGGGCCTCCTCTGGCCAGCCCTAGGCTATATAATGGGGACACAGGGATCCAAAGCACAGCCTCTGCCCTAAGGGGGTTCTTACCTAGACACTATAATAAGGTGGCAGTAGGGTACAACAAGTTCTATAATACAAGAGGTAAGCCTGGGGACATGAGCCTTGGGAGCAGCACCCTCCCAGACTGCCGTGGGAGTTGCTTCTGGGTCAGGTCCTCTGAAGAAAGTGATGCATACATTGACTCTTTTTTTTTTTATCTTTATTGTTCAGATTATTACAGATGTCCCTCTTTTTTCCCCACATATGTCCCCTCTAACCCACTGTCTGTGTCCATAGGTACTGCATACATGCATATAAGATCTTTGTCCAATCTCTTCCCACAATCCCCCACACCCTCTTTCCCCCAAGTACTGTCAGTCTGCTCCATGTCCAGGAAGCGCAGAGAACTCCAAACAAGAGGAATCCAAAGAGGACCACACCAAGACACATCATAATTAAAATGCCAAGGGCAAAAGACAAAGAGAGAATCTTAAAAGCAGCAAGAGAAAAACAGTTAGTTACTTACAAAGGGAGTACCCATACAACTGTCAGCTGATTTCTCAACAGAAACTATGCAGGCCAGGAGGGAGTGGTAAGAAGTATTCAAAATGATGACTAGCAAGAACCTACAACCAAGATTATTCTACACTGAGTCTCAAAGGACAGGACCAGTGCTAGGCAGCTGAGGATGTGTCTACAAGCAAATAAGCAACCTGTATAAAGCTAATGTGTTTCAGAAATCGTGGTGAATCCCAGGAACTCCACATCCTAGTGAGCTACAGTGAGGACAATATCTATGAGTCGAGGATTGTTGAAGACACTGTAGAGACAGGCAAAGAGAACCTACCCTGCTAAGTTAAAGACTGTGAACTTGATCCCCAGCTCATTGGGATGTCACTAAAATATTTCAAAGTGGAGCTGTACCCTTGAAAGAATCTCAAGGTGAGAAATTCCTGTTACCTTTATTTTTTAAGAATAAAAATAATTCAATGCAGGCTTGTTAAGACAAACTCAAACAGTATAGAAGTGCATAAAATAAAAGAGAAAAGCTTTGAGCTTTACCCACTCCACCTCCTCAATTAAATCCTACTCCTCAGCTTTGCCCCTGGGGAAGCCATGATTTTGACCACAGTCACTGTGGGGCTTGAAACTGGAATATATCTCAGGACCTCAGAATTGGTCTCAGGGGAAGCCACCTCCTCTGCCCTGTCACCCACCCCATCGTCTGTGCTTCCTTATTGTCCAGATTTCCTTGGAGAAAGACCAGAAGGGAGTCTCCATTGTTGGCAGTCACAGGAGAAAGTGCTAGAAAGGGAGCTGAGATTGTCTCCCCTTCCCTGCTCTCCCCTCTGACTTCTCTGAGAGCAGAGGGGTACATGAAGCAGGAGAAATGCCCCATCATCTTTACAGAGGGCTTTGTGGCCAGGACTGGGAGAAGGAAGTAGCACTCCACCGGAAGGAGTGGGAGAGGGGTGGGAGGCAGGTCTGAGCTCCACAAGCCTGAAGAACAAATTGAAAGTTGGATCAAAAAGACATATGCAGGTGCCATTGGGTTAGCCGTCTGGGGCCGCGTCGGGACCAGCTGTAATAGAACAGTTGTGGGGTTTGCATTGGGTGGGTGGGCAGGTGGCAGCCTCTGTTTAGCCCAAGGCTGTGTTTCCCTGCTGATTGGTGGGCTTCTCTGCTCTTAATGTGGCATATAACCATCCACCTGGGTTCCCCATCTAATCAGGGGGACAAGCCAAGCTGCCTTCATGGGGTACTGCCCCATGTCCCTCAGTTTATTTGTGCTGGAGCTGGCCACACCACAGCAGAACCCAGTTGTTACTCTGCACCAGCCTACGGAGTCCCCAGACCACTAAAGCCATGGTAGTTCTGGCCTGTCCCTGGGCCAAGAGCTGTCTGCCTGTTCAGATCAGAGCCAGGAGGCGGGGAGAGGGAAGGGGGGGCACCGCTAGGGCCATCTCCATGGCCAGCTTCCCTTAGTATTTCTGTAGATGTCTCCAGAGTTGGTGGCGAACAGTAACAACTTGTTTTGTTCATGGAACTGGAGGAAGATCCCAGTGTCTGAGTGAAACAACAGTCCTGCTATCAGCCACCAATTGCACAAGACATCCAGCACTAACAGTCCTGCTGCTATGAACAAGGAACCCTTTGACAGTACCCACCCTTTTGTGCCTCGTTGGGGAACACCAGTGACACAGAAACACGTGTAGACATTCAGGAGTTTGCACTGGGGAGGAGGAGGGGAGGGGCCAGTGGACTTTTTGTAAGCTTTCAACTCAACATGGAAAAATTAAATTAAAAAAAAAATTTTTTAATCCTACTCCTCAGGGTTTATCACTATTGTGAGTTTCATGTAATCCCATGTATGTTTTCTAAAAACATTTATATATAACAGACATTTTTGTGAAATCTCTAATAGAAAGTATATTGTGCTACAAATGTCCATCTGCAACTTACCCTTTTCACTTAATTGTTAATCTCATTTTTCTGGGCTGCATAGTATTCCACTGTATGGTATGGGTATGTTTCAAATGTATTTAACCATTTCCCTGTTGCTAGTCATTTATGCAGTTCCCAATTTTCTAGTCATTGCTGCAGTGAACATCCTTAACTATTTGCACACCTGTTTATTTTCCTAAAGAATAGTTTCTTAGGTTGGAATTACTAGGTTAAAGGACCTAGACATTCAACGTTTGAAAGCTATTTCTTAGTTTCTTTCTAAAAAGTTTTCCATTTTATGCTCATCTGGTCTACAAGATTGCTCATTTTCCCCCACAAGTTTTGGGTGCAAGTTTTGGGTGTTATCAAGCTTTTGCACTTTTACTAATCTGATAGATGAAAGACCGTATATCATAGTTGCCTCATTTAGTGAACTTGACCATCTTTCATTTATTGGCTAAATAATTTGTGTGGTTTTTTTTTCTATGAATTGTCTTTTTACAAACTCTACAGATCAGAGATTCTTAATCTGGGGTCCCAGGCCCTTAATATGTGGCATGAAATTTGCTGTGTGTATTAAACGTGTATTTTCAGGATAAGACTCAAGGAACATTAAGAACCACTGATCTTGCCCAGCCTGCATGGCTCAGGAGTTGAGCATTGACCTATGAACCAGGAGGTCATGGTTAGATTCCCAGTCAGGGCACATGCCTCGGTTATGGGCTCCATCCCCAGTGTGGGGCATTCAGATGGCAGCTGATCAATGATTCTCCCTCATCATTGATGTTTCTATTTATCCCACTCCCTTCCTCTCTGAAATCAGTAACATATATATGTATATATGCATATATATGTTTTTTAAAAGAACCACTGATCTTAAACTCTGTAGCTGAGAGAAGCATATGTTAAATATAATAAAAGGGTAATATGCAAATTGATCCTAACAGCAGAATTACCAGAACAACCTCTGGATCAGTCACTATAAGGCGCACTGACCATGTCTCTGTCCCTTCCCCCGGCCGTCAGGCACCGATCACCGGATGGCGAACGGGGGACCGGGGGTGAGTGGCGGCAGGGGGAGAGGCCTGGTGTGGGCAGCTGGGGAAGATGGCCCTGTTTGCAGGCCAGGCCTAGGGACCGTACCCAGGCACGAACTTCGTGCACCAGGCCTCTAGTGTTAAATAAGAAGTAGGGCTAGAAATAATGAGTAAAAAGAACGAGGAAGAATTCTGTCACACACACACACACACCTTTTATAATCTTACCCTCACCTATACAGGGCCTTTCCAATAGCACTCCTTCATTTCCCTCCCCAGAAGGCCCCCCAGCCACATAGAGGTTACTAGATCATTATAGCTTGGGCTCACTTCTTACTAATATTTGTGTACATATCACAGAGTGCTGACAAATAACTCAAGACACTTCTTTATTTATATCTTGGTTCATAGAAACATTCAAAAACTTTATACCAACAAGCTATAACCTATTTATATGAAAGCACAGAAAAGCCATTAACTTCCATTTTATCTCCTAAATATTTCTCTAACTTACCCACGTCTCTTCATCTCCACTCCAACCATCATCACATCTTGCTTTTACCACTTCCTCTCTCTCCTAACTTACCTCCCATACCTCTCCGCCATACTCCCTAGTTCACTGTTCACACTTTAGCCTAAGAGATCTTTTCAACACCCCTCACCTTACACCCTCTCATGGCTCCCCTCTGCTGGGGGTGCGGGGGCTAAAGAACGAATCCTTTACCGCGTGCGCCCACCTGGAGCTCCACGATCTGCTCTGCCTACCTGCTCTCCACCCACCTCTTCTGTTCTGCTAAGTACCTCTTCCCTCAGCCTGGCTCCAGCCACTCCTGGAACACTCAGGCATTCTCTCTCCCACGCTGTGACCTTTGTAATTCTTTTTCTTCTGCTTGAATGCTCTCCATCCCACTCCTCTCTGTCTTTAACTTCCACTCGGCTTTAAAATAACTTTTTCTAACCTCGCAGGCCAAGTGCTGCTGTTTTATGCTTTCCTGGCACCCTCTACTTTTTTATCCCAATTACAGTTACATAGTTCATTAACATCTGCATCCATTCTGGCCAGTGAGCCCCCTAAGTCAGAAATAGGATCTGATGTGTTCTTCTCTGAAATCCAGGTGCTCAGAGCAAGGATGACACAGAGCAGGTGATCAATCAATACTGTTGAAGGACCGGAGAGAAAGGATGCTACTATAAATCATTCCTTAGGTCTTTATTTCCCTCTACACTTTCCTTCAAATATGAGCAGATACTAATTAAGTGCCGGATATGGAAATTTGCTAACTTATTCAGGTCATTCCAATTATTTATCAGGAACCTAGTGTGCTATCTAGGCACTTTTCCAAGAGCTGGTGGGGGGAGGGGGGGTGTGAACGTCACAGAGAACAAAATAGACCAATCTTGTCTTTCCTGAGCTTACGTCTGGGAGGAGGAAACAGATAGTAAAGATAATAAAAAAGTAAAATACATAGTATATTTAGAGGGTGAAAAGTGCTATGGAGGAAAATAAAGCAGAGTAAGTTGGATGAGAAGAGAGGAATAGAGGAGCTAGCCCCCATTCATTGTATGCTAAAAAATTAGGTGGGAGAGACCAAAAAACAGAGGGTGTGATTACTCTCAGCAAGTTTAAAATACATTTGAGAAGTACACAGATACTGCTGCATACCAGCCTCTGTGTTGGGTAGACCCCTGAGTGAGCGAGTGGCAGGTTTGCGGTAGCTCCTCCCACTCCCTGGCTTCTACATCTTCCTCAAAAACTTCCTACATCGAAATGTTACTCTTTTCCTCTGAACCCTCTCCTCCGCCCTGGCACAGTTAGTGGGTCTTTCTTCCATGATCCTGGGGCCTTTTCATCATCTCTGTACTAAACCTTCTCCTCATGCTCTAATGCTTTGCCTTTGTATGCATCATCCCCTGAGAACACAGGAATGCTTCAAGGGCAGGAACCGTCTCTCAGCACCCAGCATCTGATCATTCCCAACACGTGGTAGTATAGAAGAAAGTGCTCAAAGTATGTGAATGAAAGAAGGGATAGTGGATGAATGAACAGAAACAGAATGGGAATGAGTGTTGCTATGACAATCAGAATGCATCTTGCTTTGACCCACTGAGTTCTCCTGAAATTCTTCATGTTTGCACATGATAATCTTCCACTTCTGGCTCCTGGGAATATTGGAATGATCAGATAAGTCATAGTACATCTTTTTCTATTCTTTTTGTTTTAACTTATCTGGTCTATATATTTAAAGTGGTTTTCTTCTACGCAGCATGTACCAGAATCTTAATTTTTTATCTAGTCTGACACTCTTTGAATTTTAATTGGAGTCTTTAGACCATTTGCATTTAAAATAATTATCCCTGGCCAGCATGGCTCAGTGGCTGAGAATCAACTTATAAACCATGAGGTCAAGTTTTGATTTCTGATCAGGGCACATGCCCGAGTTGCAGGTAAAATTCTCAGTGTGGGGCATGTAGGAGGCAGATGATCAATGGGACTCTCTCATCATTGATGTTTCTCTCTCTCTCTCTCTTTCTCTCTGAAATCAATAAAAATATATTTTTTAAGTAAAATAATTATCAATACAGTTGAGTCCATCATTTACTATTGGTGTTATATTTGTCTTATCCTTTCTTGTTACTTTTTAGTACTTTTCCCATTTCTTTTAAATTAATTGGTACTTTTTACTATTTAATTTTATTCCCATTACTTCTAGCCACCTCAGACTCCCCAAACTCCAACTCCATCTCATCAACGCAGTAAGGCTGCCAGGATCTGTCTGGGTTCCCCCTTTCTGAGTCTGTAATCTAGAAATTGTTTCCAGAAAGACAGGGCAATTATTGAACTCATTTTATTTCTCTTCTCTCAGTCCCATGCAGACTGTTTCATATTTTATCCAGCTTTCTAATTCTTTTTCGTGGCTAGTTAAATTTGATCCATGTGATTCCATCATGCCTTGAAGGGGAAATCCCCTCTACTTATCTCTTGAGAGGTAGACTTTTCTAGATTGTACATTCTAGTTCTTCAGACTTTCCAAAGGAGATTTGGTAGATTTGACTGGCTTGTGTGGAGATAGAGAAGAAAGTGTAAAATCTTTCCTGGTGAGTTTGCCAAACTAGCTGATGACACACTTTATTATTGCTGACCCGGACTTCTCGTATTCAGGTAATATCAGGAAGGGCAGGCTATGGCAAAAAGGACAGAGATGGCTTTATGGGAGAATCTGAAAGCAGACTAATCTTTTCTATGCAATTCTGAATTCATTTGTGCATTTATAGCAAGCCCAAAAACGATGTGCCTCTTTTAAAAACATGTAAGAAGTTTATGAAGTGGTTACCATCAGTTCCAGATACTATGGTAAGTTAAACAGAGAAGTATCTTCCTCCAGGAGTTTATAGTTAAAGAAAATAACTGACCAAAATATAGATAGGTGGCAGATTAGATAGAAGATAGATAGATAGATAGATAGATAGATAGATAGATAGATAGATAGATAGATAGAAAAAGGTTTATATTAGTGGCATTTCTTTATTAAGGGATGAAACTCCAATTAATTGGCAAAAAAGTCATTAATTTTCTTGTGCCTGATTAGAAAAATTTCAGAAAAATGTGGGTAAAGAATCCATTTGTTGAAAATAGAATGAGAAATGGTAGTTTAGCCAAAGGTGAGGAAGTGACAGAAAGGGCTGGGAAAAGCGTGACACTGAAGATGTAAGTCAAAAATAGGAGATTCAAGATTCAAATAAAGGACAAAAAAATCAAAGCAAAGGTGGCAAAAGGAGAGGGGATAAAAAATGGAATAGTAAAGGATTTGGGGCACAATAGTGCCAGGTTCATAGTAGATGCTTAATGATGGATGAATAAAGGATGGATGGACTGGATGAATGGATGGACGGACGGACGGACGGACGGACAATCAGAAGAATATAATAGAAAAGGATAAATGTGATGGCTGAGGGTGAGAATTTAGTCTTATTGTAGACAAAGAAGAAATAATAGAAATAGAGGGAATTGTAGTGGTGGGTTTTGTAGATGATAATTTGTAACTATTTTAAGTGCAAATCAGTTTTTCTAGCTAACTTGTGCTTAAGATCAAAGCTCACTTCCTTAAAGAGATCTTTTCTGACCATTAATGTAAACTAATTCACCTGTTTTTTTCTTTCTCATGGCTCTATATTTTTGCTTTATAACTTTTATCACAGTTTGTAAACAAATACTTTTTGTAATTATTTGTTTAATATCTGTTCTCCCACTGGACTGTAGGCTCCATGAGGGAAAGAATTATGACCCCTCCCTTTTTTTTTTTTGCTAACCACTCTGCCCTTCGGGCCTGGCATAAAGCCTAGCACATATTAAGATCCCAATAAATATTTGTTAAACAAAAATTAATTTAAATTTTTATTTTTGATTTAATGCACACATAAGTGAATGAATGAGGCTGGGACATGTGGAGATGTAGAAGTGTGAGCGCGTCCTATCCAGCCTCCTGAGGATGAAAGCCTAGTCATCCACGGAGTGGCTGTGCTGGAATGGCAAATGCCCTGGAATTGGAGTCAGAAAGGCTGAGTTTAACATCTGCCTCTGCTGTTTACTTGCTGTGTTAACTAGGGCGACGTAACTTACCCAAGCTCCTGTTCTCCCATCGCTTACATGAGTGCACCTCACCTGGTTGTTATGAAGCTTGAATTTAAAAAGTGTTCAGAACTTCTCAAGGGTTTTCTCCCAAGGAGCCCTCAGGAAGGAGCGGGGTGTGGTTCACATCTCTGTTGAACTGAAGGCACACTCAAAACAAAAGCAACTTCTTTGAAATAGGTCTCATTTGGAAAGTTCATGCAAATTTTGCATTTTATACTATAATTTATACCTATATTGTTTCAATAGTTAAATGATGATTTAAATTATGCACTGATAATTTGTTTAACTTTTTTTCATAAAATAATTGAATACAATTGATCCTCATAAAAAATGTACCATATTACCCTTTGGTATTCCATACTTATGAGAAGCAGGGATTTATGTGAAATGGCCTGCCACATGACAGTGGGCTCTCCATAATGTTTGCTGAGTCTGAATCTGTCCACCAGAGGAGCAGCATGACTGAATCAATAGACAAAACAGATAATATGAGGAGGATGCTGTCCATAGGAGCAGTGGTGAGGCAGGCTTGCTAGTCTGGAAATAGATCAAGGGTACAGGTCAGAAACAACCTGTAACTTTATTTGAATCTAGATAATCAAAAGGAAATAATCATTGCTAATAAAATGTAGGATTTCCATAATTAAATATTTATTATTAATAATTATAATTATGTGTAAATAATTATAGTTACTTATAATAATGTGTTATATGTGTTATGACATACTATAATGTATTAGACTATCTACAGAGAACAAAAGATACTTAATTATCAAAAGATGACTCCTATCTTTGGCTTTATTCTTAGAACCTAATGTAAAAAACAAAATACCAAAAACTTTCCACTCTCTATATTAACATCCAGAAATTGGTCAGTTCTGAACCTGAATTAAACATAAATATATGCCCTACACATTTTAATTTCTGAGGCTTCCATCCAATAAAAACATTAAACACAGAATCACTAAAGCAAACCCCCCCTACAGACTAATGTGTTCTGTCCTCAGTTTCCTCATTGTGAGCATTAAATGCAATGATGTACATGCGCATGTCTGGTACAGTGCCTGGCCCACTGCAACAGGACCACCCACGTTCTAGGATTTACTCACTGCTCTATCACTCATGCTCACTTGTTATGGGCTGAATGATGCACCCTCACAACCCAAAATTCATATGTTGAGGTCCTAACCTCCAGTAACCTCAGAATATGACCCATATTTGGAGATAGGGTCTTTACCAAAGTAATTTAAAGTGAGGACTAGGGTGGGGCTTATCGGAAGAGGAAACTGGAACACAGACTAGACTAGAGAGGAGACAATGTGAAGACACAAGGAGAGACCGCCAGCTACAAGCCAAGAACAGAAGTCTGGAGCCCATCCTCCCTCACAGCTGACTGCTTCATCTCAGACTTCCAACCTCCAGGTCTATGAGAAAATAAATTTCTGTTGCTTGAGACACTAACTCTGTGCCAGTCCTAGGAAACTAACAGATTACCAGAATAGAAGCTCTGTGAGGGTAGAGATTTTTCTTTTTGTTCAGTGACAAACCCTAAGCCGCATGTCTTAGAACAGAGCCTGACACATAGTAAGGACCTAATAAAAAATCATTCAGCTCCTAAGAAATATCCAGTCCTACTTTTGGCACAAGATATTTAGCAAATATTTTAGGACTGAATAAATTATTGTATTTCCCAAATACTAAATCGGGACATAATCTGGGAAAAAAAAAGTTAGGTAAATCTATTTATATAGCCATGTAAGACTTTAAATATTAAATCACACTTAACAAATCACCTTAACTGAAAAGGGCAAAATGTCATAAAATTCAAGTTGGTCTTGGAAAATCCAACTTGGGTAGAGTAAGTTGCCAGTTGTTTGACGTCCCTACTCCTTTGGCCTAAATTAAAGCACCATGTGCTACAGAGCTCTCATATGCCCAGGTCTGCACAGGATCCCTTTGCTGGAACCACAGTGGTCTTTGCATCACTTATAGACACACCATCCTTCTAGGCTCAACTCAAATCTCTCCTCACACATGAAGCTTTTCAGGACATTCTGAAGCCAATGTGATACCATTCTTAATTTGGAGTACTTTTAAATATATAAGTCTCACTTACTTCCTTATGCCTTGTTATCTTTATGTGAAGATATCTGTCTAGTTTCCATTTTAGATTGAAAGTTCTCTAAGGACAGGGACATTTTTATTCTTCTTTATTTTTATCCTCACCCGAGGATATGGTCATTGATTTTACTAGTAGAAAGAAACTGCCTCCATATACACCCTGACCAGAGATCTAACTCGAATCCTAGGTAGGTGTCCTGACTGGGAATTGAACCGGAAACCTTTTCAGTGTACAGGATGATGCTCCAACCAACTGAGCCACCTGGTCGTGGCTAAGGACAGGGACTTTAAAAATTACTTATGTCTACCCCTATCTAAGTAGGGGATCCAGCTAGTATAGCTTTTTTATTAAATTGCTAGTGGCCTGGTGCACAGGTTCGTGCACACTGAAAGGAAATTAATTAGAAGAAATATTTTAATATCATTATTCACCCTTTCTCTATAATAGAAGTATCAGAGATGAAATAAAATTAGTAAAATGTATATAATATATAAATCTATATATATAAAAGACTAAGTGACTGACCGTCCGTCCATCTGACCGTCCAACGGACCCACCGATCAGCCTGTTCATATGACGTGAACTGGCAATTTAAAAATAAACATTGACTTTCACAGGTTTGATACATATAAAGCTCTTGCTGGCGCCAATCGCACATGTGTCAATCATGAATTTGGTTGTTTTTGTTGACATTCTGAAGTTGAAAGAAAGCAGCATCATCAACAGAATATGTCTGAAGACCAACTATTGGCACAATGTACCTCTGAAGCCAAAAGAAGCCAGCGTCAAGGACAGAATGTATCTGAAGAGCAACTATTGGCACAACATACCATTTGAGTGATGATTCCATTGATTCAATGGATGATGCCATAAAGGAAAAATGTTCCACTGAATTTCTTAATAGTATTACTCCTTTGGAAATGCCATGTCACAAATTAAAATTGAAAGTAGGTGCAATCATCATGCTACTCAGAAATCTTAATAGTAAATGGGGTCTTTGTAATGATACTAGATTTAGTATCAAAAGATTGCCACCTAAAAGTAATCGAAGCTGAGGTATTAACAGGATCTGTGAAAGGAGGTTGTTCTGATCCCAAGATTGATTTGTTCCCATCTGACACTGGCCTCCCAATTAAATTAATTTGAAGACAGTTTCCCGTGCTGCCAGCATTTGTGATGACTATTAATAAATCACAAGGACAAACTCTAGACAGAGTAGGGATATTCCTACCTGAACCCGTTTTCAGACATGGTCAGTTATATGTTGCTTTCTCTCAAGTTTGAAGAGCATGTGACATTAAAGTTGTAAATACTTCATCACAAGATAAATGAGTCAAGCACTCTGAAAGTGTTTTTACTTTTTTTAAAATATTTATTCTATTGTCTAAAGTATTACATATATTAGTACATATATCTCCTTTTTTCCCCCCACTGACCTTCCCCCAGCCTCCCCTAACCACTGTCGCATGCCCTCAATCCCAGCCCTCCCCCCAAGTGTCTTGTGTCCATTGGTGTGCTTATATGCATGCATACAAGTCCTTTGGTTGATCTCTTTCCCCCTCCCCCCCCGTCCCCAACACTTCCCAACCTTCCTACTGTAATTTGACAGTCTGTTTGATGCTTTACTGCCTCTGTCTCTTTTTGTTCATCAGGTTATAATGTTCTTTATTTTCCATAAATGAGTAAGATCATGTGGTATTTTTTCTTTTTCATTGCCTGGCTTATTTCACTTAGCATAATGCTCTCCAGTTCCATCCATGCTGCTGCAAATGGTAGGAATCCCTTCTTTTTTATAGCGGCATAGTATTCCATTGTGTAGATGTACCATAGTTTTCTAATCCACTCATCTGCTGATGGGCATTTGGGCTGTTTCCAAATCTTAGCTATGGTGAATTGTGCTGCTATGAACATATGAGTGCATATATCCTTTCTGATTCATGTTTCCAGTTTCTTGGGATATATTCCTAGAAGTGGGTTACTGGGTCAAATGGGAGCTCCATTTTTGGTATTTTGAGGAAACTCCATACTGTTCTCCACAGTGGCTGCACCGGTCTGCATTCCCACCAGCAGTGCACGAGGTTTCCTTTCTCTCCGCATCCTCGCCAGCACTTGTCATTTGTTGATTTGTTGATGATTGCCATTCTGACAGGTGTGAGATGGTACCGCATTGTCATTTTGATTTGCATCTCTCAGATAATTAGTGACTTTGAGAATGGCCTTCCTTCTGTCTTCTTTTGAAAAGATTCTATTTAGGTCCATTGTCCATTTCTTTATTGGATCATTTATCTTCCTTTTATTAAGTTGTATGAGTTCCCTGTAAATGTTGGCGATTAAACATTTATCAGTGATAACATTTGCAAATATGTTCTCCCATACAGTGGGCTTTCTTGTTGTTTTGTTGATGGTTTTTTTGCTGTGCAAAAGCTTTTTATTTTGATGTAGGCCCATTTGTTTGCTTTCTCTTTAGTTTCCATTGCCCTAGGAGCGGTATCGGTGAAGAAATTGTTTCAACATATGTCTGAGGTTTCTCTGCCTATGGATTCCTCTAGTATTTTCATGGTTTCCTGTCTTATGTTTAAACCTTTATACATAGTGTAATTTGGTGTAATTTGGTGGTCTAGTTTCATTTTTTTGCATGTATCTGTCCAATTTTCCCAACACCATTTATTGAAGAGACTGTCTTGACTCCATTGTATGTTCATGCCTCCTTTGTCAAATATTAATTGAGCATAGTGGTTTGGGTCGATATCTGGATTCTCTATTCTATTCCATTGGTCTATATGGGGGCTCCCAGTGGCTTCCAAGCGCTGCCTAAGGAGTGGCATGCCCTGGATGCCAGCATGGCTGGAGATGCACGAAAGTGGTGTTCGGAGTTCTGTTGCTGGGGAGCGGGGAAGATGCACTTACTGCTGCGGGAACAGTGCACCTTTGGAGGTGTAGGTCCCAGGGTCCTCGGTTCTGTGGCTGGGGTAGCAGGATTTTGGCTGGAGTGGCTGCTGGGTCACGGGAAGTGTCAAAGTCCTGACTGGGTGGTGGTGCTGATGAGTTCCTAGAAAAGGCCACTGTCCCTTTCAAGATGGCGTGGGCTCCATGCCCAAGTCCTGCAGTCTGGTGAGGGAAAGAAAACTAAGATTCTACCAAGTATCTCTCCCGGACATGGTAATAAGGGATTGAGGAAAAACAAACAAAAAATCATAGGCACAGACCACAGGATGCTGATTGCCAAAGAAAAAGGGGGTGGAGAGAATTAGATGAGGGTTAAGGGGGTATAAATGAGGGTTAAGAAGGAGACTTGACTTGGGTGGTGAAAGTCAATACAATATAGAATTGTACACCTGAAACCTGTATGATTTTGTTAACCAATATCACCCAATAAATTCAATAAAAATTTTTTGAAAGGACCTTTCTTCTCTCTTCCTGAATCTTGGGTACTTTAAGATGCCCAAATCTTCTCAGCACCAAGTGAAAATGAATTGCATTTTAAAATTTTGCCAAATAAACAAACACATGGAAAAGGAGAGAATTTTTAACTTTCTAGACATCCACGAAGTAGTAAGAGAAATGAGTTTAGGATTCTGCTTCTTTTTTTTTTTAAATAAATCTTTATTGTTCAGATTATTACAGGTGTTCCTCTTTTTTTTTCCCCATAGCTCCTCTCCACCTGATTCCCCATCCCACCCCATGTCCTTACCCCCCGCCACGGTCTTCATCCATAAGAGTAAGATTTTTGTCCAATCTCTTCCCACACCCCTCACACCTGCTTCCCCTGAGAATTGTCAGTCCACTCCCTTTCTATGTCCCTGATTCTATTATATTCACCAGTCCATTCTGTTCTTCAGATTTTTATTCACTTGATTTTTAGATTCACTTGTTGGTAGGTATGTATTTGATGTCATTTTGTTGTTCATAATATTTATCTTTACCTTTTTCTTCTTCTTCCTCTTCTTAAAAAATACCCTTCAGCATTTCATGTAATCCTGGTTTGGTGGCGATGAACTCCTTTAGCTTTTTCTTGTCTGTGAAGCTCTTTATCTGACCTTCAACTCTGAATGATAGCTTTGCTGGGTAGAGTAATCTTGGTTGTAGTTTCTTGCTGATCATCACTTTGAATATTTCTTGCCACTCCCTTCTGGCCTGCATAGTTTCTGCTGAGAAATCAGCTGACAGTCGTATGGGTACTCCCTTGTAGGTAACTAACCGTTTTTCTCTTGCTGCTTTCAAGATTCTCTCTTTGTCTTTTGCCCTTGGCATTTTAATTATGATGTGTCTTGGTGTGGTCCTCTTTGGATTCCTTTTGTTTGGGGTTCTGTGCCCTTCCTGGACTTGTAAGTCTATTTCTTTCACCAGGTAGGGGAAGTTTTCTGTCATTATTTCTTCTAATAGGTTTTCAGTATTTTGCTCTCTCTCTTCTTCTGGCACCCCAAAAATTCGGATGTTGGTACGCTTGAAGTTGTCCTAGAGGCTCCTTACACTATCTTCATATTTTTGGATTCTTTTTTCTTTTTGTTTTTCTGGTTGGGTGTTTTTTGTTTCCTCATATTTCAGATCTTTGGTTTGATTCTTGGGGTACGTTGATCTACAGTTGAGTTTCTGTATATTCTTTATTTTAGACAGTGTATGCTTCATTTCTGACTGGTCCTTTTCCATTTTTTTGGCATTCTCATTAAGGTCCTTGAAGGTCTCACTAAGCTCCTCAGAAGTGTCATCAAGTTTCTCGGCAGTTTTTAGAAGATTCTTGAGTAACCTTATAAATGTGGTTCTGAACTCTATGTCGTCCAGTAGTTTGCTTTCTTCCGTTTCTTTCATTCGTGACATGTTTCTTTGTTTCCGCATTTTGGCTGCTTCCCTGATGGAGTGGCTTTGTGTGGTAGGTGACCTATAGGGGGCAGTAGCTCAGCCTCCCCAATCACCTGATGTGGACGCTCTTGGTACATCCCTTTGTGGGCTGAGTGCAAAGTCTTGGTGTAGTTAAGCCTTAATTGCCATTGGCATGCTGGGAGGAATTGACCTCCAGGCCAATCGGCTGTGAGGACTCGCTGTGTCTATAAGAACAGCTGTGCTGGAGACACGCTTATGGTGCAGGACTTGTTTCAGTGGGGCTTTGGTGCTCACTGAGTCTGCCTCTTGAATGTGTCACTTATGGATGTGAGGAGTTGAAATCTGGTTTCTCACACTGACCACTAGGTATACTGGCTTCTGGATCTCCAATGGGGTTCAGGTCAGCTATTGTCTGAGTCCACCCAGCAGGAACTACAGCGAGAGCTACAGTTTTCTCCTCTTTGCTTGGGGTTTGGAGGTTTTGGAGCTGTCTGATCCGGGCTGAAAGTTTGTTAGGTTAAGCTGCGGCAGTCCATTCATATGCAAAAGCCGCTGCTTGGAGCTTGGGTGGGTTTGTAGGTTGTGTGGGGTGGGGTCTCAGGGCGTCACTAGGCTAGGGCGTGGCAAATAGCAATGGCTGCTAGTTAGCCGGCTGTGTCTCCAACTGCGTCCTGTCCCATGCCCCAGCGCAGATAAACTATTATTCCTGTGTGCAGCTCTGCAAGCAGGCCCCTCTCACTTTCCGACCCCGTAGCAGACAATCCAGCTTCTCCCCGTAGGAGTTTGGGTCCCCCGCGTCTCCCCAGAAACTGTATTTCAGAGTAATCGGGGGCTTGTCTCCCTTTGGGTTGAAAAAAGCAACGCCTGTCGCCAGGCCAGATCCCGCGCCTCAGTATCTCAGCTTTTCAGCGCTTGTGCATGTCTCAGTGCTCTTTTCTCTTTCCTTCTAGTTGTAGAACTTCCACTCAGCCAGCTTTCCCGTGGTTCTGGGTGATAGACGTTTTGTCTTTTAGTTGCAGTTTAAACTGTTGTGCAAGGCAGCAGTTTAGGTGTTTACCTACGCCACCATCTTGGATTCCTCCTAGGAGTCTGCTTCTTTTGAATTTTCATTTTTCTTCTGCACAGAAAAGGAAACTGATCAGATGAATGCCTATGTAGCTAAAGTTGTGTTCAATGAATTTTGAAAGTGTTTCCCTCCTTCTTTCAGAAAATGAATTTTCTCTCTTGTGACCATACTGTGACTACTAGGCAGAATTACATATTCAGTAGAACTAATGATTTCTTTTATTATGTTGTTCTAAGGTGTTTAAAAATATTTCTCACAAACCTGCAAAACTTACAAGGTTAAATCTCTTAAACTTAAGAGATCCCATAGTGCTTAATAACTAATAGATCCATTTGCAATAATAATGAATAAAATTGAAATGTAAGTCTGAATAGTTTGCATAAAATTATTGACAGATTAAAGTATTCTTTAAAATGTATTAAACTAATAGAACCAGAAGTATGCAACAGACGGATGTATTTCGGGGGTGGGGGATGTATATGAACTTACATGTATATATCATGACCCATGGACATGGACAATACTGCCAGGAAAGCCTCGGGAGGGGGCAGGAGCAGGGTGGAGGGAGTCGATGGGGAAAGAGGGGAACATCTGCAATACTTTCAACAATAAAGATAAATTTAAAAAAAATAAAATGAAGTTTAATAAACTAAAGATTATTACTGATTTGAGCACAAACACAGTATACATTGTAGATTTTGATAACAGAGTAACATTAAATAGGCAAAATCACCAAAACAGTCCTGTGCATCGTCCACAGTTCGCCATATTTTCTTTTACCAGCTCCTGGCAATACAGTGTGCTCAAGAAAAGGGAAGGGGAGGTCCTGGTTCTACTCAACAGGCCAAGGTGTGGGGTCCAATCCCTGGTAAGGGTACATACAAGCATCAATCAATGAATGCATATCTAAGTGGAGCAAGAAGTCTCTCTCCCTCTCTTTCTCCTCCCTCCCCCTCCCCCTCCCTCCACCTTCCCTCTCTCTCCCCTCCCCTGCCCTCTCCCCCCTCCCTCTCCATCTCCTTTGCCTATTCCCACTCCCTCTCCCTCTCCCCTTTCTTCCCCTTCCTCAATAAATAGAAAGAAAGAAAAAGGAAAGGGAGGTGGGGGGCAAACATTGGAATATACATGGAGACATAATTTGGAGGTTTTAAACAGGAGAAAGCACACATCAATGCACGAAACATTGAATACGTGGCATGCCTCCTTTGGTGTGAGAACACTTACAAAAATTAGAAATTTAAAATTAACAAACTGAGGGAAGAAAAACATGGCTAAAAGAACTAGTAGCTGAGTGGGAGTGGGGGTGGGGATGGGGCGGGGGACAGAGTCAGGGAGACAAACAGGATGCTGGGAGGTGAGAAATAAGGGTGGGGAGTAGTGGGCAATCTCAAGAGGAACTAACAAGGTCTGTTGCTTATAGTTACCCAGAAAACTTTAAGAACAATAACAGACAAACAAAGGTAGCTTAGAAAGAAACGTGAGAGAAGCTGGAACCCCACTAGCTGAGAGGTTGGATCCCCCCTCTATTACTGGTGCCTTTAGGAGGCTAAGGTAATCTCCTACCTACTATGTTCCCATCCACTACAAGCACTGACGCTTCTGTCCCCGTCCAATCAAGAGATCCTGGCAAAAGACTATGGGGAGAGAGTGAGTGGACTCTGTGCTCCAGGAAGTATGTTTCTATCTCTTGAGAAATAGGAACTTGGGCTCTAGTCAGTCCAGTTTGCTGGTTCTTCTGTGGGGTGTGTGTGTGTGTGTGTGTGTGTGTGTGTGTGTTTTAACCTTTTCCTCCCTGGACTGGTTTTTAAAATAAATACATATTATTTTGAGGAAGAATTCCTCTTCCAAGAACCTGCACAGGTCCAGCCACTCAGGCAGCAGTGAAAAAGCCAGATAAAGGAGGATGTTCACCCTCTCCCACCTCCCTCCCCTCCTAGGATCCCTCCAAAACTCACAAGTCAAGAACTAGGCCTCTCTGTCCAGGCTGCTTTCAAAAGAGGCCCCCTTGCAAAATTGTGCTTGAGGTCCCACATTTAATGATACACAGTGTGTGCCTTTCTTTCTTAGTTGTTTTTAAAAGCACACTTCCTTCTTATTACAAAAGTAATATATGCTCCTTAAAGAAAAAAAAACAACAAAAAACGGAAGCCTATTGAAAGGCAAAGAAAAAATATCCCCTTGCATATATCCTCTCCCTTGCATATAATCATTCCTGTGATTTTAATAGTGTCTGCTGTTAGGAAATCTTTTTGAATTACAAGAGTGATGAAGAACTCTGTACTGTCCATGTGACCCAACCTTATGCTTCCCCTCCCCTGCCCCCCCTTCCTCTCCGACGGCATATTAGCAAAATTTCTAAAGCATCTGTGAGTGTGGACTGGCTTGACAGGTAGCAAAGCTGATGAATGAAAGGCTGAAGTCCTCTTCCCAGGCAAGTACCAGGGAAGCCTATGCAACTGCTCCTTGACACGGAGGGAAGCTCTTCGTAAGTCGCACACTCTCTCTTTGCTGGCTCAGTTACTGAGAAGGGAGTACATGGTGTGTGTGTGTGTGTGTGTGTGTGTGTGTGTGTGTGTCCGCGCACACTATATACTTCTATGTATTTACATGTACAATGGTTACTGCCTCCTGTATCGCACTGTTGAAACTTTATATTAGAGTTATATTTAATGTCATTCCATATGCTGCTGTGCAACTTACTTGCTCAGAAACCGTCCATGGTTTCCCAACATCTGCTGAAAAAATTTGCAGCTCATCAGCTACCTTCCCTACCTTACCTCAAACCACTCCTGTGAGGCTCATGCTCCAGGCCCTTTCCAGACCCCAAGATGTGGTGGAGAGCCCCCTCTCCCTCTAACAGTGAAGTTCTAGCACTGATTTGACCTCCTCTCTTAAGATCTTAGGATATTTCCTGAACTAATGTGATTTCTTTTGCAAGACAGTAGCTCCTGAAAGACAAGGACCAAACTGCATAGGAATACCCATAGTTTTCAAATGAATCAATTTACTTTTTTAATCCCTTTGACTCCCAATTTTCTAAATTTTACTCTTTATATTCTACATTGTGTAATAATTAATGAAGCAATTATCATATAGTATATGTTATCTTAAATTCTTTCAATACGAGGGTCCTATAATACATACTCCTTGCACTCCTACCTGTTTAATCAATACCTGCTGAACTAACTTAAACCTAGAACTTAAGTGCCAATAATTGTTCTGTAACAGAAAGGAGCGGTTAGAAACATGAAGAATCAGCCTCATTCCAAAACAAACTGAAAAATGGGAAGTAGTTTATCTTATTTTGTGTGTTTCCCATTCTCTACTCTGCCTCCCAGCACAGAAGAAATCTAGGTAGTCCTCAGCTTAGAAATGAATTGCATTCTACATCTTTATATGTGTAGGTCATTGGTTTAAAAATTATAATTCATTTCCCTTTGAGATATTATAAATAACATTTAAGATTCCTGACAAGTCCACAAAAGCTAATTTGAACTCTCAATGAAGCAGAAATAGTATATTTGTAATAAAAAGTAGAAAATAAAATTACATTGATGTTTCTGTCTCTCTCTCCCTCTCCCTTCCTCTCTGAAATCAATAGTAAAATAACCAATAAACAACCGAATATGAGTGATTATTTTTAACTTGAATAATCATGATTCAAGGAAAGCAGATTTAACCACAGAAAAAAAAGGAGGATATATCTAACCATCCTCTCCTGCTTGTTATCATTCACCAGTTTCTTGGAGACTTTCTCTCATGAAATGAAGATGTGGCCTGAGGGCCTAATCTTGAACCCAAGTCTGGTCACAGTTCTGAGTCATTTCAGGATCCGTGAGGAGCCATGTTGAATACTCAAGTCATTCTTTTCCTTCATCTCCTCATCGTCTCCATCCCCCCTAGTCTCCCACTCCCACCGGCACACCCTGAGCCATGCTATCCCCGGGACCACATCACCTTTAAATGTTAAACTCACATATCCCCACTCTCTGACTCTTTACCCCCTAACCTTCAAGGTAATTTATGACATTATTCCGAGCATGCAGCTCTTCAACCTATTTGAAATGTCCAGTTCACAGTTCCTGGCTAGATCTCTCGAGTCTCCTGTTTCAGCTCTCCAACTTAAATTCCAAGATGCAACATTTCAACTATGTTTGTGCCCCTGTCCTTCCATTGCATTATTCTTTCAGACATAATCCAGGACAATTATAATTGCTCATCTGCACTAGAAATGCTGAGAGCTCTTCAAGGGGCGGGGTGGCGGAATCATGCATCCAGTTTGACCTTTATTACAACTCTTGGTCATCTGACTCAACCTTAATATTACCTGGCAATCCTAAATTGTATGGTATGTATGTATGTATGTATGTATGTATGTATGATGGATGATTTGTGGATACATGTAGAGATGTTAAGGAGAATCTCTGAACCTTTTGTAATGTTTTCAAGCTGGATGGCACTTAGTCTAGCATTTCTAATTTTATTACAAAACATATGGCTTTGCAATTCTGAAAAAGAACTAAGTTGGAGGCATCACAGTTCCTGACTTCAAACTATATTACAAAGCTGTCGCAAAACAGTATGGTATTGGTGTAAAACAGATACATAAAACAATGGATCAGAATGGAAAGCCCAGAAATAAATCCACACATACATGGTCAGCTAATATTTGATGAAATAGCCAAGAATACCAGGTGGGAAAAGAATATTTCTTTAATAAAAATAGTGTTAGAGCCTAGCCGGTGTGACTCAGTAGTTGAGCATCAACCTGTGAATCAAGAGGTCATGGTTCCATTCCAGGTCAGGGCACACGCCCAAGTTGCAGGCTTGATCCCCAGTGTGGGGTGTGCAGGAGGCAGCTGATCCATGATTCTCTCTCATCATTGATGTTTCTATCTCTCTCTCCCTCTCCCTTCCTCTCTGAAATCAATAAAATATTAAATTTTTAAAAATATTGTTAGAAAAACTGGATACTCATATGCAAAATAATGAAATTGGACCCCTATCTTACAACACTCACAAAAATTAACTTGAAGTGGATTAAAGATTTAAATATAAGACCTGAAACTGTAAATCTCCTGCAAGAAAACATGGGGAAAAGCTCCTTGACAGTGGTCTCGGCAACAATTTTTTGGATATGACACCAAAAGCACAAGCAACAACAACCACAAAAACTCAACAAGTGGGACTCCATCACATTAAAAAGCTTCTGAGCAGGAAAACAAACAATTATCAAAATGAAAGGGCAACCTACCGAATGGGAGAAAATGTCTGCAAGCCATCATCCTGAGTTTTATTCACCCCACTCGTCTTGGGAAGGCTTCTGCGTGTCCTGGAAGAGGTGCAGCAGCCAAGTTGGTTTTGCATCTTTAAGAGAGGCTTGCCCCATCCAGAGTGGCTCAGTTGATTGGAGCATGGTCCTGTACACCAAAGGGTTTCAGGTACAATTCCAGGTCGGGGTGCATATGGGAGGCAACTGATGGATGTTTCTGTCTTTATCTATCTCTCTATCTCTCTATTTCTATCTCTCTTCCACTCCCCTCTCTCTAAAAGTCAATAAGCATGTCCTCAGATAAGGATTAAAAAAAAAAAGACAAAGAGAGACTCAATGCCCTCACACTTCTCCTTGGCCAACTCAAAGAAGAACTGGCCCACGCCCTCCAGGGTCACAGTGGTGGAGGAAATAGAAGCCCAGAGGCAGGTGTAGGAATCCCTCAGAGGCAGGTTGACCAGGTAGTTGATGGTGGTCTCCACCTCAATGGAATAATTCTGATGAATTCGGGAACTCACAGTTGCTCAGCAATAAGCAGTTAAACTAAAAAATCAGTGTTGGCTGATCTTGGAGGCCAAGGATGGCTGAGATGGTTCTGAAGGAGGTGACTGGAAAAGAAGTTGGAAGGGAGGCTGGAAGAAGGCACGTCCCTGGGTCTGTTCTGTCTAAACACTGTTGAAGCAAGGCAGATGTGGGGACCACCAAGGGAGGGCACTGCATGGGGAGGGATATTTTAAATCCCGTGCTCAAGGAAGTCATCCCTAAAGAGGTAGCAGATGAACTGAAAACTAATGATGAAAAAAGACCTATCCATATGGAAATTGAAACCTTGCTTTCCTCTCTTGGATGGCTGCCATAGCCCTGGCTGGTGTGGCTCAGTTGGCTGAGCATTGTCCCATACGCTGAAAGGTTGTTGGTTCAATTCTGGTCAGGGCATATGCCCATATTTGAGACTCGATCCCTGGTAGGGGGCGTGCAGGAGGCAGCCAATGGATGTTTCTCCTCACATTGATGTTTCTCTCTCTCTCCCTCTCCCTTCCTATTTAAAAACAATTAAAAAAAAAAAAGATGGCTGCCATAGCTTCAAGCATCACATAACTTCCAAAGCAGGTCTGGGGGTTTATCCTTGTAAGAGTTTCCTTTTATCAGGAAGAAAAGTATTTCCCACTAGAGGCCCGGTGCATAAAATTTGTTCATGGGTAGGGTCCCTCGGCCTGGCCAGCGATCAGGCCAATCAAGGCCATCTCACCCAGTCCTGATCAGGGCCGATTTGGGCTGGTGACCAGTGGCCAGGAAGGGGCTTCGGGAGGGACCACCGAGGGCTCCAGAGCGTGTCCAGCCCTGTCTTGCCCAGTCCCTATTGGCCAGACCCCAGCAGCAAGCTAACCTACTGGTTGGAGCATCTGCCCCCTGGTGGTCAGTGCACATCATAGCAACCGGTCAGTTGACCCCTCAGTCAGACACTTAACATATTAGGCTTTTATATATATAGCTAAGTGCCAGCACACTTCCCTTCATATCTCACTGAACAGAAGTAGGTCACATATCTACCCTCCAACCAGTCAGGGCAAAGACACTGGATTGCAAAGATTGGTTGGAAGCAATGATGCTGGGGCCAGGGAGGGATATCCCCAAATCTAAACCAGACTGGCCTCCTGTCCTCAAAGAACAGGAGTAAAACAGTTACAAGGATCAAGCTTGAGATATTTAATTTTCCAGAATTTACTGAACACCTTTGCAGGGACCGAGCTAGTGTCAGGGATAGAAAGACGACCTGGGGACCACTGTCAGCATAGCATTCTACTGCTTGAAAACATTCACCGTGTTTCCCTCTCCCCTCCTCTTCACCGTTTAAAGGTAAAGTTCATGGCCACTTGCCACTCTGAAGCTGTCTCCTCTTTTGAGCTGTGAATGACTTCTTCTCAATTCACAGCTCACATTTATTTATTTTACAAATATTCACTGGCCATCTGGGCCATGGAAACACAATTTTGCTAAAAAGACAAGGTCCCTGTCCTCACAGAGCTTCTATTCCAGTGCCATAGAGAGTTATAGCCAATTGCAAAACAGAAAACACATTGCAAGTGTTGAGGCATGGGAGTTGACAGGGTACCAAGGAGGAGCCTCCACTCTTCCAAAGGTGGGGGTGAGGGATGGTAGTGAGAGAAGATATATCTTGTTGAAAATGTCATTGAAGACAGTATTAAGGGTGAATATTTAAAGGGAAATGAGAGTAGAGGTCAGGAGTTGGGGGAGAAGGAGAGGAGGCTAGCCCACCTAGAAAAAGGAGCATGTGCAAAGGGAGAATGCATTGGTAAAGGAAAGGAACGCTCAGTGTTGCTGAAGAAGAATGGGAGGGGAGAAGAGGGAGAGGTGAAGCTATAATGACAGGTGGAGGCCAGGCCTACACAGTGGTGAACTCTTGGATTTTATCTGGGGGGGAAGCCATGGAAGGGACTGACGTGTTTAGGTTGCATTTTAGAAAAGGCATTCTTATTCCTTTGTTCCCTCTCTCACAGTTCAGCCATGCTACAAACAGAATGACCTGCACGACGCTATGGCAATAGGCTGGCCCAGGATAGGAGCCAAGGAGTGGGTAGTGATTGAGGAGGTCCAGGATTCAGTGAATAACCAGGCTGTGACTGGCTAGAGAGGGAGGAGTCAAGGAGGACTTCAGGCAGTTCTGGTTTGGGCACCTGGGGGATGGTAGTGTCCTTCCCTGGATGGATTCTTTTTTTCTTTTTTTTTCACAAGATGTGTTTGAGCTGCCTCCCACAGGGCACTGAACACCACGTGTTCACTAATTAACCCTTTGGATGACTCTTCTCCGCCCTCCCCCACCCTTCATGTCAAAGCCAGTCCCACTTTTCTCAGATAGACCTATTTCCCGCTTCTACTCTGGGTCCACACCCACATGAACAATGTACAAAACATGGTTTTTGCGCTTTAGGCTTTCATCACTCTGTCCCTTGAGTGAAGCCTGTATTTTTGGAGCCCCTACCATGAGCCCAGGCACCGAAATGCAAAACAATCCCATCAGTCATCACTAATAAAGTTTTTCAGCTAATACAAAACTCAGGCATCCAATCAGACATTTAATGATGTCAGTGATCAGTACACTGCAATTAATAATTGACACAAGTTTGACTTTTCTTTCTTGCATTTGTCATTTATTCATTTTTTAAAGAACTCTCAGCTCTTTACATTTAAAGATTAATCTTGTGAGACAGCATGATGGCACATGAATCAGTGTCAGTTCTGGGTGTTCTCCATGTGGGCTTTTTTTACAATTTGTAATTTTACTACTTGAGGTTACCGGTACTAACTTTATATTACTGTATAGCTAAATGACGAGGCTCAGAATATCTCTATCTCCACGTTTTAAGTAGTACCATGCCTGGATGAAGCATCAAAGTGAGACTGGTGAACTTAAAGGGCCTTTAAAACATCTTGAAGCAATAACAAGTCATAGATTGAAGCAGGGCGTTTTTTAAACATTACACAGGACTAAAACAATTGAACCAATTTGTCCTTTGTTCTTTTTTATTTAATTCTTTATTACATTAATACTGTTTAAAAAAAAAAAAAAACTCCAAAAGCATTGAACTCGGGTACCATGCTATCCAAGGTGATCCAAATGGCCTGGCTTGGCTTGGACAGAACGCGCGTTTCCGCCGTCCGGCGCAGGGAAGGCCACGGGTACACTTGGGCTGGGTCCCAGGGAAGCGACATGAAATGAAAGCTTGCGGGGCAGAGCCCTCCGCTGGCCCGAGTTCTCCCGCGGGGGCCGGAGGGAGGACCTGGACCGAAGTTGGCCAAGTTTTCAGGCAGGCCCGGTTGAGCAAATGCCGCTGCTACTGGTCTCCTTTTCGCTCCAGTGTCAGGCCCGGCCCGTGGGAAGTTTGCTTCGGGGTCAACGGGTCTTCAAAGAAAAGTCCTGGGAGGCGGGGTGCGCCACCCGGGCCGTCCATCTGTGGGGTGGGCGACGAGGGGGACCCCGCGCCCCGGGCACAAAGAAAGGGCGCGCTACGAGAATGGGGAATGACCTTGGAAACTCGGGGCCACTTTAGGGTTGCAGGCACCCCCATGCCCTCCCTTTCCCCGCCACTCCTCTCCGCTTCTGCCCCGGTCCACCCGCTCCGTCACCACTGGTGCCCTTTCTGCTTTTTCTTTAAGAGACTTGGATGCGCTCGGCCCAGGAGGGGCCGCCTGGCCGCGGGGGCCCAGCCCTTCCCGCCGGGGCCGGCTGATGGATGGCCTCAGCCGGCCGGGTCCCCCCGCCTCAGCTCGCCCGCGAGCCCGGCTGTGTGTTTTGGAAGCGGCGCAGCGGGCTGCAGCCCTGTGACGCCCGGAGCGGGCAACGCCGCCCTTCCTTCCCCCCGGGCTCGGGCGGCGGCGCGGCGGGTCCAGGCGGGCGGGGCGCGGGCTCCCGGGCGGAGGGCAAAGGGAGGGGGCGCGGGGCCGGGCGCGCCGGACCGGGCGGGGGCCGGAGGGCGGGGGCTCCTGGGCGGGGGCCGCGCCGCGCCCGCCCAGCCCCACGGCCGCGCCGCGCCTCGCGGGACAGGTTGGGCCGGCGGGGCGGCGCCCGGCTCCGGGGAATAATGAGTGTCTGTCAGGCCGTCCCCGGGTGACTGGGCGGGGCGGGGCGGAGGCGGCGCGGGAGGCGGGGGTGGCGGGGGAAGGGCGCAGGGCGGGGTGCGTGTTTGCGCGAGTGACTCGGTCGACCCCTCCGGCGGCTGCCTCCACCCAGTGGGTGGGGACCCGCCCAGCCCGGGCGGCCGCGGCGGCTCCTCTCCCCTCCCTGACCCTCCCACCCCGGGTCCCAGCCTCTACTTACCCCGCCAGCCCCGGGAGGCTCGCAGAGCGAGCGGCGCCGGCGTCATGTGACTGCCCGGAGTCGGTGCCAGGAGCCAGAGGGGAGCCGGGAGCGGAGCCGCGCGGACCGGGCCGGAGCCGGAGCGCAGCGAGCGCCCGCGAGCCGAGCAGCGCCGCCGCACGCGTGCAGTCCGCGTCCCCTGCGACCCCGCCGCCGCCGCGCCCGCACTGGGGCGCTGACATTACTGCATTCGCGGGGTTCAGGCAGCCCAGAGCCGGGCCTTTATTTCTTATCTGCAGCGCTCAGCACTGCACCTCGAAAAGTAAGTCCCCTCTCCCTCGCCTTTCCATCTCGCCCGCCTCCGGCTGCCCCCCTTTGGGGCTCGTCCGGTTTCATATTTTTAATGGGGTGCTCTGTGAATGGGTTGGGGGTGCAGGCGCCAATGGGCTCGGGAAAGTGCAACAGCTCCTCGCAGCCAGGGGTGGGGGCGGAGAGAGAGACTAGGAGGAGGAAGTCCCCGGGTTAAGCGGTAGAAAGTGTGGGATTGGGGGGAGCCACCATGAGGATCCGGGGGTGCGGGTGAGCGAGGCCGGCAGCTCCCGCCGCGGCGCCGGCGAGGGCGCGGGCGAGAGCTCACCTGTGTGGTCCCCGGCCGCCGCCGCCCGCCCGTTCGCGATCCCCTCCAAAGCCCCCTAAATCTCAGTGGTCTCCGCGTGTGGCAACGTTGTTTGGAGAAAGGTAGCGCCGAGGCCGCGCTCCTGCTCCTCCCCCTCCGGGTCCCCCACCTCCCTCCCGCGCCCTCCCCCTCTCCGCCCTCCGCCCGCGCACCCCGCCGCCCCCCTTCTCGGACGGGGCGCGCGGTGGCTCGCCCGCCGGAACAAACTTGGAAGAGCCTGCCGGTCCCTCTGGGAAGAAACTTGGGGCCATTGGGACTGGAGGCAGCATCCCATTCTCGGTCCTGGAGCCCAGGAGCTGCCCGGGCGTCCGGATCCCGGGGGCTGGCCGGGTTTGGAGCGTCCTCCTCGGGGCACGGAGAGAACCTGCCGCAGTGCCTGGAGCAAAGATTGCAGCGTGGCGGCGACCGCCTTAGGCTGCTGCCTGCAGTTAGGGACCAGAGCCGGGCCGGGACCCAGGGATTGATCCCCAGTGGCTTTCCTGGAGATGGCAGATAACACCTGGAACTGTCATAGCCACTTCTTTGGCAGATAACCGGGAGAACCTTGTTTGCTTTAAATTTTCCAATAAGACAGACACTTGAGTACTAGGAGAAAAGCATGTGAATGGGACTTGTTTTGAATAAGGCAGGTTAAACGGAAATTGGAAATGGCACACCTTTTTGTATTTCGCTAAAATAAATGTTTTGCACTGAATTTTTTACTGACTCAGAATGTATTTTTCCACGAAGATCGCCAAGACACTTTAGAGATACATTATGTTCTCACAAGAATCTGGTATATGGGGAAAAAAGAGTCTGTAATTATTATTTATTTAGGTTTTGTACCTGTAATTATTAGCAAAATCAAGTACGGCATAGGGCAGTTGTTCATTAAAGGTTTTCCACAGAGCAATTTTGTGATGTCCTTTTTTTTAGTGCTTTATGTATGAATCTGAGGAGCATTTTATTTTTGAGAGAAGTCCATCTGAATGATATCTGCCTAACCTGAGGGAAGACTTACTTTCAGGGAAAAAACCAATCTGATAGCATTACACTATCCAAAATTGTGCGAGTATTTTTTTATTTTTTTTTTTAAGAAAGTGAAGGTATAAGTTTCTTCCGGCTTGAAACATGGAACATGTTAGTTGACCTTAGGCTGTTAACAGAAACCTGAAATGAGATGTTTGATTAATTTAAACTCCCTAGAGAAACATCTCAATTTCTACAGTCAGTGGGGTTTGCTGCAGAACCATTAGAAGGAAAAAACGTAATGTATTAGTAAGTTCAATGAAGAGACACTGTAAGGGGCATTTGGCGTGCATGCAGGAGAATGCAAGTATAAAAATTCTAACTTGACAATAACAAAGAAAAGTAGCTGCTTAGACTGCAAAACCTTGTCTGATGTAAAACAGCAACATAGCTTTGGAGAAAGGTTTGCTTTTTTTTTTTTTTTTTCACTGCAAAGTTTCTAATTAAAACCCAATTTTCTGGTTGCTATAAGGAGAGTGATGCCTTTTTCTTCCTTTTTTAAACCTGGAGTTAATGTCTACACAGAAATTCTTAAATCTCAGATCATGGAAAATTGAGTTCAGCAGTGCTAACAAAATAAAGAGAAATAATGGGAAAAGGAATATGAATGGATTTTACTACCTTAAAAATACCTAAAGGAAATATTTTAGCCTATCTTATAAAAATTGATACTCTGTTAATTGATACTCTGTTCTACATATGAAATGTCTGGAGCAGAATCATATTCCCAAAAGGTGAATTTCTGTCGACCAGTGTACAGATGTGCAGCTGTGTGCAAATGTTTTTATAATTATGCATTTGAAAAGGACAGTGAAAATGTGAGGTGACTGGGTGTCCACACTTTGTCTTAGAATTTAGTTATGTGGCTAAGGGACACTTTCAGTTGTGTGGTATAACCCAATTGTAATCTGAATTCTTAACAGCAGTGTTTTATCTTTATTTTCCTACTGATGCTCTGAGGCTGAATAATGATTATTACCCTAACCCAGAATTTGATCATGGCTAGAGACCAGCCATTGGGATGGGGGATGTTGAGACAAAAGAAATCGGTAGGGAGACTGGTGTTAATTAGGAAGGTCTCTGCTGCTTGAATATGATAAAATCCCATGTTCACTTATGTTGACTGCATGTGGAAGCTCCTATTTGTAAATAGGGCAGGTCCCCTGTATAAAGCTGGTGTTATTATTCACACCCATAGAACAAACACCTCCACCCCCCTGTTGTTGTCTTTAAAAACTCCAGCTGCTCATGAATATAGGGTCAGGGAGGGCCGGCTAAATGTTTCTCTGTGCTTTCTCTCCAGCACAGCCAGCAGAGCTGTTTCCTGTTCTTTGTTTCAAGGCTGGGGTTTGCGTCATACATTCCAAGTGGCATATGTGTGCTCTTTCCTGTTTCAGGCTGTTTTCTGGTAGATCAGTAGCCCAGACCAGGCCTTGGTCCCTGCCCCTAAACTCCCTATCCCCACCCAGGGAGTTATCATGTCTCTACACACTTGCTATTGCTTAAGATGCCCGTGTTATGTCATAATGAGAAGTCAGTTAACCTTTTTACATACACCCTTTGCCTCCAGTGTATTTATGTGGGTGAATAAAGACTTTTACCTTTTTAAATTTATCATTGGCAATTGTGACTTGAGACTTGTGTGCATATTGGCCAAAAGTGTAAAGGAGGTTTTGGTTTTTGTTGTTGTCGGTTGGTTTTTATTCTTGTTTTGAGGTGCATAGGGTGTTTGTTTTGAGATAGGCATTTTGCCCTGAAGCTGTCAATTCTGGGTAGGATTACCACCTCACAGTTTGGAAGACCTAGTCTTATCTGAGAGATGTGGCCCATCCTTGTTCACATTTAACAAGGGATGCTCAAGGCATCGGAAGTGCCATTGGATAGAGAACTAAAGCAGGCTTGGCAGCCTGGGCTGACTTGAAAGTCTTGCCTATGTTAAGGAACAAATCTTTAGAAAAAGTATTAGAGCAAAACAAGATATATTGGGGGCGGGGGGGGGGGGCAATCCCAGGTTCGTGTCTTTTTAAAGACAAACCCTTGAGTACTAGGAGAATATTTTAAGGACAAAGATCTGACGGTCTCCTACATCTGATTTCCAAACTATTTTAAGAATAACCAGGTCAAAGAAAAGGAGAACTGGAAATAGGAAATTCATTTAATGATAGTTTGGAGAAAATTTTTAATCTTATATTTTGAAAACAGGAGAATACTCTATTTTTATTGTCTTACAAGAACAATTTTCTTATAACCCCATTTTTTTCTTTTTTGTATATTCTGCCAGTTGTGGGTTAACTATTTAAAACCTGTTTGAACAAATTATTTTTCTCCTGGTTCTTCAGAAACAAAGTTTTAAAGAAATGGTTGGAAAAGAAAACTTGGCAAGTTTCTTTTTTAAAGTTCTTATTTTTGGATTTTCTTTAAAATCTAAAGGATTACTTAAAATATTATTTAATGGAATAATTAAATAAGGCAGCAAGTTAGGCCATATTCTTCCAAAAGTTGATGATAATAGTACTTTGGTTTTAATGTTTTGTTCCGCCACATTTTTGCCTTATGGATAAATATACAATATGATATTAAGAAAACTACTAGGTCTAATAGTAGACTACTGATGACTTTCCTTGAAAAAAGATGGGAGTTTTGGAAAGTTTCAATAAGATTTTTTTTTCTTCTTTGGATGAAGCAAACTTGATTTATTAGCTGACTTGTAGGACAAGAGGCCTTTCAACTATAATTCATAAGTAACCCACATTGAAGCAAGATTTTTGTTTTGTTTTAGTTCCAAAGTTGTTAACAATCCAAATAGATTTGATAGATTGAGTTTTTTTATTTGGCTTACCCCAAATCATTCTTCCCTCCTCATTTGTGGGAAGAGGGAGGTGGTTAATAGAGATTATAAGGAGCTAATATATTCTATCAGGAAAAAGAAAATTCTGCAAGCTTCTAAACGCTAAACTAAACAATAGGGTAAATGATAACAGTCTGAAAGTTACTATAATTACCAAAAAAAGGGAATAATTTCTCTTGACCATGTAAATCATCATTCCTAATTCAATTCCATTTTATCTCACTCCCCCTTCTTAATATTTCCAAATCACCATTTTTGCTATAAAATGAACAGCTTTCTTAGGTGGTAATTCTTACTCTATTTTCACACTGGTTGTGTTTGAAGAAAAATAAATATAAACAACCTCATCATCTTAATACTAGGAATTACATTATTCTGGAAATTGGATTTCTTTCTGAAGTGCTTCATTTATCATTGGTTCTAGCTTTAAAAAAAAAAAAAATCCCTAGAATCATAAAACAATTGTTACCTGCTTTGCTAACATGTAATACTCTAGTCAAAAATCATCTTGGAGTGAGGTGGAAAGGAAGGATTATGATGGTTTTAGCATTCTCATTTTCCAGCCAGATCTGTCCCCTTCTTAGACCCTGTTTGTCCTCTGAAGCAGAACTCGAGACAGGAAACCAGACAGCAGTCTCTACCCCGAAAGGGGAGAGCATTGTCCAAAGGAGGTAGCCCTGCTCCCCACCCCATCCCTGAAACCCCACCTCTTTCCTTGAAATTTAGCAAGAATAAGAGGGACATAATGCCAGAGACACTGTTTCTGAACCAGAACTAGGACTGTTTTCTCTCAAATTAAAATATATATATCTCCTCTTAACTGGCTGTGTGCTTTTCCTGAAAAGTCACCATGATTCAATGGACCATTTTAAAAGATTATTAGTATATTTTGTACCCCTCAGTCAGAGTGTTTAATAGTAAAGTTCTTTCTCTAACAAAACAGGTTCTGGATCTTTTTGAAACTCACTCTATTGTGTTGCTAGGCGGAATACGTTATCATTCCCCCCATCTAATGATGAGGGAAGCGGGAGACAGAATGTAGCAAGTTAAGTGGCCCTTCAGCCCATGCATTCCTTATAACCCTGGATCTGGCTCTTGCCCTGATTTCTATGAAGCAGGTGTTTTCTGAGGCTGCCCCCTTCCAAGGAGGACCCTGAAGAGCCCAGATTAGCTTGAGGCATGCTCTAGATGGTTACCAATCTCTGGCAGGCTTGAGGATCTCCAGGCATGGCCTGGAGCTAGTCTCAACCCAGATCAGTGGAGTGCGGCCAAATGTAGACATAGGAGATCAAGTGAACGTGGAGGTGAGTGCATCTACCCTGGAGAGCGACCTGGGAATCAGGTGTGGGTTTTTTCTCCTTTGGCCTATATGCTCTTTATACTAATTACGGTTCTTTGAGTCTAATCACTGAAATCCACTCCTTTATCTGTTCCTGCACTTTATACCCTGGTGCCTTCCAAAGCATTGCACCCCAAAAGGACTTTCATTAGTCAGTTAAGTTCCTGTTCCACTTAGTTCTCCAAACAAGGGAGTTATTCTCTCCTGAGTCTCCAGAAGTTTTCACCTTTACTTTGTGTTTTAGGTTTTAGGAGATGATTTTTCAGACTAGTTTCACTATGTGACACCTGGTGGAAGGTCATTCTGTGGCCCTTGCCCTTCATTTTATCCTAGCATGTGAGAAGTGTAGATTGACATCCATTCATTTATGCATCTCCCAAATGTTCATTGAACACCTACTCATTAGAGCTAATCTCAAATTATGTGCAGTCATTCTTCTTAGTTGTGCCACAGGATGGCGTCGGTCCAGAGTGCTCTAACCAGAAAGGCGTTTTGAAATCTTAATTGCCCGCTGGAACCTCCCTTGGCCCTGCCAAGCGAGCATGGGCCCGTGTGGCGCTGCACACCACACGTCCCACACCCTCCGTTACCAGGGAGTGACCCTAATGGGAGATGATTTCACTTAAAAGTCGGTCCCACGGCACAGACTGAAGCGGAACAGAGGGAGCCCTGGTCTACAGGCAGACACACTTTTGTCCTTGGCCTGCAGCTCCAAACAGCTCTGCACATTTGGGCGAGCCATTTCACCTCTGTTCCTCCATTTCCTCATTTCTAAAATGGGGATGAGGACCTGACCCTTCCACCTTTGTACAGTGAGTATGAGGATTTCCGTATTTACTTGAGTAAAGCTGCCAATTTTTCTCAGCAGTTTTATGGACTGGTTGCAGGTGCATTGGCTAGGAAGAATAATAGCCTAATTGAGGGCCTTCAGAATGCATCTTTTGATCTTGTGTCCAAGCATGCACTCTACAAGAGAAGGTAGGCATCAGAGACCAGTAGGGAGGGACTGAAATTGCAGCTACTGAAAAGAACGACCCTGTCCCCCAGTGCCCTATGCCCCATGGACAGATCTGTTCACGGAAATCGCTATCCCACTATTGCTGTTTGCGGTGTGATGTTGTCCTCTGCCTGAGGAAGGAGAGTGGGGTGCCAAGTACACCAGCCTTGAAGTCAGCCTACTTTGGGTTCAAATCCCAGCTCTACAACTTAGCTGCTGTGTGATCTTGGACAGGTTACTTTGCCTGTCTGTTCTAGTGTTCTCATCAGTAGTAAAATGGGAAGGTGGTACCGACCTCATGGGCTTTGAATGCGGCACCTGCAGATTGGCAGTCATAAAGGTGGTAAAGATCCACAGGAAACCCCTGGCTTTCCTTGGTCAAGGGAAGTGTGCTTTTCAAAAAAAAAACCTAGTGTTTTTTGTTACACGTACACCCTCCCCCCTCCTCATGCAAAAATTGCCTCTTCTATCTCTCCCTCTTCTATTTTAGGCTCTAAAACAGCGTAGAGACCTTGACACTAGACTTGTTTAGAAGATCTCTCTGGGTGGGTAATAAAATATTCTTTGAGGATGAAACTGATAAGGTTTCTGGAGGACCCCTAACAGGCAAGATTAAGGTTAGGAGCAAAAGCTTTTTCTTTTCTTCTTCTTCTTTTTTTTTTTTTTAAGAGAAGTTTAGTTTCCTTTAGGGTTAGGTCTGGTCTGCCTCATCCCCATTAATTATTTAAGGGAGATTCCAAGTGCATTCAAAGGGACGAGCAAATAACTGTGGAACTCTTACCATGGACTAAGTCCTCTTATATTGGCTCCTCGTGCCTGACCAAAAAAATGTCCTTCAGTAGACAAGCTTCATCTCCTGTGGGGAGGGAGCCCTCTAAAGGAGTATACCACATGCTCAGGTGCTGGTCTGAGACCTACCGTGGGCAAGTTAAAAGGCCCAGCCTATCTAGGTAAGAAGGCCCGCCGCAGAGGTGCCAGGGTGCAGTCCGAGGCTGCACCCAGTGGGGAGGGCCTTGAGCTGGTCTTTGAAGAATTAGGAGGATTGAGATAAGCCGGAAGGGGACGACGGGGCATTCCTCACGGGTTGCCCAGCATCAGGGCCAAAAATGAACAAAGGCGTTGGGGGTGGGGGACAAGGCAGCCAGCCTGAAGGGCGTTTGTTGGAGCCGGGGCCAGCTGGTTGGTAGAGGGGTGCTGAGCACGGGTTCTTGAACCCACTCCCCAAGCCCTGGGGATCCCGTTGGAGAGAGGAAGGTTTGTGAGCTTAGGAAAGACTAGATGAGAAGAGGGCTTTGAGAAATGTAGGAGGCCAGGGGAGTGGGATGGGTTGGAGATGGGGAGGCCAGTGGAGGGTAAAAAAAAACACCCAGTAACAGGTCCCTGAGGCACTGAGGGCTTGGCTTTGGATGGCAACTACAGAAATGGAAAAAGAGGTTTCCATGCTGAATGACCAGAAAATAAAGTAAGTGGGAGGCGGGGGGCAGCCTGGCAACCTTTTCAAGGCAGGAGTGAGGAGGAGGGCTTGGTTTGGGGACGTGTTGGATTAATTCTCTAACGTAGCAGTGGCTCCAGTGCTTTTCGCTTGCCTTTTTGTTTACTTTGAAGGAGAGGGCAGTATTAGCTCATGGTTCCTATCCAAAGGTTCCAGGGTGCTATGAGAGAAGCTTTTAATGGAGAATTCTCAGGAGCCCAGGGAATTACCACCACCCTGACGATTCTTTCTGGTTATTTTTAAGGTTCCAGCCATCACTGCTGAGGCCAGAGTTTCCAGGAACTAGCTGCTGGCTGGAGCCAGTTGGTCCCTCCCAGCCTCCCACTCCCTCCAGGGTGGGGCCCCATGGGTGGAGGCCCCTTAGGGTGGAGTGGGGTGGGTCTCCAGTGATAGGGCACCAGCAGAGCCAGGCAGCCTGGCCTCACACAGCCCTTCTGGATTTGATTATATAACACTCCACGGGAGAGAGCTGTGAGGGCTTGGGCAGCCTTATAAGATACAAAGATACGTGCACAGCAGGATTATGCATCATGGGAATTTCTCAATGGATCTTGGGTTGCTTGCCCTTAAAACTAAAACACGAAATTGTCAGCCTAAAGAAGGAAAACAAGTGTGTAACCTTAGTATTGAAAATAATTAGGGTTTGCTAAAATTTCTTTTGAGAAAGGTATGGAATGCTACTAACCAGGTGGCTGTGAACTGGAGAGTTTACCTACTGGACCTGGGTTGGGTTTCCCCACCCCCACCCTTGCATTGCTGGGCCTCCTGCTAAAGTGTAGGGATTGTGCCTGGTTGTTACCTTTGCACCTGTCCTTATTTACATGCAAAATCAATTGCTTCACTCCGTCTTTCCGAAGTACAGGGTGTGGGCAGAATCTTATCTGAAGCCGTGTCCTGTTTGGACAAGTTGGACTCGCCTTGGCAACTCTCCATAGGGTGGAGCAGATGGGTGGAGGCAGGAAAGTAAAATTGGGTGGCTTGTTAGCCGAGAGAGGAGAGAGGGCGGATTGTTTGCTCACTGGATCATTATATTTAATCTGAAACTAAATAATTAACTTCTTTCCCATTTACAAGACATTTTGATGCAAAATAACTAATTTATGAAGGGCAAAGATTTAGAAATACTCCGTGGATTCCTCCCCTCCCCCCCCCCCTTTACAAACCAACTAGAGAAGACTGAGGTGGGTGGAAATCATCCAGTGACATGAAAACGGGACGCATTTCCAGGTAGGTGCCAGCCTTTGGCTGTTCTGAAAAGAGCCTCCAACTTCAAACCGCCTGCTTATAGCTGTTGCCTGGCCCCTCCTGTGCCTGGCCAGAGTAGCTGCCATTAAGTATTCAGCTCCTTGGGAGCTTAAAGAGTTTGGGTACAGAAGTGAAGAAAGAAAAGTTTCTTTGGAAAGGAAGTTTAGCTGCAGGGATATTGCCTGCCTGTCCTGGTCCTCTTCCTGGCCAAGAATGACACACACACACCCCACAGAAATTGGTTGGTTGAGTTTTCTTTTTCCCCTGAAGTTTATTTGGGGAGTAAAGAGTCGGGCGGGGGTGGTGGTGGGGGTGGGGAGAAACATGCTTCCTCCTTTAACATCCAAATGCTTGGGAGAGTTAAAAGCTGGGGTGGGGGGGGTGCGGTAGAGGGCACTTACAGGAGATGTGTTGATTTGATCCTACTGTTTTTCTTACACCTGGCTGAGGTCAGCTAGGAAACAGATTTGCTTTGAGGCAGGGAGGCGATTTGGAGCCTTAGGTGGGTCGGGTCAGGCTGGTTTGGGAAGGATAATGCAGGGACTCTTTGTGAATATGAGGAAAGAAAGATATGGAAGAGAAGGCCTAACAAAAAGATGAGAAGGGAGAATGTCAGAGGCAAATCCTGCTATGTCACCAAGAAACTGCTTCAGACACACATTCTGTTCGCCTTCATATTCTCTCTCTCTCTCTCATACTTCTAAAGAAGGGGCCGTCATTTATAAAGTTGTTTTTGTAATAAACATGCTCTATCTTCTAGACAAGCAACTTTGAAAGGAGATTTGGTAAATCATAACTGCGGTACGTTAAGGGCTGTGTGTATTTCCAAGCTCTGTAGCACGTTGTGCCCTCATAAAGCACAGAAGACTGAATAGGGTGGTGACATGCAACTATGTTACTTCTGAAATGTCATGTAAATGATCCACTGAAGCTTTTTAATACACAATCATGCAGTTTTCCATTTTGGTAAAAAATCTGACCCTTATTTCAACATTGAAAAGTTAGAAGTAAAAGTGGAGAGAGTATGAAGAGAAATGTGTCTCTTCCTTTCAGAGGAAAATCCAGCTGTCTTGGCCCTTCCCAGCAAAATAACACAGTTGGGAAAGATGACATTTGCTCCAGTTATGGAAAATTGTTTTGGCAATGATGGGGTTTCTATATTTTTCCTTTTAAGCACCTCAATAACTTAAAAGTTTTTTTTAAACCAGTTTTGCCCTTTTGTTTTCTCTTTTAAAGCAGTTTCGTTATCTTGGGATTGCTTAATTTAGAATATATTTCTGCTAGGCAACATACAACCAAGATGTAAATGTGTTTATGATTGGAAAATAGTTGTAAGAAAAAACAGAACCACATTTGGGGCCTCCTCGTGTCTGTGATACCCACATAAAATTGTTAACAGAATTCTGAAGCCTGCTTAAAACCCACAAGGTTTAAAGACCCTGACTGTTGGCAAACTCAGTTTGCTGCCAGTGTCTTATAATGCCTGTTTCAGCGCGCCACCTACTGGTCGGACGTAAGATTGCTGCCAGTGTTGTGTAACAGATTTTCTGCAGAATTTGTAGTTTTTAGCATTCTTTAAAAATGATGGTAACATCCCCAGAGTACTGAGTTGCTGGTGGGGAAGTAAAGCCACTAAGTTAAGAGACTTCAGTTCTCCCCGTGTTCTGGCTGCTTCTCAGTTCTATGCAAGGCACGTTGCAGACATTGCAGTCACTCTTCTCTGACCCAAAGATAGTCGCTACTAGTGGCAAAGTGGTCTACCCAGAGGTAAGCACAGTGGGTACAGGTATACAGGCTTTTCGCAAATAAACCGAATCCTGGTTTGTGTTCATATGTTTGATTCTCTTCCTAATTTTGGTTCCTTTCTAGCTTGGCCTCCCCTCTCACGTTTTTATTGAAAGGTTTAATTGTGGAATTCCCTTTAGAGTTGGCACGCTGATGTGCATAAAGTGGTCACATTCCCACCCGCACTCCCAGGAAGCCCTTGTTAACAGATTAGGGTACATCATTTTCTTTCCATGTCCTTTATCTTGTTCCCTCTCCCGTGACTAGCACTAAAAGCATCATCGGTCATTTTACAAGCTCTACCACGTAGGGAACAATGTGCTGGTAGATGTGATTCTGTTCCTAGTGATATTTGAGCTTGGCACAGAATTTGTTGTTGTTGCTACCCAGTGGTGCATTGTTTAGTTAGGAGTTTGTATTGATGTATTCTAATCTTCCCATTCCTTCTTCATTCATTAGCTGAAATACTTCTACAACGAGAAATATTCCCTTCATCACTACTGAGTTTCTCTAAGGCACCGTCTGAACAAATGGGAACACCCACTGACAGCTCTTTTTAAAATGAAAGTGAGTCAGGTTTGGTTAAACAGATGCTTACTATTAGACTTTTCTCTCTTAGGGTTGCAAGTTTTGCAGCGCACTGATTTCCTTAGATTTAGATAAAACATAAAAATTAAAGTGTGAAAGTAACTTAAGTAATGTCTTAAAATGACACAAGAACTAGCAGGTTCATGTGTAATTCATTTCTAAATGGATTCAGTGGACATTAGGAAAATTTATTTAAGGCTTTATGAGCTAAATGGTGGCATTAGCATTTGAACCAAAATGAACTCCAGAGCCCATCATCTCACTTCCACTGTGCTGCACTCACTGGGAGTAAAGGGCACAGGTGAGGTGAGGAGAGGCTAGGAAGCTCTTCCCAGGGTCAAGTTGAAAAATGACCCGGTGCTTAATGAGATCTCATGGAGGACATAGGCAGCTGTGAAATCTTACAGTGACTTTAATCTGAGGGTGTTTTTTAGGGTGTATGTGTTGCGGGGGGGGGGGGGGGGGGGGAAGGAGGTGACCTCTAATAAAGCACAGAGGACTGAATAGGGTGGTGATAGGACTGATAGTGTTCCAGAAGTTGAACCAACAAATTTAATGCTCTTTGTACAGGATACATACAAAAAAATTGAGTGCATACCTACTGTTATAAACTGTTTAGAGCTTGTTTTGTTTTGCTTTAATTCTAATTTTCTTTTCCTAAAACATAGTGGGTATAGATTTTAGGAAGTAGATTAAACAGATGTCCTTTGACATGTGAAAGGAGTTGCCCCCTGGGAGAGCTAGGATGCAATTCATGAGTCTCCTGACCTGGGCTCTTTCCTTAGACACCTGAGAATAGGAGGGCTCTTATTTAGAAGGGTTTGCATCAAGATCCTGTCAGAGGAGTGGGTGCATCTATAAGGATTAATTCCACTTAAAAGGCTTGGGGGAGGGGTGGCCAGGCTGCTGAATTATGGACCTCATGGATACAAGCACATATCACATCCTTTGTTTAAGGTCCGGTATAGGACACTGGGCGGCACTTTTTAGAAACATCTATCTGTACAGCTGCTATGCTAGGAACTGGTTAATAATAGATCTCAAAGCACAAAAGGGGTTTTCATCCTTCATGGAAGCGTCCATTTCTCGCTGGTGGTTGGAGTTTGTTCTTGCTGGAAGACATGAGGGTGGTAGCACCATTGATTTGAGTCCCCTGGTATCAGATTGTGTTCACAGATTACAATACATCCTCTGATGTAGGAAAATGGGATTTTGAAGTCAGGGCCTTATGTTGAGTTAAAAATGATATTCATGTGTTGTCCCGAGACCCAGGAGAAGCTTTCTCCAAGGAAGCAGTGAAACACAAGAACAACATGGTATTACTTTTCTAATTGTATGTGGGGAGATCTTAGTATAACCCGTAGGGCATGGACACAGCAAACCACAGATTACTGTCAGGAGGTGGGGTGGGGTGGGGATGGGTAGTTTTAATGCTAAAACCTAGGAAGTAATCGAGAACCAGGGACTGTACAGCGCTTTCAGGTAGAACTCAATCTAGAACTTGTTCACTTTTCCACCCAAACCAAACTGATCTATAAAGACTTCGCCTCTAACATGTAAACCAAACTTGGATAGTAAGTGCCTGAAGAGATCGCTGAAGATCTGAGTAGTAGCGGGGCGGTGATTCCATCACCTGTGAAGTGCAGCTGGGGATTGAGCAGACTGAATGTTTTGTCCTGTGAGGGAGCAGTGGCTTTATGTGGACTAGTGCTACAAGTGGAATAGTATAGAAGAAAATACGTGGATAACGAGCAGAATGTTAGAAGCAGGGAAGAGAAAGACTGAACAAGGACAAGATGCATCTGGCTGAAGAGTGTCTGATTTTCTAATGAGAAATTTGCAGAAGAATGGGAGTGAATACAAGCTAATATTCTTCACATATAAAAATGCTTAGAAAACAATAACAGTTGGGGGAGGGGGGAAAGCTGAGAACTCAAGACCTGAATAGGCATTTCTTAAAAGAAGAAATGTAAATGATAAATTTTAATTCAGTAATTAAATCAATTTAGAGTAAAAGTAATTTGCCATTTTGGTACTAGCAAATTGGCAGGATTTGTTTTGCTTTAAGTGATAAAACACGTTGCTGGTAGAAATTGGGAAACAGGTTCTGTTTTATTGATGGAAATAATTCAGTACCTTTGCTGGATGATACATCATATGCTTTGGAAAATGTCCATGCTTGTCACCCAAGACTAAAACTTATTTTAAAAATTAAGGATGTGCAACCTAAGGGCCCAGTAAAGAGGGACAATTTACATAAACTGATGTGGCATACTGAATTTGATGGCATGGAACCATGCTTACCGAAAAGAAACATTTTCCTAATAAATTGTCAAGTGAAATTATGGACAATGAATTCTATGTATACTATAATCCCTTGTAAAAAATTTGTAAGGAGCCCTAGCCAGTTTGGCTCAGTGAATAGAGCATCGGCCTGCAAACTGAAGGGTCCCGGGTTTGAATCCAGTCAGGGGCACATGCCTGGACTGTGGGCTCAAACCCCAGTGGGGGACTTGCAGGAGGCAGCCGATCCATGATTCTCTCTCATCATGGATGTTTCTCTCTCTCTCTCTCTCTCTCTCCCCCTCCCCCCTTCCTTCCTCTCTGAAATCAATAAAAATATATTTTTTTTAAAAAAAATTGTAAGGATAAAAACAAAGATATTAATGATGGTTGGTTCTAGGTTTTCTTTTTGCTTGTCTTTTCCCCCCGATTTTTCTGTAAGGAAAAGTGTAGACACATAAATAAGGTGAACTTCTGTTGAGTTTGCACTACAGTCTTAAGGAAGATTTGCTTCTTGGAAGGGGCTTTACTATTGTTCCAGAAACGTCCAAGTTTATGGAGATGAGTTAGGAATGCCAATTGGCTCTCTTCTGGTTATGACCATGGAGTCTGGTTTTAATTATACAAAATGGCATCTTTCATAGGTAAAGGAAACAAATTCCAGCTATTCTGGGGGTGGGGGAGAGGTGGGAGCAGAGAAGGGGAGTGAGGAATATTATGTTTTGTTTTTACTAGTTTTTATTTAAAGTAACCTTGGGATTGAGATGGACACTTTGTTTTGTTTTCTAGGCCAAACACCAGAGCACCCTAGAAAGTTTAACTAAAAGAATGCTCATGTTTGACCCAGTTCCTGTCAAGCAAGAGGCCATGGACCCTGTCTCGGTGGTAAGTTTTCCAAAATTGAACATTTTCTTATTTATTCCAAGTGGTAATGCTATTGTCATGGGTTACGTTATTCCTTAAAGTTGCTCATTACCAAACAGGCCTTTGACAGGTTAATTTTTCAAAGGCCCTGGTAGTCAGTGAGGTTAATACCTTACTAGCAACTGTGCATCCTTTAATAAATGGGACCTATGCTTCCTTCAGGCCTGTGCCCCACATCCTTCAATATACGGTCAGCACGGAACTTGGGCCATAGGAAGATCTTCGCACCACAGAAGTAGGTTTACAAAAACTCCTCAGTTTCCAGATTTTTTACTTGGAGCTCTCAGGATTATTGGTCTTAGCATAAAATAAAATAAAAATTAAAAAAAAAGTTTGGCTAGACTGATTTTTATTTTTAACATTAATGTGTACCCAGGGACATTTTTTAATTAATTAATTAATTTTTAATTTTTTGAGTGTGGATTTTTGTTTTTAATAGAAAAAAATGAACAAAAGCACAATGATGAAGCCCAGAGGATGAGAATCGGGGAGTCGCAGGGCATCCTGCTCCCCAGACTCCTCTGCTGGCCTGGGGCTGTGCTCCCTGCTGCAGCAGCCGGTGCCTGCTAGGCCCTCTTGATGGCATGGCCATGGTGCTCAGTCTGGCCTCTCACCTGCCTGGGCCTCCTGTAGGGAATGACCCAGACCAGTGGCAAACCTCTGCACACAACTCCATATTGGCTCTGGATCTCGATGGTGTTTCTCTAGCGTGGCCAAAGCTGATGTTCACCTTTTGCTGGAAGGTTGTAGCTCCACGCTGCACAGAGCTGAGATGCAGGCCTAAGAGGCATCACAGCTGGTGGCCTCCCTCCAGGGCCAGCTGCTCAGCCCGGCCCCCTACTTAGGGACATTATTTTTCAAAACTTGTGGGCAGTGTTTATCATGGTGAGGAAGCAATATCCAAATGTGACTATAAGAAATCTATATCAAGAATATGATACAGGTGACTTAGAGGTGTTTTGGTTTTTTTTTTACTCAAGGATCACCACCCTTATTATATAGAAGAGTTTCTCAAACATGTTGGAGGTTTTACGTTTTTTAATAGTGAAAGAAAAGGAATTCCATTGGATCTCATAGTGTTTAGGGTGTGTTTCATAGAGTGATTTAAAAGATGAAAATAAAATAAAATAACAACTGCTCAGTCCTTTGACATGTAAAAATAAGTGTATTAAGAATAAAATGGTTTGCTTAAAAAACGCTGACAACAGCAATATGGAGCTATGACTGTGTGAGAGATGGCTGGAGAGAAGCTAGTGAGAAAGAAAGAACTTGGCGGTGAGGAGGAATTTTATTTCACTTGGAAGAGCCTGGGTGGGTGGGAATATGTTCCTTGTCTTTTTCAACAGCTAGTGCTAAGCTGGCCTCTCTGTGAGCCGGACCCCTCTAAGATGCTGCTTTTGGGCCACCAGGAGACGAGTAATTAGTACAAGTGTTTATGGGACCTGGGTGACAACAGAAAGGTGTGTCCCACTGCAAAGCAGGGAGTGAGTGGCTTAGACCTGAGGGGATCTGGTTCAGCAGATATGAAGTAACAAGGCAATACTCTTCACTCTATCTTGCGCTTTCCTTCCACGGGCTTGAAAAACATTCACCAGGGGAAAAACGTGGCCTGAGTTGCATACGAGAAGGTTGGTAATGACACGCTTGCAAAATTAGATCATCCTTATGCATTGGCTGTGGAGGTTCCTGCCAAAAATGTTTATACAGCACAGGGGGGTCAGTCAGCGGCCCTGGAACTGAGTTGCCATGGCTGTTACTAGGCCAGTGAAGGGTTTATCCCTGGGTGCAATGAAAAGTTAAGGCAGAGTGGCTTTAAGGAAATGGCATTTACATTCCAGCATAATAACAGGATAACTGAGTGTCTGAATATGATAACCGGGCAACAAGAATTTTATTAATCAAAACAGTGAACTGACTTCTGGTGTTACTCAGTGCTGTCATCGCATTCCTCCACCATTTCCCCAACGATGGCATGATCGTGTTGGAGGAGAATTTAAGGTGTAAAATTTCTCCATTAATTGTACCCTTGAAATATGAATAGGTTTTTAGTACCGGAGAGTATGATTAGTTTTCTAAATGATGCAGAACCGTCAATGACGCATTTTACTATTCTGTGTACTTCCAGTGCTTTTAATCAAGCATGGAAATAGGAGGGCTCCAGAGCCTAATGTAAAGCTGAGAATGAAGATGCGCTTTGCTAAGTTAGTTATGATATAATTAAATGCAAGAAAATGCACTTCACTGAAAACGGGAAATAAAATGCACTTGAATATTAATACATGAACTTAGAATATATAGAAGTGTTTTGGGGCAATTAATGGTCTTTTTCTCCTTCGTGCTTGAGTTTGCAACTTTAGCTAACTCTTACAGAAATTAATTAGTTTGTTTCACCAACAGTTAGTGTCTGTGCTTACAGTGAAGTTTCTTTTTAATTCAGTGAAATCTCAGTTAACTGAAAAATTCAGAGACTAGGTTGCTGTGATTGTTTTCTTAACAAAGTTAAATAAGCTTTTGTTTTTATTCTTTTAAAAAATATATTTTTTTATTGATTTCGGAGAGAGAGAGAGAGAGAGAGGGAAAGGTAGAAACATCAACAATGAGAGAGAATCATTGGCCAGCTGCCTCTTGCATGCCCCCCACTGGGGATCAAACCTGCAACCTTCAACCCAGGCATGTGCCCTGACAGGGAATCGAATCGTGACCTCCTGTTCATAGGTTGATGCTCAACCACTGAGCCACACCATCCAGGCTGTTTTCACTCTGAAATCTTCAAATTTCTTCTCTCTTGCCTTCATAGGTGGAGTGCATGAATGAAACTTAATTTCTTATTTTCTTTTTATTCCTTTATTTTTTTCCCTTTCTTAATTCCATCTTTGATCTGAAGGTTGAAGTCTTTGGTTATTCAAGCTATGTGTTAAACATTAAGGCAGTATAGAATAATTTGTAAGAGGAATTTTGTTTTAATTCCACATAGAATAAAAATATCTTATGGTGACTTATCTCCTCTCCCACCCCCCTTTTTCCTAAAATGAGAGCATCGCAGAAGCAGTCTGCCTACTTGGTGTTTTGCTATAATTTAGAGAAAATGAGGAAATGTCACCTCTCACTTACCCCCTGTAAGCCTTCATACTATCCTGTGCTTTGAGGCAAATAGTCAGGCTTGATACTGTCTTATTAGAAACTGCAAGAATCAGGAGAGGAGACCCTGCCTGCTCAGGTCCGTGCCTGGGTCTCTGCTACTGGCTCTCAGTGCAAAGTTGGCAAAACTGTCAACAGCTGCCTGAGCCTTTTTTTTTTTTTAATTATTATTTGTAAAATTGGTTTATAAAAAATTATAAACCATAGACACCATGTGAATGAATATAAAACGCACATGCAAAGACATTGTTTTCGCCCATTCATTTCCAAAGAAAGCTAAAGAATTTAACTCAGGAAATGAGAAAGAAAACAAATTTTTTTAAAAAGTGTTCTTTCTTATTCTATTCCTATAGGAAGGTTACTTTTGAAGGAAGTACATTTCTTTTCCTTTTTTTTTAAACAAAAATGGTTACCTAACAGACTCCTGACAGACTGAGAAGCACTTAACACTCCCTCTGCTCTGCTCCAGCAGGAACCTTTCACGACTCTTCCGTGCCTGGTAGAAAGAGAGCTTTCTACTGGTGTTTGCGTAGAGAGGCATGACGCGTGCAGTTTCCAGAGTGTGTGTTTACACACGCCTTTCTGCACCGGGCGCCCCACCCGTGGTATGAAGATTCCTTTGACTTGCCATCGCCCCGTCACGGATGGTCACTTCTTCATATTCGTGAATAGTGGAATAGAGACTTGATCCACTTGAACTGTCTTGTAATGGAAACCTCACCAAACGTGTTCCCCATAAAATAAGAAACTATTGAAATTATCACCTGAGTATAAAGTGATAGCTTTGGAGAAGTGTCCAAACCAAACCTTTTTGAAAAGTGAAGCCAGTCCCACCCCCAGATGGAAGGAGGGGGAGAATCCCTTGCCTGAGCCTTGTCTTCAGGCTGCTGGGCTCCAGCACGCGGAGCCTCCTTGGCTGCGCATATGGAAGGGGGAGGGGAGGGTGGCATTGGATGTCCTTCCGTGGCCAGAGGCGCGTTTCTACACTTGCCTCTGATTTGGATTAGGGGCCTGTGTGGCCACGCCTATTTGCATTGCTTAATTAGAAGACAGGAATGGTGTGGAACAGAAAGGAAGCAACTGTTTACCAGGGTGTGCACACCCGGAGCAAACCCTGCATCAGTCCTTCCACTCTGGGGAACCAGGTTGCGAGCTGATTGCAGTAGCCGTGTGCTGCACCCCAGTCATTAGAAGGCGCTGATAAACAGTGCTGGGAAATTCGCTAGTGAGACGGTTTGAGGAACCGCATTTCTTCACCCTTTTGTGAGGCGGCCGGACTGGAAAGAGTTAATTGTGTACTCCGCTGTGTGCCCAAAGGTGTCTCCTTACTTTCAGCCCTGTGGCCTCACAAACACCACACAGCAGTCAGTGTAGGGCACAGGGGGGCATTCGCTGGAGAGCAGAATCTCAGCAAAACTGCGTCGTGTTTAGAATACTTGGCTTTCTGAATGGCTGTCTCTTTTGCTTTATGGCGTGAGAAACCTGGGAATATTATTAAATTTGCCAATCTCCTGGGTCCTAAATTCCTTAAACCCGCCCACTGATAGAAAAATGCAGCAACGACAGCAATAAAAGTGTGTCCTCGTTTTGCTTCCTATTGAGCTGCCAATAACTTGGCATTAAAATCTAGGTCATAGGGAGCTCTTGGAAGAATGGGGCTGAAAATAAGGGAGAAGCTACATTTTGGTGAGTAGAGACAACTAATGCTGCCTCTCATTTCCTGAAGTTTTTGTTTCTAGTATCAGAGCTTTTGCACTTTAGAGAATTATATGTAAAGCAGATTAAACTTTAGAACCAGGGGAGATCCCCCCTGCCCCGTGTTTAATTACTTTCTTAAACCCTCATTGTACATAGTTTGTAATTTTTTTTAAATACATTTTTATTGATTTTTTTTACAGAGAGGAATGGAGAAGGAGGGGGATAGAGCGTTAGAAACATCAATGAGAGAGAAACATTGATTCAGCTGCCTCCTACACACTCCCTACTGGGGATGTGCCCGCAACCAAGGTACATGCCCTTGACCGGAATCGAACCTGGGACCCTTCATTCCGCAGGCCGATGCTCTATCCACTGAGCCAAACCGGTTAGGGCTGTAATTTTTTTTGTTTGTTTTGTTAGTGAGTCTTGTGCCTCTTTCAGTATTTCAATTTAAATATATTTAATGTTAATATTGCTGAATGTTTGGTGCCCTCACACCTTGTGGGGTGCCTGGGTCTAAAGAAAGTTAGAAATAGTCTTTTCTTCATTTGATTCTCTATACATAACTCAAAGCTGTTTTTAAAAACAATTTATATATTTTGGATTTGCTGATTTTATTTCCTTTGTGTCCTTGCTTTTAGGCAGATTTATTAATGCATGTTCTTCCCTCCCCTCTTTAAATTGTTTTTAAGTGACATACCAGATTTTAATACTAAGAGTTAATATTTTTATTCTGTATCACTATTATTGAGAGCCGTGCCGTTCAGAAGGCGGTCTGTGCCCCTTCTGCCACCTCCCAGTCATTGAGAATCTACAGTTTAACAAGATCCCCAGTGAATCGGTGAAGCCCTGGTTAGGAGGACCAAAGCCCGTTACCCTGCACTCCTTGTATGCAGCAACGACAGCAATAAAAGGAGAAGGGTTCACAGGGCTGCAGGGTGGTGAAGCTCATACATAGGCTATCTCCTTGAATCCAATTTTGATTTTGGCCTCACCGCCTTCTAGGGGGAGCTTTGCCAGATCCTGATGGCACCTGTACCTCTAATATTTAGTTAGCAATATTTCTTGCCCTCTTTTATAGAATTACTTTTGTTAACGTAATTTTTTAATAGGGAACATTGTATCGCTACTGTAAAAAAAGTTTTTCCGTGTGCATTTAAATAAACACCTATTTTAAAGCACTGTATGTTCACCGTGTACCGGGCTGCAGGCATCACTGTTCTAGACCATACAGATTCTGATGATATGGATAAAGAAGGGACAGAAGAACAAAGTACTTAATCTTAAAGATGAGAAACTGACATCAAAATCGGATGAACGTAAATACTGCCTAGGACCTTTGCCCTGATACTCGGTGCTCGGTAGGCCTGCAGTAGAGGCCAGGCATCTGCATTTCAGAAACCGCACAAGGGATTCTGATGCATAGCCAGGTGGAGAGCCATCCAGCAAGACCCAGAGAGGAAAGGGTGTGATCTCTGTCATAAGCCCAGTCAAAACCACTGCTACCCCACAATGACTTACAACTCACAATAGTGGCCACTGGAGGGTCTGGGGAGGCTCAGAAATGAACAGTGCATTCAGTCATTTAATTACAAGTCTCCATTGGTGGGTTTTCTCAGCTGCGTCATGAGCTAGTATTGCCTCAGAATCATAACCACATAGGATTTAAGAGCTAGAAGACTGATACACCAAGGTTGTGGGTTCAATCCCCAGTCAGGGCACATACAAGACTCAATCAATGAATGCATAAGTAAGTGAAGAACAAAAATAACTCCCCCGCCTTCCTCTCTTCCTCTCTCTAAAACTAACTAACTAACTAAATAAATAAAAAGTTTTTAAAAGAGCTGGAAGAGAGACACAGTACATTGCTTATCACTTTCACTGTGAAACATTCAAATACGAGTTATTTGCTGCAGGGCTATACATGTGGTTATTAAAATGGCTGGTGTTTAATTTTTTAAGGCATTCTACAGCAAAGATTCATTTTTAAGTTATAGTTAAGGAATGGAGCAATTTTAGTGAACTCCATGGCCAAGAACATGAACCAGAATATGCAATTATTGTGATTTATTTATATTTAAAGCTGGTAGATGAGTTCGGTTATCCTGATATTAGAAGAGAGAAGGGTATTTGAAGGTAAAGTAGGTCAATTGTAGAACAGATCTTAGATTTGGGGGGAAAACAAGCCATTTTGTCTCTCTTTCAATATCTTCTTAGCTTAGCTTTTGAGAGTGGGGAGCAAGATGTAGAGAACACTGGGCCTCATTTCAAGCATCAGGTGGTCTGATTTGAGTCATACTGTCTTAGCTGTTTCTTACAGTTCTGTGTTAGCCACAAGAGTATAAATCGAGACATCTTCTACGCCTTCATTCATATTGTGCAGAAGACCATTGAACAAGTTGGGGCCCAGGACATAATTACCCTAGTGTGGGTGGCCTTCAGTGTATAGGCGTGTAGGGTGGCCGATCATCCTGGTTTGCCTGAGACTGAGGCATTTCCTAGGTTGTAGGACTTGAATACTAAAGCCAAGATAGTCCCGGGCAAATCAGGACTGTTGGATGTCCCAGGCATGGATTCGTCAGTGGCTCAAGCCCACATGCAGCTCTATTTCTTCATGTTATGAAAAGTATATTATGAGAAATGTTCAGTGCCTTGCCACTGGGGTACACACTAAAGCCAGAGAGGGCATTTCCTGCCAGTTAAGAAACTCCATCAGAAAAGCAATGAGGTTACTTGGCTTGGCTGGTTCTTGGTGAACCTCAACGCTGACTCCTAATGATAAAAGCCCCTAAGGCTTCTCTTTTATAACCTGTTGTAGAATTTTGCATCTTAATTTGGGTTTGAAGCAAATGTACTTATTTGGCTGTTCCCATGTTGTTTTTCCTTTCCAATAGTCATACCCATCTAATTACATGGAGCCCATAAAGTCCAGCAAGTATGGAGTCATCTACTCCACACCATTATCCGATAAGTTCTTTCAGACCCCGGAAGTCCTGTCGCATGGGATGCAGATGGAGCCAGTGGACCTGACCGTGAACAAGCGGAGTTCACCGCCCTCGGCTGGGAATTCTCCTTCCTCACTGAAGTTCCAGTCCTCGCACCGGAGAGCCTCACCCGGGTTGAGCATGCCATCGTCCAGCCCGCCCATGAAAAAGTACTCACCCCCACCCCCGGGAGTGCAGCCCTTCAGCATGCCGCTGTCCATGCCGCCAGTGATGGCCGCTGCCCTGTCCAGGCATGGAATTCGGAGCCCGGGGATACTGCCGGTCATACAGCCCGTTGTGGTGCAGCCCGTCCCCTTCATGTACACCAGTCACCTCCAGCAGCCGCTCATGGTGTCCTTGTCCGAGGAGATGGAAAATTCAAACAGTAGCATGCAAGGTAAATTTCCGAATCTCCAGTGTCTTCACTAGACAGCCTGGGGAGAGTGAAGGAAGCAGAGCCAAGCTCTTCAAAGGAAATATCCCACTTAGAGTCTGCCGAAGGCATTTCCTTTTGTGTGTGTGTTTTGCCTTAAAGTGTTGATACTGGAAAAGCTCCCAAGAATCAGCTTGTCTGTTTAAAGCTATGAAATGATTACTTGCACTATGTAATTGTCAACTTTGGGTTGGTAAGAATCTTGACTTTATATTTTGCTTCATGGAATGCCAATACGGTTCTAGGTGCAAAGAGGCATTTAATAAATACCTTTAGATCATGGTGATTACTTAGGGCTATTAAAAGCACCTTGTTTATCGATTGGTCATGGGCAGAAGACTGGGGTTAAAAGGAAATAATAAAAATCATAAGAAAGAATCATTTGGGGGCTGATGTCTTAAAAGTCTAGTTTCCTATGTACACTGCTTACTGGCAAAATAATGGGCCAGAGAAACAAGAATGCCCCTCAGATTCATTGCTGCTATAATTTGCCCAAGGCAGATAAATAGTCACACATCAGTGTTATAGATGGGACCTGTGGAATAAGCTTTTTTAAAAGCTGAAGTTGGTAAATTGTACACAGAGTGACTTTTCTATTTTTATTTTTTAGTACCTGTAATTGAATCATATGAGAAGCCTATATTACAGAAAAAAATTAAAATAGAACCTGGGATCGAACCACAGAGGACAGATTATTATCCTGAAGAAATGTCACCCCCTTTAATGAACTCAGTGTCCCCCCCGCAAGCATTGTTGCAAGAGTAAGTATATTTAGGTCTACCCGGCATTTGCGTAGCAGCATGCATCTCGGGACCTGGAATGGAAGCACAAGCTTCCAACGTGTGATGTGTGGATTGCCAGGAGCGCCCTGTAGCAGGTGGCAGCCATGGGGCAAGATGAGGGGATCGCTCCAAAAAAATGCTCTGTAACACGGACAGCATTATGACAGTGACTTCAAGTTACCACTGAGTTGGTCACCCATGATTTTGCCACCTTCCCACCTATATTGTTTTTATCTTATTTTTTCACTCTTCCAGACTGCACACATAGTTTTTCCAGAATCTTAGTCCCACCGTGGATTGAATTTGGTGTTCTAAATATTCCACAAGGTTGGATCATGAAAACTCCATATGGACCCATGTCGTATTCCTACTTGTCACTTCTAATAGAGTCTCCTGTCTCCATGATGAGGAATGTCTTGAATTAAAATCTTCAGGCCAACCTCAAGCCCAAGAAAGACACTCCAGAACAAGTCCTGTAAACAAGTGGTGTCCACAGAAATTGACTGTGTAGCCCCGAGAAGCCAGCCATGATAGCAGCTTATTCTCCAGTCTGGTAAATCCTGCCTGCCCCCAGAAGGTTCAGTCTGCTTTCGGACTGCCATGGAGGGGAAAGTTCAGGCTGGGTTGGTCAGCAACCAGACACCTGAACGGTGGTTTGTTTTAGGTCTGACTTGCTGTAATATGACAGTGCCACACACAGGTTCAAAAGCATCACTAATGGGATTGCCACTGTAGGTAACCGTGAGGTTTACCAGTGATGACACTAGAAGCTGTGTTTGAAGTAGTTCAGGAAGTGGTCTTTGGGTCTGACATCTTGGATCCCAGCTCTGCTCCCTACCATATGCATGACCTTGGGCTAATCATTTAATCTTTATGGAAGAAGAATATTTGAAAGCAATATGCTGTGCCCTGAATGCTGCTGAAGATAAAATACTTTTTCCTCCTTATTTTCATTATTGATCATAATTTTTTTATTTTTTATTTTTTTTGCTATAATTGTCTTGTGTTATGGTGCTTTTAACATTGGATTTAGTGGCCAGCTTCCTAGTACTGAGGCAAAAATTGCCTCCCAAGTCACTTTTCTCCAACTTAAACACATGTTCTCCCCACCTGGCTACCTGATCTTCTCCACCCCTCTCTCTTAAACAGTTAATAATTCTGCAATAGAATATGAATTCTCTGGTTTTACTGGAATTCCAAATATTCTAATTGTATCCACTTTCAACCCAAGTTGTATCCACTTTCAACCCAAGTAGATTCCCTTCTAATAGCTCACGTATTAATTGCCCAGTGAACCAAATCACAGTCAATTTTTGTTGTTGTCATATACTTGCTGGTAAGTGGAGAATGAATTTTCTTACCCAGCCACATCAGTAGTAGAGTGTCTGATGGACTTGTATATTACTGCTTTTCAAAATTGCATAGCATCCCCTCCACCCCCAAAGGAAACTTTCCCAACTTTTATTCTCCCATAACAAGCATATGGGAGTCAGGAAATGGAGAACTGAAGAGCCAGACATTAGATAACTCACCTGTAATCACACTGTTGACAGCAAGCCTAGGCTTGATCTCCTGCACCCGGATGAGGGCTCTTCCTGCCATTTTCAACCCATATCTAGCTGATTGCATCTGCTCATACACTCAAGTGGAAGGAAAAAACAGAAAAGACTAACCAAAATGGACACATCATGTAGGCTGCACTGCTTCTTTTATTTATGATGGCGGTGTCTCTGGCAATATGACCTGCACTTGTAATTGTTCCTACACAGATGATGGAAAAGATGCTCTAAAGCCAATTGCCCACATAGGGAGTGATCCATTGGCTGAAAGTGGTTATTCCAAAGCCCAGGTTATTACGAATTACAATGTGAAGCATTATGGAAGAAGAATATTTGAAAGCAATATGCTGTGCCCTGAATGCTGCTGAAGATAAAATACTTTTTCTCCTCTTTCTTATTTTGAGTAATGTTCTTTTGATGATCTCAAGCTGGATGGCTTTTAATGATTAATGAGCAAGATGCTTAGTCTAATGCTGACCTAAGAATGCATTTTGCTTCTCAAAAAATTCAACAGATTAGCCACAACTGGGACATGTACTCTTCAAATAATTTTCTCACAGATGTGATTATGTAATGTCTTGGAGTGTGCCCAGTAGCAGCCCCATAGGAAACCAGCTAGCCAGGAAGGAATCATTTGAAACGAAGCGCCTAGTAGCATTGCGATGAGGCAGCCCCAATATTTGCCTTAAGAACACTTTTCTTTAGAGGCAGACTTCAAAATACAGCTTTGGAATCCACTTGCTTAATCATGGAGCTACTGCTCTAGAATTATTTGTAAAGGCACTCAAGTGTATATCAAATTGCTTTTGCTGCATATTTGCATGTTTGAAAATGTATAACAGCTTGAGAATAAAAAATCAAACAGCTTAAGGATCAGGTTGTTCCATTTAGTTGTATATATGAATGGTAGCAAACTTGAGAGGTCGGCTTAGCTCAAACCAGGTCTCTTGATATTTAATAGCTGTTCTAACTTCTTGGTTGTAATGTTCCCAAACAGCCTCTTTTAAAGTGAGCAGTGAGGAGGGGCGATCCCAAGATCCTGATCTCTAGCCTCAGCCTATACTGACATCTGGCTCTTTAGAAATGGGGCTGCTACCATCCTCAGAATGATGGTGCCTTTCGAGGTAGATGTTAGCTGGTATAGAGCTTTCCTGATACGGCATGGAGACATCAAAAAAGCACACTTCATGAAATTAAACAATGTAGGGGCTACATTTACAAATAGATTGCAGAACCTTGAATTATGAACAGCTACCATTGAGTACATTTACATCTGGAACAGATATTGTTCTTTTAAAAAAAAATTATTTTAGAGAGAGGAGAAGGGAGAAGAGGAATAGAGAAACATCAATTGGTTGCCTTCTGTATGTGCCTCGACCAGGGACTGAACCCAAAACCCAGGTATGGGCCCTGACCTGGAATCAAACCAGCAACCTTTCCATGCACAGGACAACACTCAACCAACAGAGCCACTCCAGCTGGGCCACATATTGTTCTTAAATGCTTGATGTACATTACTCACAGCCATCTTCCGAGATCCTATCATCCCCATTCCACAGAGCGGACATCAACACCTTGCCCCCGGGTCCCAGGGGCTATCAGTTCCAGAGCTGGGAATTAAGCTAGAGCACACAGCTCTTCAGCATACCTTTATACACAAAACAAGCAACTGGAAAACGCATTCCTTAACTACTGCACAGATTCAACCCATAAAGTCTAATAATTGGGTGAGACTTCTAAAATCATCTAGAATTCTCTTTCAGTATCCCAGAGCATATGAGATCCATGTAATCATCTTTTTCCTCAGAATTTTATTTCTTGAAGTTCTCTTAGTTGCTGATGAAACATTTTCGATCAGTGGAATTAAAGTTGGAAGTGAAAAATGAACTGATAACCTTTTCCTTTTTATTGAAGAATTTTAAATTGATAAGCACTGTATCTGTTCAGAAACTTCTCACTTCTCTGTTATCTCTGTTTGTATATTTATAAAATTTAAGTCTTATCTTTTTTCCCCCCCTCACTAGTTCATGTTCACTTTTCCATGTATTCAAGCTTGGCCATTTGTTATTCTGTGTCACCCCTCTAAGCATCAGGGTAGGAAGGTAAAGTGACAGTTTTCTTTGCTAATAATGAAAGTGAGAAAATGTGAGGTCACTTAAACATGGCTTTGATTTTCTTCTAGTTGCTTCCTAGCATGCCTGAAAAAGTTACTGACAAAAGACATGTATTTAAATTTCAACCAAGATAAAAAATCAAGTTTCATTTCAGGGATTCCCTTTGGATTTTTATAATTAAATTTTATTATCCTTTTTTATCTCATTAAATTCCTTTTTTCCTTCTCACCAATCTTTTTTCTCCCTTTACACACTTGTATAAAACATTCATATGTTATGTGGAACATCTTAAGAACTTTAGGTTCAAAGTTTTTAAAATATATATTTTTTTATTGATTTCAGAGAGGAAGAGAGTGGGGGAGGGAGGTAGAAACATCAATGATGAGAAAGAATCATTGATTGGCTGCCTTCTGCATGCCACACTGGGGCTCAAGACCACAACCGGGCATGTGCCCTGACCAGGAATTGAAGCATGACCTTGTTCATAGGTCGATGCTCAACCACTGAGCACCACCAGCCCGGAATTAGGTTCAAATTTGAAAGAAAAGTCTCTTGTTATAGTTGGAAGCCAACTACATAACTTTGTAATGTATCAGGTAATTAGTCATTAGGAAAGCAAATGAATGGATTAAAATGAATGAATGGATTAGGAATTTTAATTACTTAACATTAATCAGAAGAAGTCTGAGAAAACCACAGACCTTTCCCAGCTCTTCCCCATCTGCCTTTCCTCTCCAACTGCCTTTCGGAAAAAGAGATGTTTAACGTGGTTTGATTTATGCAAATGCAGGATAGGAGTCTGGGCGAGAGTAATCAGGGAGGTAGAGAGAATGTCAGGAGTCCCTGAGAGGGCTGACATCCTACAGTGTAGTTGCCTGAGACTTGGGAATCTGACCCTTCCCTAACGAACAATAAGGCAAAGTAAGGATGGCCTGTGAATAGTACAAGAGTATGCAGCATTACCTAGTGCCACAACATTCTATAAACAGGCAAATTTTCAATTGAGGCAAAGAGACTTCTAGCGCTTTGCACCTCCCTGCAGCGTAGCACCTAACTCTTCTTACTGTCGTTACTTATCTACATGTCTGTCTCCCCCTAGAGTGTGAGCTCCTCGAGGGCAGGAACCCTGTTTTTATTCATCTTTGTGTCCCGGTGCCAAGCACAGTGCCTGGCTTATGGTAGGTGCTCACTCAATGTTTGTTGAATGAATATAGCAGTGCTTCTTGGGTTGATCAGCTAATTTCTTTTTTGTTTATTTTGTTGGGTTTTTTGTTTGTTTTTGCCCAGTGTTATTCATGCTTTTGATAGACTAAAGAAAAGGAAGAGCCTTCCACTCAATATTTTGCATTTAACATTGACTTCCACAGGAATCACCCTTCAGTCATAGTACAGCCGGGGAAGAGACCTTTACCTGTGGAATCTCCAGACACCCAAAGGAAGCGAAGGATACACAGATGTGATTATGACGGATGCAACAAAGTGTACACTAAAAGCTCTCACTTGAAAGCACACAGAAGAACACATACAGGTATCACAAACATAAGACTCACTTTCTTCTTAAGAATTAGACTAAAATGTCAAGTCAAACGTTCAGACTTTCAGAGGTTATTATAATGAATTTTTTTCAGGCACCTGAAAGTTACCATAGTCATTTACAGATGTCTCTGTCATGAAACATGGAAGTGTTTTGTAATGGTTTACTTTCATTATAAGTAGAATAGACTCAAGGTTATCACTGTAGGAAAGTCAATCACTTGTGCGCTCTACAGTGAAAGAGAGAAGAGAGAGTGCTGGGTCCCCCAGTGGAACAGCGGGGAGAGTACTACTCACCAGGGTGTGGTCTTCCTATGGGCGCTTCTGTGGCAAATGTACATCAAGTTCACAATAGTAAAAATCAGCTCTTCACACAGAACAAATGAATGCAGCAGTTTAGAGAAGTTGAATTTGGGTAAATCCTCACTTCTAAAAGCGAGGGAACTTCTATGTGATTGCCTGCCATATTTGTTCTAGAATATTTCCCATCTTGCCCAGTCTCGAATATAGAGTGTGCAGCCAGATCTTATGAAAATTGTTGCATAGGTGAAGAAAATGTAAAATTATTCCATGGGCTCTTCAACATTTTGTAGCAAAGTATCTTAAGGAAATTGTATAAAAATGTTATAAACAATTCAATTAGTTGTAGTGCGTATTGGTGATTAATGTTTACTGTAGGTCACATCTGACCCAACCTCAGACTCTTCAGTATGAAATTCTAGTGTGATAGGGATTTGCTTTTGTATACATTGTTCTTAACTCAGAATGTAGTGGGGTTTTTTTATTCTATGAGTCATTCTTATGAGAAGTATTTAAACAGAAGACTCTGGGGTTTGGAAAAGGGCAAGAAAGTGTCTGGCACAATGGAAGTGAGTTTTTCATTGAATTCTGCGGGGAGGAAGCCAGAAAAAATCAGCCTACCTACAGTTTGCATTTAGAGGAACACCCAATCACCCAAACCTATGTCAAATAGATCCATAAAAGCATCTCCAGGACATTAATGGGACAACCCAGAGGTGGATGCCACCAAATTCCAGCCTAATATTAAAAAGACCAAATTGAATATGGTGTAACAATTCAGATGTAGGCAAAATACCTCTTAGCATTTATATTCTGTGCTGCAAAGCAGAGAATATAAATTCTTAATATCTCATTGAAATGCCAAGGAATGGCAGTATATAAGGGTTTCTAGAGAACACATGATGGAAATTAGCTAGTGATGCCCATTACCTATTTTTTATTCATTTAAACATGGAAGATAGCCATTAACAGCCATTTTATTTGTGAGGGTCTTCCTGATGGCTCTGCCTAAGATGTTCCCACAAGGGTCTTCTGTCCTCACCATTATCCCACAGGAGGGGGTTGGAGAGGCCTGGCTATAACAGGGTGGGGAGGCATTATTATAGTGATAGTACTTCTGAATTAAAGCATTATACTTAGGCATAGTTATCCATTAAACAAAAGATAAGATGTTGAAATCTCCAACAGATATTTCGGTTGATAGCAACTTCAGATTTTTGGAAGAGAATTAATTAATGTTTTCTTGCTTGTCCTGTAGTGGTTTATAAGATAGTAAAGGCCCGGTGCACGGATTCTTGCACCAGTTGGGTCCCTTGGCCTGGCCTGCGGGGATCGGGCTGAAACCAACTCTCCAACATCCCCCGAGGGGTCCTGGGTTGTGAGAGGGCAGTTCTCGGGTGACGCACCCTGGAATCGGGCTCCCTCCTCTCTGGTTCCGGGTGCATCACCTGAGAAATGCAGCTGCCAAGTCATTGCAGCTCAGCAGCTCCTGCATTAATCGTCTGCCCCCTGGTCGTCAGTGCGCATCATAGCTACCGGTCAGACAGTCAGACAGTTGCTTAGGCTTTTATATATATCAATTGTTATTGAGGGACAAATGGATAGACATACCTTGGAAATAATATATGTCAAGAGCTTTAGCTCATTTTAATTTTACTGCCTTTACTAATTAATAGCCCTTTTCTATCAGGAAAAAAAAAAGCTCTTTTCACTTTCTTTTTGCAGGAGAAAAACCCTACAAATGTACATGGGAAGGATGCACATGGAAATTTGCTCGGTCTGATGAACTAACAAGACATTTCCGAAAACATACTGGAATCAAACCTTTCCAGTGTCCGGACTGTGACCGCAGCTTCTCCCGTTCTGACCACCTTGCCCTACATAGGAAACGCCACATGCTAGTTTGAATGTCTCCGTCTCCGCCTCGGCACACGGCTCCCCACTCGCCCAGCTCTCTCTGTCCTCCCTCCCATTGTCTAACTCATTTTTTACATGTACATTTTAATTTTGATTCAGCTGGTCTGAATCTCTGAATTTATATCAGTCAAACTTCCATATGGTCAGTAGCAAATATTCTCTAATCCTCCCTCCTTACCACGGGTCAGACCTAAAGAATGTGAACACTTTTTTTTTCCGGGGATGCTAAGCAAACCCTTCTTACAGATAAGTTTAATGTAATGAGAACAAGGGAACATGTAAACTAACAGAACCAGTCGTCAGTTTGTCCATGTATTCCTCAAAAGAATGTCAAAGTAAATGTATTAGAAATAGTCTCCAGCCTGCTAGTCCTTGCCAGAGACGTTCATACCTCTGAGCCCTGTGATCGCATTCTGTGCTGCACAGAGAAAAGACGGGGGGACCCCTTCACAGGCCAGCTAGAAGGGCAGCAAGATTCCGGGCGAGTACAGCCAGCTCTTCCATTATCCTTCACCGATCTTGCTTGTCACCTCGGATTTATCACTTCATCGACATTAAGTCCTTTACCCTCCCTCGTGCCTGCAGCTAATAAGGACTTTGCCACCAGTGGAAGATAAGCTAGAGTTGTTGACGTAGGGAGGCGATCTCTGTCAGTTCAAGGGGTGGAGGCTGTATTTGCATCGCAGGGAGTTGGAGCAAAGGAGGAAGCCAGCCAGGGGTTTTCGGTGTGATTTCATCATTTGGTTAGCTGTGCATTGTGTTCCTAGAACTTCGGTTTCTGCATATTCAGCTGTGCAGAACCATCCAGCAAAGCCAAATACTGATGGGGTTACCCATGCACCGATCTCCAGTCCTATAATGTCCTTAATATAGATCATCAAGCACTGATGAGTAGGGACGCCACAAAAATACTTGCCCCATAAGGATGAAGAATCTTTTGGATAGGGGTCTGAATGGCTTCTTTACCCAACCTACTGAGAGCCTTTCTGCAAATAGGGAAACATTGAGAGGTAATTGTATTCCCAAATCAAATTACTCATAGCTTTCGTACAGAAAGTGTGTGAGTGACAAGGTGCCAAATTGGCTGTCATTGGTGTTCATGACACAGATCACAGGTAAGCATCTGCTAAGTAGATTCATTAAGACCTGAGTGACGCTATTTGTAAATAGTTGTGAAGCACACAGACCTTTAATGGGGGGACAGTTTCCTAAAAAAATAGAAAATCACAGTTCAGGGATTCATCTACGTAGCTCAATTCCCAAAGTTTACTGTTGGAGCTGGCACTCTCACTATCAAGTATCCTGTCAGAAGAACAAACTGAAAATGACTCGTGTTCATGTTCAAGACAAATAGCACCATTATTTGGGGGACATTTCTCAAAAGTAGGCTTTTGAGCATCATAGTCTAAATGCCAATAAAAATAATTCATGTGTAGAAATGCCTTGGTTCTGAATTTGAAGGAAGTGGCAACGGTGGTGAAAAGTGGGCACATGTGACCAAATGCCCCTTCATAAAGGATGGAAAAGAGAAGAATGGAATCCTGAAGATTCGTCCGAGCCACAACTCGGGATCCAACACAACTTTAACTGGGAGGAATACACTGTTTTCAAAGCATCAGTGAAGAAGTGATTCTGGAGGCCTGCGAATTGTGTGGGGAGCTTACTTTGGCGCTATGTTAATGAAAGTAGTTGTCAGGACTGCACACCTAGAGGTCCCACTCAACAGCTCTCTGAACCAACTGAAAGGAAATGTACAGAAATGCAAAATAACTTGTTATCTGGCACTTGGTTTTTACTTTTTTTTTTTTTTTTTAAGCACTGCAAAATTCGTTTAGAATATTAAAACATCTTAATTGGGCTTTCTTTGTTGTTGTGTGTTTGGTTGCAACTAAGATATGAATTGAGGGATTAAAAAAAAAATAGCTCTTGGGAAAGTAGGTATTGTCTCTATTGTAAATACTTAGTCACATTCATGCCAAAGTGTTTATTTCTTGAAATGGTTCTTCCACAACACACTGCAGAATTAAGTTTGAATGCAAGGGACTTTTTTGTTTTGACGGAGAAAACCAGCTTATGTATATTCTAACCACAGAAGGTGGGAAGGGGGATGCCAGAAAGGGTAGAGTTGATCTTTCTATAATGAGCTTTGAGTCTGAGTCCAATTAATAGAAAGCTTCATGGGTTCTAATGAAATGTGATGTTTGCTATGGCATATCAAAATTATGTTCAAAAGTACAAGAAAAACCCTGCAGAGACTATTACATTATACTTGGCTTGCTTAGATTATGTTAACAGTTCATTAACAAAGTTCCATTTTTACTGAAAGAACCATCCAGAGAAGCATCATTCTCTGTTCCCTTGCTGGTCTACATACTTAGTTACCAATTGGCTCTAAAAAATTTTATTTTTATATATATATTTGTATCTTACTATCCTAGTTGAGAAATTTAGTCTCTTAGTCATTTAGCTGTTATTGTGGGAGACCTCAAATAAGATGCCCTTGAGTGTGTGGTTTTAATGATGTGCCATGTTACTATCAAGGGTGATTTTAATTGCAATATTGAAGTTGCTGAGAATGATTTGTAAGCATGGAGCTAGTGTATAAATTGTTAAAGAATTTACTCAGTTATTATCCAAGTGTCAGAAAAATTAAATCTGAGTCCGTCATATATTAGAGTTTTAAAATGTGAATCGGCATCGTAAAGGGGCATTAAACATTCTGAAGCGCCTTGCCTGGAGAATGTTAGCAGCATAGCTTTGTTCAGCTAAGGAAATGCTAAACATGCAGAAGCTTCGAGAGCCTTGGAACAGATTTACAGGGAACTACATATGTACATGTGTATTTCACTATCAAACACCCACCTGCACTATCAGTGTTGCACTAATGTGGAATTTGAAAGACTATATTGCTGATACTGTATATCTGCACATCATTCCTGGTTAGATTGTTTTAAAGACAATCTCAAAGATCTAAAGTTTTTAAGTAAATCCATTGGTTTGAAAATATTGTCATCTTGAAGGAATCACTGTCATACATGAAGTTGCTCAGAGCGGTATTTATTCTCTTCTTGGTCAAGGTTAACAATTTCTAAATGATTGCAAATCCACTTACGAAATAATACATATACAAAGCCATTTTCCATGCATTAAACGAGGGCTACAATATTATGTTTTACAAATACTAGCACTTTTTTTTTTTTTTTTTTTTTTTTTTGCTGATACGTACTTAGTGATAGAGGGTCAAAATAATCTTTCTGCTTAGCATCTCTTAAACCATACCTGCAAGTATAGCAGGATTATTACATTTACAGTACTTTAATACTTGTATAAACTATGCAGAAATTTTTAATAAAGTGTAATATATTTTATAAGCTAATAAGACTGAATGGGTAAAGGTTTTTAGCATGCATTAGTATACTTGCAAATACTGAAACATTTTGGTAACCTTTCTTACTAAAGATGTGAATGTTTAATGTACCTTCTCTGTTTCTACTCTGTAGTCCAATGGGAATTCAGTAATGACATTTTGTCATGTCAAACTGTGAACATAAATTTGTACTGTACAGTCCTCATATACTATATACAGTATGCAATATATGTATTATATACTTGTTAATAAAACCATCAGAATATTAAGTGTGATCATGTGATTACTGTAGATGCAATGATCACAAGGAACAAAACTTAGCAATGTAACATGTGAGAGACAGTGCTCAGAAATTTCTAAGCAAATCACTCTGATAGGCAATTATTGTTGATGGAGGGAAAGAAAAACCAATCTAACTGGAAGATGCACTAAAAAAAAAAAGAAAAATTACCTCAGCCTTAAAGAATTGTCCCTGGTTTTCTGATTATGGCCAACAGGAAATCTCACAAACCATAAACCTGCAGACAACCCAGCATAAATCTACAAACTCATTTAATGAATTCTTAGAATGGTCAGTTATTTATGATCCTTACCTGCTTCCAAAAAAATGTCAGTGCCTTGTATTAAGAGGCATGTGTTAAATACTTTGCTTTTTAAGTAAGATGAAAGATAAAGGATTCATAACTTGGTGAGTCAGGCAGGAGACAGTAAGTGCATTAAAGGGAATAATTCTGGATAAACACTGTTAGTAAGCCATGTCCATGGACACTGCTGTGTCTGCAGCATCACAGGGACAATTCATTTCTAATGAGGATTTAGAATTATTTTGTTAAAAGCAAAATGTAATTACCTTCTCCGTACTCCCCCACACACCCCCTAAACACAACTGTAACTGAGATATTACTGGCTTGTTCTATCTCAAGCAGCTTCTTCCAGCCCAAAGTTCATCTTAATAAAACACAAGATAATGTCTGGCTGGCACTTATCACGTGACTCACCGTCACAGGCTGGGGCTTCGAAGGAGGTTGGGAGAAGGTTGAACTCAGCCTTTTCCAGGAAACTGCTTTTATACTGAGATACATGACTACAAGCTCAAAAAGGTGTTATATGTAACATGTCCTAATGGAATATTGGCTTGGATTAGTCTAGATGGTTGGCTGTAATGCTTACATTGTACTTCCCAATATGGAGAGATGACCCTTGCACAGTTCAAAATGAGACCAACTTAGGAGATTGTATGTTAAAGCTGGATTCTGCCCAGGTGAGTGATGAGGGTGTGACAAGTATAGATTTTATGAGAAACTATTGAGGAGTGGTTGAACAAAGTAAGGATGTTCAGTGCATGCATACACACACACACACACACACACACATTCATGATGATTGCCCAATATTTTAAATGCTGTTGGATTTAAGAAGAAGGGATTGGGAACCTTGCTGGGGCAAGCTATCAATTCTAGTGTGCATTAAAGAAAGGAAGTGGTTCTGTTCAGATGGTAGTAAAAATATATAGATGTATAAGTTAAGCTAGTCAAGACTAGAGTGGTGTGTGTGTGTGTGTGTGTGTGTGCGTGCACGCACAAAACTTAGCAATGAACTGCCCTTCAAGGGTACATTCATTTTGATGTGTAAATTGAACCTGTTACCATTTGCTGTTATCTGAGGTGGCCATAGTCATGATGGCTAGTAATGGTGCAGTATATATGCAGAGCTATAAATATTTCTCTCTTTTCTGCATCCAGTGTGGCTAGAGAGCAGTTCGATTCCTGAGTAAGGGCGGCTGGGGACTGAGAAAATGAAAGAAAGAGACATAGAGATAGAAGGAAAAAGCTGGGGCCGGGTGGAATAGCTGTCCTCTGATGGAGAGACAGTGATCCAGAGCTGATACAGCGCTTTTATTTTATATAGCAAAATACCAGGAAGTTTTACTAAAGCCCAAGACAAAAGAGATTATGTGCATTCTTGTGGCTTCTTTGTAATCGTCACTTCTGGATGGGCCCAGATAATTGTGTTTGTTCCTGGTGCTTGGCTGAATTTAGATAATGAAACCCACCCTCTGGCACCTGAGCTGAAGGTCAGGCTGACAACACATCTGCCTCTGGCAAGGTATGTTTCCAGGGCATGGCTCTGCCGGGCACCACTGGATTCAGATGATAATCAGCTCAGGGGCCTTTCCCAGGTGCTCTCTGCATAGAGTGACTCCTGAATTAGTATGACACATGTTGTAAATTAGAATTCTTTTTAAACTTATTACTTAATAGGGATGTGGGAGTGCAGTTCTCACCAAGTGTAGAAAGACATGTTTATTGCTTTGAATGCTTCTGCTCATTACGTCCCTGGTTTTTCATTTCCTATAAGCATCCTGAATGGTCTGGGTTAAGGAGAGAAGACAGAAACTGGATCTTCAGGCTCTTAGACCATATCTCTTTGCACTGAATGCATTTGATGTTTCTTCCTTCTCTTAAGACTTAGTGTATTCGCATTCTCCAGAGACACAGAACCAGTATTCCCCTGCCCCAGCTCAGGCCTCTGGGACTATCACAGAAGTCCCTCACTGTCTTACTTCAATCCTCACAGCAGCCACCTGGCCATTCTTCCAAAACAAAGATCTGATCATGTTGCTGCCCCACCTTTTAAAAGCCTTCCATGGAACTCACTGGCACCTGAACTGGTTCTTCTTAATTCAGCCCTGCCCCACCCCAAAGCCTTATCTAGTATCATTAATTGAGCATGTACTGTATGTTCAGCACTATTCTAAGCACTTGAGGGTATTAATTAGTTCAATTCTCAGTCCTGTAAGGCATGTAACTATTACCATTCTCTTTATGCAGATGGAAATTGAGGCACAGACAGGTTAAGTAATGTGCCCATCTGGACGAAAAGGGGCCACATACCAACCTGATAAGCTCAGGGGAGGCCTGTGTGGTGGCCTTGCTAACTCAGAGACCTAAAATGACCACATAGGATGGTCTGGAATTACAACTTTTTAACTAAAAGCAGATTACGGTGGGTAGTCATGTCCTAGGCTGGAATCCCCCCTGTCTATTGTCTTTTTGCACCTACTATAACAGAATATCAAAGAATTCTCCCTTTTTCTAGACCCCTCAAAGCACAGGTACCTCACCAGCAGAAACCACAAATCCCCTCATGGTTATTGCTATCATGTTAATTGTTGACACTTAACTATCCTGTACCCATCTGTGAAGAGATGGATGTGCCTATCCATTTTACTCTTTACTCAGTCTCAGAAATTCCCTAGCTTTGCTTTCTCCTGCCTCTCTAATCTATCACCAATAGATTTCATGTAATCCACTTACTGTCTTCTCTTTTGATTATAATGTATAAAATAAGGTGCAAACTGACATATTTCTGGAGCATTTACTTAATCAGCTGAGATTATGCTTCCTGCAAATTGTCATCAGTTTAGCTCAAATAAACTCACAAAAATTAACTATAGGTTTGAATGTTTCTTACACTGACAGTCACAAAGATAAGAAGTAGAAGAGCCAGGTTCAAATTCAAGCTGTCTTACTCCAGAGCCTGCTCTCTTAACTATTAAACAGATTTCTCCTCTCAGTGACCGCCAGGTTATTGTGGTGCCTTCTTTCAAAACTCAAATCACACCTGCTTGCCTTTGCTCATACGTGGGCTATCTTCTGAGATGCCCTCCCCATTATCCCAGGCCCCACTTATCCATTTCTTAACTAGAAAAATACTGTTAATCCTTCAATAATTGCACAGCCAGAATTCTCCAAATAGTAAGGAGGGGAAAATTTGTTGATTTCCATAAATGAAGCTTGATAGATTTTTAAATGTCAGGTATATCAGGTATATTGAGGTATAATTTACATAAAGTGAAACAATCTTTTTTAGTGCACCTTCTAATGAATTTAACAAGCATATACACTCATGTAGTCACCACAATCAAAACCTAGAACAATTTTATCCTCCCTAAAATTCATGGCTCTTTGTAGTCAATCCCCACCTCCAGGCCTGTTTTACTTGCCTGAACTTTTGCCTTTTTCAGAATAGATGTAGCATTTTGAGTAGGGCTTCTATCACTTGGCATTATGTGTTCATCCATGCTATATGTGTCAGTAGTTTGTACCTCTTAATCATTCAAGAACTACAATATGCTTGTCCATTCTCCAGTTGAAGGATATTTGGATTGTTTCCAGTTTGAGACCACTATGAATAGAGCTGCTACAAATATTCACATACAGGTTTTTGTGTTAACGTAAATTTTAATTTCTCTTGGACAACTGCTTAAAAATGCGATTGCTGGATTGTGTGGTGAGTGCATGTTAGTGCTAAAACAAACTGCCGGGCAGTTTTTCAGTCACTGTGCCATTTTGCATTTCCACCAGCAGCAAGGTATGAGTGTTCCCAGGTGTGCCAGTGTTTTGTTTTGTTTTATCCATCCTAATACGTGGAGCAGTACCTCATTGTGGTTTAATTTGTATTTCCCTCAGGACTTACAACGAGCATCTTTTCATGTGCTTTATTTGCTATCCATATATCTTCTTTGGTGGAGTGTCTGGTCAAGTCTCCTGCCCATTTTTTATTAGGTTGTTTGTTTTCATATTACTGAGTTTTGAGAAATCTCTATATATTCTAGATATAGGTCCTCTTTTGCTAATCTCCCCAATTGCAGCTTGTCTTTTCATTCTCTTAATAGTAACTTTTAAACAGCAGATGTTTTTAATTGGATCGAGTTCAATTTATTGTTTTTTAATGGTTCATGCTTTTTGTGTTTTATCTAAACAATCTTTACCCACTCCAAGATCACCAAGATTTTCCCCTATTTCTTCTAGAAGTTTTATAGTTTTAGGTCCTGCATTTAGACCTGCTGTCTATCCCTGTTCCACATTAAATAAATGTAAGCAAAGGCATTGCTTCTTCTCACCACCAAGCATAGTGGTGAGCGAATGTGGGGTGGAACCCTGTAGTCAATGCTGGCCCAGCACTAACCACAGAGAGACAGCATCCTCTTCCCCTTCCAACTAGACAGTTGGGAGAGGATTATGAAAAAGAGGGAGCAGAAGAAAGAGACCTTTTACATATAAGTATCAAGTCCCAGGCTCATCTCTGAGTGGCCCAAGCATTAAAACAGGCCAGAGTCAACACAGCAATGGCTTTGAGAACTGGGCTGCAGTGTGGAATACCACCCAGGTTTCAGACTCGCCTCTCAGCCATGCACAGTGGGGCAGTCCAGAACAGCACTGCAAAGGTTCAAAAGGTAAATTAACATTCAAACCACAGCCCACAGAAGTGGGCCAGGATGTGTGTTCTAAATCTAAATGGGTTGACTCCCTGCTAAAATAGAAGACTTAAAGAGGAACCAAAGTCTCATAACATACCACACAGAATTTCTAAGTCATAATCCAAAATTACTTGGCACAGCAAGACCCAGGAAAAATCTCATCTTGCATGAGAAAATAAAGCAACAGATATTAATGCCCAAAGACAGAAGTGTTGGAACTATCTGGTGAAGATTTTAAAGGAACTATCATAAACATTCTAAAAGCAATTATGAACACTCTTGAAACAAATGGAAAACTAGAATATCTCAGCAATGAAATAAAAGACATAAAAAAAGAATCAAGTGGCAATTTAGAATTGAAAAATACGATATCCAAAATAAAAATACTCACTCAATGGGTCAATAGCAAAGTGGAGATTACAGAGGAAGGAGTCAGTAAACTTGAAGATAAATCAAAACAAATTATCCAGTGTGAGCAACAGAGAGGAAAAAGATTGAAAAAAATCAACACAGCTTCAGGGGCTCGTGGGAAAATAACAAAAGATCTAACACTCATGCCACTGAAGTCCTAAAAAAGTGAAGAAAGTGCAGGTCTTAAGAAATATTTGAATAAATAATGTCTGAAAACTCTCCTAATTTGTTGAAAGACAAAACAAACAAAACCTTACAGATTCAAGTAGCTGACTGAATCCCAAAAATGATGAACTGAAAGAAATCCCCACCAAGACACATCATAATCAAACTGCTGAAAATGAAAGACAAAGAAAAAAAAATGTAGAGTTCAACATAACATACAGGAAGCATGATACTGAATTTTTACATTGCAACTCTATGGATATTAAATACTAGAATTATAAATGGTTTTATTTTTATATAAACATTTAATGATAGTCTATATTTTATATAATACATAATATTAATTATAGATAATATTTCGTATTTTATAAAAACACTAATCTCCAAAAATTAAACTTCTCAGCTTCTCCCTTGCCCAATCCTATTTCTCTGACTCATGCAAGATTCATTCTATATTACAGGTATTTTTCCTCATTAAACCACCTGTATGCAAATCTCTCTTGGAGTGTATTTCCAGGGAGCCTGACCTACACATGTGCCAAATGGCATAGTGGCAAAAAGAAGCCTTGTCCTCTGTCTCCTCTTTCAGATGGTGATGTGGTGAAGCAAGCCAATGGCAAGCTTGCTTGGAGATATGTTAAATGTATTCTCATTTTATAGCTTAATCTCAGTAGCTTTAATTTTTAAAAACATATTTTTATTGATTTCAGAGAGGAAGGGAGAGGGAAAGAGAGATAGAAACATCAATGACGAGAGAGAATCAATCGGCTACCTCCTGCATGTCCCTGACTGGGGATCAAGCCTGCAACCCAGGCATGTGCCCTGACAGGAAACCTTCCGTGACGTCCTGGTTCTCCATGCTCAACCACAGAGCCATCACAGGCGGGCATGATTTTTAATTGTAGGTATTTTAAATACATAATGTGGTCTTAATTTGTATTCTTGCCCCTGGTGCCACAAATGTTTGGAGTGGGCCTGCTGTCTGCTCTTCCCTCTTTATTTCCATGGTACTCTCTAGTTTCTGTTTTACAGGAACACTATTGATTTCATAAGATGATCTTGTATCTGGCAAACAGGTTGAACTACTTTAATTAGTTCTATTACTTTGCCTGATGATGCTATTGACTTGTGTGTGTTTTCAATGAGGATAATTATAATTCCTGCAATAATAACTATTTGATTTTTCCCTTCAATCCTCATGTTTCTTATGCTTTGTTCCTATCTGATGGTGTGGGTAAATTCCGCATTGTCATGTTAAAGCATTAGTGGTACCCTTGCCATATTATGATCTTCCTGAAGATGTATCCAAAATTTCTTTAATAAGTATGACTTCTGTTACAGGATTTTGGGTATACTAACTTTTTTTTTTTTTTTTTTTGGTAAAAAGAGGTTTCTTTCTTTTTTCTAGTTTCTGAGTGTAATTATTGTAAATATGTGTTAAACCTTAACAAACGTTCTTTACACAGATAGTCTGCTTTTTCTTCTTTAGACCATTAATGTGGTAAATTACAGTGATAGGTTTTTAAAATGTGGAACCATCTCTTTATATCTTGGGCAGGGATATATAACTTTGTATATATTAATGACATGTAAAATTTGTTTCGTTGATGTTGTATTTAGGATTTTGCGTCTATGACAATAAGTGAAATGAAATTATTATTGCCTGAGCAAGGTTTCACTAGCTTCCTACAATGTATGGAAATACATGGAGACCAACCAAATGTGAACAGGCAAAGGCTATTAATTCAGAGCCTCGCAGAGCAAGAAAGTCAGCCACCATCACTTGAGTTTGGCAGAGACTCAAAGGCAGGCAGAGGAGAGGAAAAGCTTTAGAGTGGAAAAAAAGAAAAGCTTCAAGTGTGTCCCAGTTGGAGGCTGTTGGCATGGGGAAGGTGTAGGTGGACTAACTAGACGCAGGGCATCCTGTGTGATCGGTTAGGGGTGTTCATTTGGCTTCATCCTAAGTTGGACCCACATTGGTCCTAGATTGGACTTTAAGACTGCTTGGTCCTAAGTTGGAAATGGGAACAAAATTGTGGAAGTTGTCAGGTATCAATCAATTTATTTGTATAAAGATATTGTATTTGTGACTGTTACATAACTGTAAAAGAAAAAAGTCCATGAAAGTAAGTCATGTGACTTCCATTTCCATGTATGATGGAACAGCCTACAGCAGGAGATACAATATATATGTTTTTAATTTTTAAAAAAGCTTCAAAGGGCTGAATGAAGCCATGGGGTTAGAAGGGATATGAATCTGGAGAAGGGAGCAACACCGAGAGCTCAGCTGCTCATTGGAAGACACTTCCCCAGGGGGGCCTCGTCCTGCAAACTGCAGAGGAACAGGCACTTTCTCAGATGACCTACCTAAAGCACGCTCCTCCTTTATTCTCTGTCATAACTGTCTTCATGGCATGTCTCATTCCATTTGTAATTAAATGTTGGTTTAATTGTGTTTTTTACCTGTCTCTACCTTTATTTTATTTTAAATATATTTTTATTGATTTCAGAGAGGAAGGAAAAGGGGGAGAAGTATAGAAACATCCATGATGAGAGAGAATCATGGATCGGCTGCCTCCTGCATGCCCCCCACTGGGGATCGTGCCCACAACCCGGGTATGTGCCCTTGACCGGAATCGAACCTGGGACCTTTCAGTTTCTAAGCTGACGCTCTATCCACTGAGCCAAACCAGCCAGGGCCTGTCTCTACCTTTAGAGTATAACTTCTTACAGGCAGAAAGAGTTTAACTGTTCCTTTTTATACTTTTACTTCCATCACCACGCCTGGTATACAGTAGTGTTGAATTGAATTAGTTGAATTGAATCGAAACAGTGACTGCTTTCTGGCTCTTCCAGGCTTCCTGGATTCCAGAGGCACCTTCCCCTCCCCTCCCCTCCAGGCCCTAGAACTGCATTCTCTGAATCCCAATCAAATACCTCTAGGACTTGGAAATGGGTGGGGTTGAAAGCCTTATCTTCAACCCTCTAAACTTCCAGGCCACACCCAAGCCAACACCCTAGAGCCTTAGGCCCTTCTCTGCCTAACCACTGAAAGTCCTGAGGCTCTAACAAAAAAAGTCTGAGAACCACTCTGAGACCCTGTCAAACATCCAGTTTCTGTTTAACTCAACTCATTTTGCAATCTCTCCAAAGCCCTGTAGGCTTCTCAAGTCCACTGCTCTCAAACACCTTCCTCAAAAATCTAAAACCAGACTCGTTTCTCTGTCTGACCTCTGGGCCTGACCTCCCCCATTCTCACTAGGCCCTGGGCTTCTACCCCATTTAGGGGTTCCACAAAGTCCCTACCCTAAGGGATCCTATCCCTCACAAATGAAGGAAAAAAACTACATGATACCTACTTAAATCTTCAATTTTGGAGTACATTAGAAATACATTTCAAAACCTGTTTGAAAACCCGTTTTATAGCTTACACAGACCATGCTTTATCTAACCTGATAAAGGAAATAAACATACAAATCTGGGAAACACAGAGTCCCAAATAAGATGAACCCAAAGAGGCCCATACCAAGATACATCATAATTAAAATGTCAAAAGTTACAAACAAAGACAGAATCTTAAAAGCAGCATGAGAAAAGCAGTTAGTTACCTACAAAGGAGCTCCCATAAGATTGTCAGCTGATTTCTCAATAGAAACTTTGCAGGTCAGAAGGGAGTGGCAAGAAATATTCAAAGTGATGGAAAGCAAGAACCTATAACCAAAAGTACTGTACCTAGCAAAGCAATCATTTAAAATCAAAGAACAGATAAAGGGCATGGCCAGTGTGGCTCAGTGTGACCCATAAACCAACAAGTCCTGGCCAGGACATATGCCCGGGTTGCGGGCTCAATCTCCAGTAGGGGCATGCAGGAGGCAGCTGATCAATGTTACTGTATCATTGACGTTTCCATCTCTCTATCCCTCTCCCTTCCTCTCTCTCTAAAATCGACTTTTTTATATAAAAAGAAAGAATAGATAAAGAGCTTCCCAGACAAGAAAAAACTAAAGGTGTTCATCACCACCAAACCAGCATTATATGAAATGTTAAAGGGTCTTCTTTAAGAAGAAGGAGATGAAGAAAAAAGATAAAAATATGAACAATAATATGGCAATAAATGGAGAAACCAAGATGGTGGCATAGGTAAACACCTAAACTGCTGCCTCGCACAACAATTTCAAAACTACAATAAAAGATAAAACGGACATCATCCAGAACCACAGGAAGGCTGGCTGAGTGGAAATTCTACAACTAGAAGGAAAGAGAAAAGCACACTGAGACTCAGAAGAGCTGCAGAAGGCAGAGGTACAGAGGTGTGCGTGCGGAGAGGGCTGGCAACTGAATACGCGGCTGGTTTTCTCAATCAAGGGAGACAAAAGCTCCCAACGGCTCTAAACTCCAGTTCTGGGCAAGACTCTGGGGACTAAGACTCATTCGAAACTGGACTGTCTGGCGGCGGGTGAAACTCAAGGATGGCTTTCTCTCAGAGGTGCTTGCAGCAATTACCATGGGACACTGAGACCCAGGGGCCTCTTAGGGCAGGGCTGATGGGAAGCCATTGCTGTCTGCTCTGCCCTGAGACTTCGCCCCATCCAAGCTGAGCACAGAGGCTTTTGCAAGTCTTATCTCATAAGGGTGTCTCCAGCACAGAAGTTCTCCCAGTGTAGACACAGCTGATCCTCACAGCCAATTGGCCTGAAGGTCAATTCCTCCCAGTGATACCAACAGCAATCAAGGCTTAACTACAACAAGGCACATAGCCCACAAAGGGGTACACCAAGAGTGTCCACCTCAGGTAACTGGAGAGGCTGAGCCACTGGGCCCTATAGGTCACCTAGCACACAAAGCCACTCTATCAACTCAGGGAAGCAGCAAAAATGTGGAGACAAAGAAACAGGTCACAAATGAAAGAAAGGGAGGAAAGCAAATGACTGGATATAGAGTTCAAAACCATGCTTATAAGGTTTTTCAAGAATTTTCTAGAAAAGGCTGATAAATTTAGCGAGACCCTCGAGGATATGAAAAAGGACCAACCAGAAATTAAGCATACACTGACTGAAATAAAAAATAATATACAGAGATCCAACAGCAGACTAGAGAATCACAAGAATCAAGTCAAAGAATTGAAATACAAAGAAGTAAAAAACACTCAACTGAAAAAGCAAAAAGAAAAAAGAATCCAAAAATATGAAGATAGTGTAAGGAGCCTCTGTGACAACTTCAAGCATACCAACATCCGAATTATGGGGTTGCCAGAAGAAGGAGAGAGCAAGATACTGAAAACCTATTTGAAGAAATAATGACTGAAAACTTTCCCCACCTAGTGAAAGAAATAGACTTACAAGTCCAGGAAGCGCACAAAATCCCAAACAAAAGGAATCCAAAGAGGACCACACCAAGACACATCATACTTAAAATGCCAAGAGCAAAAGACAAACAGAGAATATTAAAAGCAGCAAGAGAAAAACAGTTAGTTACCTACAAGGGAGCACCCATACGGTTGTCAGTTGATTTCTCAACAGAAACTATGCAGGCCAGATAGGAGTGGCAAGAAATCTACAAAGTGATGAATAGCAAGAACCTACAACCAAGATTACTCTACCCAGCAAAGCTATCATTCAGATTTGAAGGTCAGATAAAGAGCTTCACAGATAAGAAAAAGCTAAAGGAGTTCATCACCACCAAACCAGTATTATATGAAATGCTGAAAGGTATTCTTTAAGAAGAGGAAGAAGAGAAAGGTAAAGATAAAAATTATGAACAAATACATATCTATCAACAAGTGAATAAAAAAAATCTGATGAACAGAATAAACTGGTGAATATAATAGAATCAGGGGCATAGAAAGGGAGTGGACTGACAATTCTCAGGGAAAGGGGTGTGGGGGGTGTGGGAAGTGACTGGACAAAAATCGTATACCTATGGATGAGGACAGTGGGGTGGGGAGAGGTAAGGGCAGAGGGTGGGGTGGGAACCAGGTGGAAGGGAGCTATGGGGGGAAAAAAGAGGAACAATTATAATAATCTGAACAATATTTATTTTTTAAAATGGCAATAAATACTTATCTATCAACAACTGAATCTAAAAAACAAAATAAACAAATGAGCAGAACAAAAACAGACTCATAGATACAGAGAACATTTTGACAGTTGCCAGATGGGGGAGGGATGCTGAGGGTATGGGTGAAAAAGGTAGAGGGATTAAGTAATACAAATTGGTTGTTACAGAATGGTCATGGGATGTAAAGTACAGCATAGACAGTATAATCAATAATATTCTAATAACTATATATGGTGTCATATGGGTACTAGGTTTACCATGATGATCACTTAGTAAGTTATATAATGTCTAATCACCTGAAACTAATATATTGTAAGTGAACTGTATTTGAAAAACAAAAAATAATTAGCTGGCAAAAAAAAAACAAAAACAGAGAGAAAGAGAAATATATTTGTAAGTGGGGCTTGATGTTCTCAAAACTTCATTCCTGTGCATTTTAAGTCCCCCTTTCTTTTCCTTTCCAAGTATAAAAAGCCATTACTGAAGCCAGGGAAACTGAGTTCTAGTCCCAGTTCTGCTGCTGTGTGGTCTTGGACCACCTGTTTTCTGATAAGACCCTGACTCACTGGCTTTGGGTTTGGGTCCTATGGTGTTCCTAGTAGGGAATTTTGTTTCCCTCGAGCACCCAGAGGCAGTCAGGTTCACAGAAACTGACACCTGAGGCCCATACTTACGTGAAACTGGAGTATAAGCTCCATGCCACATAATTAAATTGCAATGAGAGGCAAGCCTAAATTGGGTCCTATCCACCCAGGATCAAGTGACCAAAGAACCCAGACCACTCATGAGAAGGCTGTTTTCGTGCCTGTAGAAGAACTATTGCTATGTGGTAAGGGCAGGGGCCTAGCTCCAGATCACCCTTCCTTCCTCCTAACTAGCTGTATGCGATGATCCACCTTGAAAAAATTACTTAACCTCTCAGGGACTCAAATTTTGAAGTTGTTGGGGGGATAGTACAACTATGCCATGGGTGTCGAGTGCTTAGAACAACTTCCAGCACAAAGGAAGCTTTTCTGTGAGTACTAATGGACAAAATTGCCAGGTATGGAGAGTCCAAAAAAACTTTCTCTGGCCCAAGCAGCTCACACTCTTGATTGGAACTGGGCCCTCCTGAGGATCGATAAACACAAAGGGAGTGGGCTCAAATGCCCCCTTTTCCGGGACTCCCTCCTGGCCACACAGTTTTACTGTAACATCAAGGCTTTGAACACTCAGATTAACTCAGCTGATTAGGTGGCACCTTTCTTTGTTTACATTTAGTCCCAGATTATACTTTGAGGCACCAGGGAGTAGGGACTGGGGTTTGTTTTATCTTAAACCCCCACTGATTAGCATAGTGCCTGTAGGGTATTCCATAAATGTTTCATAAATGCATGAGTTTCATTTATTTGTGTTCCAAGTTGCCTTGGCAGCAATCTACGGCACATTTTGTGGGTGGGTTACACCTGCAGAGAGCCCATCTCATCAACTACTTTCCCCCAAATTTCCCAGTGACTGACATTTCCATGACCTCTTTCTAGAATCTGGAAGCCATTTTCCAAAGCGCACTACTGAGAGAAGGCCCTTGCCCAGAAGGGTGTGTACTCTGGTGTGTGTGTGGAGGGGTGTCTTTCCTTTCCTCAAACCCTAATCAAATGCTTCTAGTTTTTCAAGGATAAATGTCTCTTCCTTCTTGCATTTCTTTTTATTTAACAGTCTACTTCAAACCTCAACCTAGAAATGGGAAGTTTAAGCAAAACACGGTCGATGTCTTTAGTTAAGGCCCTCAGAGAGGTAAGACATTCAAGAAATTATCCAGGAGTCGGGAGCAGAGAGAGTCATTAGACTTGGAAAGGTGCTCGATCCCAGCACAGGGGCTCCTCTTTGTTGGCAGACTGGCCTGTGGGCCAGCGAGCTCCTGAGGGGGACGACCAACAGCATCCTGCTCCATGGATCCAGGACCCAGCCCAGTGGCCAGTTGGAAGAGCTTATGAATTGAGTTAAATTGGAATTCCCAATGAATAAAATAAAGTCACAGCAGCTTGGTTCATAGAAAGGGGCTCAATGTCCCTTTTCAAGTGAAGCCAGTAAATGAAAGGCAGCGAGGCACCATGATTTGGGGTTCGGAATCTGGGATTCAGAGTCAGGTAATCCTGCGATCAAATCCAGCTTTGCTTGCTTCTTTCAGAGTGCCGGAAACCTCTCCTCGGTAGGACCTACCTTACGGGATTGTTAGGAGAACGGCAGTAAGTCCTGCATGTGAAGTCTGCGTTAGAAACTGCTAGCGTATACTCAACATTACCTTGGGCCAGAAAGCATTCTGGGGCTTTCTCAATCAACCCTCCTACAACCTGAAGAGGAAGGTGTGTCTTCTTTTTTTGGCTTTTCGTTTGTTTGTTTTACAGCTTACACAGACCATGCTTTATTTACTTGATTGAAAGCCCTGGTACATAAAATGTTTTGCGCAGTTGTTCTCGGCTTTGTTTACACTGACTTCAATGGGCTCAAGACTCTGCTCAGTTACTGCTGTTGCCAATTGGTTCCTTTTCTTTCAGGACCAAGGTGGGTGCCTTCATATAAAATCTTATTTTTCATTCCTTATGTGGTCAATCTTTCCTGGATTCTTAGCTTTGCATACTTATACCTACAGGGAACCAGCATCCTAACGTCACTAAAATAAACCCTACTCTGACATCACATAATCTATTTCTACCTTCCTCTTCAGGGGCTCCTGCTCCTTGGTCCTGGGATCGAGTGGGTACCTCCAGCCCTGCTCTCAGGAAGGTGCTTTTAGCCACCCCACTTACAGAGGAAGCTGTTGGAGAACAGAGAACTGATCACTCAAGTTCACACAGCCTGTGAGAGGTGGTGCCGGGACTCACACAGTCCATGGTCTCGATAATGAAGGGGAAGCTGTGGAGAGCCACATGTGCTGCTCAGTACTCAGCGAAGGCATGCTATTGTTATTGCTATTGTTACTGTTATTGTCGTGTCTGAGGAGCAGAGAACCCGAGTTCCCACAGCTGCTCCACAACAGAGCAGGACCCACAGGTGGCCTCGGCATTCAGACCTGGGCCACATGGCTTCTTTCTCCGCTGCCTTCTCCAGGCCTACCCTGGGCAGCCACACCCAGTGTTCTCACCACACCCTGGTGCTCTTGCCACCCAGAGGTTCTGGCCACACCCTGCCTGCTCCCGGAAGGTATACGGCCACAGGAGAAGGGCAGCATTGTTGCGCCTGCGGTCTTGGCCTTGGAGGCCGAGTGCTTTGGCTTACAAATGCCACAATTCAACAAACAGCAAAAGTCAGAATTGAGGCCCTCTTGAACTTCAACTGACCTCAACTCCAAGCCGGTTCGTTCCAAGGATAAATGCCCAGGGACCTGATTCCAGGAGAGGAAACTTCCGCATGGCATCTAGTTAACTGCCTTGAAGGAGAGAGATTTTGTTCGTACGGGGTGAGTGGAAGGGGGCATCCTGTTCTCCAGGGAGAGACAGACGTTGGCCAGTGTCATCCAGAGTGGGGTAACTTGCCCTGGTACAAATAACGATTGCAATAGTGAGAGAGTGAAGGATTCCTCTCCACAGAGGGCTGGCCAAGCCCCACTAAGTGCCCTCTGAGTACCAAGCACTGTGCTTAAAGCTGTACATGAGTTAAATCACTGTCTGTGCTCCATGACCTCACGAGGGGGGGTTTACTATCTCCATTTCCCACATGAGAACCTGTGCCTGGGCAGCTCAGCCCATGAGGCAGGACTAGAATCTGAATCCAAGCAACCTTCGATAGTCCCTCCCTCTCTGTTTTCCCTCTCACTGAATTTTGAATCAGATTTCTTCTACTAAAGCATATACAGCAAAGAGGTCACTGGAGAGGCTGCTGAGGGTGCCCTGAGCTTGCTGGCTCCTCAGGGCAGCTGGGGAATGGATCGTACATTGGAGAATCTTGCGCTGCCCGGCAGTCAGCTCCGTTGCTGCTCCTGGTGTGAGAGGCCCTGTGAAGTTAGGCCCCTTGCCCAGTCTTTATGGCAGAGCTTTACAAGGGCAGTGCGGAGGGAGGAGCCGGAGGCCCTCACGGAGCTGCTCTCCTCTGGCCACCGTGAAGGTGCAAACCCTCCCAAACTTGGTGTACATTTCTCTCTATGGTGCAGGTTGAGGTCTGGCCTTCTGGGTTGCTCCCCTGAGCTAATGTCCTGCAAAGACTGTGACAAAGGTCTCTCGAGAGGAAACCCGTAAGCACTCATTCCAGTGAGTACAGCATGGATCCGTAACCTTATAAGCCAGGTGGAAGGACTGGTCTGTTCCAGGCCACCCTGAGAGCTGGGGCTAGTCTGAGTGTGGTCACAAAAAGCCCTGCCTCTGATGTCTTTGTGGTTTATCTGGAGTCAGGAAGGGCTGCTATAAGCTTGGGGCCTAAGCAAGTTTATTGGGATCATGGTTATCAATATCCATTGCAGGTCCTCCAAGTAATGTACTGGATCATTCCCTTGACTATTTCCATGTACTGGTATTTGTGAGTCCTTTGATTAGTACCCTATAACTACTTCAAAAATGATGGAAGTTTCAAGCTCAGGGCTTTTCCTAACGAAGGTCAGGCGTTCTGGATCTAAGCAGCCCAGGCATCTGTGGTTAAGAGAGAACCCAGAAAAGGGGGACTATGAGCACCCCCTGCTGAGAAGGAGACCCAGAGGCTTGGGGGCCACGAGTTCAGAGCCAGGGGTCTTTTGAGGGTTCTTGGAACATGTCCTGTTCCTCTCCGTTGGCTCTTCCAGGACTCAGTTGCATAAGAGTTCAAAGCAACATGTCTCAGTGGTAAAGAGGACGAACTCGAGAGCCAGACTGCCTGTGTTCAAATCCTGTCTCTGCCACTGCTGTGTGATAGGTCATTAAACCTCTCTGTGCCTCACCTTCCTCACCGGTAACATCAGGATGATAATATTAGAACCTACCTCATAGAGCAGTTGTGAGACATAAATGAAGCAATACATAAATGAATACGAGTCAATGAGTACTATAATTGTTAATTATATGTTACATAATTATATATGTGTTGGTTAATGCTATCATTGCCAGCATTGTTATTCTCATTGCCATTATTAATAAAACCTAAGAAAAAGTTTCCTCCTTCCTTCTCAACTTTAAGGGTCACTCGTGGCCATAAAAAATCCTAGCAGTTTGGGAGTCATTAACGACAGATACCACCAGGAAGGGGTAGGGTGGAGATAACAATGTAAAAAAATATATCCCCCATCGCCCCCCTCGGTAAATATTCAGTTACTATCAGTCATTCACACTTCGGCATGTATCACAGGGACACATCATTCTAGGCACCAAAGGAAAGAAAGAAATCCTTAACAACGTTTCAATAATAAAGCTTTCTCAAAGGAAAAAAGTAGAATAATTTTGTATGAGCCAGGCACCTCCAAAGTTTATTGGGTCTATTGGCTTTCTATGATAGCAAAGTAAGCAGCCATAGGCTGTCTTATACTTCTGCTTTGGGGGAAAGTTAATAAAAGTTGGTGTCTGAGGTAGCGACAGGTAACTATCAACTGAACAATTAGATTTTTTGGAAATTTGGAAATTATACACGTCTATGTATTTATGCTTTGTGTGTATATGTATGTATGAAAACACATATACCTATATAGTACATTTTAAGGCGCATATATGTGTGTGTGTGTGTGGGTGTGGGTGTATATATCTTTAAGACCATACATACATCAGCCACAATGCCTTACATTAGATGTTTATGACCCTTTAAGTGCATTGTTGGTGGTCATGGGGAGGGAGCTAGGCATGAAAGAGGTTTGGATAGCTTTGGGGCTACGTGGAAGTTTGGAAGTTGAACAGAGCGGTGCTTCGAGAGGGAGGTGCTGGTGGCAGTAGTGCTAGTGATGATGTATCTAAGTGATGCAGTCAACGAGTGGAAGACCCCAATAGTTTGATTTCAGGGGTATCTGGTAATTGTGGTAAAAACAGCTTTGTCATCCTTTTGCCTGAAAAAACTTGTCTTTGGCATCACTACTTGGGGAACGCCTTTCGTGAGCCCCCACAGCACCCTGCATTGGCCCCTGCACTTGTCACTCTCTTCTCTGACCTTTCCTTAGAATGGGTGCTTCATGGGGATGAGGGTATGCCTTTCCTTTCACTTCTGTATTTCCAGCACAGAGTTGGCATGCAACACATACTTGTGTTGCACAGATGAATGGAGAAGCAGATGGGCACATGTGTCAATAGATGAATGAATGAGTAAATGAGTAAGAGAAGCAGAGGGCTATGAGCCTGAAACCGAGAATTATTCCTATCTGAGGAGTTCCAGAGAGGCAGAGCAGGAGCCTGGGGTCTAATATCTACTGTCGTTTGCCTCTTGGTAGAAAGAAGGATTGATGGCAGCAGCAGTTTGCCACAGGCCAAGTACATAATTTAGTGTTCTGGGTCAGGAAGGCTTTTTCCTGAGACTGAAGAATCTCCTAGCTGACAAGCTATTTTCCAAAGCAACCAAAACCAGGTGGGAAGTCATTCTGGATGAAGCTACCTTGTGGCAATTTGGGGAGGAAAACACAATACTATCAACACCTAGAATCTGCAGTTAGAGCATTTTTAGATACCCTGTATAGTTCAGACTGCACTGTGAGCCTTGTAAAGTAGGCATGATTATTCTACAGATAAGAAAATTGCATCTCAAAGCAGTTGGATGACCTGCCCGAAGTGACATTGCTGGTAAGTAGCTGAGCCAGGATTCAACCCCAGCTCTATTGGTTCCGGCATTCGCCTGCAGCTATTTGGGAAAATGGGGATGATGGAGATGAAGACAGTGAGAGAAATCTATCTGTTGGTTAAGGTAGCACTCACTGCTGTACCATTTTCCCATGATCATCATTCCATCAACAACTTCCTTTCTCCCTCATATAGGCTCTAAAATGGATTTCCTGACGGACAGCTGGCTCTCCTCCAAGCAGGGATTCAGGACCCTATGCTCCTTCCATCTTGTGGTTCCACCACCTTCAGTGTGTGGCCTGCAGCTGCCATGCCCATCTGCATCAAGCTGGCAGTAAGGGAAAGAGCATGGAGGGTGGGAGGTCTTATAGGTCAAACTTGGAAGTGGCACGCAGCCCTTCCAATCATAGTCCTTTGGCTAGAGTTCAGTTATTTCGTCAATGCAGCAAGGGAGGCTGCAAAATGTAGTTTAGCTCTAAGCCCAGGGGGAAAAAAAAGGGGAAATGAGTTTGGTAGAGCTGGGGAGTCCCTGCCACAACCCATCTTCAACCACTAGGAACATGAGATCCCAGGACAGATCAAAAGGTCGCACCAGATCGCCACTGGAGACATTAGCTCTCAGGCAAGCTTGCAGGAAGCCACACTTTCAGCTGCACCTCAAGCTGCCCTTCTGTGATAGCCTTGATGGTTTTGTTCTCTTCTTTGAGGAACTACAATCCAATTTCAACTTTTCCAGTCCCAGGACCTCCAGACCCATTGGTTAGAGGTAGGTACATGCTCCAGGTGGGCCCAATCATATTTCCTCCTCTCCTCAGAATCAGGGGTTGGGTATAGGAAGGCCATGTGATCTAAGGAGATCCTATTAGCATCTTTCCCTAACCAACTAAGAAGGCTCTTACTTCTCCAGTTATAAGGCAGTGAGGATGGAAGTATGGAGTGGTCTAGCATCATGCCTGCAGCCTTATGGAGACAGCCAGCAGAATGCAGGCAGCATGCAGAAAAGAGCAGAGGAAGAGAGAGAGATCTGACAGCTTACAAGTCCCTGGATCCTTAAGGCTATTCCTTCCCTGCCATTTCAGTATTTTGATTATATAAGCCCATACAGTCTCTCTTTGCTTAATGTAGTTTAAGTGTGCAATACAAAAAAATCACAAGGTCTCATTTTGTGCTCAAAATGAGAAATTATGCACGCCTCCCAAAATTAAAAAAAAGAAATCAAGAATTGCTCAATCCAAAAACTAACTGATCCGACAAGTGAATTGCAAGCTGTCACTTTGGTTCTGAAACAGAAATTCCACCCTGCCCGGATGGCTCAGTGGGTTGGAACATCGTCCCATACACCAAAAGGTGGCAGGTTTGATTCCCAGTCAGGGCACATAATGTAGGTTGCAGGTTCACTCCCCAGTCAAGGTGCCTACAGGAGGCAACCAAGTGATGTTTCTCCATCACATCAATATTTCTCTCTCCCTCTCCATCTCTCCCTCCCTCCATCCATCCATCCCTCTCTCCCACCCTCTCACCCTCTCACCCTCTCTTCCTCTCTCTCTAAAAATTAATTAAAATATATCCTTGGGTGAGGATTTTTTTAGAAGAAAAAATAAATTCTCTCTCTCTCTCTCTCTCATCTCATGAACTATACTGTTTTCCACATCGCTCAGAACTTCATCAAGTGATTTTGATGACAATTGCACAGTTATTAGAGTTTAAAATAATTTTTTTCAAATACATATTATTGATTTTTTACAGAGAGGAAGGGAGAGGGATAGAGAGTTAGAAACATCAATGAGAGAGAAACATCGATCAGCTGCCTCCTGCACACTCCCTACCGGGTATGTGCCCACAACCAAGGTACATGCCCTTGACCGGAATCGAACCTGGGACCCCCCAATCCGCAGGCCGACGCTCTATCCACTGAGCCAAACCAGTTAGGGCAGAATTTAAAATACTTTTTAACATGTCCTGTGACCATATCATCTGAGCATTGATAATGTAGTAGTGCAGAAAAGCACCAAGAGCAATGCATTTATTTCAGATTTTAGGTGTCATAAAATGGTTCTGACGAAGACTTAACAGCCATTATGATATAATATGCTTGCATTTTAGCAGATTTATTTCTGCAAAGTATCAGAGATCATGCTGAGCAAATGAAAAGCACCATTAAAAGGAAGTTACACACCAGTGGATGTGGATTTATGTGCTCTGGGAACGTGCTCTACCATACTTGAAATTTATTAATGTGAGAACGTTTGTTTTGACTTTCATGAGTCTTGAATAATGCAAAGTCTTTAGGAATGCATCTACTGCATAGAATGCACACACACTAAAGAAAGCATCCCAGGAAGTTAAATATCCAATGTACTTGGTAGCTATATTTTTCATTATGATTTATAATTGAAAGTTTAATTTATACATCAGTCTTTACTGAGCTTGATTATCATGAGTCACCTCTGGAAATACTGAGGAAAATAACTTTCCTAATTTGTATGCTGAGGGCATGCCATTTTACTGTGGCAATGCAGTCCATTACAGCATCCGATATACCCAGATAGACCTCAATTCCATCTCTCCATTTTTGCCACAGAGCCAGGGTTTTGAGAGGTAAATGGAAGATGTACAGTGGCATACAATATTTAGCCTGTAATAGTAGCTTACATTTATTAGTTGCTTTTAGTATGTAAGGCAAAAATTTAAATACTTAATATATATATTATATATATATAATTTCACTTTATTGACCCAACCATCCATGTGTTGAATAATTTTTTCAGGTCATTAATTAGAATGGCAGAGATGGTTGTTTCAATGTCTATAATTTACTTTTAAATACTTCCATATATACGGTGTAGTATATGTATTAGTGTGGTTAAGAAACAGCTCAGGCTGTCTATTCAATGAAGAATCCACAGTCTTGTGTGTGTATACATACACCACAGCTTCCAATTAGCTTTTTAGTGCTTCACTCTTAAATATAAGATGGTTGTTAAGGATGAACAAATATCTGAAAATACATTTTAATTTTAAAAACTGAGATCAAAACAATACTTTTTAAAAAGTTTGATAAAAAAGAGAAATAACTAAGGAGCAGAAAAAAAACTTCAAAAAGTTATAATGACTATGCTCTGAGGAAAAAATAGAAAAAATTAGGAACTTATATAAAAGCTCATTGAAAGACCAAAAATTGAGCTCTTGGAAATTAAAACTATGACAACAGATATGCAAAAATACAATAGAAAGGTTGGAAAACAAAAGGAATATCAAAGATGAAAAATAGAAAAAATTTGGAGACCAGACCAAGAATTATAATACTCAAATAATATGGGAGCTCTAGAAAAAGAGAATATGAATTCCTCAGAACTGAAGGAGATGGGTTTTCATATTGAGGGGCCTCACTGAGTCCCCTGCATAATGGGTTTTAAAAGTCTCACATCAAGACACATCATCATAAAATTTTGTTATTCCAAGGACAAAATCAAGATTCTAAACATATCTGGGCGGGGGGGGGGGGGGGGAGGGGGGGAGGGGCGCGGGGAAATAAGCCTTTAAAAGATAAAATAGCAGACTCTCAATAGCTGCCCTGGAGTTTAGAAGAACAGTGTCTTCAAATTTTTAAGAGAAAAATATTTTTCAACTTAGAATTTTATACCTAGCCCAACTATCAAATATGTATGAGGGTGAAATAATATTTTAGACATTTATGATTTAGAAGCTCCTGAAGGATGTGCTCACTCTAAATGGAAATGTAAAGCAAGAAAGAGGATTTTATAGGAGGAAAGAAATGATCCAGTGTAAAAGAGAGCACCCAGGAATTTTAAGACTAGTCAAAGGAAATCCCAGGGTGACAGCTGTGCAGCAAGCAGAACAGTGGTGCAGAGTGCAGCAGGAGCATTCCAGCAAGGATATCTTCTGGAAAAAAAGTTTACACTATTACAACATATCAAGAGGAAATTTACATTTCTAGTGGAGGGTTTGTGTATGATTTAAGTAGTTGGGTACACAGAAAGCTAAGTATGATGTTATGATTTACAATAAGTAATATACGCCCAGCCAGCATGGCTCAGTGGTTAAGCATTCATCAATGAACCAGGAGGTCAGTCAGGGTTTGATTCCTGGTCAGGGGACATGCCCAGGTTGCAGGCTTGATCCCCAATAGGGGGTGTGCAGGAGACAGCCAATCAATGATTCTCTTTCATTATTGGTGTTTCTGCCTCTCCCTCTCCCTTCCTCTCTGAAATCAATTATCTCTATATATAAAAGACGAAGCAACCATCCACCTGTCTGACTGGTAGCTATGATGCAGACTGACTACCAGGAGGCAGATGCTCAATGCAGGAGCTGCCAAGCTGTGGTGACTTGGCAGTGGTAGTTCTCGGGTGACTCACCCTGGAACCAGAGAGGAGGGAGCCCGATTCTGGGGTGCATCACCTGAGAATTGCCCTCTTGCAATCCAGGACTCCTCTGGGGGATGTCAGAGAGCCGGTTTTGGCCCAATCCCTGCAGGCCAGGCTGAGGGACCCCACCTGCCAGAGGGACCCTGCTTACTCCGCAGATGCCCTTTGAGCCGTGACGCCACCTCAGGTACGGCTAGCTGGGGAGGGACCGTGGGAGGTTGGCTCCAGGGCATGTCCAGCCCGTCTTGCCCAGTCCTGCCCTGCCGGCCACCTTCTAATTAATTTCCTTTCCATGTGCACAAATCTGTGCACCAGGCCACTCGTCTATAATAATAAAAGCATAATATGCTAATTAGACTGGACAGCCAAATGACCTTCTGGACGTCCTTCCTGACAAAAACTGTGGTGGTGCAGGGCCGAGGTAGAGGAGGTTAGGGGCGATCAGGCAGGCAGGTGAGCAGTTAGGGGTGATCAGGCAGGCAGAGTGGTTAGGGGCAATCAGGCAGGCAGGCAGGCAAGCAGTTAAGATCCAGCGGTCCCGGATTGCAAGTCGGACATCCCCCAAGGGGTCCCGGATTGCGAGAGGGTGCAAGTGGGCTGAGGGACCCCCGCCCCCCATGCATTAATTTCATGCACCGGGCCTCTAGTGTGTGTGTGTGTGTGTGTGTGTGTGTGTGTGTGTGTGTGTGTGTATATATACTAGATTTGGTCTTTATCCCCATTCCTTGGAATTTCCTAAGTAATGAGAGTGACAAGGGTGTCTTTTGTTATGTTAATGAGGTAACTTTTGGGAAAACTCTAATTCACCTAAGGATGGGGGCTGGTTGTCAGGAACCAAAACTTTCAGTCCCATCCCCACCTTCACTCCCCTACACCCCCACACTTCCACACCCCTGATCTCTGGGAAGGGGAGAGGGCTAGAGGTTGAATGAATTGTCAATAGTCAGTGATTTAATCAGTTGTGACTATGTAATGAAGCTTTCATAAAAAAAAAAAAAAGAGAGAGAGAGAGAGAGAGAGAGGGTCCAGCAAACTTCCAGATTGATGAACATGTGGAGATTTGGGGAGAATGGCCACTCAATGGAGCATAGAAACTACATCCCCACACCTTGCCCCATGCTCTCTTCTATCTGGCTATTCCTGAGTTTTATCCTTTTATATAAACTAGTAATCTAGTAAGTACAATGTTTCTGAGTTCTGTGAACTAGTCTAGCAAGTTAATTTAACCCAAGGAAGGGGTCGTGTGAACCTGATTTATAGTCAGCCATTCAGAAGAACAGGTGACAACCAGGGCTTGCAATGGTGTCCAAAGAGGGGTGGGTAGGGGGAAGTCTTGTGGGACTGAGCCCTGTGGAATCTGATGATACCTCCACACAGATAGTGTCACAATTGAGTTGAGTTATAGGACACCCAGCTGGTGCCAAATAATTGCTTAAGATTTAGATGACACTGCTAGAAATGCTAGTGAAGATGAAAATTTCCAGATAATTGCTTGGTGGCATGGGAAAACACACTCACATTGGAATTGGTGTCAAAATCGCACTAGACAAACAAGGGAAAAAAATAAGGAGATAATGATGAACTCCAGTGAGGAAGAAAATATAGTAATAATATTTCATATGGCTCAGCTATAGGTTTTCAAGGTTACAAGAATGTATACACTAAATTTTTATCTTAAACATTTATGATAGAAAAATATTAACCAGGTGGCAGGAGAGGAAAGTGTGAGTGTGCATGTGCGTGTGTGTGTGTTAAAGAGGTACTGTAACATAATGTTTTTATAGTAGGAAGACTTATAGGTAATAACTAAAGACGTCAGATAATAACTAAAACTGAAAAGTTAATATAACAACAAAAGTGGTAGACACTGTTAAAAGTACTTTTTTCTGAATTAGTTCCCTTTAATGCTCATACCAAACTTTGAGGTTTTTAAACTCACTTTACAAATAAGAATATTAAAAACAGCAATGTGCCCTAGCCGGTTTGGCTCAGTGGATAGAGCATAGGCCTGCGGAATGAAGAGTCCCAGGTTTGATTCTGGCCAAGGGCACGTGCCTGGGTTGCAGGCTCGATCCCCAGTAGGGGGCATGCAGTACGCAGCTGATCAATGATTCTCTCCCATCATTGATGTTTCTCTCTCTCTCTCTATCCCTCTCCCTTCTTCTCTAAAATCAATAAAAATATATTTTATATATGTAATACTTTAAACAATAAATGAAATGGTAAATTAATAAATGGTAAATGAAAAAATATGGTAAATATATATATATATTTTTAAAAAAATAGCAATGTATCATATAATTTAGAAATATGGAGACAAACTCCATAAGAAACAGCTTTAAGAAAGAGGAGTAATTGCCCCTATGGAGAGGAAGTTGGGAATGGAAAAGGTGGGCGAGACTGGTGGTTTTCAATAGAAGCCTTATAAAACCATTCGACTTGTTAACCTTTGTACCTGCCGAACGTTGATGAAACTAAAAAACCAGCTAACAAATGCATATTCACCATATATTACTTTTAATTCATAAAGAGAATCTACCTGTTATAATCATTTCAATGTGGGAAAAAACTCACAGAAAATGGCTCTCAGGCTTTCCTTTTGCCAGCCTAGGCTTTGGACGATACACTTCCCTGGCCTGCAGATCCCCAGCCCAACAAAGCTGCCATCACATCCCTTTTCATGGAGGTTGGGAGGGTCTGTGGCATAGACTGACAACCACTGTTCTTCCAAGACGTTTAGCAAGTGTGTGTGCACATACCCACATGCATACAACTCAGATTAAAGACAACTTAAACCACAAACATCAGTAATCATCATCACACTTGTTTTTAATATGAAAGCCCTGTGCAATCACTTTCCGTCCAAATAATCACTCTGGGAACTATGTGGTCTCCTGCTGTATTTTCTGAGGAGACATCTATTAAACAAATAGACATCTATTAAACAAATAGACATAACAATAAACCCAATTACAACATCTAGTTTTAATTAAAACACAAAATTAAACATCACATTTATCTTCGCCAGCTCTAAGGATGATGATCCTACTGATATTTTTATGGAAAACAGTTGCTAGCTAATAAATGCTAGAGAGAGAAACAAAGAATAATGAATGCTTAATTCATTATTCAAACTGCCCTGGAGTCCTTAGGCCTAAGCCATTCTTCCAGTTTTGGCTGAAGTTTTTCACTGCCAATCAAGGCAAAAACAGAAGACTCCTTAAATTGTGTTAGAAACAGATCAGCTCCCAGATAACATGCTTCCACCAAAGGAAGGAAGGAAAGAAAGAATTTGTCCTGAGGTAAATTAACCCTTGATGAACTTGGTCGAACTTTACCCTCCAGCTCCAATGCAGAGAAGCAAAGATTGAAAATCACACCCATGACTGCACAGTGGACTTGAGAAGATGCTGGGGAGAGAGAAGGAGGAATCCCTAGGCTCCTAAACCAATATGACCATATTTAAATGAACCTTATTTTTATAGCCTTTAGTTTTTAGAGCAGTTTTAGGTTCAGAGCAAATTTGAGTTGAAAGAAAAAAATAACTGAATAGCAAGTACAGTGATTTCCCATATACCCCCTGTGCCCACACAAGCACAGCCCCCCACCCCAACCCCCTTTTTCCCCACAGTGGCAAATACGTTACAACCCATGAACTAAGCCTATGATTTCCATTATCCTTCACTCTCAGTGCTGTGTATTCTATGGGTTTGGACAAATGTATGACTCCATGTATCCACCATTACAGCATCATACTGAATAGCCTGTGTCCTAAAAATCCCCTGTGCTCTGCCTATTCATCCCCTCTCCCGGGACCCCTGGCAACAGAGGGTGTATTTTACTTTTTCAAGTTTCACCTTTGCCAGAATGTCATCATTAGTCATGATCACACAATCTATAAGCTTTTCAGATTGGCTTCTTTCATTTAGTAATATGCATTTCAGTTTCTTTCATGGCTTGATAGAAACTTGCTTTTAAAAAGAATCAGTATATCGCCCTAGCCTGTTCGGCTCAGTGGATAGAGCATCAGCCTGCAGACTGGAGGGTCCCAAGTTCAATTTTGGTCAAGGGCACATGCCCAGGTTGCAGGCTCAATCCCCAATAGGGGCATGCAGGAGGCAGCTGATCAATGATTCTCTCTCATCATTGATTTATCTCTCTCTCCCTCTCCCTTCCTCTCTGAAATTAATAAAAATAATTTTTAAAAAATCAATATATTTACTATAGAAAAGTAGATATTTATATTTAAAACATTAGCAAGCCCAGTGAGTGTGGCTCAGTGATTGAGCATGGACCTACGAACCAGGAGGTCGCTGTTCCTGGTTAGGGTACAGGCCCGATTTCCAGCTCCATCCCCAGTGTGGGGCTTACAGGAGGCAGAGGATCAATGATTCTCTCTCACCATTGATGTTTCTATCTCTCTCCCCACTCCCTTCCTCTCTGAAATTATATATATACTAGAGGCCTGGTGCACGAAATTTGTGCACGGGGTGTGTGTCCCTCAGCCCAGTCTGCACCCTCTCCAATCTGGGATCCCTCTCACAATCCAGGACTGCTGGCTCCCAACTGCTTACCTGCCTGCCTTCCTGATTGCCCCTAACCGCTTCTGGCTGCCAGCCTGATCACCCCCTAACCATTCCCCTGCCAGCCTGATTGATGCCTGACTGCTCCCCTGCCAGCCCTATTGCCCCTAACTGCCCTCCCTGCTGGGCTGGTCCCCCCCCCAACTGCCCTCCCCTGCAGGCCTGGTCCCCCCCCTAATTTCCTCTCCTGAGGGCCTGGTCACCCCCAACTTCCCTCTCCTGCAGGCCTGGTCCCCCCGAACTGCTCTCCCCTGCAGGCCTGGTCCCCCCCAACTGCCCTTCCCTGCATGCCCGGTTGCCTCCAACTTCCCTCTGCCAGCCTGGTCACACTTAACTGCCCTCCCCTGCAGGCTTGATGCCCCCAACTGCCCTCCCTTGCAGGCCTGGTCCCTCCCAACTGCCCTCCCCTGCTGGCCATCTTATGGTGGCCATCCTGTGTCCACATGGGGGCAGCCATCTTGTGTGTTGGAGTGATGGTCAATTTGCATATTACTCTTTTATTAGTTAGGATAAACTTTAGGGAAATGTGACCAATTTCCTAGAATAGCTTTTCTCTTTCCCATATTGTAAGGGTCAGGGACTTGATAGAAGCCTTGGCCAACCATTCACTAACGTGTTTAGTATCTATTACTGACCAATGTTCTAACTAGGATGTCTGCACAACAAAGAACCCCAATACTTAGTGGTGCAGTACAAACATTTATTTATCATGCTCAGATTCTGTGGGTAACAGTTTGGGGTACCTTGTCTCTGCCTACAATGCCTGAGGCCTCAGCTGTTAGAGGTGAAGGCTGGAGGAAGGAATTGTCTGTCGGCTCCTTCACTCACCTGCTTGGGTGAAGCTGGATGTCAGCTGGGGGCATCTGGGGGCTGATATCAAGGGTGAATGTCCTGTGAAAATCAATAAACGGAGACCTCATTAAAAATGGCTCAGGAGGCTAGAAGACGAATTTTCACACAGGTTCCTTTAACACACACTACTGGCCCCAACAGGAAAAAAACGTACCTTGCATTCCCACAGGAAGTGACACTGCTTTCGTACCATACAAGGAGGAAAAAAGGACTCCTCCTTGCACGGTAACAGCCCAGCCAATGGGAGGCTGCTCGTAGCTCAGCCAATGAAAAGTCACCACACTGTTTGGAACTTTCAATTTCCTCCAATGGACTCTTGACTTTCAATAGTCCCTCCCACACCCGTAAAAGATCGTTCCCTTCCTTTGTTTTTCTGGAGGGCCACCATTAGACCGCATGTCCTGAATTAAAATTCTTGGTTGTTTCTGAATAAACCCATTTTGCTGGGAAAATATCTGGCTGTCTGTTTGTTTAAGGTCAGCAGTCCCAAGAGAGAGCATCAGGCAGAAGCCTTGTGACTTTTTATAATCTGGCCTTGGCGTCCAGCATTCTGCCGCGTTGTGTTTATTGAAGCAGTCACCAAGTTTGCCCTTCCTCTACCCAGGATCTCAGGGGAGGGGAAACAGATTCTGCCTCCTGATGGGGAGTGGAAAGTTTTGGGAGAGCACTTGAAACTGGGAATATTGCTGTCGCTATTTTTGGAGAACACAATCACCTTCGTGTGGCAGGGACTTTGCTAGGTCTTGGGGACTCCTAGTGACAAGCCTGGTTTCTGACCTCAAAACCAGAGAAAGGGCACATGAAGATTGGGTGATCAGGCAATAGCACTATAATTTTAAGTTCTAGGGTAGTGAAAACAAGGGTGCTTTGGAAAATATAGAAATGGCATCATGACCCAACTTTGGTGCTCGAAAAATTGGTGCAGAATTGTATGCAAAATCTCATCTGCGTATGTGAAAGTAGAGATGTAGATCTGAGGGATCCCACTGCAATACAGGCTACAGGGCTACCTCCTGAAGGCATCAGCACAGAACGGGTGGGAACTCACCTCCCACAAGGGTCATCACAAGTCTTCCTCCGTCTCCTTGAGAAAGACATGATGCTAGCAAGAACCTTTCACTCTTCTGACAAGATGACAATATGGACCAAACCAGTGCAGAGGCAGTGGCTCTGACCTCTGGAGTCAACTGGAATTGTTGACAGAGTTAGCATGTTCCAGAAACAGGCTCCGCAGAATTAACTGCTCAACCAGGTTGTGCTGAAAATGGTCTGAGGTCAAAGACAACAGAAGTGAATGTGAGCCAAATTGCTCGATAAATATATCCATTTATTTTTCTCCTACCTGTTCCAGGCTTCAGAGAGGACTCAGGAGAGCACTATTGGGGGGAAATGGTCTAGTTTGCAATAAATAAATAAATAAATAAAATAAAATCATGTCACAGAAAGGGAACGAAAAGCCAGAGAGATTTAAGTGACTCACTCAAGACGACCCAAACCCAATGTTGGTTTTGTTGTTGCTGTTGTTTGCTTGTTCTGCTTTTATACTATGTAAAGCACTAAAAACCTTCCTTTGAAAGGTGTCAACAGATGTCCAATTTGTAGTGAGGTTTTGGAAGATTATCCCTAAATAAATCAGTTCCCTAATTCATTAATTAACATTTGGGATGCCACAGAGAGAAACAGGTGGGTTCCCTTACTTCTGAATCATTACCACCCCACAGATGGAGACACAGCCTGCCCCCCTCTCTCCCCCACTGCTCTGAAGTATGCTCAATTCTGTCAGGCCTGAGAGAGGCAAGTGAGGCTGAATGAATGATATAGCCTTTTAATTTGCTTTTAATTATTGTGGCCTGGTAACCCTTCCAAAGACCCTTCACCAAAAGTAGTTTTATTTTTCCCTTATTAACATCATTCACTAGACTGGAAAAAGAATTCCCATCCCTCAAGACCTCTCACTTTCATTCTTCTAATTCCTTTTTTTTTCACCCCCCAGCACCAGGAAAGTAATGTGTGTAAAATCAGAGCCAAGTATATTGTGGTTTCAAACACAAGTCTATTTGGAGCAGAAGCGGTGGGATTGTGGCATTTCGGCCTCAGGGGATGGCCCCAATGGCCTCAGTCTGTGAAAGGGAGGGGCCTGAATGGCCCTTTGATTAAGCCCAAGCCTGGGGGTGGAAGGTGGAGAAGGGGCAGGCCTGTCATTTGACACTCTCTGTTGGGCTTGGGCCTGGGCCTCTTTCCCTATTCGGGCCTCCCTGGAGCCTCTGGGAGGATGCCCTGACTTGGCTAGTGCAGCAATGCCCGAAATTCCTTGCTCCTGGGGAAGTATACCAGCAATCCCAAGGGTTTGTGAATGCCATTTGCTTTGAGAGAGCTGCTCTTCATAAAGTTTCCAACACACACACACACACACACTTTGCTCTGATTTAATAGGGCCTTAACTATGTGTTTGCCAGTTGATTTTTAAAGTATTTATTGTTTTTGTTGTTTGCATGGGAAACCTAAGAGCAGAGTCTGGCAAATGAATAGAATTAATGCAAGAGGTTAATAAGGGTTAAGAGGCAAATATAGTGTTGCGGTTATAGTCCTGGATATTAGACTATGAGTTAGGATCCTGGCTCCACCACTTATGATGGTGGACAATTTACTTAACCTCTCTGAACTTCTCTGGGCTTCAGTCCCCTCATCTATAAATAGTTACAATAACAATACCTCCTTCATAGAGTCATCGTGAGATTGCATGCATTCCATTGATATAAAATGCTGGCACATGATGACGATGACGTAAGTGTTAGCTATTTATAATACATACAGGCTCCTGGATTCGAGATCAATAAGCAAAAAATTGATATGTTTTATACACTGCCCAAAATAGTTAAAAGATGTAATTTTCCTTTTATTTTTTTTCACTTCTTTACTGGTTTTTAAAATGTATCCTTATTGTTGAAAGTATTACAGATGTCTCCTCCCCCTGCCCCCATTGACCTCCTCCACCCCGTACCTGCCCAAATCCAGGCCTTCACCATACTATTGTCTGTATCCATGGGTTATGCATATCTATATAATAAAAGCCTAAGCGACCATTATAGCAGAACAACCGGTCTCTATGATGCTCACTGACCAATAAGGGGCAGACGCTCAATGCAGGAGCTGCCCTCTGGTGGTCAGTGCACTCCCACAGGGGAAGTGCCGCTCAGCCAGAAGCCAGGCTCATGGCTGGCGAGTGCAGTGGCAGTGGCAGGAGCCTCTCCTGCCTCCACTTCAGCGCTAAGGAGCAGCGAGCCAAGTGGTAAGGAGCAGTGAGCAGGCAGGCGGTAAGGAGCAAAGGGTCCGGGACTGTGAGAGGAATGTCCACGTGCCAGCTTAGGCCCACCCTCCGGCAGGCGGACATCCCCTAAGGGCTCCCAGACTATGAGAGGGCGTAGGCCAGGCTGAGGGATGCCCTTCCCCAGTGCATGAATTTCATGCACCAGGCCTCTCGTATGCATATAAGTTCTCTGGTTATCTCTCGCCACCCACCCACTGCTGCCTTCCTTCTGAGATTCATCAGTCTGTTCCATGCTTCTGTGTTTCTGGATCTATTTTGTTCATCAACTTATTTTGTTCATTAGATCCCACATATGAGTGAGATCATATGATACTTGTCTTTCTCTGACTGGCTTATTTTGCTTAGCATAATACCCTCCAGGTCCCTCCTTGCTGTGTCAAAGGGTAAGAGATCCTTCTTTTTTATAGCTGCATAGTATTTCATGATGTAAATGTACCACTCATTTGGCACTCTCTGTTGGGCTTGGGCCTGGGCCTCATTCCCTATTCGGGCCTCCCTGGAGCCTGTGGGCCTCTCTGAGCTTTTTTATCCACGAATCTACTGATGGGTACTTGGGTTGTTCCAGATAAAAGATGTAATTTTTTTTAAAAGATCACATTTATATAATATATAACAGCATTAAAATAAAATGTCTAGGAATAAATCTAATAAATGATGTGTATAACCTTTAAGAAGAAAATCATAATATTTTTATTGAATGTAAGTAAAGATGGCCTAAATATATGAAGAGATATTCCACGTTCATGGACAGAAAGATTCATTATCCTGAATGCCTCCCCCCCCCCCCATATTAATTTTTAATTTAAAGAAATTCCAAGCAAAATAGTGATTGATATTTTTAGCATGTATATGTGGAACTTGACAAGTTGATTCTAAATGAAGATTAAAGAGCACATAATTGAGAAGATCAGTACCAGCATGAAGGTTGATGAGTGGGATAATGAAACAGATAGAGACTCCAGGAGAACACTCTGCATTTATGGAAATTTGATATATGACAAAGGTGGCATTACAGATCAGTGGGAATAGGATGAATTATGAAAAAAAGAGAGAGGAAAAAAAACACCAAAAACCAATGCTGGGGCAATTGGTCAGCCATTAGCAAAACCTCAAAATTGGATCCCTGATTCTCACAGCAATGCCTTCCTATGGTGACTTCGAATGCCTGCTGTAGAGTAGGTAGTATACCATATCTTCACACAATTGAGTTTGAGCTTGACCTGGGGACTTGCTTTGGTCAACAGAATGTAGAAGAACATACATGATACTCAACCAGAGATTTTAAATGTGCTTTTGTGGTTTACTTTGCCTTCTTACCAAGTCCCCAGGTCAAGCTCAATCTATAATAAGAAGAACATGCTGTGAGTAGTTGCTGCTGTCTTTCAATGAGAGGTACCTGGAGCAGACCTACCACACCCAAATAGAGCCACCGGCTGAGTAACAGGTCTGTGAATTAGGAAAATAAAAGTTTGTTTGTATTAACCACTTAGATTTTGAGGTATGTTTTCTTAAAGATATTTTTATTGATTTCAGAGAGGAAGGAAGAGGGAGAAGGAAATAGAAACATCAATGATGAAAGAGAATCATTGATCGGCTGCTTCCTGCACACCCCACACTGGCAATTGAGCTGCAACCCGGGCATGTGCCCTAACTGGGAATCGAACTGGGATCTTCTGGTTCATAGGTCGATACTCAACCACTGAGCCATGCCAGCTGGGCAAGGGTTGTTTTTACACAACACTAGAGGCCCAGTGTATGAATTCATGCACAGGTGGGGTCCCTCGGGGTGGCTTGAGGGGGATTGGGTCCAAGCTCGTGCCCCCAGCCTTGAAGTCCCACAGCCCCCACCTGGCACCCCGCTGTGGCCTGGTGCCGCTCCCTCATCTGCTCCACGGTCCCGCCTATGGGGCAATTGATCTGGGCTGTGGCTGTCCCCCTTCACCCTCCTCCCCGGCCTGGCTCCCTCAGTGCCTGGGAGCTGAGCAGCAGCCCCACCCCCTGCCATGCAGCTGGTCTGTCTGTGGGGCAATCAGCATTGTGATCAGGCCCCCGCTCACACCTTCCTTGGCCTGGCACCACCCACTGACCTGCTCCACCATCCCACCACGGTCCAGCTCTCATTGGGGCCCATGGGGGCGACAGCACCTCCACTGCCACCTGCTGCAAGTGCTGCTTCACCAACACCCACCATGTTCTGCACTGCCCCCTAGTGGTCAGTGCACGTCATAATGAGTGGTCCAATTCCTGGTTGAACTCCCAGTCAAACAATTTGCATATTAGGCTTTTATTATATAAGATATTCTAGCAATAGCTGACGAGCATATTAGCATAACCAAAAGATTTTTTTTTTTTAAAGAATGTTGGGGGCTCACAGAAATCCAGAAGAGGCGGAGGCTTGGAAACAGGCAGGAACTAGGATATTTCTGGAGGATAGGATTCAAAGACCACTGAGAAATCTAAAAGCAGACTGCCGAAGGTCAGGGCATCACTTCTGGGATGAAACAGAATTGTTTTCTATTTCTTTGATCCTCTGGTCAAGATTCAAATCCCAGGAAGAGAGCATGCAAAGGCCTACTGCAACTCTGTCCTAGAGAGCTTGAGCACCTTTTCCACTCATTAGAGGATGCTGGAACTTTGTCTCCCAGACTACATACAGAGGGAAGAAAGAATGCCTCACAAGAAGGTGACATGCTTTTAGGAAGAGGAGATTGATAGTGGGCAGGCAGGAAAAACAATGGCCAAGACTCATCCTGACCAAGCAAGCTTCTGATTATGTTGCTTCTTCCAACGAGGGCCTGTGGAAGTTACTGCCCATCAGCATGGGTACTTACTTGGCCAACTCAATAGCTATGTTTTTCACAGTAAGCTTGTGTTTGGTCTTGGGTAAGGGCCATTAACTGTTGCTAGCCAGAACTGGTTTCCTGTGTCCGTGTAGGACTTAACTCTGCATTCCAGGCGATTTAATCAATGGAATGCTTCCCAGAGAGGATCACCTTCGCCACTGCCTGCTTCCTAGATGTCTCCTCTGACACACTATTCTCCACTGGCAACACAGGGATGAGAGGAATAGTCTAGACAGAGCACAGGGGACATGAAGGGAGCAACAGCAAGCAGGTTGGTCAGTGTTGGACTTTGCTTTGAAAAGCCAGGGTAATCAGAATAGGCTGTAGCTCACATAACCAGCTGGACATCGTCGGAGGTAATTTTGAATTGGGGAATAACCCAGACAGGACTGTGTTTTAGGAAAATGATTTTTCGTAGGGTGTATAGGTTGATTGGCCATGGAGTCTATTTATTTTTATAATGTAACTTTTCAAGCTGGAAGTATGCCCCTGGACAACTTTTTGGACGTTATTTTCCTATTCCTCCAAAGTCTCCTCCCATCCAAGGCCAAGACAGGCCTGATCCTGCTAACCATCGGAGACCAGATGAAATCAGGTGTGTTCAGAATTGTATGATATGGAATCAATAAAGCATTTGGGGTGTGCTTCTACATTGGGGGTTCCCAGACTGCGGGCTATGAATTCTTTGGAGAGCCTAGGAGATGTTGTAAGAAGCCCCACGTCTGTATATACCCAAACCATAATCTGAGGCTAGGTAGATAACATTTTATATGTCTGCACGACTCTTCCCTAAGTATATATAGAAGTGATTAGGTTTCATTCAATGCAAATTTATTTTCAAGAGTTACTAGATCCATAATAATAGTTTCTTGTTAGTATAAATTGTTCTCAACCAACAAATACTACTGATGAAATTACTCTCAGTTGAGGATCTACAAAACAGAGACCATGTAACACCTAACCCATTGAATTGTTGTGAGGTTGTAGTGACTAAATGTATACAGGTGCTTCAAACAAAGTAAACCTGTAATAAATATTAACCATTATTGTAAGATGAACCCCATCCTTGAAAGGTGTGCACCACTCATCTAGATGATCTCCAAAATCATCTTGGTGCCACTGAGTTTTAATGGTCTCATGAATTTTGTGAAAATCTTGTAAGGGGGAAAGAAATTCTTTGAGATCTGATGATCCTGTTGTTTTTAATGCAGACAATGGCTCAGCCTATTCACTGTCCTAAGCTCAGGTAGAAGGCATCCTTGGAAGAGGACCTCCTCAATTGACAGCGTGAGGGACAGAAGCTGAATTCCAAGACCTCTGGGCACTGGTATAAGGGTCATGTGTTTTCTTCAGTAATGAACGAACTAATTGCTGTCAGACTTAACTTGACCACTGGAAAGCTCAGTAGCAACTTCTAAAATAGCCACAAGGTGTCGCTGCGACCCAAAATTTCACACAAGGGCCCGCCCCTGGGGGCTAGACTTCCGTTCATTTTTTTTTTTAGACCTCAGTTCATTTTTATTTTTTATTTTTGTATTGAATTTATTGAGGTGACATTGGTTAATAAAATTATATGTTTCTAGTGTATCATTCTATAATACATCATGTGTCTATTGTCTTGTGTACATACCACCCCAAATCAAATCTTCCGTCACCATTTATTCCCCCTTTACCCTTTTCTATTTCCCCCACCCGCTACCACTCTGGTAATCACCACACTGTTGTGTGTGTCTATGAAGGTATATATATATATATATATATATTTTTTTTTTTTTTTGCTTAATCCCTTCATCTTTTTCATCCTGTCCCGTAACCACCCTCCCTCCTGACAGCTATCAGTCTGTTCTCTGTATCTATGAGTCTGTTTCTACTTTGTTTGTTAGTTTATTTTGTTCATTAGATTCTCTATATAAGTGAAATCATATGGTACTTGCCTTTCTCTGACTGGCTTATTTCACTTAGCATAATGCTCTCCAGGTCTATCCATGCTGTTACAAAGGAAAAGTGTTCCTTCTGTTTCACTGCTGAGTAATATTCCATTGCATAAATGTACCACAGCTTTTTTTATTCTCAGTTTATTTTTAACAAGTTCTTTCCCAGTGCTTCTCAAACCTTACTGTGCAAACAAATCAGCCGAGGGTCTTGTTAAAATGCAGGTTCTAATTGGGTAGGTCTGGGATGGAGCCTAAATTCTACTGATGAAATTACTCTCAGGTGATACCTATGCTGCAGCAAGGTTCTAGCTTTCAGCAATTTCCCCATCATTTCCAAGTGTATTTTCCAAATGTTTCTGATTTGGGGCAGGAGTAAGAATTAAGTAGACCCAAAAGCAGCCTCATTGGATGCCTTTTGAAGTAAGTGAAGAGGAAAAAGAAAGAAAGAACAGTTTTAACACTCCACTCCCAGGCGTTTCTGGCAGTTCCGCCCTCTGAAGAATACCGTGATGTAGTGGGTGTCCCTGGCCAAGGTGGACTGCGAAGTAGGTCAGACGGTTCTTTCCTGTACATTCTTTCTCTGATATGAGGAGTCATTAAGGAATTTATTGCAGAATTTACAAAACACCAAGTGGCCAAATGCCAGCTTCCTCCAGAAAACCAAGTCAGGGTTTCTGATAGAGTCCACACACATGGGTCACAGAGAGCCACTCTGAGAATTGAAGAAGTGGGCTAACAGGAAGAGACGCTTTGCTGCGGGTGTTAGTCTTGCATGCACAACAGCATCTATTTTAACATCGTGAACTTCTGCTTTTCACAGCCAGAAGGGCCGGTGGGCAGCAACCAATGAAGTGAAACTGCTTCCAACCCCTTTGCTTGGCGTTTGACTTGCTTTAAGGTGGGATGCATTATGCAAAGTGAGATGTTTTCCATGCATGTGACTGCGCTGTGCTTCTTTTCTCTTGGTCCTTTATTTTCTGTTTGGTTTGGTGTTTTCCTTTTTATTGGTCTTCATATATCTTGGGCCTGAAGCTGAGTTTAGGACAGAGAGATTTGAAAGTTAAAAACAAAATTCTATCTGCTTAGTTTTTATCTATTATATCAGTTCAGTTTAAGGTTTATCCAGCTTCCTGCTTGGAAAGGCTAAGGAAGATACTGACCCTGCGTTCTCTAAGATCTGACAGTGGAGTCCATTTCCCATACTTCCACCCGCTCCTAGGCCTCCTTAGGGGCAAACCTCTCCATCCAATTTGCATAAAATACAGAGCTGGGTATCCTAGCTGAACCCAAACTTGGAATAAAAGTTTCACTATTTGGATGATGTTCACTCCCCTCCATTTATCTGCATAAATTGCTATGCACAGGCAGGAGGCGAGGACAGTATTTTCAGGGTTGCAAAGGAGAGGTGAGGAGGAATAAGGACAGTGGAAGGGAGGGGGAGCTGTTTCCTATCCTTGCCCCCTGGCGCTCCGTGCGGGTGGCAATGATTTTGTGGCTCAGCGACACTCTGGTTCCCAGCATTGCAGCTTTGGAATGCTGAGATGTTGACACCCAGTTTCAAGGTGAGGGATTGATTTTTTTGTTTGTTTGCTTTAAATCTTACTTAACATATAGTTCAACTATTTATTTTGATTATATAAACCATGTACTTGGCTTGGGGGAGCTGATTTTCTGAACTTTGTAAAGAATACAATGTTTTTAAATTTATTACATACATTGTAAAGGCTAAGAAACATGGCACAACTTTATGGTCTTTGCATAATTATGAATCCTGGAATGACAATGTGCAAAATCTAGAAGGGGAAACAGCAAAACACCAAAATTTATTTTTGCCCAATTGGCTAAATACTCACATTCCATCCTCATAAATTTATTATTAAGCATCAAGAGATCTAGTGATTTTCTTCACTTTTACTTTTTGATGCACAACTTAGGTTATTTCCATATCTTGGCTACTACAAATAATGCTGCAATGACATGTGGGTGTGCATATCTTCTTAAATCAGTGTTTTTGTTTTCTTTGGGTAAATACCCAGAGGTGAAATTGCTGGATCAAATGGTAGTTCTGGTTTTAATTTTGTTGAGGAATCTCCCTACTGCTTTCCTTAGTGGCTACACCAACTTCCGTTGCCACCAACAGTGCACTTGTCTCTCGTTTTTTGCTACTAGCCATTTTAACAGGTGTGAACTGGTGTATCATTTTGGTTTTGATTTGCACTTCCCTGATGATTAGCATGCTGAATCAGTGAGACTCCCAATCCTAGCACTGCCGCTTTGGGATGCTGAGCGGTTGACACCCAGTTTTGAGAAGGGAGGTATTGAACCTGCCACTACATGGAACTTAGCATGGCTCCTCATCTCAAGGAGCAATGGATTTGGGATTATTGGGAGAAAAGCACCTTTAGCATGGACATCAGCATTGTCTAGAAGGCACCTTCATTCCACAACGTCAACAGTGCAAGGCTCCTTCAAGGTCCCAGGTCTAGCCACCTGAGATAACCATGTCTAAGTGAAATAGGCTATGGTGGCACCGAATGGTGAGTGTAGCTGACTGCAGCATGTGAGCACAAGCGACGCTCCTTTGGATCTTATAGAAATCCTCATGGGGATCTTCGCAGGAGGGCCAGAAGTTCTACTTAAGCAAAGACAAGAATTTGGGGTCATTGATGTTGATGTGTCTTCTCTGTAGCCACAGGCTGATGAGGACTGGCAGCATCCGGGCTACACACTGATGAGGATGGCTCTTAACCAGGTACCTCCATCCAAGAGTAGGATTTAGCAGGAACCAGTATTTTTAGGATGACTGTAAATATGAAAGAAGCCAATAATTAGTTACAAAGCTCTTGGGAGGCAGCATAGCAAAGTAGGTAGGCAAGCAGGCTCTGTAACCAGACTGCCTTGGATTTCTGTCATTACTAGCCATGAAACCTTAACTTTTTGGTACCTTGGGTATTCTTCTCTGTTACCTGAGAAGAATAAAATTTAAATCACAGTCTATGAGCATTAACAAGTATAACTCAAGACAGCCTTAAAACAGTGACTAGCACACAGAGGCTTCAAGAAGGGTTAGCAATTTGTATTGTTACACACAAGGCTAGGATACTAAAAACAGCATCGTGGAGACTAATTCAACTTTTTTCCACCAGGAGGAGGTTGAGGGGCGATGGGTCTCTGAATGGCCTCAGCGCTAGTGAGTCTAGGAATGAAAAGAAGTTGTTCTTAATGGATTAGTAGAGCTAACCTGGCACAGCTTCTTCCAACATCTTTCTCTGGTCTATTTGTTCCCAGGGCCAAAGGTGCAGGGGCCAGGAAGTCAAACATTTCAGGTCGTTAGGTTTAGAAAGTTCCCAGGCACAGCTAAGAATATAACTTCCTCCATGCGGAAAACAGAACTTACTAGTAATAATGTGGTGCTTTAACCCATCGCATGACATGAAATGAGAAATGCCTCCTCTCCTTTCAATTTTATAAAAAACTGTGTGAGAAACTTCCAATAACCTTATAATATCGTGGTACTAGAACTTGCCTGTTCCAATCTGTCAGGCCCATCAATCGTGTTTTTGTGTGTTTTTTCAAAGTTTCATTTTTTTATTTGTTTTTAATATATTTTTATTGATTTCAGAGAGGAAGGAAGAGGGGGAGAGAGAGAGAGAAACATCAATGATGAGAGAGAATCATTGATCGGCTGCCTCCTGTATGCTCCCTGCTGGGGATCGAGCATGCAACCTGGGCATGTGTCCTGACCAGGAATCAAACCATGACCTCCTGGTTCATAGCTCGATGCTCAACCACTGAGCAGCAATGGCCAAGTTTGTGTACAATTTTTCAAATGACTACTGGCCTAAGGAATCCATAAGGAAATAAAGTAGATGTAGACCAAATTTTATCCTACTTTGGAAATTAGTTATATTAGACTGAATGAGATAAAACAGATGTTTTTTGTAAGTCAAGAACAACCAAATATTGACAATTTTACATGATTCAAGCTATACTCAGGAGTCCTTCAATTCTGGGTTCTCGGTCTTTTCACTTGGCTTTAGCTTATTGTTGATCTTCCTGTCCGGCTTCTCAGAATTTACCTTCAAATTCCACTATCTGTCCTGAAGCCAGTTGAGTCCCCGCTAAGTCCCTTTAGTTAAACCAACATCCATTTCATACACATTCATTGAATACCTTCTCTGAACCAGGGATTGAGCAAACTGCTGCTGATAGAATGGCAGAGGGAAGTCTGTCCTAGCCTTTGAGTCTAGTGAGAAATGGAAACTTTAAAAGCATATATTGTCAGTTTGGTGACAGAAATACATACAAAAATGTTATAATCTAGTGTTAATCAAGGAGCATCAAGCTTGGGAAAAGAAGAAAGGAAGGTTTTTAAAAACAGTTGACATTTGGATTGTGCCTTGAAGAATATATACGATTTGCTGAATGAACCAAGGTGGAAAGGTATTACAGGTGATCACAACACCAAACGCTAGCGCCTTGGGGGCCTGAATGAAGACTGAATGCTCTGGGAAAGGACCAATAACTTGATAGGGTTCACTGACAGGATGCAAGGAGGTGAGAAGAGATTGGTGTTAGATCTTAAAGGAGCATGGCATTTTCTTCCTTTATCATGTGGGTGAGCCACAGAAATTTTCCTAATCAAGGAAAGAACGTGTTTTGAAATACAATTTTGCAAAATTTAGGAAAGTTTTTCTTTCTTCAATGATCTGAGACTAGAAGAGACGAATCAAGCAAAATTAGTAAGCTAGGTAAGCTTTAAAATGATCTTTATTGTTTTTTCCTACTGATAAAAGAAATAGAGTCATTCTAAGCAACTCCAACATTACAGAAATATACAACATAGAAGCCAAATGCTCCCTATGATCCAACCCTCCAAACCTAAACCACTGTTATATACCAAAATGCTGGCATATATCCCTTTAGACTTTTATTTCAATGTATAACCCATCATATTAATATAATATTTTACCATACTAGTAAATATAGAGCTACCCTATTTTTTAATAGCTGTGAAATATTCTATTGCATTAATGTACTATAATGTATGGAATCAATGCTTATTTTGTGGACCTTTGAGTTGCTTTCTAATTTTCATAATTATAAACAATGCTGGGATAAACACCTTTTTACATGAATCTTTGTAAACCTGTGTTGCTGTAGGCTACATTCTCAGAAAACCTTTAAGGAATTGACACAAGGAAATGATCATTTTTCATTTTAATGGATATTGTCAAATGGCCATCATAAAGGTTGTATCCACTTATATCCCAACAATGTATATGGACCCCAGTTTCCCTAAGGGAGGGTGGGAATTTATAAGCAGTCTGTTCTGATCAGAGAGATTTCAGAACCTTGAGACTCTTTATTCAACTCCGTGAATGTCTGGGGTTCACACATGTCTCTGGTTTCTAATAAATTAACATTAATAGCAGCTCGAAGGTTTGCCCCAAAAAAGTCCACATTTACGTCTATCCTTAGGGCCATTCTAAGTATGCTTTCTTTTCCATGAGAGCTTTCGGCTTTGGATACCTAGTAGGAATGCAGTAGAGGGGCGTGGGTTCCAGTAAGATAGGAACTACGGAATGAGAAGTTTCATGGAAGAGATTGTGGTGGGCAAAGTAGAGTTCATAATGGCACCACTCACTCTGGACAAAGTGGGGAGACAGAACCAAGATTGACTTGTGGCTTTTCTCAATGCAGTTTTGAATATTTTCAGTAACTGTCTTGCCAGGGTCAAGGTTTCCCTCATGAAAGCAAATGAAGACAGAACCATCTTCTTTCTCTAGGTTGGGGATCAATTTGTGCTTCACTCAGGCAGAATTATGCTCACTGTATGAAATAAACACATGGAATTGGACTTTTCTCTTGCGTTGTTGGGTTGTCTTCTTAACCATGAGCCACGTCTGTGTCCACTGACCTAGCACCCTGAGATACCAGGGCAGATCAAAGTGGTGGCAGCAGAAGGTCATGGCTATCCCCAGAACTAGTATGACAACCAAAACAGTGACAATCAACAGAACTGTGTTGCAGAATAATTCAGGAAGGTAAACATCCTTTAACTGAGCCCCCTTTAGATTCAAAGGGTATTCACAGATGTATAAATCTGACCGTCTAACCATCTTGCCCTTTAAATATTTTTTGAGCTGAATGAAATCTCTTAATTCACAAGTACACAGGAATGGATTTATTCCTGCATTTAGAGTCTTAACTTCCTGGCAGCTCTGAAAGAACTCCAGAGATGGGCTGAGAATTAAGTTCATTTCAACGTTTAGAATTGAGAGTTTTTTGAAATGACTGCACCCAGGAAGATCAGTTAGGAAGTTAAATGCAAGATTAAGCTCTTGCAAAGACTTCAGATGAATAATCTCTTTAGGGACAGTTTGAATTTTGTTATTTTGCAGGTCAAGTGTTTGAATACTTGTGGGCAAGCACCTGAAAAGAGAATCAGCAAATTTATTGGATGACAAGTTCATGGTGATCAAGGTTTCTGGCCAAAAGCAATTTTTATTTTCATGTTGTAACAGATTTTGGCTTAGATCTATGAGCTACAAGGATGTGTTGTTAGCAAAGCTACTCACTAAGGAAAATGTCTCCAATTTATTGCCCTTAAAAATGAGAGTTTTCAAATGAGGCAAATGGATAGGTTTTTTAAAAATAGTTCGTCTGTTAAGATTTTATTAGCAAGATTTAAATATTGGAATCTTGTGAGATAAGTAGGGAATAATACGTGTAACATTTGTGCATCTGATATTGTCAGGTTTTCTATATCCATTTTGGTAAAAAGCAAGTAGACACTCTCCTGTGGAATATAAAAATGGACATGATCCAATTTTACAGTTCTCGTTACAGTATTTGAGTAGTCAAATGAATTGTGGTCAAGATAAATTGTACCTCCAAGACTCACATGCCAAATCTGGAAATATTCTACTGACGTATGCCAAACGTCCTTAGAAGACGAGAAGTTCATCTCAGAATAAATTAACTTTATTAAGTAACAGGATAGATGTCTCAGAATTCTCTGAAATAAGATATTTTTTTAGTTTCATAACTTGCAAACTGGTCTTTGCCACCTATATTTGTCAGTGCTAATATTTTTGAAGTCTTGATTCCATCAAGCAAAAGAACCCAGATATTTGTGTCCATTGGTAAAACTATGTAAATTTTTGTCATATTTAAGATGGGCAGGCTGCCTTCTTCATAATTAGAAAAAATTTTCAATCCTAGAAAGACAGAATTTAGATACAAATAAGCGATTTTCTGAAAATCTGATTTTTTCCCCCTCACTCAAGCCTAGGATTTCCAGGTGGGACATCCGTCTCCTCATGGATAGGCATGGTGTCACGGTCATTGAAAGAAAGATCTACATGTCTGACACCTGCCAGTGCATACCAAGTTACAGTCCTTAGTCCGTTGTAAGACAAATCTAAATAGTTTAACTCCTTGTTAACCTCAAAGGTCTTGATATCCAGCTCCGGGATTCTGTTATGGCACAGAATCAAACCTTTCAGTTTAGAGACAGAACGAAAATCTGAACTCTGGAATTTGAAAAGGTTGTAGGATAAATCCAGTGTGGTTGTGGTTGGAGTCAGGTCTGAAGGAACCTTTCTTAGAGACATGTTGGGGAGCAGTTGGTAATCAATCCCCTTTCTTCTGGAAGGTTTGAAGCCCAGTCAGGCACTTGACATGACAATACCACAGAATATATAAATACTTCTTATATGTTTCATTGTAATTTCAAGAATTTTATTATTGGTTCCCTCATATGAATGATGAATAAGAGTTCAAAATCCTAGAAAGACAGCAAATAATGTTAAATGGTTATGTGGTTTGTTAAATCCTGTAGGATTTTTTAAATGCCAACGTATGAGTATATTAACCAAGAGTTTGGAATAGGGTCCCAACATGTATATTGAGTCTTTGAACTTGATCTCAGAGCTTGGCTCATGGATTTCCAAGCTGTTTACTGTGCCACACCTCCATCCCTGAGGAAGTCAGGATTCCCAAAAGGGAGCAATAGGATAGTTGGCAGAAGTGCCTCTCTCTTAGTTCAGCTTAGGAACTTTATTGCCAGGACATACTTAACACCCTCTCTCATATTCCCTTTGAATAGCCTGGAGACTTTAAGAAAATTGAACGTAATTTTTTAAAGACTTTATTTTTTAGAGCAGTTTAAGATTTACAGCAAAACTGAGGAGAAGGTACAGAGATTTCCCCCCCCCCCAATGTCCTCCTACTCCAACACATGCAGAGCCTCCCCCATTGTCATCGTCCTCCACCAGAGTAATACATCTGTTAAAACTGATGGACCTACATTGGCACGTCACAATCACTTAAAGTCCAGAGTTTACACTATGACGTACTCTTGGTTTTGTACAGTCTATGAGCTTGGGCAAATGTATTATGACATGCATCCATCATTATAGTATCATACAGAGTATTTTCACCACCCTAGAAATCCTCTGTGCTATGCCATTGTATCTACACACACATACACACACACACACTCACACACACTCACACCTAGGCAACCACTGATGTTTTTATTGTCTCCACAGTTTTGTTGTTTCCAGAATATCCTATAGTTGGAATCATATAGGATGTAGCGTTTTCAGATTGGCTTTTTTCACTTACTTATGTGCATTTAAGTTTCCTCCATATCTTTTTTTTTAATGTTTTTTGGGTGGGTTTTTTGGTTTTGTTTTTTAATATATGTTTATTGATTTCAGAGAGGAAGGAAGAGGGAGAGAGAGATAGAAACATCCATGATGAGAGAGAATCATGAATTGGCTGCCTCTTGCAAGTCCCCCACTGGGGACTGAGCCCACAACCCAGGCATGTGCCCTTGACCAGAATCAAACCCTGGACTTTTCAGTTCGCAGGCTGACGCTCTACCCACTGAGCCAAACCAGCTAGGGCCCTCCATGTTTTTACGTGGCTTGATAGCTCATTTCTTTTTAGTGCTGAATAGTATTCCATTGTCTGGATGTACCAGTTTATTTATTCATTCACCTACTAAAGAACATCTTAATTGCTTCAAAGATTTGGCAATTATGAATAAACATCTGTGTGCAGGTTTTTGTGTGGACATAAGGTTTCAGTGAAAGTAATATTTTATCACCTAATACTGTGTGCCCCTGAGTTAATGTTATGAAGTTGCCTTAATTTTTATATTTGTGGACATAGAGAGTCCCTGGAGCTAATATCTGACTTTCAACAACACTTACCAATATACATGGAAGGGCCAAAGTATAGAAATAAACAGAATGGTTCCTGTCCTTATGCCTCTGTATGTCTTCAGGTTGTTGCAAAAGCAATCTGGCTCACTGCCAAACAACAATTACACTGATAAAAACATTTCCCATTTCTTAGTGGCTTTCTATGTGCTAGGATATACTGAATCCTCCATATATATCATCTCGCTTATTTATCACAAAACTCAACGAGGGAAGTATTATTTCTTACATTTTACAGATAAGGCAAGTCACGGATGTAGAATTCTGAGGACTTTGAGAAGAGTCAGGCTTCAAGTTGTTTGATTAGACACAGAACAGAAGTGGTTGGAGAACCAAGATATTCACAGTATTCGTTATTCAAGATATTTATTAGGTACCTACCCTGCCAGAAATTTCCAGGCACTGGCAATATAGCACTGAATAGACCAGATAGAATTTCTGTTCCTGTACAGCTTACATGTTAGAAAGGGGTAAGAAAAGAGAAACTATAAACAAAAATAATAAACTGATATTGGAGGTGGAGATAAGAACTAGAAAGAAAAATAACTTTAATATAAGGGGGATAGAGTGATTGGGGAGTGCTATTTTATATAGGGCAGTCAAAAAAGTCCCTCTGATATGGTGGTCTTTATGTGGAGACCAAAAAGGAGTGAGGGAGCAGGACACTTGCTGTATGGGGAAGAGTATCCTGGGGAGAGAGGACAACAAGTACAAGTTCAAAGACCTGGTGTACAAGCATGCTTGGAAAATGTGAGGAGTGGCTAGGCTGGAGTTGGGGAAGTGGATTAAAGGGGATCTTGTAAGGACTCTGGATTTTCCTCTGATTGAAGTAAGAAATCAGTGGAGGATTTAGGGTAGAGGAGGCACTGGTTCTGATGTACATTTTAAAGAGTCCTCTGCCTGTCGGGTGGAAATAACTGAAAGAGTGCAAGTCTGGCAGGAAAGACCCCCTGGGACACTATCGAGTAATTCATGCAAGAAAGAAGGCAATGGGGGAGGCGGTGAGAAGTGGTTAGATTCTAATATTAAATTAGTAAACTCTTCACCTTTATATCCTCCCACACCAGAACTCTGTATCACCAAGGGAAGGTAATTAGCGGTGGTGTGAGTTTTCCTGCTTCAACTTACATCTGTCCAAAACACCTTAACCCTCAATCCAACCTCAGACTAGTCACTCCCAGAGACAAGCAGGAAGAACACAGCATAGTGAGACTTCTCTGTACTGTTCATGTGGAACATAGTTCTGAGAAGTTGTGCGTGTGTGCGTGTGTGTGTGTGTGTGTGTGTGAGAGAGAGAGAGAGAGAGAGAGAGAGAGAGAGAGAGAGAGAGAGAGAGAGAGAGAGAATGTGCATGTGCTTGCATGCACCCATGCAGGTGTGGTAAGGGAACAAAACTGGCATAACTAAGACAACAGGACACCCTACTCTCACCTGGATTTTCCTTTCTCTAGAACCTACTCAACTTGGGGGTTTTTATAAGTTTGTTGGTTGTTGTTGAAGAAATTCTAGAAAACATATGGACATTTCCCTACATAACTGAAACTAGCTTATTAAACTGTTTCATAGAAAATAGGAAACTGGACACAGAAATGCTTGGCTATCTTGTGACACGACTGTAAAGAGAGAATGTTGACTGATATTCCTTGTCCAGTGTGTGCTCAGTGGAAAGGGGGCAGGAAGGGCTCCAGGGATGGGATTGAAGCAATGGTTGCCAGGAACTGGCCTAGGGTTTCCAGCTTTCCACTGAGATATTTCCTCTATCGTTATTTCTTCCAGTCCATCCCAGGTAGTCCTTGGTCATCTCCTTTCATGTGATATCTAGTATAGCATCCAATGGTTAATATAAGAACTATTATGAAATAAAAAGGGAGCCTCGATGATACAAATTTATGGCCGTGGTAATTTTCCAGATTTCAGGAATCCAGCAAAATACATTGCTTATCAGTACCATAATTTTAATCCATTATCCACATTTAAGATGACCTGAGTAACTTGTTTGTCAGGCTGTTACAAAGTTCAAGAGACTTTGCCTACATGCATTAAAAAAGCCATACAGTCACAAGAATTAAAATAAAACTCAGAAAGTGCACAGAACTCTAATTCATGGCTTCGTGTAGGTGGTCTGTGAGGGAGCTCTTCTGGGAATCAAATGCCCAGATGCTACTAATCATTCTCCACAGCAGCCACCTGGCCATCTTTGGTCACCTTGTACGTGTGCAGAACCTCAGCACAACCTTCATTGTACAAAACCCATCAGATGTGCCCAGACTTTTAGACATACAACGCAAATGCAGAACTTTCACCTATAAAGGGGCAACAAATATGCTTTAAATAGCCAAAGAGCAGATGTCATTAACTTGCACTACAGGAAAATTAAAGCTGGAGAAAACCCACCACAGTGCCTGGGACCATCCACTCTAGGTAGAAGGGCTGACCAGGTTTAATCAGCAACCACTGAAAGGAAACTAAACCCCCAAGCATCTTCAAGACAATTCCTCAGGCCAATAGCCCCAAGGTCAGTCATTAATCATTAATCTTCAGATTAACATAGGCAAAGTAATAAATACTAAACCTCTGAATAAGGCTGCTTTTCTCCCATACACATGAGTTCAAATGACCTCTTCTTTAGGAAAGACCCATGCAAACCTCATTCATTTCCTTTTCATGAATGTTACAACAAACCAAGCCAACAGTTCTTGCCTCCAGGCTGCAGGTGTGGATGAATCATTGACAGGCCAGAATTGGCTCTGGGGGAGGCTGAATCAAGCTTTTTCTGGGAAGCTTAAGTTCCCTTGCCCTCTACTGCATGCTCCTGGCATTACATGTTGCATGAGCTCATTAATCTTAGAACACTTTTTTAAAAATTTGCCGTAAAATACAGATCCATAAAATTTACTATTTTAACCATTTTTAAGTGTAGTGCCATCAAGTACATTTATATTGTTGTGCAACCATCACCACCATCCATTTCCAGATCTTTTTCATCACCCCAAACTGAAACTCCATACCCATTCAACAATAACTCCCCATTTCCCCTCCTCCCAGCCCCTGGTAAGCAACATTCTACTTTCTGTCTCTATAAATTTGACATCTCTAGTTACCTCCCATAAACAGAATCATACAATATTTGTCCTTTTGTCACTGGCTTATTTCATGTAGGATAATGTTTTTAAGATTTCTCTATGTTGTAGCGTGAAGAAAATCAGATTTTTCTTCCTTTTTAGGGCTAAAAAATATGCCATTGTCTGTATACACTTCATGTTGTTTATACATTGGCCATCAGTGGACATTTGCATGGTTTTTAGCTTATGGCTGTTGTGAATAATGCTGCTATGAACATGGCGTATAAATATCTGCTCAAGTCTCTGCTTTCAGTTCCTTTGGGTATATACTTAGAGTGGCATTGCTGGGTCACATAGCAATTCTATATTCAATTTTTTGCAGACCTGTCATATGTTTCCCACAGCATCTTGGGGCACTTTTATGGTGACTTCCTTTAAGGTTCAGATCAGTTATCCCACCCATCAAATGCTGTGGGATGACCAGCTGGTGCTGAGAAAGAATAGGAATGGTGGCTCATAATTTTAGAAGTGTGACTGGAAGGGGTTAGATAGAGGCCTTATCTCAAAATAAAGTGGTGAAATAAGCATGGAATTATTTATGTAGATTGTGGAGTACTGGTCAATTTTTTCAAATCAACATTTCTTGAGGTTTTATTTATACTTGACTTAAGATTTAGATGTCACTGTTGGAAATGCTAGTGAAGATGAAAATTCCCAAATGGATTTGTCCATGGGAGGAATGATCAATTTTTAAATGAATGATAAAATTGGTTCATATAAATGTGAAATTGGGGAGGTGGTGCATTGTTAACGCATGAATTTTTTACAATAACATTTTTAAGTAAAAATGTAATATGTGTATTTCTACACATCTTTTAGGGGGAAATTATGCCATAAATAACCGCATAAAAATAATAAAAAACAGTCTACTGCCCACCTAAACATATACAAACATCTCTACATACACATGAAAACAGAAACCAGATGTACACCCATCGGGAAAGTTGGAGAGGGGAATCCTAGCTTGTTAGATGAACTAAGCCCTAAACTCTCTCTCATCTCAGAAATTCTCAAATGATTATGAACTCTCTCAGTCAGTATTGCCCTCTGGAGGAAAAATAATCACTTGGGGTTTTTGATGTCCAAAAACATAATCTTCCTTTTCCCAGAGGCCAGCATGTTTAAACACTTTACACTGTCAGTGAATGGAAATGTTTCCTTTGCCTCTTTTTACATTTATTTACCAAAACCAAGTTGAGCCAAGTTGGAAAGTAGTGTTCTGTGTTATCATCCTCACACCATAGCTTGCGTTCACTTCCTAAGTATGGGGAATCTTACAAACAAGATATTGGCTAATCCTCACCTCAGACTACACAGAAATTATATTTGATTCCATCTGATAGTTCAGAGAGAATAAGAAACTTGTCTAAGGTCATCATCCAGCAAGAGACGGAGTTAGGATTCAGAACCGAGTCTGTCTGGCTCCAAAGCCTACAGTGGTTTCACTACGCCACGTTTACTATTCCCTCTGCCTTTAGTTGCAATTTCTAAAATTTTTAAATCCTTGTTTGTAATTAGCAATAAGCATAGCAAGCTCAGAACCATATGTGTTGATAACTTAGAGATAGAATGTTTTTATTCCCTTCAAAAATATTCCCTTTCCCCCCTTTTTCTGTTCTTGTTTTTACTTTCTCACTTCTTACTCTGAGCTTTAGAGATATCTGCCATAATAATTCCACCCCCCCCCCAACACACACACACACACACACACACACACACACAGACATCCCCCCAACTCTCCACCCCTTATATCCTACAATTTCAGAATTCTGCTGGCCACATGTCTTCCTTCATATAAATTGCAAAGAACAGAGCCTTGGGTTACTTCCAGCGGGTGAAGACTTATTTTAAAGGTCCTTCGGGAAGTAAGGAAGCAGCACAGCTGCACACTGCCAGTCCTCACAGAGCCCTGGAACAATGTCGACCACACATGGGCAAAGGCTAGTCTCTATTCTGGTTATGACTCAACTTCTCTTTGACTCTTTCTCAGTCTGCTTCTCTTTCTGCTCTCAGGTTCTCTTTATTGTTGCCTTTGCTTCTATAGCCTTTACTCAATGTCCCCGCTAATGGGCAGGGCAGAGGCTCACCCTGAGGGTATTTCCCTCAAGATGAGAAATCTGATTGGATCCCTATTCTCGCCATCCAAAATGAAGCCTCTCTATTGTGCTCAGGACCCCTGGACTACCTGACAGTGCTGGCCTATTTGATGTCTTACCTTTGATAGGGCCAAGTCCCTGATTCAGGCAGGGAGGAAAGTCAGAAGGGAGGGACTGAGGCTGCTTTCTCCCAAAACCACCGCAGGCTAGTTCACGGTTTAATGTGAAGCCCGTGTTAATTGAGTAAAGCTCCTCTAGTTTAATTATAAATATCAGCAAGAGAAAACAGTCGCACAGGTTATTTTTTCTGAATTATTTTTCTGGAAAATAAATAAAAGGTAACAAAACTCTCACATGGTTAGAAAATTCAAATAGTTTATCGTTCATTTACTGCAGTTGATGAGCATAAGGAGGAGAAAAAATTTTAGTTTGGGCAAATCAGTGAAATCATCCTAAATATGTAGTGAGAACCTAGTGAAAGACTGACCCTGCGGAGATTTGGTGAATACTTCATTGTCAAGGACCAGAGCAGCACTGTCCAATAGGAAACAGAAATAATGCAAACCACATAGTAACTTTCAATGATCTAGTACCGGGGTTGGCAAACTGCGGCTCGAGAGCCACATGTGGCTCTTTGGCCCCTTGAGTGTGGCTCTTCCACGAATTACCATGGCCTGGGCGAGTCTATTTTGAAGAAGTGGCGTTAGAAGAAGTTTAAGTTTAAAAAATGTGGCTCTCAGAAGAAATTTCAATCGTTGTACTGTTGATATTTGGCTCTGTTGACTAATGAGTTTGCCGACCACTGATCTAGTATATTAAAACATACAAAAAAAAAAAAAAAACAGGTGAAATTAATTTTAATAATATACTGTTTTATTTAATCTGCATAAAATCTTTATTTTACCTATGTGATCTGTATAAACTACATTAAATATTTACATGCATTCAATATACAAAACTATTAAGGTATTTTCAATTCTTCTCTCATACGATGTCTTAGAAATCCTGTATGTGTTACAACACAGTTCAGACTACCCACAGTTCAAGCATTCAGTAGCCACATATGGCTAATAGCTCTCATATTGGACAGATAGGGCTAGAGCCTTAAGTTAATAAATGACCATCCTACAATTAGCCAACAAACTGGAACTCTACTTCACTCGCAAAACTTCCCACAATGATGCCAAATATTAATATTTCTAATTTCTTACTTCTCCTGATTCCAGCTCCTGCTCCCTTTGCCAACTGACCCTGCTCCCTTTGTGAATGATCCTATTGTAGAGACATCTATCAGGACCCGTGTCCTCAGAAATTACCCCAAAGGCTTTAGGGACAAGAAAGAAAAATAATGTATATATTAGAAGTGGATTTTGGGGGAGAGAAGAGGGAGGATAAGCAATTAATAATAATTATAAAAAAGATTAAAGAGGAAGAGAGAAAATGGAAAGTTTTAAAAAACAGAAAGGATAGCAGATCAAAAAGAGAAGGCAAAATTAGGAGAAGAATGGGGAACAAGAAGATGGAGAAAATTAGGATGGAAGGCAAGGGAGAGGAAAGGAATGAAGACAAAAAAAAAGGAAGAAAATAAAATTTATAAACTAAACAGGGAGTAGCAAAGGAAAAAGAGTAGAGAAGGAAAGGGGAAAGTCTGGATTTCTCATCCAAGTGCCAATATCACTATTATAACTTTATTAATGAAACTTTATTAATGAGTTGTTTGGTATTTATCTTAGACCAAATTATAGAGAGACTCAAACCTGTAAGACACATTAGCATGAGGAATCTCTCTGGATTTCCTTGTTTGCCTCTAAACCACATGCCATTGTTTTGATTCAATATGAGGATAATTAAATTAACTAATTTAATTCTATTAGTTCTTTATATAAAAAAGGAAAAGAGAATTTTATCTGTGATATTTGCTACCAGCTACTTCCCAATTTATTGTTTCTCCATTTGCCATTTTGCTATGGTAAATCTTTGTTTCCTTGTTTTAACATATCACTGTTTCCATTTTTATGTAGTAAAATTTTGTCTTTTCTGATTTTATTTAATCTGAAACACCCAGACTAGACTAAACTAGACTAACCATGATTAGCAGCTTAGCTCCAGTTCCACATTTGGTAGCATAAGATAATGAAGATAATAATAATAACAACAATAATAATAATGAAATCATCATCATCATAGCTAGCATTTGTTTTTGCTTTGTGCCAGGCACTGTTCTATGCACATTACATATTAACTCATTTAATTCTTCTAACAACAGTATGAGACTGGGTGTGGGTAGGGTGTGTGCTCGCTCTCAACTCAACCTTAGGAAGAGGGGCTTCAACAGAACCACTTGGAAAGCTTGCCACGTGAACTCTGCAGTTTGGTAACTAGTCTTTAATTTATACATGGAAATCTAAAGATCTTGGCTAGCTACTCTAAGGGTACATTTGCAAATAATGAAACTTAGGCTTAGAAAGTTTAAGTGACCTGTCCAAAATCACTCACAAATAACTAAGGGAGCCAGAATTGAAACCCATATTCAGAATCAGAAACTGTTTACGCATTCTGCCATATTCCTCTAGTTTACTTATGAAAACACTAGTGGCCCAGTGCACGAAATTTGTACACATTAAAAGGGGATTAGAGGAAATAATTTAATATTGCTATTTGCCCTTTCTCTATAATAGAAGTGTCAGAAATGAAAGAAATTTAGTAAAATGTATATGAAAACCTTCCTCCTGTCAGAGTCTGGGGCACACCACAGGACCCAGAGTCAGGTCCCCACCCACCCACATGCACCTCAAAATCACATGAGACCCAGATATGGCCGCCCCTCCCCCCATTGGGCTAGATCCAGATGTGGCCAGTCCCACCCTTGTCAAGCCCTGCAGGGCAGGGGCTGTAGCCTCAGGTCCCCTGGCCCAGCGCCAGGACGGGGGCATGGCCTGAGGTCCCCCATTCCAGAACAGAGTTGGGGGAGTGCCTGAGGTCCCCCATCAAGCCCCACTGGGCAGGGGGTGTGGCCTGAGTTCCCCTGACCCAGCACTGGGGATGCACCTTGAGGTCCCCCGTCAAGCCCTGCTGGGTGGGGAGCACGGCCTGAGGTCCCCTGTCAAGCCCCACTAGGCAGGGGGGCGCAGTCTCAGATCCCTTGGCCTGGTGCTGGGGTGGGGGGTACGGCCTGAGATCCCCTGGCCTGGCGCTGGGGTAGGGTGGGGGGGCAGCCTGAGGTTCCCTAGGCCAGCACCAAGATAGGAAGTGCACCTTGAGGTCCCCCATCAAGCCCTGTTGGACCAGAGGTGCGGCCTGAGGTTCCCCATCAAGCCCTGCCAGATGAGGATGTGGCCTGAGGTCCCCTGTCAAGCCCACTAGAGTGGGGGAGGGTGTAGCCTCAGGTCCCTGCTGATTGCTCATTAAGGCTCCTTATGAGAACTTGGCTTCAGCTGAGTGTGCAGCCACCTTTGTGACCAAGTGATGGTCAATTAGCATATTCCCTCTTTATTATGTAGGATTATTTTCATTATGAAAATAATTTGACCTGAATTATTCATCTCCCAACTTGGAAGTCCTTTGCAGAAGACTCCAATACAATTTCAACTTCCTCCCAGCCTTCTTAAAACTACTTCTGAGAACATAGATATATATGATTAATCTAACTTCTCTTCTTGAAATTTTGAATTTGATAGGGAAGCTTTAATTGAGTTTATGCCTCCAATTAAGGATGTTTTTCAGATTTGCAAGATGTAATGAGTTGAACTCTGTCCCCCCAAATTCATTTGCTGAAGTCCTAAACCAGAACCTCAGAATGTGACCTTATTTGGAAATAAAATCATTGTGATATTATTAGTTAAGATTAGGTCATTAGGGTGGGCCCTAATTCAATGATTGGTGTCTTATAAAGAAAGGAAATGTGGAGAGAGGCAGGCATAGAGGGAAGATTATGTAAAGAGATACAGGGAAAGCCCAGGCCAGGTGGCTCAGTTGGTTGGAGGATCTTCCTATACACCAAAAGGTTGCAGTTTCAATTTCCAGTCAGAGCACATACCTAGGCTGCAGGTTTGAGCCCCAGTCAGGGTGAGTATGGGAGGCAACCAACCAATGTTTCTCTCTCTCTCTCTCTCTCTCTCTCTCTCTCTCTCTCTCTCTCTCTCTCTCTCTCTCTCTCTCTTCCCCTTCCTCTCTCTTTCTCTAAAATCAATAAAAATACACCCTCTAGTGAGGATTAAAAAAAGAGAAGCACAGGGAAAGATAGCTCTCTATAAGTTAAGAAGAAGAGGCCTTTAACTGTTCTTCCCTCCCACTCAGAAGCAATCAACCCTGCCATTGCCTTGATATTGGACTTCTAGCCTCCAGAACTGTCAATAAATTTCTATTGTTTTGGCCACTTAGGTTGCAGAGTTTCAGTATATCAGCCCTAGCAAACTAAGACACAAGTGGTGCTGAGCAACTGAAACTTGGTTATGCAATATTGAAGTTCAATACAGGACGTGCAATCATCCTGGAAAAAAACAAGAAAATCCAGTTCTGTTTGCAACTTCCATTACACAACAAGAGCTTTCATGCATTTTCAGCATATATTTCATGATTTTAATTTGGTTTCCACTATTATTCCTTATAAAAGTTTAAATGATCACTTTCCTACATCCCTAAGTTCTAACTCCATACGTTGTATTTCAAGAGCCTTGACAAAATGTTCTTGATCTAACTCTCCATGCTAATATCTCATTGTCATTTTTCATAAACTTCATGGTCAGTCAACTTGAGACACCAGTTTCAAAACAGGCCTGGGTATTCCTATCTTTTTTTTTCTTCTTCATCTCTCTACTTAGGATGACCTTTCTATTCTTCATCATACATTGAAAAATCCAAAATTAAAGTCTTCTATCAAGGCCCAGTGGATAAAAACATTATTTCTAAGATTTTCTTCACTCAATCTAAATGGTCTCTGAACTTCAGTTGTATATTTTTGTTTTGTTGATTTTTATTTTAGTTATCTGGATACATATAATATCCTCTGATTGACTCTAAGTTTCTTAGGACAAGAAGCAACTAGTATATGTATGTGTTATTTGGGTTTCTCTTCATGGAAGTGGAGACTGAGACAAGAGCTTTGTGTGAATATACTTTGTTTGAAGATTTAATCTCAGGGCTTTAGAGTAAGGGAGTGAAGAAGAATGAAACAAGGAAGAGAAAGCCAATCAAAAAAGTGAGTTATTGATCTGGTTAATCCTATGAGTAAATAAGGCTCAATTCTGTTGAGGACTCTTTGAGGAATGGTGTAGATTATGCCTCATTTTTTTTTCTTTTATTATGGTGGACTTTTTAAAATATTGAAGTATAATATATACTTCATAATCTCCAGAAACTATGAATGTTAACTTATTTGGGGGAGGGGATGGTCTTTGCAGGGATAATTAAGGATTATCTAACATTATATTAGTTTCATCTGTACAACATAATTATTTGATATATGTATATATTGTGAAGTGATCACCACAATAAGTCTAGCTAAACTTCCATCACTGGATTATGCCTCATTTTTTTTTTAACCCAAAAAATAAAAGAGAGGAATATTCAAATGATCAAGGATCTCCTCAAGGGATCTCCATGGCACAGCTAAGTTTGTGCGTATACCAGAACGGTTGAACAAGCTTCTACAAACAGCCTGTACAGTGGTCTTAGTGAAGCCACAGGACATACAGTGAGAGGTATAGGGGGCAGTTATGACAGGGGGCTGTCAGGCTACACCTGCCCAGAGTTGGCTGCCAAAGTAAAAGGGTGGGCAGAATATTTGAAGAGTAAGAAAATATCTGATAAAATAAAGCTGGAAATAAATATCTGATAGAGCCCATTTCTTGCATTGCTCCAATCTGCCCATGCTCTATTTTAATAGTTCCCCAAAGGGAATGAGTATAGAAGCAGTACACACTGACTACATTTCTCCTCTGACCCAAAGAGCAAAGGCTCTCCTACATGCCAGCTCAGACAACTAGAATCTCAGCAAGACCTCCAGCCATGGAAAACCAGACTCAGAATTTCCATTTGACCTGAGATGCAACAAACTCCTGGCTTGGGTTCCCCCAGATGCAGACTCTAAGACAAGTATTCAACTACAGGTCATTTATTTCAGAGCTGATCCCAGGAAACAACCTTGGAGGAGTGAGATAAGAATAAAAAGTAACCCAATAAAGAATGCTTCACCAAGTTGTTTTCTACCATGGAAAATCAGAATTCTATGTCACTGGGGAACTCAGGGAGAGTGTAAAGCACACTCCCAGTTTTATCCCCCAAAATGGGTGAGAAAATTGTCTCCACTTCCGTGAAGAGAAACCCAAATAACACATACATATAGTCTGGGTCAGAGGGAGACTTACCTGCCAAGTCTCCCTCTGACATTGATTAGGCATTGATGAAGGGCTGCTTCCAAGGACAATCTCCAGCATTTCTGAATTGCCCATTTTGTGGGCCAAGTGTGTTCTCATGGCCAGCAAGAAAGCCCATCAGGCAAAGAGTCTCCAGCATTACCAATATGCAGCATTTAACACATAGAAGAAAACGCTAAGTGGAAATGAAAAATGCACCAACAGCTATACCAACCCAGCTACAGGTGTAAAGGCATGAGGTTTTCTAACATTAACCCCAGCACACAGGAACAAACATCAGTGAAGTTCTTTAAACAGGCGCTTCTTTTGATTACACAATAAATTCAATGAATTCAGTTCTAGAAAGAAAAAAAAAACACAAGTAAATCCCTCATACGTTAGAAATTGACTTTATATCAAAATTATATCATTTCACTCATTTTTATTACCATGAATAAATGGTGAACAGGGGCCTGAAAGTACACACTTTAATTTATTTTATATATTCAAAATTATGTTTAGGTTTCTGTTGATGCAAAATAAAGGCATAGTTGGAACTTCCAAAAGAAGCAACAGTGAAAGGGGGAACATATTTAGATGTATGTGTAATCTATTTCTTTTGCTTGGTACATCAACTTAATTCGAATGGATGCTCTTAGGTTCGCCCAAAAAAGTCCATGTTTGCTCTTCTCCTTCGGCCATTCCAAGTAAGTTCGCTGTGCCATGAGAATTTTGAGTTTGTGATAGCTGCTAGGGACAGAATACATTGGAATGGATTCCAGCAAGATCAGAATTAAGTTATCAGATCCTTCATGAAAGAGATTGTGGTGGGCAAAGTAGAGCTCATAATGGCACCACTCGCTCTGAACAAAGTTGGGAGACAACACAAAGATGGACTTGTAACTTTTCTCAATACAGTTTATGATATTTTCCACAATGCTCTTGCCAGGAACAAAGTTTCTCTCATGGAGACAAATCCGTATATCTTCCTTTTCTAGGTTTGGTAGTAATTCATTCTTCACCCAGGCAGAATCGTGTCCACTGTATGAAATAAAGGCATGGAACTGAAGAGTTCTTTGGAGTTCGTGTAAAGGTGTGTTCCTGGCCCTGTGCCGGGTCTGGGTCCACTGGCACACCATCCTGAGATACCAGGGCAGGTCAAAATAGACACAGAGGACAGTCAAAGTGACAGCCAACACCAGCCCAGTGAGCCCAATGGTGACAATCAGCAGAGCTGTGTTGCAGGATAATGGAGACACATGAAAGTCCTTTAGTAGGGTTCCCTTATAGCTTTCTGGATAGTCACACTTATAAGAGTCAGGCCAGCCCTCTACCACTTCACTGGAAACTTGGCCTATACTTTGGATAAATTCTCTTAGCTCACATGTACATTGGAATGGATTGTTTCCTGCGTTCATGGACCTGATCTTCTGGCAGCTCTGGAGGAAATGAGCTGATGGGTTGGAAATCGAATTATAGTCAGTGATCAGTACAGAGAGGCTGCTGAAGGAATCACATTCAGGAAGGTGGGCTAAAGAATTGGAAGCAACATTGAGTTCTTGCAAAGCTTCCAGACCGATGACATTTTCAGGGATACTTGTTATTCTATTACTGTGAAGGTCAAGAACCTTGAGCCTGGGAGGTAAGCATCTGAAAACAGAGTCAGTGAGTATATTTGAAGACATATGTAAACTTAATAAACTTATAGTCCAAGAGCAATATTCTTCATTTTCATCATAGCTTAGAGAATTCTGGCTAATATCTAATTGTTGTAGAGACTTCATCTCCTTGGTCATATGAACTATATTTGCAAGTTTTTTTAATTGATTCATTTGTAAACTAAGTGTCTCCAATCTAGCCAAGGTTCCACAATTGTTAAAAACCATGTCTGTTAAGAGATTATTGGAAAAATCCAAATGCAGAAATGGGCTCATTTGGGATGGGCAAACCATGTGGACCATATGGGTACCAGACACTGTGAAATTCTGGATGTTCATATTTGAAAAGATTTTATAGATGTAACTTTGTGGCAAACTAAATGCGTCACTGACAACTTGGTGTATAGACAAGGCCTTCAGTGAGGTGTCAGAATAATCAAAATCTCTTAACTGAAGGCGACCTTGTAGTTTCACATTTGAAACTGAGAAATACTCTATTCTTGTATGCCAAACCAACTGGAACATTGTAATGAAAGAATTCCATGTTGTTTCAATGTTGTTTAAAGTAAGATTTGATATCCTTGCATTATTTTGAAGTTTTGACAGAATACTTAGGAAATAAGAATATCTATTATCATCTAGCACACATTTGATATTAGACAGTTCCAGACTTACTGCAGTGCTGACTGACACATCCAAAACAAAGTGGGATTCCTTTCCTGCGGGGAAAACAATGTGCAGACGCTCTGTGTTAAGGTCTTGAAGGCTCTCAGGATCTTCTTTTTCCCCATAAAGGTCTCCTAAGACTAGTAAAACTTTATTGATATGCAAATGAGCAATTGGAAGCACACTAGATTTTTGTAACTGTGTGGCACTCAAACCCAGAAATTCTAGTTGAGACATGTTGCCAAACTCTTTGCAAATAGGCAGGGCATCAAATGCATTAAATGAGAGGTCTAAGTGCTTGAGGTTCACAGTACAGTGGCAAGAAATCTTCTCCAACTTGTTATGGGACAAATCCAAATACTCCAATTCCTGGTTAAATTTGAAAATGCTCATGTCAAGATACTGGATTTTATTATGAGAAATTCTCAAGACCCTCAGCTTGGATAGTAATAGGATGTCAGAAACCTGAAGCTCAGATATGTCATTTTGTGATATATCTAAGATGGTTGTTTTCAGGGATAAGTCTTTGGGAACATGGGTGAGACCCCCCTTTGATCTGTCAGCTAAAAATTCACTTTCCTCGGATAACTGGATTTTGATTTCAAGTATTAACATGAAGATGATGACAAAATGGAAGATGGTAGAATTAGTTTTAGTCATTTTGTAACACTAGATGTTCCTGAGGATAGTTGCTGTTCTTCAGAGCATCTTGATACAGATACAGATCCTAGAAAAAAAATCCACATTAAATGATTGCATTAAACTGCGCATGGTTGATATTAAACATTTTTTTACTAGAGACTCATAACATGTAGGCTACCTTTTTTGGAGTCATGTCACCTAAAACCAGGGAAATACACATATTGATTATCCTACCTCTATGGTATAATGGCTTGAAAGGTGCCCCCTCCCAATAGATATGTCCACCTCCTAACCATGTCATAATCTCCAGAAACTATGAATGTTACCTTATTTTGGGGAGGGGGTGGTCTTTGCAGGGATAATTAAGGATCTTGAGATCATACTAGAATATACAGGTGGTCCTTAAATCCAATGACAAGTGTCCTCATAAGAGAAAGGCAGAGGGCTATTTGACAGGGACAGAAGACCTCCCTTTGATCTGTCAACTAAAAATTCACTTTCCTCGGATAACTGGATTTTGATCTCAAGTATTAACATGAAGATGATGACAAAATGGAAGATGGTAGACCCAGAGGACACAGAGGAGAAGCCATATGAAGACAGAGGCAGAAGATGGAGTGAAATAGCCACAAGACAATGAATAACGATAGCTATCATAAGCTGGAAGAGGGCCTAGAGAGAGTACAGCCCTGCTGACACCTTGATTTTGGACTTCTGGTCTCCAGAACCATGAGAAAATTAATTTTTGTTGTTTTAAGCTCCCAAATTTATGGTAATTTGTTACAGCAGCCACAGGAAACTAATATAGGTGATTTTAGATATTCACAAAGTCCTCTGACCCTAACCCTCCCAAGATCATTTAGAATTTGAGCTAGGTGTACACAACTGGTGTACTTATTACCTTTGCCATATATTTTCTGATGGCTTTCTTAAGTGTTTTCTTCCCATGTGGTTGAATTCAGACCCCTTTTATATTACCTTTCTAAATTTACACATGGCTTGGTGCCTAACTTTGGTCTTATTCAAAAGGTAATTAGATCATAATAAACAGCCTTTCAGAAAAACCATTTATTTATTCAATTAGTATTTATTGACAACCTATTGGCCATCTTTTAGGAACTGGAGATAAAGCAGTGAACAAAGTAAAATTCTAATTATCAAGGAGCTTGTTATCTAGTGGGGAGACAGAAAATAAACAAATAAATGCTAAATGTAATTTCATGTAGTAATAAGTGCTATATAGAAAAATAAAACAGGGTAATTAATCAAGAATAATGGCAGGCATAAGAAGGAAGAACATTTTACTCCTTGTTGCAGCCATGGATGTCCCTGGAGAACATTATGCAAAGTGAAAAAAGCCAGTCAGAGAAAGACAAGTACTATATGATTTTACTCATTTGTGGAATTTAATGAACAAACTGTACTACGGGGAGGGGTCGAGGAGGGGGGAGGAGAATGAGTAATCTATGGAAAGATCTGGGGGGAAAGCATTTCTGGCGAAGAAGAAGGCAAGTGGAAAGGTCCCGAGATGGAAGTGAGACTGCCTTGTCTGAGGCATGGTGAGGAGGTCAATGTTAGCATGGAGTGAGCGGGATCAGAGGAGTCAGGGCCAAGGTTGCACAGCGCGTACATCGTTGCCAGGAGTCGGGGTTCTATTTTGAGAGTGATGGGGGGCAGTGAGCCGAGAAAGGTTTTGAGGATGGGAGAAGTTTCCTCCTCTTAAATTCATTCATCCAGTGTGTATTTATTCTTATGAAGTGTGTTTTCTAGGTTATGATTATTGCATTAGTTATCAACCCACTATAGCTCAGGTTATTTTGTAACCACCATTCCAATGGCACATGAGACCAGAGGGAGTTGTGTTGGGATGAACCCTACAGAGTAACACACTCCTCACCCACATTTTGAGCTGATGCTACATGGCTACACAGATCTTGCAAGGATCTTATTCAAAATCCTTAGACAAGGAAGTCATCAGTATCAACAAAGCACCAAATTCCTCTTCACATATCCTCTTATATCTCCCAGTGGGCACAGTTGACCCTCTGAATCCTTGTATTCTGCATTCATAGATTCAACCAATCACAGATCAAAATTTTCTTTAAAAATAATGTTATATTATTGCTTATATGTACTATATTCTTAGGTCTAAGATCGTTGCATCTCTACTGAACATGTACAGACTTACTTTCTTGTCATTAGTCCCTCAACAATATAACATTTACACAGCATTAATACTGTCTTAGGTATTAAAAGTAGTCTAGAGATGATTTAAAGTATATAGGAGGATATGCTTAGGTTATATGCAAATACTACACCATCCTATATAATCAAAGGCTAATATGCAAATTGTCCCCTTGACCAGGAGTGTAACTGCCCGTGGACCCTCCCTCCGGCCGGCCCCACCTGTGGCTCCTTCCCCCAGCCAGCCCCACACCTGATCAGCCCCCCTCCCCCCAACCCCAATTGGGGCAGGCTGGCTGGACCTGACCCATGCACGAATTTGTGCACTGGGCCTTTAGTTTTACATAGGAGACTTAAGCATCCAATGATTTTGGTACCATCCCCCATGGGCACCAAAGGTTGTATCAAGTCCCAGATACAACCCTACATTGCAAAAGTTCCCCCAATTAGACATGCAGATGTATCTGGTTTTGAAACATTGCTTGGACTTACCCTTTTGTAGAGATGCTCAATAATTGCATGTTACCCTGATTTCTCCTAATATAGGAGAAGGCATGGTACCATCCCCTCCATCACTATTCATGGAGACTCTGTGCAAGGAAGGGGACACACACATTAAAATGCATGTTAAAAGTAAACGTAGCATTTTTATGGTGTTGGTTATATTTGGCTGAAAGTCCCAGAAATTTCCCAATTCTTCCTCCCAGCTTCCTGAAAGAGCTACTCACATGAAAAAAAGTACTTAAATGAGCATCAAAATGATACTTGATATTGCCGGGGCCAGTGCCTAATATTTCAAAAACAATCATCTGGTAAAAGTAAGTCGAAGTAAAAGTGGTTTGGGTTTAAGGCTCAAGTGGGATCCTTACTTATTCTTAAGCTTGAATTCAAGTCTGGGATCTTTCTACCTTCTTGCCAACTCCACAGTTCAAAGAAGCGGTGATCAGTATAGCCAGGCAGGGTATACAGAAAGAGACCGGGGAGATAAAAGTCAGAGACAGAACCCCATGCATGGACAGGAGGGTGGGTCCACAGTGGACCCACCACAAGCAAGACCAGAGGTGTCCTCATTTCATTAACAACAGTAATCACCACAAAGATTTAAATTTATATGACTGTCTGTCCCCAAGCATTTAATGAGAGCATGGCTTCAGCTTTATATCTAGCAAAATTAATTGACTCAGCTATCTTCTATTTTCCCAACTTCCATTTTGCCTTCCCAATTATAATCACTAATTTGAAGCACTCAGTTGGTGAAACCATCTTTATTTCTGTAATTAAAGAGTCAAAGTATTGTACATATGAGCAACTGAGTCTTAGGTACTTACAAGATCTTTCTATTTTATATACCAAACTTGCTAAGTCAGTGAAAAAATCATTATTTTTTTAATCAAAGTCCTACTAACCAGCACTGAATCTCATATATATTAGAACCCCAAAACTATTTTACTACCAAATGAAACAGTTATTTGCTAAGTTGATTAGTAAAAGAATGCTTCAATTTGAAAGTATAAAAGTAAGATCTATCTATGTCAACTTACATGATTGTGGTAAGTTTAGCCTCCCACTATATGATATGATACAACAATACATTTGAATTGCCTTTGTTTGGAGACTTTGGGGCATCAAATCAGGACGTTGACTTGTCTTAATAGATGATACCCCCACCATTCATCTAGCGGCCAGAGGTTGGCAAACCATGGCTCTGAACCGCAGTTTGCCGACCACTGATAGCCCATTGAGTTCAGTTCGCAAATACTGAGTCAGTCTTCTCTGCACCAGACCCACGAGGCATTAACCACAGGTTAAAAGGGTCAGAACCAGTTCAAAAGCTCCTCTGCTTTGTTTCCTATGTGGTATTGTGAACTTTTTGCTTTTTTCACTTTCAACTCTTTTGATCAAATTGGGTGAAGCCTGGGAAACATTTTTGAAACCTACAATTCCACCTGACTTGGAGCTTCTGTGGTCTGAATAACTAGAAAAGAATAGCTTGTGGGAACAGCCCAGAGAAGAAACTAAAATACACCTGCCCGTAAAAAGTGTATGGTAGCACCGCCTCCAGGAGCAGCTCAGCTCTATCCCATTTTCCTCAGCATTCTCACTGCAAGAGGTGGGTGGAGAGGGATGGGAGAAAGAGCAAGGTCACCTGAAGTCAACAACTAGCAGCTCCGCAAGAAAACCATGAGAAAATGTGTGTGACCCAAACCCTCATCTTCCAACTCAAATATATCTTTGGCAAGCAAATCATGCTTGAGATGAGGTCTTATTCAAGAAAAAAGCAAACATACACACATATCAAGACCCTTTCTCTGACTTAGGACAAATGCTAGTTCAAACCACAGTAAGTACATATCAGAAATAACACACTTAGAAAAGCACCCAGGATTTCATCACTGAGCCTGAGATTTTTGTGTCCCATAACTGGTTATGTCATTATTTTACTTTATAGAATTAAAAGAAAATGTATCACTCACCAAAGCAATCTGCCCGTCTATCTCCTTGACAGTCTGAAGAAAAGTCATGTACTTCCTCAAATATTTATTTCACTGGTCACCAGATTTAATGTTGGGGGCGGATCTCTTTTGTGCCATCTATTGAATCCCACTGAAATTACATTACACGGTAAGTGTAAACCCATTTTTTCCTATTCACATGTGGAATATGGACTGGGTTAATTGATAGACCAGTATTAAAATAGAATCACATCTTTGTGGCTCTATTTCGCTACAATCAACTCGCTATTAAAATGAAGGAGGTGGTGTTAATAATCCACAGATCATTATTGGCTGAATCCAAAATGCTTATCTTTGTCGCCATGCAGGTGTGGGCAGGAGGGCCAGTCTGGGTGTATTTCAGATGGCTTTGCTTTTCTTCTTGCCTTTTGATTGGTCCGCAATTAAAAAAGAGTGGAAAGAGGGAGGAGTCAAGGTCAAAGTTGTGCTTAAACTCATTCCTAAAGGGAAAGAACATTCATGGGCTAATATAAAATGAGTGCTAATTGTGTCTTTTTTGACAAATTGGTTTTCAGAGAATCTAGTGCTCAAATTCTTTTCCATTGATATGTTCAAACTTTCTTCAAAAAGTGGTTTTTAAAAATTTCCATGTGAAAAACATGATATCTAATAATCTCTTTTCTCAAATAATGTTTAAAACACTTGCTTTGGGTGGATGTCAGCACACTCGAGAATCCAATCTGATAGCCCCATTCTTGTCTTTTAAGTAAAAACAAAATAACAAAGCAAAAAAGGGCCACTAAAGCTAAGAAATGTTAGCTGAATTTCTCTGAACTTGCCTTCATCCTAGTATTGCATGATAACCAGTCACAAACTAGACACAATTCTTTGCTGTAATCACCTTTCTACCACAGCGAGCAAGGCCAACTTCCCTAAACTAAGAACCTTGGGATTGGTCGATTTCATAGATGAAAAGGTGATTATCTCCTTATTGTTTAGTTTTCATTTATTAAAATATCTGGGATAGTTTTTCAAGTTTATTGGCAATTTTTGTATCATTTAGTGAATTACCTGTTCACATCATTTGCCTATTTCTCTACCAGGGTTATGTTTTTACTGTTCAATCATATGTTCTTTTTTATGTCACTGACATGACCCTCTCTGCCAAACTTTGTGCAAATATCTCCCATCATCTTCTTTTTCATTTCACGATCTTTTAAACCAATAAATGCATACATTTTGATATAACCAAGTAAATTGACTTTTTTTTTTTTTTTTTTTTTTTTTGCGAATACTAATATTTAGTTGTATGCTGGTAAACCAGGTTACAAAAGAGAAAGCCTGATTTGTAGCACATACTGATGTCGGCCATGTATGTATTTTCACGGAAGCTGATTTCTAGCTACGACTGGCTTGCTTGCAAAATTCTTGAATATTTGACAACTGGCGCTCACAAATCTATACAAACCAGCTCCAGCAGACCACTGCTACATTGCTTTTAAGTTTAGAAAGTTCTTTACCGTAACAAGGTCAAAGAAACATATGCATGTTTTCTTCCCAAACATAATTTTTTAGTTATTTTAATTTTTATTATCCAAGCAATGTGTTTGCTGAAGAAAAATCAGAAAATATAAATAAATTAGAAGAAAAAAGTGTCAAATCAATGATAACCTCATCATATAGAGATGTCAATATCATTTTTGTAGCAACCGTGCAGACTTCTCCATGTAGGCTAGGCTCTTTTCGCTTCCTGCCAAATTGCTGATCAGAGAGTTTGTACCAATTTACAAACACACACACACACACACACACACACACACACACACACACACACAGCATTATACCATATGTACTGTTTTGTAATCTGCTTTTCTTAATCTATAAAACCTCATAAATATCTTTTCATGTCAGTAAATATCCATCTACAACTTTTATTACTGGCTGAATAAATATTCCATTTTATGTATAAGATATTTTTTAAGCATTTTATAAGTGCATTTAACCAGTCTTGTGTTGTTGGGTACTTAGGTTGTTCTCAATTTTTGTTATTATAATCACTGCAAAAAGCAACATGTCCATGTATTTCCTTAGACTGTGTGTGAAAAATTATTTCCTTAGGCTATGTTTCAATAAGTGGACTTTGTGATCCAATAAATATAAATCCATACCATTATTCTCTGCCTCTTCTTCTGTTACTATATATCATATATATATTTAAATTTTTATTTATTGATTTGAGAAAGAGAAAAAGGAAGAGAGAGAGAGAGAGAGACAGCAATTTGTTGTTCCACTTATTTATGCATTCATTGGTTGATTCTCATATGTGCCCTGACCAGGAATTGAACCTACAACCTTGATGTATTGGAGGCTCTAACTAACTAAGCTACCTGACCAGAACTTATCATATATTTTTAATTTATATTATGTAAATTTAATTCAAATTTAGGATATATTTTTATGTTGCTCATCGGTCATGTAATTCGATAGCTTACTAACAATTTCCGTTTCCCTTTCCATCTGTTGGTTCTGATTACATAATAGGGTATTGACTAGAACTTTTCTTATGACTTGGGTCCAAAACCGAGAACCAGGAAGCGTTATATACCTCATATTCTAAGACAGCTGCCAGCAATTGGGGCCAATCTCTTCCCTTAGGGCGTGGTCAGCAAACTGTGGCTCACGAGCCACATGCGGCTCTTTGGCCCCTTGAGTGTGGTTCTTCCACAAAATACCACGGCCTGGGTGAGTCTATTTTGAAGAAGTAGCATTAGAAGAAGTTTAAGTTTTAAAAATTTGGCTCTCAAAAGAAATTTCAATCGTACTGTTGATATTTGGCCCTGTTGACTAATGAGTTTGCCAACCACTGCCTTAGGGCATTCTAAAAAGCAGTTGAACCAGACAGTGCCACCCCCGCCAACACCTCACCCTCACATTTTCCAGCCACCTAAAAATGCTGGGGAGGGCAGTGGCAGTGTCAGCAGCTTTGGGATACCAGTGTTTGTGATGTAAGACTGTGCATTCTTCTGCCAAAGGGAGAGGTGGTGTCCCCTCCTTCCCAAACCAAGTGACAAGAGAATGCTAATAGAGTCACTCACGGAGATTGGACAGGGAGAATAGACATCTCTATCCTTAAATGGATGCTTGTTTTGACACATAAATGTGCAGGACACCCACTCCTGCTGAAAGTGATCTCTCTCTGAGCAGTCTTAGATAACATTACATGTGCCCCTGAGAGTTCAGAAGTATAAGTAAATGGAGAGACTGGTAGAGTAACCCTTGCTCATAGGCATTTAAACACTGTGGTGTCATGTACCTTGGAAAAGTGGTGTATCTCCACCATTGGACCACGTACTCAGAGAAAGTACAAGGGAACTCCATTCATTCTTGCCACTCCATATCAAGGGGAATGGAGACCAGAAGACAAGCTATGAGAAACAGAGTCAACTGGTTAACCTGAACCCCTGAGTAACTTTGCAGAGTATAGACAGCTACTTATCCTAGACCTCCTGCCTATATTTAACCTATCATTTTAAAAAGAAAGAAATTTCTATTTTATTGAAGCCCATGTGTTTTGGGGTTTCCCTGTTCAGCAGCTTATCCTGCACCGTAACCAAACAATCATCAAAAAGAACATCTTCCTTCCTACCTCTCATTCCTGTTCTCCACATCAGAAAGCTAGATCTGGGAGAGGGAGGAGCAGAGAGTGTCTATCTCAGGTTGACCACACCCAACCCCACCCATATATACATCAAAATTGAGCTACAAGCCTAGCCTCTGATATGGGGAAAGACAAAGAGCTTTAGGTGGAGTTGGAGATTAAACATACTAAACTAGATTGCATGATTAATAACTCAAAAGAACTGGAGGGGAATGAAGTTTATTCACGATATCATTAAGATTATGATAAGAAGAGGAGAATTTCAGAATCCAGTTGATGGAATGACTGGAGGAAAATAAAAACAACTTCATATGTCAACTTGTCTCTGTTGAGATTCCTCACAGATAACTATAATTAAAAACCCTCAGAAAGTATTTGTGGGTTTAGAAAGCCCTGCCTGCAATTTATTCCCATTCCTTTCTAATCAAATCAATCTCCAGAAATCTAGACAGAAGTTGACTTCCCCCTTTCCCAGTATTGTTTTTTGTCTTCACCTTCTCAGTAAAACTCACACTCTCCCCCACTTATATCCCAGTCATCTGGTCACTGCCTCTCATTCTCTCACACCCATCATTCTATTCTCTTTGCCAATTTCTCCCTTTTTTGCTCTTCTGACTCTCCAAGCAACTTTTTTCGTATTCTTCTCTCTCCCCAAGTTAGCATTTTTTTTCCCTGTTGCCATATCCACCTGAGACAGCGATGCCAACCCAAGGGTAGTGGATTGAGTAATAAACCCCTGCCCCTAAGTTCATGTCCACTTGGAACTGCAACCTGTGACCTTATTTGAAAACTAGGGGCCCAGTGCATGAAATTCGTGCATGGGTAGGGTCCCTAGGCCTGGCCAGCGATCAGGGCCAATCAGGGCCTCCCAGCTGCTGGCTGGGGCCTCCCTTTGTTCCACACTGCCCCCTGTTGGTCATCACATGTCATAGCGAGCGATTGGTCTCCTGGTCAAACTCCCATGGGGACAGTTTGCATATTAGACCTTTATATAGATAGATAGATTCTTTGCAAATATAATGACAACTAGAGGTCTGGTGCACAGATTGCAAGAGGGCACAGGCCAGGCTGAGGGACCCCACTGGTGCATGATCGGGGCCAGGGAGGGACCACGGGAGGACTCCAGGGTGTGTCCGGCCTGTCTTGTTCAGTCCTGATTGGCCGGACCCAGCAGCAAACTAACCTACCAGTCAGAGCATCTGCCCCCTAGTGGTTAGTGCACATCATAGTGACTGGTTGAATGGTCGAACAGTCAGACATTTAGCATATTATAGACTAGAGGCACAGTGCATAAACCTCGTGCATGGTGGGGAGGGGTGTCCCTCAGCCTGGCGTACGCCCTCTCACAATCTGGGACCCCTCAGGTAGAGTCCCTAGGCCTGGCCAGCAATCAGGGCCTATCGGGCCTTTCTTCCCCCCAGCTGCCAGCAGCTGGCCCTGCCCCTGCTGCTGCACCTGCTTGCCATCTGTGCGGTGCTATCCCCCTCCCCCGCCATCGGTCACCTCCCTCTGCGGGTGACAGGTGTGGGGTGCAATCACTTGGCTGGCCTGGGCCTCCCTCTGCGGGATGATCGCTGAGTAACTGCCCTCCCCTGCTGGCCCGATCGCCAAAGTGTCGCTGGCTGGTGGCCTGGGCCTCACTCTGTGGGGCGATCATGGAGCTCTCCCTCCTCCCCCCCTAATTGATCACCCCGCTGCCCAGTGGCCTGGCCCTACAGGGTGATCATGGGGCAATGGTGGGGCCCACCAACCAGTCACATTGCACCCACCTTGGCTGGCCTGGCACCAGTGTGTGTCATAGCATGGGCATCCAGAAGGTCGTCCAGACCGTCGTTCTGCTATTCAGTCATTCTGTTGATTTGCATATTACACTTTTATTATTATAGATAAGGATCAAGATAAGATCATACTGGATTAAAGAGGACCATAAATCCAATGGGAGTGTCTTTAGAAGAGACAGAGAAAAAAGAAGATGCAGAGACTCAGAGGAGAAGGCCACATGAAGATGCAGGCAGAGTGGAGTGATGCAGCCACAAGCCAAAGCAATGCCAAGGATTGATGGCAACCACCAGAAACTGGGAGAAAGCCTTCATTTGTCCCTCAGAGCCTCCAGAAGGAACCAATCCTATGGACCCCTTGATTTGGGGTTTCTGGCCTCCTGTGAGAGAACCAACTGCTGGTCTTTTAAGCCACACAGTTTGTGGTAATTTGTTATGGAAGCTGTGAAAAACAAACACACCCAGCAAAGCTACCAATTTGATGCTTTCTTTGCTCATGGTGTCCTTTTACTTCCAACTCTGCATCTGAAAGGTTCGGAGTGGGCCAGGGGATGGTTGGCAAGATCAAAAGTGGTGAAGGAGAAGGAGGATTTGAGATCCTCTGGGGACTTAGAGTGAAGAAGGAAAATCTGTGAGGGAGAGCAGCTGTTACAGAGAGAAGTTTGTGTCCTTGAGTGTAAAAAAAAGCCGTAATATACAGGACCTCAGACCACTTGCCCTGCCTGCGGCAGAATTGTCAAGGTCAGTTAGGATCTGGAAACCAAAAGTGCCATTTTAATTTATACTGTGGCCAGGCAGTATTGTAATCCTATCTAATAAAGAGGGAATATGCTAATTGACTGCCACGCCCTCACAAGATGGCAGTGCCCACAACCACACGATGGCAGCACCCAGTCCCCTCAGCCCTGCCTCATCCAGCCTCAGTCCTCCAGTCCCCTCAGCCCCACAGGGGAAGGCAGTTGGGGGCGATCGGGCCAGCAGGGGAGGGCAGTTGGGTGCAATCATGCTGGCAGGGGAGCAGTTAGGCATCAAACAGGCCATCAGGGGAGTGGTTAGGAGCCAGCAGTCTCAGATTGTGAGAGGGATGTCCGACTGCCAGTTTTGGGCCTAAACTGTCAGTCAAACATCCCCCGAGGGGTCCCGGATTGGAGAGTGTACAGGCTGGGCTGAGGGACACCCCCCACCTCATGCACGAATTTCAGGCACCAGGCCTCCAGTAAAAAAATAAATCACTTAGGGCAAACATGTCAAACTTGTGTAAGTCCTGTGCGAGGGTGTGGTGTGGGGGAAAGGCCTGTGGTGAGCTTCCCCATGGTGACAAGCTAGGGCTTAAGGTCTGTTCTCCATGAAGTTAAGGCTGAGAAAGGTGTCCCTGTCTTCTCCTAACGTTTACAAGGAACAGATGGAGCCCTACCTCTGTGACAGGCATTCCCGTCAGGAGAGTGGGCGAGGGAACCTGGTTCCCCTGGAGGACTTGTCCCGACCAGCGCTGGATTTCTGTGAGGCCAGCCGTAGAGTAACAGCCCAGAACGTAGAGTAACAGCCCAGAGCCTGTCTCCAAATCCAAACTTACAGGACAGTCCCAGACATGAGAAAACAGACTAAAGTCACTTACCTATGAAATTATGCCTCGTGTTGATAGAGGAGGAGGCAAGGAGGAGAGGTCCACTATCCAGTCATGGGCACGACCCAGACCAGTCTAGAGGAAGGCTAGGGGACCCCAAGGAAGTGTCACAAGTTTAGCAGAAGCTCAGCCATGCAGAAGCGAGGCTGGGGGCTTTCACCGGACACAAGGGGAGCTCAGGATTCTCTCTGAATGCCAAGTGCCTGGTTGCTGGAACCCTGCAATGGCTCTTACAGGACCCCTCACTAGACCTTCCCGGGTGTTTGGCACTAAATGAAAGTTCAGAGTGGGCCGGGGTCGCACACCTATGACAGGAGGCCATAATGTATCAAAAGAGATTTTTATTCCAGGCACCTGAGTGCAGGTGGGCTGAGTACCACGGAATGGAGTGAGCCAAGACAGAAGGGAGAAACAGGTTTTTATTAACTTCTGCTGGCTGCAAGCTGCTCTGCTGACCTAAGGGTCTGGTCTGTCCTGGGTTCCTCCCAGCGTCAGATGGCTACTGGTTATCTGGGCCGTGCGGTGCTCAAGGTTGCAAGCTTTCTGCAAGATACCTGCTAAACACAGTAAGTTTCCTCTGCCTCGTTTTATTCCCGTTAACCCTTTCTATGCCTGCCCTTTGAAGGGCCTTCCCAGCCACAGGCCCAGGACCCTCACACTGCCCTGGGGTTGCCCAAAGTTCTTTCAGCAGGGTTCATCCTAGCAGCCCCCCCTAATCCTCTTTGCCATGTCCCATTCCTTCTAACCTGTCATCTTATTAAGGAACCTAGTTTTCATTATCATCAAAGTGTTAATATCTGAAAATGTATTAATGCAAACTTTTTGAACTATGACAGGGAATTGGGGGCATGTGAAGGCTCCACGCTAACATGAATGAGGGGGGATGCTCTATTTGTATGAGTTGGTGTGTGTGTGTTTTTAATATAAAAATGAAAACTTCAAAGACATTTGATGCTTGTGGCCACTCGGAGCTACGTACTCATCCAAGAAGTTTTTACTGAGTATCTACAATGTACTGTTGTCAGCACTGGGCATAAGCAGTAGACAAGGTATGGAACGTTGTTGTTCTCTTGGAGCTTCTATTTTAGTGGAGGAAAAACAGAAAGCAAGTCAACCAGATAATTTCAGAGTGTGACGCCTGCTGTAAAGAAAACCAAGGGGAGCAATGTGACAGAGAGTGATTGGGAATCACAGGGAGGCCCCTCTGAGGAGGTGACATTTAAGCTGAGACACAAAGGTCAAGAACAAGTTAAGCATGCTCCCGGGAAAGACTGATCGCAGTGGCAAGTACCAGGGGCAGAGAGGCAGAGGTGGGAATCATTGTGGCGCATTCAGGGAACAGCCAAAGGCAGCTGTGGCTGAAATGTGGTGGGCCAAGGGGAAAGCGCAAGGAGATGCAGAGGGACGGGAAGGCAGACCCAGACCTTGGCAGCAGATCACTATGAGGAGTCTGATTTTTGTTCTCACTGCAGGGGGAGGTCATTAGCAGGTTGTAAGCAGGGGAATGGCTTCATAGACTTCACACCGTAAAAGCAATCCCTCCAATTGCTATTTGGAGAATGTGTGAGGCGGGAGTAAAAGCAAGGAGGCTGGTGGGGAGGTTGTTGCCCTCGCACAGGTGAGAGATATTGGTGGCTTGGTCAGGATGGCAGATGCTCTGCTCCAGGCTGCAACGTGAAACATGCTCTCTTTGCTCTCATGTACATAGTCAGGAAATATTCAAAGGCTGTACCACTGTCTGCGGGTTATAAATGTCTGCACTGATGGGGGTGCAGATGAAGATGCTATATCAGCGGGATCCCAAAGTGGCAAACAGAAGTTTACTTTTCTCTCACATGAGAGACGAGCAGTCCAGGACATGCTGAGAGGCTGACTTGAGCCAAACAAAATGGCAGGATGAGGGCATGTTGTCAACATGTGGCTTTCATCTCCAGGTACTAGACAGCTCCTCCAATTCTTACCTCTTTTCCAGTGGGAAGACAGGACCCATCTTTCCTAGAGACATGAGCCCGAGTGGCACTTAGCTTCCAGCTACATCTCATTGCCCAGAATTTAGTCACGTGTCCACGTCAAGCTGCAAGGGAGGCTGGGAAATGTCATCTCTAGCTGGGTTGCCCTGATAAAGCACACACATTCTAGTATTAAATAAGGTAGAATACAGCCAAAGTGCCCACATCAGTAGATGAATGGATAAAACAAGCAGTGGGACATTTACACTATGGAATACTATGCAGCTGTAAAGAAGAGGGATCTTTTACCCTTTGGGACAGCATGGATGGACCTGGAAAATCTTATGCTAAGTGAAAAAAAGCCAAACTGAGAAAGACAAATATCACATGGTATCACTTATTTTGTGGAATCTAATAAACAAAATGAATTGACCAACAAAATAAAACCCAGAGCATGGAGGCATGGAATAGACTGACGTACCTCAATGTGGGGCTGTGGGGACGAGAAGAGATTAAACCAAAGAACTTATATACTTAATTGCATAGCCTATGGACATGGGCAATAGGGTAGTAAGGGCTGGGAGGAGGGGAGGAAGGGGGGAATGGGAGATATCTGTTAATACTATCAACAATAAAAATTTATTTAATAAATAGAAGAAGAATGGATATTGGTGACAACTGAAAATCTCTGTCACCATTTTTCAATTTATCTGCATAGTTATCTGTTATAGACTGAATTGTGTCATCTCCAAAATTTATATGTTGAAGCCCTAACCCCCTGGTTTCTTAGAATCTATATTAATAAAAGGTTAATATGCTAATTAGACTGGATAGACTGGACATCTTCTGGACGTCCTTCCGGAAAAGCCTTGGTGGCGGGGGCCAAGGCAGAGGCAGTTAGGGGTGATCAGGCTGGCAGGGGAGCAGTTAGGAGCATGAGGCAGGCAGGCAGAGGTGGTTAGGGGTGATCAGGCAGGCAGGCAGAGATGGTTAGGGGCAATCAGACAGGCAGGAGAACAGGTGGGGCAATCAGGCTCCCAGGGGAGAGCAGTTAGGGGCATCAGGCAGGCAGAGGTGTTTAGGGGTGATCAGACAGGCAGGCAGAGCCTGTTAGGGGCAATCATGCAGTCAAGGAAGCAGTTAGGGGTGATCAGGCAGGCAGAGGGGTTAGGGTAATATGCTAATTAGACTGGGCATCATTCAAGACATCCTTCCAGACAAAGCTGGGGCTGGAGTGAAGCCCAGTTCCTAGGTGCCTGGTGGCGGCAGCTGGAGCAAAGTAGCCTGGGTCCTGGGTTCCAGAAGGAAGCCAGTGTCGGCAGCTGGGGGAAGGAAGGCTTACTCTTGCACAAATTTTCATGCATCAGGCCTCTAGTATGACTATATTTGAAAATAGAGACTTTAAAGAGGTAATTAAGGTTAAGTGAGGTCATAAGGGTAGAACCCTTTCTGTTTAAAATGTCCCTTTTGTCAGCTTTGAAGCATTCTCCAAAATTCTAAAGCACCAAAATGTCCTATACAATTAACAGTTACAAATAAATTTGGCTCTGAGTTTTTTTGGCAAGCAGGTAAATCCATGTCTTTAGCCTCAACAGCCTATGACTAAGGCTATAGTTCTCTTTATATACACAAACTACTGCATATCTGTGTAGCTAGGTCAAAAATTTAACAAATGATTATTCAGATGTGATGAAAAAGGGTGCCTTTATTTTCCATAACTGGTATAATTTTTTTCAAGTTCTAAAGTTGAACAGGAAAACAAAGTTCACCCAGAAGCCAATGAGCATGCACAGGGCACCTCAAGGTCCATACTGTTGTGAGGTTGACTCATTCCGTGCTGCCAGGAAGTTCTATAAACTCCTGATCACACACAATGCATTTGGCAGAGGCGAGGAGAGGAAAGATCCTTGAATGACTGAGCATTTACTCAAATGAGACTGTTTCGATTTGTAACACAATGGCTAAACCAGAGGAGACTGAGTTATCTGTCATCATAATCAGCAGGTTTGAGCACCATCTCAGCCCCCAGCCTACTCCCCAACTCAATTAAAACATGGCTGTTGGTAAGTCTTTCTTTTCTTTTTTGAAATATATTTTTATTGATTTCAGAGAGGAAGGGAGAGGGAGAGAGAAACATCAATGAAGAGAGAATCATTGATCAGCTGCCTCCTACACACCCCCTACTGAAGATCAAGTCTGCAGCCCCGGCATGACGGGGAATCGAACCGTGACCTCCTGGCTCATAGGTCGACGCTCAACCACTGAGCCATGTCAGCCAGGCGTGAAGTCTTTCTTGAACATATAGAGATGATGCCAGCACCATCTAGACAATAACTTAATACCAGGGTGTTTATAGGACCCATGTTTACGATGGTTTCTTCAGTTAGGTTTCCTGGCCTATTTTTTTGTTTGTTTTTAAGTTTTCACATCATTGTTTTCAGTGGTTAGTGTTAATTTCACATTAAAAGCAGCTCTAATGTTAGCCCAAAACAGTCCATGTTTGCTCTTCTCCTTCGGCCATTCCAAATAAGTCCGTTGTGCCATGAGGGCCTTCAGCTTGTGATACTTGCTAGGAATGCTGTTCTGTGGAATGGGGTCCAGCAAGATCAGAATTAAGTTATCAGATCCTTCATGAAAGAGATTGTGGTGGGCAAAGTAGAGTTCATAATGGCACCACTCACTCTGAACAAAGTTGGGAGACAACACAAAGATGGACTTGTAACTTTTCTCAATACAGTTTATGATATTTTCCACAATGCTCTTGCCAGGAACAAAGTTTCTCTCATGGAGACAAATCTGTATACCTTCTTTTTCTAGGCAAGGTACCAGTTCATTCTTCACCCAGGCAGAATCATGTTCACTGTATGAAATAAAGGCATGGAACTGAAGAGTTCTTTGGAGTTCGTGTAAAGGTGTGTTCCTGGCCCTGTGCCGGGTCTGGGTCCACTGGCACACCATCCTGAGATACCAGGGCAGGTCAAAATAGACACAGAGGACAGTCAAAGTGACAGCCAACACCAGCCCAGTGAGCCCAATGGTGACAATCAGCAGAGCTGTGTTGCAGGATAATGGAGACACATGAAAGTCCTTTAGTAGGGTTCCCTTATAGCTTTCTGGATAGTCACACTTATAAGAGTCAGGCCAGCCCTCTACCACTTCACTGGAAACTTGACCTATACTTTGGATAAATTCTCTTAGCTCACATGTACATTGGAATGGATTGTTTCCTGCGTTCATGGACCTGATCTTCTGGCAGCTCTGGAAGAAATGAGCTGATGGGTTGGAAATCGAATTATAGTCAGTGATCAGTACAGAGAGGCTGCTGAAGGAATCACATTCAGGAAGGTGGGCTAAAGAATTGGAAGCAACATTGAGTTCTTGCAAAGCTTCCAGACCGATGACACTTTCAGGGATACTTGTTATTCTATTACTGTGAAGGTCAAGAACCTTGAGCCTGGGAGGTAAGCATCTGAAAACAGAGTCAGTGAGTATATTTGAAGACAAATTTAACACCTTTATACTCTCAGCCCAAGTGCAATTTCTGTCACGTCCATCATATTCCAAAGAATTCCCACTCACATCCAGCATTTCCAAAGATGGCATATCCTTAGTCATGAGACCTATTTTGAAAAGGTCTTTTAATTTATTCTTTTGTAAGATCAGTGTCTCCAATCTAACTAAAGTGGAACATTCTTGGAAAATACTATCTGTGAGAACATTCTGGGTAAAGTTTAAAAACTTAAATGTGCTTGTTGCTTGAGGACAAAGCATGTGTATAAAAGGTGTATCTGATATGGTTAACATCATAATATTCATCTCAGAAAGCACAGTGTATAATACTGTCTGTGAAAAAAGAAAAACTCTGTTTGTAACATGTTCAATTTTCAGCGCTTTCAATGATGTTTCAGAATACGTAAAATCTTCTTTACCGATCTTTTCAACTATTGTTAAATTGTAAATATTGAGATATTCTACAGGTTTGGGCCAAAGGAATTGAAAAACTCTAACCAAACATTTCCAAGTTGTTTCCACATGGTTGAGGGTAATATTTAGTAAGTTTGGACCTCTAGTTAGTTCTGATAAAAATGTAATTAAAATGTGACAGTTCTCATCCTTCAGTTTAATATTACTCAGTTGTAAACACCCTAAATTATTAACTGATATGTTTGCTTGCACAGAGAAGAAATTATTTGGGTGAAAAATGAGGTGAAGTGTTTTTGTATTCAGAATTTGAAGACTTTCTGTCTCATGTTCTTTCACATAATAACCTTCCAACTCCAGAAGGATGCCACTTAGATGCAAGTGAGCAATCGGTAGCAGATCTAATTGTTGTAAATGTTTAGCACTTAATCCCAAGAAATTCAGTTGAGTCAAGTTGCCAAATTCCTCACAGATGGGCAGGGCATCGAAGTCATTGAATGAGAGGTCTAAATGCTTGAGGCTGGTGATAGCATGGCAGGATATCTTCTGCAACTGATTGTGTGATAAATCCAAATATTCCAAATCCTGGTTGAACTTGAAAATACTAATATCAAGGTATTGGAGTCTATTATGGGAAAGCCTCAAAACTCTGAGCCCCGACAGAAAGCTGATGTCGGAGAGGCGAAGCTCGGGTATGTAGTTTTGAGACATATCTAAGACTATGGTTTTGGGTGGCAGGTCTTTTGGAACATGAGTAAGGCCTTTGTTTGACTTATTTACTGTAAGTTCACTTTCAGCAGAGAACTGGATTATGGTTCCAACTACTAAGGTTATCATGCAAACAAAATGAAAGCCCCTGACCATGGGTTCTTTGTCCTTGGTCATGATGTTGAAGTGGCTATCCCCTGAAGGGCCTTCGCGGTTCTTCAGAGCATCTTGATATGCATCCAAATCCTAGAAATATAATATACATTAAGAGATATAAAGAGTGAGTAATTGCTCTCAAACCTCTGCTTACTAAACATAGTCATAATTGTTTCTTTATCCATCATCAGAGTCATAATGCTGCCTGACCCCCACAGGGCATCCTCTGAGCGGCAAGGCAGCTGTGATGGCCACAGGGCAGCCTCCTGTGCTACGCTGGAGTGCCCACAAGCATGGCTGCCTGGAACTGCCTCCAGGTACAAGTTAGAGGTGCTCTTACCGGCTGGCGAAGGGCATTGAGATAGCACATATACTCTGCTCTTTCTGGTCACAGGAAATGTTTTAGTCACAGGACCTTATTTTTGACACAATTCCCATGAAAATGGACATGCGTTTTCCCAACTCACATTAGACCAGAAGCAACACATTCAGAGAGATGGGATTCAGCACTGATAATCTGAAAACATCAAGTTCCTACAATTAACACACTGATAAAACAGGAAAATATAGGTAAATATTAATAAATAGTCAGAAGAAGTCAGAGGCATGTCAGGCTAATGCTATCCTATCTAATAAAAGAGTAATCTGCAAATTGACTGTACCTCCGCTACACCCATAAGCCACGCACATCAGCCAATCAGGAGCAAGTATTAACCCAACCAAGATGGTTGCAGCCACGGAGAGAGCAGGAGGCTTGGGTTTCCCCAGCAATGGAGGAAGCCAAGCTTTCTGCCTGCCTGGCCTGCCTTGGCCTTCGCTTAAGGCTACAAAGTTTCAATTATAGAAGATAAATAAATCCAAACAAAAATGGTGGCAGCCACAGAGCTGGAGAGAGCAGGAGGCTTGAGTTGCCCCCCCGGCGATGGAGGAAGTCAAGCTCCCACAGCCCTGGCCTGCCTTGGCCTCTGCTCAAGTCTACAAAGTTTCAATTATAGAAGATAAATAAATCCCAGATCCCAGGGCCTCCGCTTGGGTCACTGGGGGGTGTGGCCAGCCTGCAAACCACCACAGGCCCCTCACCCAGGCCGCCCCACCCCCCAAGGGAACCCCCACCCTGATCCGGGACACCCTTCAGGGCATACCAGCCAGCCCCCACCCATACACCAAGCCTCTATCCTATCTAATCAAAAGATAATATGCAAATTGGCCATCACTCCAACACACAAAATGGCTGCCCCCATGTGGTCAAAGCTGACTGCCCCCATGTGGACACAAGATGTCCACCACAAGATTGCCAGCAGTGGAGGGCAGTTGGGAGGGACCAGGCCTACAAGGGAGGGCAGTTGGGGGCAATCAAGCTGCAGGGGAGGTCAGTTAGGGGTGACCAGGCTGGCAGAGGAGGGAAGTTGGGGACAACCGGGCCTGCAGGGAAGGGCACTTGGGGGGGGGGGACCCAGGCTTGCAGGGGAGAGCAGTTGGGGGGAACCAGGCCTGCAGGGGAGGGCAGTTAGGGGTGACCAGGTCTGCAGGAGAGGGCAGTTAGGGGCAATCAGGCTGGCAGGGGAGCAGTTAGGCATCAATCAGATTGTCAGGGGAATGGTTAGGGGGTGATCAGGCTGGCAGGCAGAAGTGGTTAGGGGCAATCAGGAAGGCAGGCAGGTGAGCAGTTGGGAGCCAGCAGTCCTGGATTGTGAGAGGGATGTCCAACCGGACATCTAGGTAGGATCAGGACTAAATGGGCAGTCGGACATCCTTCGAGGGGTCCCAGGTTGGAGAGGGTGCAGGCTGGGCTGAGACCCCCCCCCCATGCACAAATTTCATGCACCAAGCCTCTAGTTGTATATAAGAGATAATAATAGAAGTTCATGACAATCATTGATTGAGATTACTTGGCTGAGGGGTGGAGGCAGGTGCACAAGACCACAGACCCCATATTTGTGACCAGAACAAATGGTTGGAACTTTGAGGCTCACTGGACCTCATTCAGGATCTGATCTGCGCGCGCTCACACACACACACACACACACACACACACACACACACACACACACACAGAGCCCTAGAGTCCCTAGGGAACAAGAGCAGGCAACATTTCTTAAGTAGGGCCTTGTGTAGTTGGAATAATTGGAGATTTTGACTAGTTAGTTGTTCAGTTTCATTAACAAAAAGATCTGCTGTTCATCACCTGAGGGTATATTGGAAATAGTAAAATAGTTATGAGATGAGTAGGGTTTCAATTAATCATTCTTTGGAAGAGTAAATACTCTTCTGGGTTGGGGACATTTCATTACAAAATGACTTTTTTTTCTTTTAAGTTATTTTTATTATAAAATTATTTAAATATGTACCAGTACAAACATGAAGCAAAAGTGTATTGAGTGCTTGGGCACTGTTGTAGGCATTGGTGACAGACTATATCCCCGACCTCTGGGAGTTTGTAATGTGGTGGAACTATAATTATAAGTGGACCAGACTACTTCATTTCTTTCCTTTTCTATTTTTGACCAAATTATTTTTCCTTAATCCCTTTACCTTTTTTGCCGAATTCCTTAACCTGCCTCCCCTCTGGCATCCATCAGCCTGTTCTCTGTTTCTGTGAGTCTGTTTCAGTTTTGTTTGTTCATTTAATTTGTTCTTTAGATTTCACATATAAGTAAGATCATATGGTATTTGTCTTTCTCTGACTTATTTCACTTAGTAAAATACCTTCTAGGTCCATCCATGCTGTTGCAAATGGTTAAGATTTCATTCTTTTTTATGCCCAAGTAGTGTGTGTGTGTGTGTGTGTGTGTGTGTGTGACTGACAGCTTTTTTATCCACTTGTCTGTTGATGGGCACTTGGCTATTATTAACAACACTGCAAAAAACATAGGAGTGCAAATATTTTTTTGAATTAGTGTTTTGGATTTCTTTGGACATGCACTGGAGGTGGTGGAATTGCTGCATCATAAGGCTGTTCCATTTTTAATTTTTTCAGGAAAATCCATAATGCTTTCCATAGTGACTGCACCAGTCTACATTCTCACCAACAGTGCACAAGGGTTCCCTTTTCTCCACATCCTCGCCAGTGCTTGTCATTTTTTGGTTTATTGATGACAGCCATTCTGACAGGTGTGATGTGACACCTCATTGTGATTTTAATTTGCATTTTTCTGATGATTAGTGACATTGAGCATCTTATCATATATCTGTTGGCCCCCTAGATGTCCTCTTTGAAGAAATGTCTATTCAGATCCTCTGCCCACAAAATGGCATTTTTTTTTAAAAAAAGCTAATTATGCTTTAATTTTTAAAAAAATGGTATATGGTTAAAAGTCCCTCACCCACTTCCCTTACAGCCTCTCCCAATTGACCACCAAAACACCCATGAAAACACAGAAACACTTGAAAACCCACCTTGCCACCTAAAACTAAGAAAGATGGAAAATTGATGGCAGGATCCAAAAGCATCTACATTCATGAAAAAGTAACTGAGGTGTATTAAGGAAAATCCAGTGTATTCAAGTTTTGTCTCAGGAAAACAGACTCCATGACAAAAGGTATGAACACATTTTGTCCCTTTGTGTTTGTCTCTCATTCAAATACCAAGGATGAGTAACAACCAGGTAATTACTCAATGGTACTGATGTGAGTGGATCACAACACTGAGTTTTCCTTCTGCCAGCCACTATCCTCCACCTCTTCATCACACAATGATGAACCCTCTTAGGTAAAAGCTGGGCAAGAGGTACTCGTACTACTTCTAGTCAACATAATATACTGGGAGTCCTAGCCTGAGTAATTAGGCAATTAAAAAAAAAAAAAAAAAGAACATCCAAATTGGGAAGGAAGAAGTCATATTATCTCTGTTTGCAGATGATATGAACTTATATGTAGAGAATCCTAAAGACTCCACACAAAAAAACAAACAAAATAAACAAATTCAGTCAAGTAGCAGGATACAAAACCAACCTACAAAATCAACTGTGTTTCTATACACTAACAACAAACTACCTGGAAAAGCAATAAGCAAAATAATTCAATTTACAATTTCATCAAAAGAACAAAATACCTCAGAATAAATTTCAGCAGGAAGGTGTAAGACCTATACACTGAAAAGATAAGACATTGATGAAAGAAATTAAGACACAAATAAATGAGAAGATATCCTACATTCATGGAACAGAAGAAACAATATTGTTAAAATGTCCATATTACCCAAAGCTATCTATATATGTAATGCAATAACTATCAAAATTTCAATATGTTTCACAGAAATAGAAGAAAAATTTAAAAATTCATATGGGACCACAAAAGACCCCAAATAGCCAAGCAATTCTGAGACAGAACAAAGCTGAAGGCATCACACTTCCTGGTTTCAATTATATTACAAAACTATAGTAATCACCACAGTATAATGTTCACATAAAAACAGACACACAGACCAATGGAACAAGATTGAGAGCCCAGAAAGAAATCCAGGCACAAACTAATATTTGACAAAGGAGTAAAAAATACTTAATGGGGAAATGGCAGTCTCTTCAATAAATGGTGTTGGAAAAACTGTATATGTACATGCAAAAGAATGAAATTTGACCCCTATCTTATCCCACTCACAAAAAGTTACTCCAAATAAATTAAAAACTTAACTTTTCAGAACTAAAACAAAACAAAACAAAAAACTCCTAGAAGAAAACACAATCTTAGGTTCTTCTAGAAGAAAACCTGACATTGGTCTTGGCAATCATTTTTTGGATCTGGCAAGAAAAAGGAAAATGTTTTAAGAAGTGGGGCTATATCAACCTAAAAGGCTTCTGAACAGCAAAAGAAACAGTCAACAACATGCAATGTCAACCCACACATTGGGAGAAAACGTTTATGAACCAAAATATCTGATAAGGAGTTAGTATCCAAAATATATAAGGAACTCATATAACCCAATAGCAAAAAAAGTTAAAACAAAAACAAATAATTTGTTTTAAAAATGGGCAGGAGACCTAACTAGACTTTTTTTTTTTTCAAATAAAGCATACAAACTGCCTCCAACAAGTACATGAAAAGATGCTCAATATCACTAACCATCAAAGGAAATTTAAATTAAAACCGCATTGAGATATCACCTCACACCGGTGAGAAAGGCTGATATAAAAATACAAACAAACAAACAAAAAAAACAAACAAGAAATAACAAGTGGTGTCAAGGATGTGGAGAGAAGGGGCCCCTTGAGCACTCTTGGTGGAAATGTACACGTAAATTGGTGCAGCCACTATTGAAAACAGCAAAGAGTTTCTTGAAAAAAAAAATTAAAATTAGAACCACCATATGATTCAGCAATTCCACTTCTTCCTCTCTCTCCCTCTTCCTTTCTCCCTGAAATCAACTTAAAAAAATATTAAAAAGAAAACCACATTTTGAACTAGAATTATGAGAGACAGCTGGCTGGTGTACACATGCTCCAGCCTCCTCCCCTTACCTAAATTCCCAAAATGATGAAAGAAACACACACACACACACACACACACACACACACACACACACACACACGTAAAAAGCGAGAAGGAAAGTTCTTAGGGAAGTGAAAACAAGAGGAATCTCGGAAATTCACAAGCAGATTGGACTATGTTAGACAGAATAATAGCTTCACAGCGATGTTCACTTCCTAACTCCAGAACTTTCGAATATGCTTTTACATACAAAAGGGAATTAGCATTCCAACTGGAATTAAGTTTGCTAATCAGCTGATCTTAAAATAGGAAAAATATCCTGGATTATTTGGGCAGGCCCAATGTAATCACAAGAGTCCTTATAAGTGGAAGAGGGAGGCAGAACGAAGAGCTCTTGTTTACTACTTACTGGCAGAAATGAAAAATTAGTACAACCTTTCTGAAGGGCAATTTGGTCACATATAATAAAATTTATTTAAAATATGCTTACCCTGCCCTGGCCAGTGTGGTTCAGTCGGTTGGAGCATCGTCCCTTATACCGAAAGGTTGTGGATTCGATTCCCAGTCAGGACACATACCAAGGTGGTGGGTTGGATCCCTGGTCAGGGTGCATACAGTAGGCAATCAATCAGTGTTTCTCTCTTTTTCTCCCTTCCCCTCTCTAAAAAAAAAAATCAATGAACATGTCCTCAGATGAGGATTAAAAAAATTATGTGTGTGTGTGTGTGTGTGTGTGTGTGTGTGTGTGTGTATCCTATATAATAAAGAGGTAATATGCAAATTGACCCTCACTCCATCATGCCGTCATAAGATGGCTGCACCCACAGTGGAGGTGGGGTTCCCATAACGAGCCGTAATGAGTGATCAGCAGGGACCTGAGGCTGTGTGGTGCTGGGCTGGGGTGGGGGACCAGAGGCTGTACCCCCTGCCCAGTGAGGCTTGATGAGGGACCTCAGGCCACGCCTTCTGCCCAGTGGGGCTTGAAGGGGGACCTCAGGCCATGCCCCTCCGCCAAGTGGGGCTTGACAGGGGACATCAGGCTGTGCCACCAGTCCAGCAGGACTTCATGGGAGACCTCAGGCTGTGCCCCTCGCCTGGCGGAGCTTGAAGGGGGACCTCAGGCTGTGCCCCCCTGCCCATTGGGGCTTGATGGGGGACCTCAGGCCATGCCCCCCACCCTGGCACCAGGCCAGGAGACCTGAGGCCGCACCCCCACCCGGCAGGGCTTGAAGGGGGACCTCAGGCCATGACCCCCACCCCAGCACTGGGCCAAGGGACCTGAGGCTGTGCACCCCACCCAGAACCCAGCTGGGGGACCTGAGGCTGTGCCCCCCACCCAGCAGGGCTCAACGGGGGTGGGCCCGCCAGGTCTGGATCTTGCGCAGTGGGGGTGGGGCCGGCCAGGTCTGGGTCTCACATGATTTTGAGGTGCACGCGGGTGGGCGAGGGCTTGACTCTGGATCCCATGGCGTGCCCCAGAGTCTGACAGGAGGAAGATTTTCATATACATTTTACTAATTTTCTTTCATCTCTGACACTTCTATTATAGAGAAACGGCAAATAGCAATATTAAAATATTTCCTCTAATTAATTCCCTTTTAATGTGTACGAATTTTGTGCACTGAGCCACTAGTGTATATAAAATTTGTGCATGGGGGAGGAGTCTCCTCAGCCCAGCCTGCACCCTCTCCAATGCGGGACCCCTCAGGGGATGTCCAGAGGATCAGGTCTAAACTGGCAGTCAGACATCCCTCTCACAATCCTGGACTGCTGGGTCCTAATCACTCACCTGCCTGCCTGCCTGGTAACCCCTAACTCCCCCCCCCCCCCCACTGCCAGCCTGATCACCCTTCACTGCCCCCCCGCTGCTGGCCAGGTCACCCCCAACTTCCCCCTCCCTGCTGGCCTGGTCACTCCTAACTGCCCCTCCCTCACCAGCCTGGTCACCCCTTACTGCCCCCCGCTGGCCTGGTTGCCCCCAACTGCTCCCTTCTGCCAGCCTGGTCACTCCTAACTGCACCCCCCGCTGGCCTGGTTGCCCCACACAGCCTGCTTGTTCAGTCATTTGGTCATCCTTCACTAACCCCCCTGCCAGCCCGGTCATAGGCAGCCATCTTGTGAGGGTGTGAAGGCTAATTTGCATATTACCTCTTTATTATTTATATATATTTTTTTCCTTAGTTTAGCAATTCCAGTTGTCAGAATTTTCTTCTAAAGGAATTATCAGAGATAGACATAAAAATATTACTATGAGGATGCTCATGACAATGAAAAGTTAAAAAAATGATAATGTCTCATGTAGAAAACAGTTTAATCAATTATGGCACACTCATAACATGAATAACATGCTGTCTTAAATATTGCACTTTTGAGAAAAAATAATGTCTACAATATATTGTTAGGTGAATATAAGAATACAAAATTGTGTATGTGGTAGGACTCTAATTTTGCAAAATATGAGGAAAACCTGACATATACGTAAAGCCTGGGGGCAAAAAGAATGGGAAGAAATATATCAAATGCTAATAGTAGTTATCTCTGGATTTCTGAATCCTAGATAAAGTTAATTTTTTCCCCTATGCTTTTGTATATTTCCAAAATTTCTAATTTTGAACATCTTTTATAAATCACAAAAGGTTTGTCTTAAAATACAGCTAATGTAAAAATAGTTTATATTTAAAGAAACATGCTTATATTATTTGTATAAAGAAAGAACTCCTTCCGCATGATGCTTGATAATTGACATTTATGAATGAGAACCTACCTAGAGGTCCCTCTCTGGTGTCTGTGTTCAGGGGACTGAAACTTAGCCACCGTGTGGGAAAGTTTATCAGCTACCCTTAGAGCACCCTGCCCCCAAAAGGTAGTATTGCTTCAGGGGCCTTTATACCCTCAAGCAGTTCCCAGTGTATACACTTAACAAACCAGCCAGGAGCTTTTATATGTAAGAAAAAATAAAGGGGAGGAAAAGGGGAGATGAGAGCTGATGACTACAGAGTTCACTACTTTCTTTTCCAGCAAGTAAAAAGAGGTAGGAGGAAAAATTGTTGTTTTTTTCTTTTTCTTTAACGCATCGAATGAAAAGAGGGAGGAAAAAGCTCTATTTCAAGAAAAACACCATAGTGGATAGGATCTATGAAAATGAAGGCTACAAGAAAGGGGAGATAAGAAAAACACTGAGGTAAGAGTGATTCCATAATCGAGTCAACAGTGTGCAAGAGAAACATTGCTTTATTTGTCAAAGTTTAGGTGAGAGGCGCAGAGAAAAGCCAGTCCTTGGTCAGTTCCTGCCACTTCCTTCGTTTAATAACTGTTTATATTCAGAGTGTAGTATGTGCCAGGACTTTGCTGGGCATTAGGTGCTGGAAAAGAAAGATGACTAGCACTGGCATAATCCCTGCTTTCCAAATGCTTATAAATTAGTGACAGATACAAATAAGCAATTGTAGAATCATGTGACAGGGGACATAAAACACTCATGCCTACTATAAAGATACATAATAAGTAATAGGTGCCGTAGCAGTGGCATAAAGTACTATAAATGTTACTAAAAACAAGGAACTAGAGAAAGGTGAAAAGAGAAAATGTAGTAGACAAAAAGCAGAAGAAATAAATATCATCGGTTAGTTTTTCCCTTAACTATGACTACACGTGCTATTTTTGTACCTTTTGGAGCTAGTCCTATCTTTACCTTTTTTGTCTATTTAAAAGGACATTTGCAACATTAAAAAAAACACACACTTAAAATTACCTTGCAAAAATATCAAAGAAACGATACCTATTCTAGACAATTGTTAGCATTTTCTTGCTTGTTTGGAGTAACTATGCCATAATTTGAAAAAGCTACAAAAGCCTGCTTACTTACCCAGATTTCTTTCTCAGAAGAAAACAACATCTAAAGGTGGAAAAATAAGTGCTTGACGAAGTGGAAGTCCTTAGTTTAAGTAAAGCAAAACTAATACTTAGTTTAAGTACATACAGTATTGTGCCATCTGTTGGACCTTCCTGGAATTACTCTTACATGTGAATTTCCCTTTTAAGGGTCACTGTGCAAAGCACACGACTCAGCAGGCTTTTATGGGCTACAGACTAAAATAGTCACCAAAATTTTAATTCATTTGAACAAGAAGTTATGACCATTTCAGTGTGAAGAAACTGTTTTTAAGGTAATATTTATCTGTAAGAGCTGTAGCCTAAATATGAAATTGTCACCAGAGTGCAAAGCTATTGAACTTGGCCTGTTTTCTATTGTCACTATACTTAACTTTTCCAAAGTAATTGCAACTATGGTTATCAAGCAGTTTTGGAGCACTATCTTAGCTGGATAAGATACTTTCAAATAAAATAAGCTTAAGTCCGAGATTTTTTTAAAATCAATTTTCAAGAAAAGCTTAGTAGTTGATACAAAAATAGCCACGCCTAAAGGAAATTGCATCCTGTTTCCCCACATTCTGACCAATATTTAGTATTATTAGAGGCTTTAATTCTAGATCCTAGAATAATAAATAACACTGAGATCCTGCAGGGCTAATTAAATAATCCATTTTTTAAAAGACATTTAAAATAATACTTTTTTTCATTTTAAAATCCTTTTTATTTTTCAATTACAGTTGACATACAATAGTATATTAGTTTCAGGTGTACACTCCAGTGATTAGACATTACATAACTTACTAAGTGGTCATCCTGATAAATCTCACACCCACCTGACACCATACATAGTTATTAAAATCTTATTGACTATATTCCCTATGCTGTGCATTACATCCCCATGGCTATTCTGTAACAACCAATTTGCACTTCTTAATCCTCTCAACTTTTTCACTCACCCCTCCAAACCCCTTCTCATCTGGCAACCATCAAAATGTTCTCTATATCTATGAGTCTGTTGCTGTTCTGCTTGCTCATTTAGTTTTTTAGATTCAGTTGTTGATAGATAGTATTTATTGCCATTTTATTGTTCATATTTCTTCTTCTTTCTTCTTCTTCCTTTCTTCTTCTTCTTCTTCTTCTTCTTCTTCTTCTTCTTCTTCTTCTTCTAGAATACCTTTAACATTGCATATAATACTGGTTTGGTGATGATGAGCCTTTAGATTTTTTTTTTTGGTCTGGGAAGCTCTTTATCTGTCCTTCAATTCTAAGTGATAGCTTTGCTGGATAGAGTAATCTTGGTTGTAGGTCCTTGCTTTGCATCACTTTATGGGGGGGGGGGTTTGTTTGTTCAGTTTGTTTGTTTTTTAATCTTTATTGTTGAGAGTATTACAGATGTCCCTCTCTTATTCCCCCTTTGCCCTCCTCCACCCAGTTCCCGCCCCACCCCAAGCCTTTGCCACCCTATTGTCTGTGTCCATAGGTAAAGGATATCTTATACAATAAAAGGGTAATATGCAAATCGACCAAATGGCAGAATGACCAGTCGCTATGATGCGCACTGACCACTAGGGGAGACGCACAACACAGGAGCTGCCCCCTGGTGGTCAGTGTGCTCCCACAGGGGGAGCGCCGCTCAGTCACAAGATGGGCTGATGGCTGGCAAGTGCAGCAGCCCACCTCCACAGCAGCGCTAAGGATGTCCAACTGAGGCTTAGGCCCATTCCCCATAGGGATCGGGCTTAAGCTGTCAGTCGGGCATCCCCCGAGGGCTCCCAGACTGTAAGAGGGCACAGGCCAGGCTGAGGGACCCCCCTTCCCCCACTGAGTGCACGAATGTCATGCATGGGGCCTCTAGTATGCATATAAGATCTTTGGTTAATCTCTTCCTGCCCCCCTCCCATTTGTATGCTAAAGTCACTAGAAACAGCTTGGATGGGCTCAAAAGTTGGGTGGAGCAGAGTCTCAGGGACTCACCAGGGTGGGGCAAACAGTGTTAGCTGGGTTGATGGAATTTCAGATATGGCACCAGAGTGCCAGCTCTGTGAGGGGAGGTTTTATCAAAGGAAAAAATGGCCTCTGCAAGCACATCTGTCTGGGAGAAAGCTGACCCCCAGCTCTTACCCGGGTGCTGGAACAATTCAGTTTCCCCATATGTCTCTGGTGCTTTTCAAGCTGCTGTCCCAGTGCTGGAGCTCAGAGGGAGTGAGTTTGAGTAAGTTTGTGCATGGGCCCTTTAAGAGGAACTTCCTGGGACTCCAGCAGTCTTCTGTTTCCCTCAGCCTCAACCCCCACTGGAACCCTGGGCTGGGGAGCCTGATGTGGGACCCCTTGCTCCTCAGGGGTGACTTCCGCAGCTAAGATATTTCTCCCAATTTTTATCCACCACACATGGGTGTGGGACCAGCCCACTCTACATCTCCACCGCTCCTACCAGTCTCGAAGTGGCTTCTTCTTTAATCCCACAGTTGTAGGACTTCCATTCAGCCAGATTTCAGGTGACTCTGAATGATGGTTCTGTAGTTTAGTTGTAATTTTGATATGGTTGTGGGACAAGGTGAGTGCCTTGTTTACCTCTAGAATAATTTTAGAATGATATTGTCAAGTGAGCTAAAAAAAAAGTCTGAGGGTTTTGGCTGGAAATAATTGATAAAATTTATTAAAGGGTCTTAGAGTTTAGAAAAACCCAGAAATGTTCCAAAGAAGAAAGAAAAGTTCAAAGTTCTCAGGCTAGTGAAAACAAGAATGGAATCATTTCCTCCTGCCTCAACATACTTGATTTCAGTAATTTAGCAGCTTGATCATAGTGACTCCCTTTTATTCCTTCACTCTATTTTTCAATATAAATGAGGGTTGATACAAAAAGAGGGTGTCTGGGTTATCAGAGACTTCAGGCAACCAAAATTCCTTATTCCTAACACTTTCCACTTACTTGAGGTTCTGTAAAGAACTGAACATATGAGTTAAATAACCATTCTATAATTAACTCCAGTCTTCATTGTTACAGAAAGCAAGCCTTACTTCATGGTTACAGAAAGCAAGTTAAGACCCTACAGTTTGATCCATGACAAAGCTGAACATCTGGTAAGAATCACTTCTGCTTTCAGGAGGAAGGGAAAGTCCAGCTTCTTACCATTCATTCTTACTCGTCAAACATAAGAGGAAGTCTTCTCAGGCCTGAGGAGGGTCAGTAAGTAGATGGCCAGCAAAAGGAGACAGGGAGAGAGCAGTGGCTGTCTGCGACACGGGGAAGCCAGATTTGGAAAAAGGCAGAGGGGAGAGGGGCCAACTGTGGCTTTGAGGAAAATTCAAGCAACACTGGACTAATGTCTTTATGAACATACAAACACATGCACACACACACACACACACACACACACACACACACACCACTGCAGATATGGTCACATCTCACAGTGACTTTAACAAATGCTCAGTAGGGCGTTGCATAATAATGCTAGTTTCGGGGAACAATAAGACTATTCTTGTTGCAGCTGTTACAATTCTGAGAAATATCTTTAAGAAGGTGACAAAAATCAGGTAATGTGGAAGAGAGCATGGCCAACAATCAGACAGTACTGGGCTGACCATGTTCACAATGACAAGTCCTAGCTGTGTGGCCCTGGCTGGGCAAGTTGCTTAACCTCACAGAGAAACCTTTTATTCATCCACAAAACGTGAGTACTTGTGATTTATAGGGGAGATAATGAATATAAAGTGGCTGCAACAGTGACTGATACAGAAGAGAAATCATTATACAAATGATTTCTATGCAGCTTTACCTTTTACATGCTGCGGTGGGAAGACTCCAGGAAATACTATTAAGAAAAATAAAGTACAGAACAGTATGGAGAGTGTGACAGCATTTCTATAAAATCTTGTCTGTAAGACATTTTGCGTAGGTCAGTGGTCGGCAAACCGCAGCTCGCGAGCCACGTGCGGCTCTTTGGCCCCTTGAGTGTGGCTCTTCCGCAAAATACCACGGCCTGGGCGAGTCTATTTTGAAGAAGTGGCGTTAGAAGAAGTTTAAGTTTAAAAAATGTGGTTCTCAAAAGAAATTTCAATCGTTGTACTGTTGATATTTGGCTCTGTTGACTAATGAGTTTGCCGACCACTGGATAGGTGATCTTAACTCGACCCTCATAAAGGTGCTATGAGATAAGAACCACCATTATCTCTACTTAAGGTGAAAGTGGGGAAGCAGTTAACTGTCCAAGGTTGCACCACTGGCCAGTGGTGAGTCTGAGGCTTGAACCCAGATGCAATCTATTCCCTGGGTCTGTGTGCTTCAGCAGTATACCATGGTGCCTTAAAGACACCACATGTTCTTATAAGACTCACTCAGAAGAAAGATACAGAGAGAGAGAGAGCAGCAGGCCATTCTGAAAACAGAGGCAGAAATTGGAGTTCTGCAACCACAAGTAAAGAAATGCCTAGAACCCCCAGAATCTGGTGGCCCTGACAACACCTTGGTTTGGGACTTCTGGCCTCCAGAACTACAAGAGACAGTGTCCACAGATTACATGGATAACTTAGATATTAAATGTTGATGTTAAAACCAAAATTTTCTGCTGCATTAAAAAAAGACAAGTCACAGTTTGGGAGGGATATTTGTAACACATATAGCTCTCAAGGATTAATATACAAAATACATGAAGAATTTCCACAAATCAATAAGAAAATGACTAGCAAGCCCAATGGGAGGGTTAACAAAGAACATAAACAGATGGGTAGAGAAAAGGAAATGGAAATAGCTCAAACATATGATAAGGAAAACATCCTCATTAGGGTATGGGAAATGCAAATTAAGACAACCAGGAAACACCATTGTCCACCCCTGAGATGGACAAAAAATTAAAATATCTAATAATATCAGATGTGGATCAGAATGTGAGGAAACAGATGCCAAACGTGTCTAGAGATTCCCGCTTAAATTGCGTGGGATGGGGCCAGGCATCCGAATTATTTTAAAAGCTCTTCAGGTGACTTCACTCCAACACAGTGAGCATCCCGGCACTCTGAGGCCTAAACTCTGTCCTGAACACACTGCCCTCTAGTGGTCCCTATTTTTTTCAACAGCATCGTTCACACCTCATGGCCTGGAGGTGAGACGGGTATCCTCAGTTCTCAGCGGCTACTTCCAGATCACTGTTCCTTCCTCCAACCTTGAAACCTACCCTTCCTGATTGCAGTCCTTTCCAGAGCCTCATCTCTCCCTCAGTCTTATTTCACACTGCTCACTGTCTAAGTCCAACACCCCCCCAGCCATAATTCTAGTGACTTCAATAGCTATGTAGGAAGTCCTTCATTCCCATGGCTTCTTAGTTCTTTGATAGTTTCTTTCCTAATGACTTTTTCCTGCAACCTACCTCAGTCATGCTGTCCCCTATTATAACCTAGATATCATTATTACCAATGGCTGTACCCTCTCCATAATCTCAATTGCCAGCCTCCCACTTTCCAGCTACCACCTCCAACTCTTTCCCTCTGGTGCCAACAATCCCCTAGCCCCACTGCACTGGACTGAAAGATTATGACCCATCCTTTCAACCATCCCTCTGCATTCACCACAGCTACCTTATTCTTCTCACCTCAACCCAGGTTAAATCCAACTTACCACTGGACTACATTGAGCCTGAGCAGCTAAATGTACTTAGGGAGAATACACACCCATGATGACTGTCACACTTAAAATTCATGACTGGGTCCCAACCTCAAGAGGGAGCAGCAATATTACTTATTCTACTCCCCTTCCCTAGCCCATTGACTCTCCCAGTCTCCTATTTCACACCTCTTCCTCTCTCTTACACTTTTAACATCTTCTTCCCTTTCTCACTCTCAGCTGATGATGCTTCCATTTTTTACAAAGAAAATAGCTGCAACCAGAAGAGCATTTCCATATGTGTGTTACATGCCGTTCAGTCGGCTCTGACTCTAACTCTGTAGCAATACTATGACAGAGTGGTGTCCACAATGTCCTGTCCTCAACAGCCCTGCTCAGCTCCTGTAGACTCATGCCTATGGCTTCTTTCATGGAGTCACTCCATCTCCTATTTGGTCTTCCTTTTTTCCTGCTGTCTTCTATTTTCCCCTGCATTACTGTCTGGGAAGTAAGATGTGCCCAAAATAGGACAGCTTCAGTTTTTTCATTTTTGCCTCCAGTGATGTTTCAGCTTAATTTGCTCTGGGATCCACTTGTTCATCTTCCTGGCAGCCCAAGGTATCTGTAGAGCTCTCATCTAACACCATATTTCAAACAAACTTGTTTTCTCCCTATCAGCCTTCTTCACCGTCCAACTTTTGCTTCATACATAGTAATTGGGAATGTAAGGGTGTGGCTGATCTTAGCCACATCCTCCCCGCAAAACTCTACTAGCCTATCTGAACCTGTTCTACCTGTACTCCTGAATAAACTCTCTGTGTCAAGAGCCAATTCCTTTCCATTTGAGCACTCCTGCTCATCTACTCAAGCAAATCACTCTTGCTCTTAACCTGTCTACTGCATCACCATCTGTCTCTTCCAATGTATAATTCCAATTAGCCTGTAATGCTACAATTTCCCCATGTTTAAAAATACATTCCTTCCTTTGAACCTACAACATCTTCCTCTTTGATTCTCTTTATACCAGAACTCCTTGAAAGAGTTGTTTTACTCACTGTCTCTAATTATTTTCTTCCCATTCTCTCAGACCCTCTCCAATTAAGTTTCCTTCTCCATCATTCCAAAGAAATGGCTCTTTTCAAGATCAATAATGATCTCCACATTGCCAAGTCCAAGAGTCATTTCTCAGTTTTCCTCTTAGCTGTACTATCAGTAGCATTTAACACAGTTAAGAGATTATGAAAAGTTTTCTACTTGACTACTGGTACCCTATACTCTCCTCTACTTCCACACACCTCCTTCCCAATTTTCCTGCGAAATCACTGGTATTTCTTCCCAATGTCCTTCTCAGTCCTCAGTATCTCTCTGACATGAAAAACCCAAGATGGTCCCTGACCACATTTGCTCTTACTCATCATTCTGTAGACCCTGTAGACTCTATATCCTGCTTTATTCCACCACTGGATAGGGCCCTTCTCCCCTTCAATAGACTGTAAGTTCTCAGAGGGCAGGACTTTGTGTTGCTCCTTATAGTATTCTCAGCACCTAGAGTAGGTCTAAGCATATAACACATGCTCAAAAAAAAAAAAGTTTTGTTGGATGACTAGTAGAACCACACTGGAGGACAATTTCATAATATTAGTGAAGGTGACTTGGCTATTCCATGTCCAGTCTGGGATACAAGAAATATAGACAAAGATGGCCAGCCATTGCAACACTATATGTAATAGTGAAGCATGAAACACACAAATGTGATTGGGGAATGGATAAATTGTGGCATAGTCACACAATGGAATTCTATAAAGACTTTGAAATAATGAACTAGAACTACATGTATGAACATGAACAGTTATCAAAAATATAATATCCTATATAATAAAAGCCTTTTATGCTAAGTGTCTGGTCATCCAATGGGCGGTTCAACCAATCAAAGCGTAATATGCTAATGATATGTTAAGGCCACTCAACTGCTCGCTATGACATGCACTGACCAGGGGGAAGACGCTCCAACCAGCAGGTAAGCTTGCTGCTGGAGTCTCACCAATCGGGACTGAGCAAGACAGGCCAGATACTCCCTTGAGCCCTCCCGTAGTCCCTCCCTGACTGGCCAACCTCCGCATCCCTCCCTGGCCCCGATCGTGCATTGGTGGGGTCCCTTGGCCTGGCCTGTACCCTCTCACAATCCAGGACCCCTCAGGGGATGTTGGAGAGGCAGTTTCAGCCCGATCCCACAGGCCAGGCTGAGGGACCCCACCGGTGCACGAATTTGTGCACCAAGCCTCTAGTCCTATATAATAAAAGCCTAATATGCAAATTGTCCCCTCAACCGGGAGTTTGACCAGGAGCTTGACCACTCACTATGGCATGTGCTGACCACCAGTGGGCAGTGTGGAACATGGTGGGTGTTGGCAATGTGATGCTGGCAGCAGGTGGCAGTGGAGGTGCTCCCAGCCCCAATGGGCCCCGGGACTGTGGCAGGATGGTGGAGCAGGTGAGCAGGTGGTGCCAGGCCAAGTCAGGTGCAAGCAGGCCGGCCGATCACCCTGCCAATCACCCTGCAGATGGCGACCATTGGTGGCAGCCAGGGGTGGGGCCACTGCCCATCTCCCAGGCGCTGCAGGAGCCAGGCCGGAGGGCCCTGCCCTGACCAATAGCCCCATAGACAGCAACCAGCAGCCACAGGCAGGTTCTGATCTCCTGATCCTGAGCTGGGACAGGGAACTGGGGGTGGGTGGCGGCAACCAACTTCCTGTGGCGTCAGGCCTGGGCAGTGAGGGGAGGCAGGCGGGGGAAGGTGCGACCTCTCCCCAGCTACCTGGGGGATGGGATGACAGGAATGGAGGTGCGGTGAGAATGCAGGGTGTCCACGGAGCTTGCTCTCACTTCTCCTGCTACCCTCCCCCAGGATGCCAGGATGCCAGGGGTTGTGCACCAGGGAAGCCCCATGCTCAGGTGCCTGGTGCCAGAGAGGAGCTCACCCTGTACCCGTGCGGCTTCTTCCAGATGAGCCAGGCTGTAGCCCCAGGACCACAGGGGCTGGTCAGGCTCCCTACTGGTTCTCGCAGGAGCCGGTCTGTAAGGCCGGCCAGGAGAGAGCATGCTGCCCTCCCAGCTTTCATTTGGCACCGCTGGGCAGCCCAGAGGCCCAACTGCGCCCTGGCCTGCAACATCCAGCCGTGCTCACCGCATCTCCGTGTGGGGACTTGGGAACCATGAGTAAGGCAGAGGGGGGCACGTGGAGATCTGGGGGCCCAGGTGCTACCCAGGGCCCAGAGGTCAGCTGGGACCTGCCCTTCCATGCCAGATGCTTGTGCTTCGATTGCCAGCCAGGCCTAGGGACCACACCTGTGCATGAATTTCCTACACCAGGCCTCTAATTTAGTAAATAAATGTATAGGATGTTATTTCTGATTTTTTAAACACTGAAAAGCAATTCTATATAGTGTTTATGAGAGAGGACATGTGCAGTAAAATATAGAACTATGGGTAAGAAGGATACACAACAACCTCAGGACAGTAGTTACCTCCAAGGAATGTGGAAAATGAAACATATCTGTAACTTTTTTCTTTTAAAGCAAAAACATTGCTAAATCTAAGCATTATAATACTCTCTACTTTTATACACAAGTAAGTATTTGTCATATTATTCTCTACTTTTCTATATGTATTTAAAATACTCCAGAATATTTTAAGTGAATAAAAAATGGTCAAGTTGCAGAAAAATGAAAGTTTTGAAATACAACCTGGTGGGCTTGAAAGCAACAACATTTGCATAAAAGGGCATAATTTGCAGTCAGCAACAAAACGTGTAGTTAGGATTGCTTGGTAAATATTCTTTTGTTGGAAAGGCGTGGTTTGGGCAAAAGAGAAAAGGAAACAAGCCCTATTAAAGGGAATATGTCATAGCAATATCTTTACAGACACAAAACCTAGGGCAAGAAAGACGAAGGAGAAAATAAACAAATGGGACTATCTCAAAATAAAAAGCTTCTGCACAGCAAGAGAAACCATCAACAAAACAACAAGAAAGCCCACTGCATGGGAGAACAAATTTGCCAATGTTATCTCCGATAAGGGTTTAATCTCCAAAATTTATAGGGAACTCATACAACTTAACAAAAGGAAGATAAACAACCCAATCAAAAAATGGGCAAAGGACCTAAATAGACACTTTTTGAAAGAGGACGTTCAGAAAGCCAAGAGACATATGAAAACATGCTCAGTCACTAATCATCCGAGAGATGCAAATCAAAACAACAATGAGGTACCACCTCACACCTGTCAGAATGGCTATCATCAACAAATTAACAAATGACAAGTGTTGGCAAGGATGCAGAGAAAACCCTCGTGCACTGCTGGTGGAAATGCAGACTGATGCAGCCATTGTGGAAAAAAGTATGGAGTTTCCTCAAAAATTTAAAAATGCAACTTCCATTTAACCAGTGATGCCACTTCCAAGAATATATCCCAAGAAAACAGAAACACCAATCAGAAAGGATATATGCATCCCTATATTCATAGCAACACAATTTACAATAGCTAAGATTTGGAAATAGCCTAAATGCCCGTCAGCAGATGAGTGGATTAGAAAACTATGGTACATCTACACAATGGAATACTACGCTGCTATAAAAAAAGAAGGAATTCTTACCATTTGCAGCAGCATGGATGGATCTGGAGAGCATTATGCCAATAAGCCAGGCAGTGAAAGAAAAATACCACATGATCTCACTCATTTATGGATAATAAAGAACATTATAACCTGATGAACAAAAAGATAGATACAGAGGCAGAGAAGCATCGAACAGACTGTCAAATTATAGCGGGAAGGCTGGGGAGTGTTGGGGGAGAGGGGGAGTAAGAGATCAACTGAAGGACTTGTATGCATGCATATAAGCATAACCAATGGACACAAGATACTGGGGGGGGGGGCAAATGTAGGGGGGGTAAGGGAGACAGGGGGTAAGTTCAATGGGAAAAAAAGGAGACATATGTACTACTATTTGTAATACTTTAAACAAAAAAATAATAAAGAAAACAAACAAACAAGCAAACAAAAAGGGAATGTCTGATTGGGCCATTGCCACAGCAGAGAGGGGCAGGTGTGGCAAAGGTTCAGGCTGTCCCACAGGCAAGGACACCTGTCACACCTGAAACACAATTTGCTAACACTCACAATTGCAGAGCTCAGGAAGAATCACTGTTTTTAAAACTATTATTTCCCTGACATATAAAATATACATCCATATAAATATACACGCCCTCTCCTGAGCTTCCCCTGCCCTCCACTTAATATTTGGCTACGGCCTTCTTTTCATGTCAACGAATTGGATGTACAGACATAATTTTTAATGGCTACAGTGCGATCCCTGGCTGTTGGACATTACTATGGTTACTGCACTAACCCTTTATCGTGGGGCAGGCTGTTTCCGGTTTCCCCTGGCATCAACAACTACAGAAACATAATTGCTTATTTGACTGTTTACTTAGGACACATTCACAGACATGGAACTCCCGGCCCAAAGCTAATTCACTTGAATTTTGATCCACATTTCCAAATTGACTTTCTAGAAAGTGCTTCTGTTTGTTTAGCCCATTGGTTTTAAATCAGATTACACTCCCACAAGCGGGGTGAGAGAAAACTGTTCAACGCGCCTTCGGCAAATCGCAAACTCTTGCTGAACTTGAGGGACCCCTTCCCGGCATAGCTGTCTGCAGGCTTTTCAGGGCACTTTTGAAAGAAGGAAGGGGGCCCGGCGCCCCTCCGGCTCTCCCGCGGGGACAGAGCTGGAAAAGCAAAGTTTCCCAAGCAGGTGGGAGCGCGCGCAGCGGGGACCCTCCCAGCCGGGGGGCGCTCCGGGCTGGGGCGGGGCACAGGGGGCGGGGCCAGCCCTGGGCGGGCCGCGGGGAGGGGCGGGCAGCTGGGCCGTGTCCCCCTCCGCCCCGCCCTCCGGCCGCGTCCCCGCCAGCCCTGCCGACGTGGCGGGGCGGGACAGCCGGGCGCTCCCGCGCGCACTCGGCCGCCAGAGCGGTAAGAGCCCCCGGTGCCCTTCCCCGTCCCCTTCCCCGGGCGGAGACAGCGGGTGGTGGGCACACCGCGCCGTTGCTCCCAGTCCTGACTCCCGAATCCCGCACGCTGTGTTAGTGAGAAACCTTCGGCGGGGACAGGCCACCGGGCGCGGGACCAGGAGGATCCGGGCTGGAGGGTGAAGTCCAGGGAGGCGCGGGTGGGGCGGCCGAGGGCCCTGCGTGGGTGCGGGCGTGTGAGTGTGTGTGTGTGAGTGTGTGTCGGTCGGGTCCACGCTCATGCACACACCCACACGCCCGCACTCCGGCTCTGCACCCTCGGCCGCCGGGAACCTCCGCGGAGTCTGCCGCGAGCTCTGATGCATCCAGTCCCAGCAACAAGCAAGTCTGAGAAAGTTTCCCCAAGGTCCCAGGTCGGAGGCCCAGACGGGCCGCAGGGTCTAGGCAGCGAGGGGCGCAGAGGAAGCGGTCCCTGGCAAGGCAGGGGACTCCTTCTTGGGGTGTGCCTGCCCTTGGACTTGGAAAACTGAGTGCAGGCCCTGACTTCCCACCAGAGCTCATCATTCCTCCCCATCATCAGTTTAGGATGTTCCACCCCAGCCAACATCCTAAACTGACACCACCTGGGCTCACAGCCCTTGGGTTGAGTCCGACCCCCAGCCCAGCCCCACCCACCCACTCTTTCTCGCCTTCTCCCTGGAATGTGGTATTTCCTCTCAAATCAGGCACCTGAACTTCATTGCCTTTTCCTAGAGTAGGAAGACATCTCTATGAGCTGTGAGGGCTATGCCCTACTGATCCCATCAGTTACCAACCTAAGCATCTTGAGGGATACAAACAGGTGGCTTTTAAAATCCATGTCTCTTGAACTCCAGAACGCCTCAGGCAACCCGAGGACCCTGAGGGTGAGAACGGCTTTCTCCTTGCCGCCCTCTTTTCTTCCTGGTGGCCCCTTTCCCACCTCATTTATATCCACCCCGTGCTCTCTCTCCTTCCTTTCCTCCATCAAAATCTGAGCTCAGGAACGAACGATACACTCTTTACATTGCGAGCTTTAGGCAAAGGCATGATCCTTTCAGGGTGGAATTTGAGGCGCAAGTGAGCCAGTGCAGAAGGAATTTGAGGGTGGGAGGGGGGGCCTTCCTGAATCTCAGCGATTCAGTCCATATAAGTAGTCATTTATGTGTAAGACAGGCTTAAATCAAGCATTGTTTCTCTTACATCAATACCAGACAATATATGTAACTTCGGTAAATATTTGAGGATAATAAACCAAGCGAGGTACTTGTTGGTCACAGCCCCAGAGGAGACAATTGACATAGAAACAAATACTCCATTAAGTGCAATAGAAGCAGCACATAAAAGTATTGCAGAAATATAGAAGAGGCAGCAGTTTAGTCCTTCGGAAGGAGCAGGGCACATTAAGGAAAATTTCAGAGTAAAACGTGACATTAGGCATTGAGAGACAAACAGGCGTTGCAGGCAGGGCCTCCTGGGCAGAGGAGCCAGCATAAGCAAAGGCGAAGAGGTGGGGCGGTTTACGAGCCCTCTGGGCTCCTTTGATGGAAAGTCTGGTGAGGCAGGGGTCAGGGTGTGCTGAGAGCTGCAGGAGGCAGAGAGAGAGATTGGAGCTGGATTACGAGGGGCCACTGATGCTGTGCAAAGGTGCTTCTAAGCAAGAAAACAATTTCAGAAAAATACCTGGCAGGCACATGGGGTCAGGCATGTGTCCCTGCCCACAGGAACTCTTGCAAACTGATTAGGAATCTCTCTTCCAGAGTTGTTCCTGGGCCTTTGCTGACCTGCACTTTTTTTTTTTTTAAATATATTTTATTGATTTTTTACAGAGAGGAAGGGAGAGGGATAGAGCGTTAGAAACATCAATGAGAGAGAAACATTGATTCAGCTGCCTCTTGCACACTCTCTTCTGGGGATGTGCCCACAACCAAGGTACATGCCCTTGACCAGAATCGAACCTGGGACCTTTCAGTCCACAGGCCGACGCTCTATCCACTGAGCCAAACCGGTCAGGGCTGACCTATACTTTTTAAAATTGTGTTACCAAATTCTTGTTTTGCCAAGTGAAGCCATTAAAAAGAAATCCATCCACTGCATCACTGTTTCATAAAAATGAAAGACAGTTCAATCCCAAGGAAAGCTAAATTTGGAAAATGAAGGCAGTCCTTTACATTTAATAAATGTAGATTGATGAAAAACTGGCTACCTTGTCCTCATTTTTCTCTGTCATCAGTCTGGTGTTTGAGAACAAAGTATTCAGATCATTTTGTCCAGCCTTACTTTACAGAGGAGGAAGTGAGGAAGCCCAACAGGAGTGTGAGTGAGTGATGCCCACAGAGGGACAGAGGGACCAGAGCACAGCTCTTTCCACCTGAGAATCCCATCCCTCCCACCCTCGCGAGTCCTCCATGTAGCCTCTTGGCCCGGCCACACAGATGTCCATCCTGACCATGTAGATTCATTTCTGATGCTGGACATTTGCATATACTCTTATCCCATCATGCCTAAAACTATATCAATGACAGTTTGAAGGTCCCCCCTTGCACGAGGTCAGTCTAGTTCACCTTTCCCTGAATTGAGATGCTATTTTACATCATCATTTAAGTAGTTCATGTTAGCTGAATTCATTTCCTGGACCTTCACTGACCAGGAATAAAATATAAACCCATTATTCATTTTCTGAAGGATAGTAATCACGTCTTCTCTTTTAAAGTTATTTTTGGACCTATGATGCTGCTTCCCCAGTACATAGCATCGTTCCGGGAGCATTTTAGGTAATGATTGCATTTACTCATGAAAAAACTAACTTATTCCCAGCCCACAAAGACTTCTTTATATGCCCCCTTCCTCTCCTTGGAGTTACTGAAGAAGCCTCCTTGTTTCTGCGGGTTGAGTCTCCCCAGCATCAAAGCCACAGACTTAGCAGCCGTGATCAATGTTCCTAACCATAAATCAGGAGAGATTCTGAAGTCGGACTGCCTATGGGCATCGAGGCAGGGATGAGGCTGTCCCGGGAAACAGGGTGTGCATCCTGGCTGTGGTCCGGCTGAATGCCATCAGTAACTGCTCAGAAAGAGCTGTGTATTCAGAACACACAATTTCTGATGCTTTCAGACAAAAGGACAAAGTCTTAAAAATGATTGCATCTCTCCTGTCATAATAACACCCAGAGTAAAGGTCTACCAAAACAAACAAAAAAGATCTCTCTCATGTTGGTTTTGGTTTAGGGAGAGATGTAGACCTGTAAGAGGTAGAAGTGAAGAGATTAGAGATGTGTACAATTGGAAGTTAAAGTAGGGCTGGATATTATAGTGCCCATTTTTACTATATAAACCGATGTAAAAATATAGTCCTTCTGAAATTGATAGGTTCCGTAAATATTTTTAATAGTATCAGTTCAAATACTCATCTTCTGGCTTTGTGTTGCTGGTTGAATGCAGAGCAGGTGAAGAGAAGAGAGATTTTGTTGCAGCAGTTTTTCTAGCATTGAGGTGAGCTGACCTAAGGCAATTTGGCCATTAGAGACGAGTGAGGGCTGTAGGTTTCCTCCTTTGTAAACCTCCTTACCGAGTGATATTGCCACTAAGTTCTCCGAGTTCTGCCGCCCACTCGCACAGATACTACCCACTCGGTTCGGTTATACAGCTTGTTCCTGGAGCGTGATGTCCTAGCTCTGTCCTGTTGGGCCTCTGGGAGGACTCAGGTAACCTCTTCAGCTTCAGTGTTCATGTTCTCCCAAAACCAGCTACAAGAACTAGAAAAATTCTAGTGTGGGCCCTCCACAGGGCAACAAGCTGCTGGGCTCAGTACAGTTGTGTGCCCTGATAATGGAAGGGCAGAAAGAACCTGTCCATCACTTCTTGCCAGTCACCTGTCTTAAGCCCCATTGTCATTTCATCAGTGAAAATGATTTCTAATATTCCTTATGCTAATGAGCATACCCTGGAGTACCTATCCGAGAGGGTGAAAGGTGAACCCTCTCAAGAGGTGAACTCTCAGTTATTACAGATATTGAAATGCTAACTAAAGACCTCTGGCGAGCATATTCCTGAATACGGGGCTTCAGATATTAACCCACCACGGCCAGGGTGTAAATGACAAATAAGTCGCACGCATGGCATCTGGTATGTGCTGAAGTATTTTAGCATTATGAATGCGATCATAACACGTTTAGGGTAGAGCTCACACGGCAGTGTTCATAATGCTTTTTATTTGCCCACGAATATTTATCACAGCCAGGTTTATGTTCCTGCTTATAGAAAAGTGAAATAGTTTGGAGTTTCTTAATAATCCAGATTAATGATAAGGATTTTCAAATTATCTTACAAAGAAAATAGACAGTGTCTGTGACCAGCTATTTATGAACCAAAATTAGGAATAGAAGTGATGTCTCAACATCATTTACTCATAGACTCATTCTCCTTATGGTCCTGCCCCTAGGACCCAGATGAGGATAGGATAAATTCAGTTGGAGAACTCTTTAGGCCACGGCAGTCAAGCAGTGTCCTAGGCCATAAGTCAGCAAACATTGTCTGTAAAGGGCCAGATAATAAATATTTTAGGCTTTGCGACTTTGTGGGCCATATGGTCTCTGTTGCAACCATTCAACTCTGAGAAGCCATAGGCGATACATAAACATATGAGCATGTCTGTGTCCCAATAAAACTTTATTTACCAAAACAAAAGGAGGGCGAGATTTAGCCAGCAGGCTATGGTTTGCCAACTTCCATCCTAAGCCAATCCTGACAACATTTTCCCAAAGATCTTATGTTTTCAAATGACAGTGGCTTTTCAAGTAGGCTCCCGCAATCTCCCCCCCCCCACCCCCCATAAACCAATAACTACCCTTTTCTGTACAGTGGCCTTGTATCATTCTTTACTGTTTCAACTAGGAAATGATCATACTTATTGACAGACCATCTCCAACCTTGATTATCCTTGGTAATTGGGGACATCTGGGTGTCATTGAATGAAACACAAAAGTTTATAATGATAAGACAACAAGTTTCCTTTTGGCCAGGTAGAGATGTCCAACTGGCCATTAGAGCTACTTATCCAGGGGTAGAATTTCATATGCATATGTGTGTGTGTGTGTGTGTATGTTCTTAGTAATTAAGATGTAATTTATATACCATAAAATTCACATACTCTAAAGTTCACTATTTATATATATATTATTGATTTCAGAGAGTAAGGCAGAGGGAGATAGAAACAACAATGGTGAGAACCATTGATCGGCTGCCTCCTACATGCCCCCTCCTGGGGATCAAGCCCACAACCCAGGCATGTGCCCTTGACCAAAATCGAACCTGGAACCCTTCAGTCCTCAGGCTGACGTTCTATCCACTAAGCCAGACCGACTAGGGCACAGAATTCACTTGTTTAAAGTGTATACAGTTCAGTGGTTTTTAGGATATTCACACAGTTGTACAGACATTATCACTATCTAATTTTAAAACATGTTCATCACCCAAGAAAGAAATCTGTACCCATTAGCAGTCACTCCTCATTCCCTCTCCCTTCAGCCTCTGGAAAACACTAATTTACTTTCTGTCTCCATGGACTGGAAGTAGACATTTGAGATTCACGACATGGAAGTGGTGTAATAAACAGAAAGGAATGTGCTTCACCAAGGGGGAGAATGTAGCAGGAAAAGGAAATAGCCAGACTACTGCTCTTTGAGGGGATATGAGGGTTGGGGAAATGAGTTCTTTCTAAGTTTACAGTACACTACCAGTGGTCAGTATGTTAACTAGTGTCTCACATACCATGGTTTTAGCAGCAACCTGAGATTTGACCAATTGGTAAACACAATGGTCAACAAAAATACCCATTGATTTGTCTGAGACTTGGCTTCTTGTGTAGTGAGAACACTGTCTTCATTTTATCAAAAAAATTTTTGAACTAGTTTTCTAGATCTGTGCTATCCAATAAGGTAGCCGCTAGCCATATAGGCCTATGTAGAATTAAAATTTTAATTATTTAAAATGAATTAAATAAAATTAACATTTTTAATATGGCAGTAACCAGATTTCACATGCTCAGTAGCCACATGTGGCTATTAGCTACCACACTGGATGGTGCAGATATAAAACAGTTTCATCATCAGAGAAAGTTCTGTTGAACAGCAAGGTTCTACATGATATCTACATGATAATGAGTTTTCTGCTTCCCAGGTTGTTTTGTAATGGCTACATTCCTCTCTGGCTTAATACACCACTTCTTTGCTTCCCATTTTATCCTCATGCATCCCTGTTTAAATTATTGTTCAAACAGAGCGCAGGCCTTCACCAGCTGGTACCCAACAAAGCATACTTATGTGTATGTATGTCTCTTTCTCAATGTGAACCTCTGATGACATGGCAGAGCTAAATGTCAAGTATTTTTTAATAAGCTCTTAGGTATTTTCCAGCCTAATTCTCATTGCGACAAATATAATTAACCAAGTCTTACTACATAAATAATTTCACAGATTCAAATAATACTTCTAGCTACCCTATGCCTATCGGTGCAAAGCAAGCAAGAGATCCATGAAAGGTTAAAGATAGCACTGTAGGTTTTATTAGTTTCTTATTGCTGCTGTAACAAATTACAACCTGCTGGCTTATAACAACACAAATGTATTCTCTTACAGTTCTGGAGGTCAGAAGTCTAAAATGAGTTTCACTGGGCTAATGTCAAAGTGTTGGTAGGGCTGGTTTCTTCTAGAGTCTCTCAGAGGAGAATGGGTCCCTCTACCTTTTCAGCTTCTAGTAGTCACCTGTATTCCTTGGCTTATGGCCCTCTCCTTTGTCTTCAAAGTGCATCACCCCAAACTCTTCTTCTGTCATCACACCCCCTTTTCCTCTTGGTAGTCAAATCTCCCTCTGCCTCTCTCTAATAAGGACACTTAGGATTTCATTTAGGACCCACCCAGATAATCCAAGATAATGTCCCCATTTTAAGATCCTTAATTTGATCACATCTGCAAAGTCCCTTTTTGCCATATAAGATAATATTCACAGATTCCAGGAATTAGGATATCTTTGGGATATTTATTCAGTCCACCCTAAGGTTACATAAAGTTTATTATTGATTTACCCCAGCAGACTTAATTTAATCATTCAGGGCTTTGAATTAAAGTTCAACAATTCAGATTAAAACAGAACGTTTTTGTTTGTAATTATGTTGGCAGATAATAAGATGTCTGATGATGCTGGTGACACCGTAGCCCCTGGAGACAAAGCAGAAATTACCGAGATGCCCAATAGTGATTCTTTACCCAAAGATGCAGAGGTGCACTATGAGTCAGCTATGATTTCAAATGAGCCAACGCTGGCTGACCCCAGAGGAGATGCGAATGAAAATGCAGCCGATCAGGGTGAGGAGATTGCTGACACTGCGCACACTGACCAGCCCGAAGACACCAGTGCCATGGATCCGCCCCCCAATGGAGAAGTGACCGAGGAGGTGCTTGCCGAATGCATTGACGCCGTCAGCCTCGAGGCAGAACTTGGACCTGAAATACCCCTGAAAGAACAGAATAATCCGGTAGGAGTGGTTCATTCGGTTTAGTTCAACCTAAGTTCTTACTGATACCTACCATAGGCACAGATTTGTGCCAAGCTCTGTGGGTGGGGGTTGGGGTTCAGAATATACTATGATATCACCTCATGAGCATAGCTGGTCATTATAATATTTGCACTTTGATAATTGTGTTAATAATAATAACAGCCACTAATAATTGGGTACATCCTGTGTGCTGGGCACTCTGCTAGCCACTTTATATGTTATATAATTTACTCCATACAAAAGTTGTTTGTGGCTGTAAGCTAGATAGTATTAACCTCAATTTATAGACAAGGCAACCAGGCATAGAGATTTTAAACAACCCAGTAAGATACTAAGCTACACAGTAGTAAAATGGAAAATAGTGTAATATTGAACACAATGAGTCCAAATTATTAAGGAGCCTGACTTCACCCTAAACGAGTCAATGTTTCTTTAATATAACTTAAAATGTAATGCACATTTACAAATCCACTATGGCGATCTTAGACATTCAGACCACTATTTTATCATCATACACCTTCCCACCTTCCAGGGGGCCAGAGGCAGGCATGTTCCCTGCCCCTTCAGCACCTGCACCTGCCACTTTGTGGGGAAAAGATAGACCACTGTCTCCCATTTGCTACCTTGTGACACATCAACACAAACGTGGAGCTGGATTTTGTTGGTATCTTTATCTCCATCCGTGTGGGGACCGGGGCGGCGGGGGGGGGGGGGGGGGGGGTGGGGGGGCGTGGAAGGCACCCAGCATGAAAGGAGGAGGTGGGCTGTTCTCCTCCAATCCTCCCTTCCAGAGTGATGGTACAGGATGGGGGCATGGGGGTCTTCCCTCAGCCACGCCCCAGCCCTGCTCATCCTTGCACTGTCACTCAGATCATCTCCTCGAAGGGACTCTGCTGCATGCCCTGTGGGAGGGGAACTAAACAGGGAGCCAAGGGGCCTGGGCTTTCTTCCTCCAACTTATCATCAAGTCTGTTAATTTGGGCAAGACACCTAATTTCCCTGTGCCTCACTTTTCCCCTCTAAAAAATGAAAAGTTTGCACATGAAGATATCCTTCTGATTGATGTTTTATGATTCTTTTATTCAAAATCAATTTCCTTTTTGGTTTTTTTCAATTTTTCAATTACAGTTTACATTCAGTATTATTTTGTATTGCATTCAGGTGTACAGGGTAGTGGTTAGACAATCATACACTTTACAGAGTGCTCCTCCCCCCACCCCACCCCCCGATATTCTCAGTACCCACCTGGCACCCAACATAGTTATTACAGTATTATTGACTACATTGTCTAGGCCGTATCTTACATCCCCGTGACTATTCTGGAGCTACCAATCTACTTCTCAACCCCTTCACCTTTTTTACCCAGTCCAAGAAAATCAGCTTCTGCGTTTCCTTAGAACTGTTCTAAGATGAGATAGGCTCTCTCGGAGAGGAGGTGTTTTCCAAGACCAGAGATGTTTAAACAAAACCAAACAATTATTTTGCAAGGATGTCAGCTGGGAGTTGGATCAGATATGGTCAACAGAAATTTCGTTTCTGAGTTCAGAGAGTTCTCAGACCCTTCGAAGCCACCTGGGCCCCATAGGGCTTAAGAACTCACAGACTAGAGATTCTCAACCTTAGATGAACATTTCAACCAATGGGGGAGCTTTAAAAAATACTCATGCCGGGGTCTGTGCTAGTCTGGGTTCTTCAGAGAAACAGAACCAGCAGGATACATACTTATATCTCCTCTACCTATAAATACTTATATACCTGACTCTGGAATACCCCTCTCCCTCCCCCCCCCCCACTATCTTTCTATTATGGGGAGCATTGGTTCCTAATTTTTATTTTAAGTGCTACTGTTAATAAATACCTTTGTTGATTAAGAAAAATATATCTTAGCCACAACATCCTGAGATGACTTAAACTACATAAGTCCTACCTATTCAAAATATATGTTCCTGATGCCTAGGTTATACATTCAGTTTCTGACTTCTAATAATTATACGATTGTTAACAAAGATAACACAATAAAAAATCAATATGCTCCTATACATCTGCCTTCTTAAATTTTTTGAGCAAATTGAATGGATCCTGCTTTTGACAGCACTTTATAAATCTCCTTGATGCTGCAAGAATGAGCCAGTAGGCAGGTAGATACATACCTCCCTCCTCCATCTGCACAACACTGTTTGCTTTCAAGGACTTTGCTAAAGGTGAGCATTTCCTCATAATGAACTATCACAAACGTATTTGGATGGAAGTGCAAATATTGGCCACAGAGTTGGGACCGGGGCTCTGGATATATACGTGGCATTGCCCTCAGGAGCTCAGGTAGAACCAAGGTGTGGGAGGCACGCCTGTGAGTATGTTTGTTCTGAAAAAGGCAGAAAGCGGATAGGGCTGTTTGGAAAAGGGTATCACTTTCACCCGGGTCATGTTTAAACTACTTCTAGGTAGTTGCAAATTTAGTCTTTTTTAAAGGATTACCAGAAAAGAGCCTTCTGCTACCTCTTTTGGTATCCTATTCTTTTAAGTTAATATTAGAAGTCAGTTTTGTGCCTCGTCTTCAACATTGTTCATTTTGATTTTTATTTGCTCTTGGTTGGACACTTGTGAGAAGTCCTCTCACAGTGATGAAAACTGTTTTTCTGTTTTGTTTTTTGTGGGGTGTTTTTTCTTGCTTTATTTTTGTTTTTATTTTTTTACTTAATTCCCTTCATTTATTTTATTTTATTTTATTGATTGATTAAGGTATTACATATGTGTCCTTATCCACCCATTGCCCCCCCACCCCGCCTCATGCCCTCCCCCCCCTGTTGTCTGTGTCCATTGGTTAGGCTTATATGCATGCATACAAGTCCTTTGGTTGATCTCTCCCCCTTACACCTACCCTCCCCTACCTTCTGAGGTTTGACGGTCTGATCGATGTTTTTCTGTCTCTGGATCTGTTTTTGTTAATCAGTTTATGTTGTTCATTATATTCCATAAGTGAGAAAAAAAAAAGAGAGAAAGAAAACACCTGTTTTTCTGATCCACAAGAGGATAAACTCTACAAAAAAATCTTAAATCATGAGTTCATTTACAAGTTGACTGTTTGGATCGTGAACACAGGCCGCCGAGGAATGGCAGGTCCTATAGAAAAACAGCCAAATTCAAAAGCCTATTTGATCCCAGGTATAGCTGAGCCTAAAAGCATCTTATCTCCCTATTTTAAAAACTTCTGTGGGAAAACGTCTGCTTAAAAAAAAAAAAAGACCTGGTAGAATAGCCTTTGAGACAGTATTATAAACCAATATTTTCGAGGACACCCTGCATTTTGTAATGATGTGCTTAAACGTGTATATCTTTCTCTAAGTGGCTGGTATCTGCAGTTACTTTGGGCATGAGGTCCCTTAAAACCCTTAGCATCATTAGCTTCACCTTTGCCTGAGTCAGCAGGGTAGCCGTGTCTCAGCAGGGAGAGTGGTGTGACCAGGAGGGGCTAGAAAAGAGGAAGAAGCCAGTGGTTCCGCCAGCGGCTCAGCTGGCACCTCTGCTTTGAAGGGTCACACCATTCACAGCTGATGTCTCAGAGAAGCTTGCTCATCTTTGGTGCTCCTTCTCGTTCTCATCCATTCTTCTGTACAGAGTGGAAGCCATTGAGTTGGAGCTTCCTGCAGGAATCCACTCTACAACATCCATGAGACAGGTTGGACTAGATTCTCCAAGGCCTCGGTCAGTCCCATGACACCATGTAGTATGCCCAGGAATCTGAGTGGTGAGACTATCTTCAGGATGCCTACAGTCTGGTTGGGGAAGGCAGTGTGGTATAAAGCAATGACAGCATGTCCTGCAGTACTAGATAGGACAGGCACGAGGATAAGCATGCGATGGAATACTTACATCAGTCTTAAGGAGTCAGGAAAGTTTTAGCCTCAGTTCAGAGATGGTTGTCTTCAGTGCTAATCAGGAGTGACATTTATTCCCAGAGATCTTGTAGGACCTTATTATATACTAGTCCATCGGCCCCAAAAGTTCCTATCTATATCAAAAGTCCCTAAATTCTTAACACCAAGAAATGTGACCCAGAGTAAAGAATGCCATCCCTACTATTCAACACCAATACATAAGGCTAATTATGAAGGTAAAGAATCCAGAAAGTACTCTCCAGGGAAACCATAGGCTACCACCAGATCGTTCTTTCCCTAGAAAAGGAAAAGCAGAATGTTTAAGTCAGAAAATTGCTGTTGAAGGAGACAAAGAAGAGAGAACATAGACCAAGACATGCTGATAACAGATTTTTGCCTCTTCAATGAGTAGAGTTTGCTCCAGTTCTGTTTGAGTATTTCCCCTTTCAAGCCTGATCTACATGATGACACTCGGATGCTGGTGCCATTTGGCCAGATAGGGCCATGCTTCCTAAATCCGGTGGTTTATTGGAATCACCTGGAAAGTGTGTTTAAAATTCAAATTCCTGGGCTCTACCCTGAGAGATTCTTATTCAACAGATCACAATGGAAGCCAAGACTCTATTTTTAATAAGTTCCCCCAGATGATACTCTTGCAGTCTGTGGACCAGTATTTGGGACACAGAAAGAGTTAGTTGGGGGATGGGGTGAGATTGAGAAGATGGGGAGTTCAGTATTGAACATGCTATGGGACATCTAAGTGAAGAGACTTTGTAAGCAGTTGGAATCCAGGAGAGAGAGAGAGAGTCGGGAGGCCATGAGTACTTGGATACTATTTAAGGAATTGGAGTGGAGGAGATTTACCAGCTGTTATTAAAAAAAGAAGAATGAGACCAAGGACTTGGTCCAGGAAGGCTCCTGTTTCTAATACAATTTTGTCATACACATTCTTAGATTCTTTTTGATAGGTTGTGATAGACAACAAAGAAGTTAAGATGTTGAGAATTGCCTCTTCTCTTCACAATCTCGCCATCACATTCAATAAGTGAAATCAAATCTCAAAGCACATTATACCACACTGACATTTTTAAATTAAACATCAATGAACAAGAACGTTAAAAACAGCTGATAGAAACTGTTTCTTTTGTAGGCTTGAGAACATCCTTTGGTTCCGTCCTTTTAAGTGCTCTGACCACCAGCCTGAGTGAAAGGTTCACTCAAGGCAAATGCCTAGAATGCTAGAGGCAGGTTTTTTCCCCTTATCATTGACATCAATAAGCCAGAATTCCCCAGAGTTCAGAGCTGGATGGAAGACCATTTAACATAGGGCAACCTCCTTTCTTATACCCTGTTCCTGTAAAGGTAGGAAGAAGCTTTAAAATATATTTAATCATCCACAAACCTCAAATGCTTTTATTTTTTTAATAGATTTTATTGATTTTTTACAGAGAGGAAAGGAGAAGGATAGAGAATTAGAAACATTGATGAGAGAGAAACACCAATCAGCTGCCTCCTGCACACCTCCTACTGGGGATGTGCCCGCAACCAAGGTACATGCCCCTGACCGGAATTGAACCTGGGACCTTTCAGTCCGCAGGCCAACACTCTATCCACTGAGCCAAACTGGTTAGGGCTCAGATGCTTTTAATTTCACCTTCTAGAACTCCTTTCAGATACTCAGAATGCTAGTTAACAGTCCACCGTGTTTACCAGTTAAAACCCATTTCTGCACCTCAGTATGCTAATTAGCAAATCCTCAAATGTTAATAGAGATTCAGATAATAGAACACACTGGTGTAAGCCAGTGTGTTTTTGTGCATAAAAAGGACTACACAGACTTTTAATTTGGGTTAAGTAATTAGTGTTCAATTTATTACGGTCACAAATTCGAAATTTCAGTTCTCCCTAGGCTTTATATTCATCTCACAAATTTTTATTTAGAAATCTAGCAAAATGAGGAATCACTAACAAGAGGCTTTTGATTAATGCTTGGTCCTTTTTACCAACTTAAACACGTTTAAATATTTTAAAACAGCATCTATACATTTAATATGTTCTATTTCCTTTTTAAGTACTTCATTTATCTACTTAAACAAAACCTTGCTGAGTGCTTAAGAATGGTTACAAATATATTAAATTAAGTTCATAGAGTGGACCTAAAGACCTCTTAGCTATTATAATAATATGCATAATTTTAGAAAGATTTCAACTTAAAATTAAAAGTCTGATAATTCAATTGATTTTCAAAATTTGATGACCTAATCCAGGGGTCCTCAAACTTTTTAAACGGGGCCAGTTCACTGTCCCTCAGACCGTTGGAGGGCCAGACTATAGTTTAAAAAAAAAACTATGCACAAATTCCTATGCGTACTGCAGGCCCGGGACGAGTCGGCTGCTAAGCAGGACAGGCAGCGGCACCCGGCGGGCCGGATAAATGTCCTCAGCGGGCTGCATGTGGCCCGCGGGCCGTAGTGTGAGGACCCCTGAATCAGTCAAATCCCTTAAACCTTAGTAGTACAGAAAAAAACAAATATGTACAAAAATATTAATAGCCTGACTTTGATGCTTTCAACCTTTCTATATTTAATTTTAAGTCTTCCCAGAGTTAGATGATCCATACTCACCAAGGAGAAAATTACCTGAAACCATTTTCCAGCCAATATTTTGACAGAGCTATAGGCATCCAGAGCAATTCCCATGCTCCCAAATGTCACACTGAGTCCCCTTTTAGAGAAGCTATGTCATGAGTTACAAAACCTAAAAAGGGTAACTCTCATCATTCACATCTTAGACACATGTTATACACAGTATCTGATTCTTGATCTACTCAAGGAAATAGGACAACTAGGTTACCTTTGATCTTAAGACAGGTTCATTTATTTTCTAGTTAAACTAGAGGCCCCATTGCACGAAGAGATTCGTGCAATAGGCCTTCCTTCCCTTAGCTTCCAGCACCGGTTTTCCTCTAGCACCCAGGACCCAGGTCTTCACTCCGGCTGGAGTCTGCCTTCTTTGTCTTTGCTCAGACTCCAGCCAGAGTCTGCTGTCTTCATCTTCGCTGCAGACTCCAGCAGGAGTCTGCCATCTTTGTCTTCGCTGCAGACCCCAGCTGGAGTCTGCCTTCTTGGTCTTCACTGCAGACTCTGGAGTCTGTAGTCTTTGCTGCACTGGAGTGCTGCTCCTGTAGATCCCTCCACCCACCCCCCACCCCTGCCCTCCCTGTCATAGCAGGCATCCTGCCCTGGCCACTCTGCTGGGTGGCTGCCAGCTTTGTTCTTCTAATTTGCATATCCCCTCCTGATTGGCTGGTGGGCATAGTGGAGTGATGGTCAATTTGCATGTTTCTCTCTTATTAGTGTAGATATTAAAGACCTATAAATTCTATAGAATCTAAAATTTATACGTTTTTCTGTTTCATGATACCATTGAACTTTTTAGCCTAAAGTAAATAAATCTATTTTCTATTGTAAGATCTTTAAATAAGATGCCAGAGATATACATGTTTTTCTATTTAAAGACCTTTGAACTTAATGGAATCTTGAATTCTTTCCTATCCTTAGGACTACACAGTGGTTATAGACGTTTAAATTATCTCCAGTTGAGTTTTGATATTCCTCTTGAGCAAGCCAAATCTGAGTTGTAAGAGATGAGGTCATTCTTCTGCGATTGTTTGGGGAGGGAGGAGGAAATTCAGAGCGTTTTCATCAAATGACTTGTGAGTTCTCTGTAAAATAGGATGTGAAGTTGTCTGATAAAGGAGGTGGGGGTTACATGGCAAGAAGGTGAGAAAAAAAGGTTTAAAATAACTATATTTGATAATGGAAGACATGAGTAGGTCCAGTCTGTCTACTTTATAGTCTCAAAAGTTTGTGACATTAAAGCCATTTAAAGTGGAGACAATACTCATGGTGAGATAGAATTATAATTCATGCTGAACATTTAGTTTATATGTTTTTTGTATTAAATGTGCACAGTTTGTCATTTGAGTATTTGCCACTGATAAATATTCTTCACAGCTGATTAGGAGGTCACATTTCAGTGTCAAAGAAGCTTTATTAATAAATCAATTGAAGTTGTCACTTATTATACTGCAAAAAGTTCCAAATTTATTTCACACTTATTTCCATTTGCTAGTCAATTACCAGCTGTCAGAACATATTAAGTATTGTAAATTTGAGTCAGAAGCTGTCACCCTTAACTGTACTAACTCTCCTTAATCACATAGGTAATGATTTTTTCCATAAAAGAATGATATTAATCACCAGCTTACATCTGTCTTCATGAAGCTATAAAATTGCCATTGGCTTCCATTGCCAGAGTGAAGTAAATCAATGTAGACTCCAAAAATGAAAGCTCACAGTCATGAATCATAAGTATTTCCATTCCTGTTAACAGGCTTTTCATTGTTTCCAACAGAAAAAATGTTAGCCAACTTTAAAAGCTTTTTACTTCTTAGTGTTAAAAATGTAGTTTCTTGTTATTATTATTATTAATTATTATTATTATTACTAGTTCACATTTATGAAGTATTTCTTAAGTGCCAGGAACTATGCTCACAGCTTTATATGAATTATTTCTTTTAATCTCCACAATAAACCTCAGAGGCCATTGGTTCTTATACGTAAGAACCTTGTGTTCTGTGATGAGGTAAACAATGGTTTAAAGGACTTGAGTAACTTGTTGCCCAAAATGGCACAGCCTATAGTCAAACCCAAGCAATTTAAGTTTATAACCTTTTCTCTTGACCAGCAGTGTACACTGGTGGATGGTGTTTGCTATTTACAGGTGCACCAGTTAGGAATGCATTTGGGTGCAAGTAACTAAAATCCAACTTATAGTTGCTTATAAAATAGCAATTTGGGTGTGTGTTTTTCTCACTTGACAGAAAGAATGGAGATGGGCAGTTACTCACATTGGGTTAGTAGCTCAGCAGTGGCAGCACCAGTGCCTGGAATTCCCTGGCCTTTCCCTATGGCAGCAAAAATAGCTGCTTCTGTTTCAAGCATTATGTCCACATTCAGGGCAGGATAAAGAGAGAGGGAAAGAGCTGGCACTGGTCATAACTTTATAATTCATTATGAAAACAAAGCATTCTCAGTTATAGTTCATGAATTTAAAACTGTTTCACATGTTTACTCTTTTTAAAAAAAAATATTTTTGTCCCGTCTGGCATAGCTCAGTGATTGGGCATCAACCTATGAACCAGGAGGTCACGGTTCAATTCCCAGTCAGGGCACATGCCTAGTTTGCAGGCTTGATCCCCAGTGTGGGGCATGCAGAAGGCAGCCGATCAATGATTCTCTTTCATCATTGATGTTTCTATCTCTCTCCCTCTCCCTTCCTCTCTGAAATAAAAAAAATATATTTAAAAAAAAATTTGTTTGTACTGATTTTAGAGAGAGAGGGGAAGGGAAAGAGAGAGAAAGAGTGAGAGAGAAAGAGAGAACATCGATAAGAGATCGGCTGCCTCCTGCATGGCCCCTACTGGGGATTGAGCCCACAATCCGGGCATGTGCCCTGACTGGGAATCAAACCAGAGACATCTCAGTGCCTGGGATGATGTTCAACCAACTGAGCCACACCATCAGACCACACGTCCACTCTTATCTGAAAGAGTGGCAGGCTGCAGGGAAAAGGGAGTTGGAGATGACTAATGGAAATTTACAAACTTTGAAGGAATTTTTCACTTCTTACTTAACTACTTTCTTTCTTTTTGGAGTGAAAGAACTGTGATTCTCCAAGTCCTAATATGTTCTTGCCTCATTTTGTAGAACGTATCCTATATAATAGAAGGCTAATATGGAAATTGTCCCCTTGACCAGGAGTTCAACCAGGAGTTGGAAAACGGAGCAGGGCCAGCCAACTGCCCAAGCCCCTCCCCCTGGCTGCCCGGCCCAATCGGCCCCAATCAGGGTGGGTTGGCTGGACCCCACCTGTGCACAAATTCGTGCACTGAGCCTCTAGTTCCTAGATAATAAGAGAAAGCCATGGTTTCACCAATTGAATCAGAATGCATTGGTTGCAAGTATTGCACACTTAAGAAAACAGATGAATTTTAGTTATTAATCAACAAATAAATGTATTGAACACTCATTATATGCCATGCACTCTTCATGACTCTGGGGATACATCAGTGAAGAGGAGGAGAAAAGAGAAACACATACACACACACACACACACACACACACACACACACACACACACACACATCATGCAGGAATCTCATGGAACCCAAAGACAGGAATGCAGCAGAACCTTGAAGAGGAAGAGGAACCAGGGCTGAGAAGGCATTAGGAATTTGAATAGATCCTCTGAATATATCTCCTTCACTGTGCTCACTCTGCATTCTCAATTCTTAGTCTGCATGGTAGATAGAATATGGTCACCCTACATTCCCTGAGTTTTCATCTTCTATTCAAGCAACCAGAGTCTCTCAGTCCTAATTGAAACACCTAAGCGAGAGGATTTGAATCTACTGAGCCCATGGACAGATATGGTTACAGGGGTCATTGTGAGTGGATTGGAAGGTGTCTACCTTAAAAGGCTACCTGTTGCTGCTACCATTTCCACGCTCATTGATGCTTTTCTAGACACTTAGCCTATCACCTGTGGCAAAGCTCCTAGAGATTTGAAAATTCACGCTACCTTGAAGAGCACAGTTTTTTAGTTCTCTACAAATTGCATGAGTCAAAGTTGTTTTGAACTTTTTCAAATCACTCTTGTGCCCTGATATATTGCATTCTTTCCCCCCACAGCCCTCTCCAGATGATGGGAGATTTGAGCCTTGGTTAACATCAAACTCCCTTCTTCTCACTTCATGCCAAACCCTCAGAAGCCAACATCACTAGTAATCAATTTGGTTCCAAAGTACATATTGCAATGTGGGTTGATATATTCTTTCATGGCCTTTATAAACTATAAGCCAGTGAGACATGGTTCTTGGTGATTTGAAAATCAAACAAAAACCTCCTCTTTGCTTCAAACCAATGCATATTTTTGAATTACTGACCTCATGGCTTATCTGTTTTTCAACAGGCTGTGGATTCCCCTGCACAAGGAGGCCGATGGGCAGGCTGGGGATCCTGGGGCAAATCTCTGCTCTCATCAGCATCTGCCACAGTAGGTAAGCATTATATCTTGCATTTGAATGGATAAAGTTCAGAAGCCTAAAAGGCTATGACTATACTAAAAGTTTAGTCATACTATGTGCTGATACAGTTTAACATTAGCCTCTAAGACCATCATTTTTAGTGTTCTCAGTGCTTCATATATATTAATGCATTTATTCCCCAAAATAGACCTATAAGAAGATACTCTTATTTTCTCCATTTTAGAGAAAAGGAAGCTAAATCAGAGAGGCAAAGACCTTGTCCAAAGGAAGGAGTGGCTGGCTTGAGATATGAACAAAGGAGTATGGCTTTTTATATAAAAGACACTATATTATATTGACTCTTAAAATGTAAGATTTGGGCTTTTAAAAATATATTGTTAAAGCTTTGTACTTATCATTCCACTTAAATATTTTAAAATGTACAACAAATGTACCTAAAAGGATCCACAAATGGTACTTTTGAGGTATCTATAAAAGGCACTTCAACAGCAGAGCACTGAAATACAACTAGAAATAATTATGCAGGTAGGAAGGATATATAATATATATTTAATATATCCCAAAGCTAACAGAGTTACTGCAATTAAGCATTGACCTTGCTGTCAATAGAGTTACTGTAACTGAGCTTTTTGGCTGCCAGTATTTCTCACTGAATGATAAAATAAAACTTAGTTCACCTAGCCTTGGCCAAGTGGCTCAGTTGGTTGGAGTATTATCCCATGCACCAAAAGGATTCTAGACTGGGGTTTATATGGGAGGCAAGTGATTAATCGTTCTCTCTCTCCCTTCCTTTCTCTCTAAAATCAATAAAAATACATGTCCTTCGGTGAGGATTAATAAGAAAAAAAAACTTATTTTAGCTAGATAAATTTATTATTTTTTATGGTATTACATTTTTGAAGCAGTTTCTTCTATTGGCCCTTTTTTATTGTTATCCTCATTCCAGGATACCTTTTCCATTGATTTGTAGAGAGAGTGAAAGGGTAGAATGGAGGGGGCAGAGAGAGAGCAGGAGAGAGAAACATTGATGTGAGAGAGATACATCCATCAGTTGCCTCCTGCTCACTCCCCAACCTGGTAGGGACAGAACCTGCAACCCAGGTATGTGCCCTTGGAATGACCAGAATTTAACCTGAGACCCTTTGGTGTGTGGACCGATGCTCTAACCATTTAGAAACACTGGCCAGAGAACTATTGGCTCTTATGCAAGGAGAAAATATAATGGACAATGTCATCATCAGTGCAGGTTTGTCAAAATATTCTTCATGTGTCCTTTCCTTACATCCACTTTTCAAGAAAACTGAGGTATAACATCAACATGCCTGAGATAATTTAGCAAAGGCATTTCATCTCGAAGATAGAGAGTGAGGAGCAGGACAGGGGAAGTCACAAATAACACAGCTTTCACATCATTTAACTTGGGTGTCTCAAGGTATACTTCACGGCCATGAGCATCTTGAGATGGACCATGATTGGCCCAATCTGTGGTTACTTCTTAAACCAGGAGGGATAGGAAGGTCTAAAGGTCTTTTGCTCTGCTGCAGTGGACCATGGTCACAAGCAATTTAAGGACCAGATATCTAATTTGAAAAAATTTAGACTTCCTGGAAGAATGGATAGATTATCCCCCTAATTCCATGTCTGTCAAATATCATGAGAGCTTGGAGAGCAGATTTTTCTCTATGCTAATTGAAGGGGACAGGTGTGCAGTGGGCACTATATATGGAGATGGAAAAATTAGCCAAATTAAAGCAGAGAAACCTGTTTTGTCTGAACAGGACAGAATCTCTTCATGAGAGTGAGAATAAGCACCTGCAGGCAGCCTGCTTCCTGGGGGAAATGTTGGAGCTTTTAGTGGCTCACAAATGGATCTTGCCACTGGCAGCACTTAGGACTGACATGCTTTCTGAACCAAAACCTGCAAGTGTGGAGTCTAAAAGGTCTTGAAATTGGGATAAGTCATGGAAAAGTAAATAATATGGTCATGGAATTCTACAGCTGTCCTCAGTTTACGGCATTAACAGCGAAGTGTTCTGGGTGCTTCCAGTTATAATGGTGTCGAGAGCTGCCCTGGTTTTATAACAAATTCAGTGCTTTAGAAGGTTCTTTTATAGACAAAGGACGTACTTTCATGTTAAATATAAGCTCCTTCCGCGGTAAATGCAGAAACTTGTGCACACTTACAGGTGCACCTGCCAGTAACTGCTCTGGCCTAGTTGGTCTTTTTGCTCTTGTTTCTCATCGGTCAGCAGCTACACCTCATCCTTTGACTTTGGACTTCTCTGGACCCTTACAAGGTTTTCCATTCACCAACTGACAGCTTACCTATTGAATTTACCACCTAGCATCTAAGGTATCCTGTTGTAATCTGACCTTCGCACATGTACAGCCAAATGCAGCCTTGGTCTCAGTGGACTGTGCTACAAGGTCTCTGGGCTCTAGTATAGCCAGCAGATGATGTGGTATAGCCAGCAGGTGATGTGGTATAGCCAGTAGATGATGTGGTATAGCCAGTAGGTGATGTGGTATAGCCAGCAGATGATGTGGTATAGCCAGCAGATGATGTGGTATAGCCAGTAGATGATGTGGTATAGCCAGTAGATGATGTGGTTTTACTGCTTAAAAAGCACGGTGTTGCCAAAACCGATTTGGCTCAGTGGATAGAGCGTCAGCCTGTGGACTGAAAGGTCCTAGGTTCGATTCCGGTCAAGGGCATGTACCTTGGTTGCGGGCACATCCCCAATGGGATGTGTGCAGGAGGCAGCTGATCAATGTTTCTCTCTCATCGATGTTTCTAGCTCTCTATCTCTCTCCCTTCCTCTCTGTAAAAAATCAATTAAAAATAATTTTTAAAAAAGCACGGTGTTATTTCTGTGGCAAGTCTCACCTCACGCATCTTTTAACTTGAACAGAAGTCAGTGTCTTTTATCTGTAGCCTGTGCTTGTGTTTGGTGTTGCTGTTGAAGTTCCCCTGTGTCTAAGTTACCGTGAAGATGATAAAGACTGTCTCTTGTTAATGCTGCAGACACTTAAAACGTCTGGCGTTTCTCGGCTGGCTCTGTGCAGTAACTGATCCAGAAGGGCCTAGAGAGTTCACTGCCCTCGAGCCAGCATGATCGCTGTGTCACCTTCCCTCTTCTGGTTGGTGGATATACTGTTTCTCTGAGATTGTAGGACGTTTGCACATTGGCCTATATAATATCAAAATGGTGCTCAGTATATCTTCTTGCATCCATTTCTCTGGCTGTGTAACAAATTCCCATACATTTAGCGACTTTAGAACAACATTGATTAGCTCACCGTTTCTGTGGGGCAGGACTTTAGGCGCAGGAAAGCTAGGTCTGCTGCTCAGTGTCTTACCAGGCTGAAATCAAGGTGCCAGCCCCCTGCATTCTCACCTGATGTTCAGGGTCATTTTCAAAGTTATATAGGGTGTTGACCTTGCAATTGTAGGGCTGATACCCCCTTTTCTTGCTGGTTCTTAACCAGGGATCATTCTCAGTCCCTTGAGGCAGCCCTCGGGTCCTTCTTCAAAGCCAGCAGAATAATCTCCCTGATGCTTTTAAATCTCTCCCTTTAGGAGTCCTTTTAAAGACTCGCCTGATTAGTTCAGGCCCACCGACAATGATTTCTCTTTTGATTAACTCAAATCCAACTGATTCAGGACTTCAATTACATTTGAAAAATCCCTTCATTTTTTCCCTATAACATAGCTAATCATGGGAGTGAAAGCCCATTATATTCACAATCCTGTTCACACTCTGAGGTTGAGAGTTGGGGGACGGGGGTCAGGGGGCAGGGGGGAAGAAGGTGTTTACGTCACCAATTTTAGAAACTTAGTATCTTTTGATGGCTCTTGCTACATGATGGAATTTTGAAAAGTGTTTGAATCCTGGCATTTTTCTCTTGTTTGCACCAACAATGGTCAAAGGGCACGTGAGGGAGACCAAAGAAATTTTGAAACATTAATGCTCGTCTTAAGACAAATTGGAGCTATCTTGTGCATCACCACTGGTCATCACAACCCTAATGCAATATAACTGAATACCACCTGTAAGTTGCTCCTAAGGCATATGTCAGAGATTTCTGGTCTGGATGTGCTTTACATAGTAATAGTAGCTAAAATAATACCAGTATGTACTTCAAAACTGGATAGGTATCTTTGTGGACCTGATAGGGAACTAAAGCAGGTATCGTAAGGGGAGGCTGAAGTCATGGGTTCCAGAGCTTGAAACAGAAAGTGGTGGTGGATGGGAGTTGAACTCCCAAAAGATAATTAAGGGATCACAAATGTCCCACAAATGGAGAGGTCCAGCCATCAGTGAACAGAGACTTTAAAAAGTTATGGGTAATGTCCTGGATTGTGTTCTATGTTGATCTGCTACCTTGGAATTGAGAAAGGCAAGCTAGGCATGCCTTCCATTATGTAGAGGTATAATATCCACCCATGGCTTTGCAGCATTAATAGTTTATTATCATAAGGCAAAGAAACTTATTGGAGAACAGAGCAGTCAGAGCAGTAGACAAGCTCTTAAAGTTTGTAAATTGCCTGTAGAAAGTAAAGAAAGAAAATAACCATGTATTCCATTGCAATTGATTTCAAGTCAGAAACCTCATGTTACCCCCAGGGTAATTCCAATTGCAGACAGGAGTGCAGAACACATAGTCGGTATGAAAACACAGAGCTGTCAATTCAGCACTGGAAACAGAAACCAATACTTCTTTTTCTTTTTAATCCTCACCCGAGAACATGCTTTTATTGATTTTAAAGAGAGAGGGGAAAGGAGAGGGAATGAGAGAGAGAAACATCGACGTGAGAATGAAAGATCGATTGATTACCTCCCGCACATACCCCGAGAGGGGATCGAACCCGCAACTTGGGTATATGCCCTGACGGGGAATCGAACCTACGACCTTTCAGTGTATGGGACAATGCTCCAACTAACTGAGCCACCCAGCCAGGGCAGAACCAATACTTCTTACATTTGTTGAAAAACTGATGTCACAGTAGTTAGCACTGTTTAACGATGGCAGGAGAGGAATTAGAAAATGGAAACATTAAGAAGGTGGTTGTCTCTTGGAAAGAGCAATGTACCGGGAGTCCGAAGACCCAAGCCAGGCCTTGACTGCTACTAACCTGTGATCACAAAGGACTGTCACTAAATAGCCACACCATGCACGCCAGCTCTCTGCGACTCAGCTTCCTTATTTGGAAAAGTGGGGGCGGGGGAATGTGACAAATTCTAAGATTCCTTTCAACTTCTGGAATATAATGATTCCATAGTCTGTAGCTATATATAGAAGGAGAAAGATGTTTGTAAGTATTGTGCTAAGTGGAAAAATACAGAAAATTGATTGACTTTTTGCTACGCTGTATTTTCCTATTTTGTCTTTGCCTCACTACATTGACCCCAAAGTTAAAGGAAAACGAGAAAAAGCAACCTTCCCAATGTTTATATAAAATCAAGCATTTCTCAGCCAGCAATTATTTTTGGAAAGGCAGTAACTCTTGCCTTAGTTTCACCCACAGCTGCACTGTCATCACATTCTCAGAAGACCCAGGCCTTTGGACAAGGTCATAAAATGCAATAAAAACGGTTACTATTGAAGATCCAGGCAGAAACCAGAATGGGAAAGGAAAATGTAAAAAAAGAAATGATTTTGATGGTAATTTCAAAGTGATGTTGTGAGAACCAGATGTGATTCCCCACAAGCATCTTAGAGACCTGACTGGTTCCGAGATTATATTAAGAGTGATAGACCAATAATCAGAATGGAAGTCGACAGTGCTGAAACTCATACAAATATGTATTCCAAAGTAAAAGCTCCATGGCAGAACAGAACAGTGTATTCCTAGATACTACAGAAGGCCTGGATGTTTATTTAAAATCCTAGTTTTGACAGTTTTATGAGTCTACAAGAGAACCTGAGGAGGAGGAAGTGCATCTGATCTGCATATTTACCTTTCAAAACTACCATTGCCGCCTTGCCCATCCTCTCCCAAGTTACACATTTTTTTCCTTCTGCACATTTTAATGAAATCTCTTCTCCCAGCACTGTCAGAAATAAAGACAGTCTTTATTACAGAGAATGCCAAACTTGTCAGAATGATACTAAAATGAGAACCCTTAACTGTGTAAATCACTATTAATATCACATGAATCCATATGACATTGGTGATGATGTAAGAATTCTCAAGAATCATGATTTTAATTCATGGGCACTTTCTACTGGTCCCATATGCTCAAGGTCCCTTGAGTAGGGCATCAGCTAACTCATTAGATTACTTAAATTTATTTTATTTTATTTTTTCTTTATTGATTAAGGTATTACATGTGTGTCCTTATTCCCCCATTGCTCCCCCACTCATGCCCTCACCCCCTGGTGTCTGTGTCCATTGGTTAGGCCCATATGCATGCATACAAGTCCTTTGGTTGATCTCTCCCCCTTACCCCCACCCTCCCCTATCTTCCATCTGCGGTTTGACACTCTGATTGATGCTTCTCTGTCTCTGGATCTGTTTTTGTTCATCAGTTTATGCCATTCATTATATTCCACAAATGAGTGAGATCATGTGATATTTATCTTTCTCTGACTGGCTTATTTCGCTTAGCATAATGCTCTCCAGTTCCATCCATGCTGTTGCAAGTGATAAGAATTCCTTCTTTTTTATAGCAGCGTAGTATTCCATTGTGTAGATGTACCACCGTTTTTTAATTCACTCATCTGCTGATGGGCACTTAGGCTGTTTCCAAATCTTAGCTATGGTAAATTGTGCCGCTATGAACATAGGGATGCGTATATCCTTTCTGACTGGTCTTTCTGATTGCTTGGGATATATTCCTAGAAGTGGGATTGCAGGGTCAAATGGGAGTTCCATTTTTAGCTTTTTGAGGAAACTCCATACTGTTCTCCACAGTGGCTGCACCAGTCTGCATACCCACCAGCAGTGCACGAGGGTTCCTTTTTCTCTGCATCCTCTCCAGCACTTGTCGTTTGTTGATTTGTTGATAATAGCCATTCTGACAGGTGTGAGATGGTACTGCATTGTTGTTTTGATTTGCATCTCTCTGATGATTAGTAACTTTGAGCATGTTTTCCTATGTCTCTTGGCCTTCTTTATGTCCTCTTTTGAAAAGTACCTATTTAGGTCCATTGTCCACTTTTTGATTGGATTGTTTAATCTTCCTTTTGTTAAGTTGTATGAGTTCCCTGTAAATGTTGGAGATTAAACCCATATCAGAGATAACATTGGCTAATATGTTCTCCCAGGCAGTGGGCTTTCTTGTTTTGTTGATGGTTTCTTTCGCTGTACAGAAGCTTTTTATTTTGGTGTAGTCCCATTTGTTTATTTTCTCTTTAGCTTCCATTGCCCTAAGAGCGGTATTGGTGAAGATATTGCTTTGGCATATGTCTGAGATTTTGCTGCCTGTGGATTCCTCTGGTATTTTTATGGTTTCCTGTCTTATGTTTAAGTCCTTCATCCATTTTGAGTTTGTTTTTATGTATGGTGTAAGTTGGTGGTCTAGTTTCATTTTTTGCATGTATCTGTCCAATTTTCCCAACACCATTTATTGAAGAGACTGTCTTTACTCCATTGTATGTTCTTGCCTCCTTTGTCAAATATTAATTGGGCATAGTGGTTTGGGTCGATTTCTGGGTTCTCTATTCTATTCCATTGGTCTATATGTCTATTCTTGTGCCAGTACCAGGCAGTTTTGAGAACAATTGCCTTTTAATACAGCTTGATATCTGGTGTTGAGATCCCTCCTACTTTGTTCTTCTTTCTCAGGATTGCTGCAGCTATTCAGGGTCTTTTTTCATTCCAGATGAATTTTTGGAGAGTTCTTTCTAGGTCTGTGAAATATGCCGTTGGTATTTTAATGGGGAGTGCATTGAATCTATAGATTGCTTTGGGTTGTATGGACATTTTAATGATGTTGATTCTACCAATCCATGAACATGGTACGTTCTTCCATCTGTTTACGTCTTTCTCTATCTCTTTTTTCAGTGTCCTGTAGTTTTCTGAGTACAGATCTTTTACCTCCTTAGTTAAGTTTATTCCTAGGTATCTTATTTGATTACTCAAATTTTTAATATAATATTTCCTCCCTTTTATTGCATTCATTCATTTATTTATTTTTCTTTAAAAAATGAATATATAGAAAAGAAACCAAAGAAAGTAGGATTCATGCTTGAAGTTTGTTCACAATCTTTTACAGTCTATGAATATGGCCCAGGGGTTAATGAATTTCTGCCTGATAATTAGGCAAACACTCTAAGTTTAGGTTCTTTCCACTTGAGTATAGGTGATAAATTATACCTATACTTTAGTCAATAAAGTATAGGTCAATCATTTAACATTTATTTTTAAATTATACAGCACTTACAGAGCATTCTTATCCTTGCAGTGCTGCAATATGTCAATGGGTGGAGGATATCCCATCTTCAGAACCATGGAATTTGGAGGGTTTTGATTTCTTTGAGGATACTTAGGGTTTGTGATGACATGTGAAGAAACTAATTTAGGAAATATACCCTATAGTATTACTCATATTTGTTGTTTTTCTCTGTTATTGGTAGAACAGTGTCTTGAGAATGCATCCTCCCAGTCAAAAGGCAACCAGGATTCCATATTTTTACTTTCTTGTTTTGAGCACTAGATGTCACACTAAGTAAAGTTTTAGAAGTTATTCTTCAAAGTGGGGTGTGGTGTACAGAATAAAGCCTAGTTATGAAAGACCATAGCTTTATGTTTCTAGTAGAATGTAGTAAAGGCGTACTTTCACTAACAAAAGAATTCAGAAAAAAAGAACTATTTACCAGAATATATTATTGTGCAGTATAATTACAACTCAATAAAACTGTGTGTGTGTGTGTGTGTGTAGTTGGAGTAGCAGCCTATTGTCATATCTGTTAAACAGACACACCCCATTGAAATGCACATAAAAATGGTATTTCCTTCCAGAAACAAAGCTATTTTTCTAGAGACAGCCTACGCACACATATCCGTGATCATTTGTTTTCTGAGATGGCGAGAAGCTGTTCTTCTCTAGGAAGAGAATCAGATGTGTTCCTAACCTGCAAAGGAAAGAGGAGACAATGACCATGCGGTTTAATAACCCCCTACTGGTCTCAGGGCACGAGGTGGAATCATCCTTCTTGCACGGCTTATGCAAAGAAGCTGTACCAGATGTGCCCCAGCCTTCTCAAGCTCATTCATTCCTTGATTGTAGCTCTCAGAAATCTAGGTGAGAAGCACAGATTCCTATCTGGATGTGCACGATTTCCTTTCTAACAATACGTATTTTTAAAAGATGGCAAGGAATATGGACTCGGTATGTAAATAAGTTAGATGGTTATGTTCTGTAACTTAAATGTGTTACTGAAACGCCAATAAGTTCCCGTTGAACTGCTAGGGATTCATTGGAAGCTAGAGAGAATTAATTAAAGTCTTGGTTTTGGCAGTTACAGTGCATCTTCCCCCCCTTCCCCCCCCCCCCCCCGACGTAACTCAATAATGAATTTGAACTGTATTTAATGATCTACACATGAATATAAACATACATTTCTGCATGTAATTAATGTTACAAACATCGGAGATAATATTTCGGGGGTTTCTAGATCATGTATAATGATAGGTGATTCCCACTGGGTATAATTAGTCCTATGTCTGTTTAGTAAGTATCCGTGTCCTAATTATGTTCAGATAGCTCTGATGAAGTTACAACGGATACAATACTACTATTTGGGTTTGGGATTCAACCTTGTCTTTCTCTTAGTCGGTAGGTGGATAATTGATCAATTTAACAGTGCCTTCTAAGACCAGGTGGTTCTTTTTGGCTCTATGTCCTGGCATGACTTGGGATCTGCCCCCCGTCCCCCACCTCGCCCCGGTATATTACTATTGCTGCTGCCTTGGGTTTTAACAACCTGAGGTTGCCCTGATCCCAAGTGAAATCCTCTATTTCTCCCAGAGTGCTAGGGGGAGGTGAGTGCTGTGATGATGGCAGCTCGTGCTGTTTCTCCTTCAAGAACTAAACAGCCACTTAGGAGCATCAGGAGATCTTTTTGTTGGATGTGGGACTCTGAGAAAAGCTATAGCTCATCAGGAGGGCCTCTAATGAGAAACAAATAAAGCTGCAGAATAAAATGTAGACAGGAATACAGGGTGTCCCCCCATAACGTGTATAAAGTATACACGTTATAAAGGCAGTGTTTATTAAAATATATTTCATTCTCAACATGTAATAGAATCTACAGCTATCAGCTGTTAAAGTCTGTATACATTTTGGGGGGACACCGTATATTTATCAAGCCAAAGGAGCGTGTGTGTGTGTGTGTGTGTGTGTGTGTGTGTGTGTGTGTGTGTGTGTGTATGTGTGTGTGTGTGTTGGGGGTGGGGTGGGGCAAGAGAAGGTCAGCTCTGTATTTACCCAATAGTTACTGAATACCCACTGTGCTGGGTCCAGGATAGAGAGGTTCGATCCCTGCTCAGATGGAGTGAAGCCAGTGCCCTTCATCCTGGCTGACTGTTCATCTTAGACTTACTGTCAAGACAACTGTCAGAGCTGTCGGGTGCCCTTCCTGGTTTTCCCACTGACTTGCCTTTTGATTTTGACACATGGGCTCCGACCCTGCTCTCTCCATTCTAAAGGAATGACCAACACGTGGAAAGAGCGTGTTAAAGCTCAACTGATTTCAGTTCACCAAATAGTAATGGAGCACCTGCCATGGGCTGGGCCTGCAAGGAATCAAATACTATTCATAGGTAATGTCTTCGGTGTTAGATCCCAGGTTGCTAGTTAGACAGTGTGCAAAGCCACATGGAATAATAAAGCATCTGGGAGCGCTTCACATCGGTCTCTCTCATCTGCTCCTCGCAATAACCCAACGAAGAAACTGAGTCACTGAGAGATTAGGAAACTCCCCCAAGGTCACCCCCCACGCATTGGTGAAGCTGAGCTGGAACTGGGACCCACATCTGAGTGATTGCAAAGTCTATGCTGTCCACCACCACCCTGCTTACCACCATTTGAGGATTTCTGTTGTAGCCATGAACCATATCTTCATTTCCCAATAGGTCATGGATTGACGGCAGTCAAGGAAAAAGCCGGGGCCCTACGGATTCATAGTGCAAATTCTGAAGGGGCCCAACCTGACACCGAAAACGGCGTCCCTCCAAGTGAGTGATGTATTGATCTGGGGGCTTCTTGGACTTGGGCTGTCTTACACTAGATACACAAATAAGAAGACTTCAGATCAGTGAAATGAACTGTGAAAGAATCTTTTCTCTCTTCAGCAGCAGATGCGGCCCCAGATCAGAGCCCTGAGGAAGGCCCACCCACTTCTCCTTCGTCGGGGTCCCGGGGCATGCTGTCAGCCATCACCAATGTGGTTCAAAACACAGTAAGTGCTTAGCTGCTTCCTCTGTTTTCCCTGGAGTCTCCCAGCGCCTTCCTTTGATATCTCTATTTACCAGTGACCTAGATACATCAGAGCAAAAAGGGCCTTGCTCACAACTTTGGATTACGGTTTTGTTATGCTTCCTCCTACAGCGTAAACCTTGGAACCAAAATAATAAGGGCAACATGAAATGCATTTTCTGCTTAAAAGAAAGGAGCCGTTTCAAAGGAACATTTCTCAGCCTCCTGTGACTGTCCTCCAGCTGCTGCAAGGACAGCGTCTGGCTGCGGGGAGAGAGGGCTGGTTCTCAGAGCTGGGACAGCTGTTTTCCCTCAACGCTCTGTGCCTCTTAACCTTCAATTTGAAATATCATAAAGCCACTTAAAACATAAATTCTGGTAAAGAGTCAGGAACAGCATCCCCAAGATGTCCCTAAAGCACTTCCAGATAACTAAGACCCACCTTCTTCCCCCATTCCCACTTCCCAATTTCCACTCTCCCTTCCTCCAATAACTCAAAGTCTGTCCCCCTCCACTCATGCCCCTGGCTGGGGGGAGGGGGCTGCCTACCCCTTAAAGAAACTTGTTATTGGCAACAAAACAGATGAATAATGAAAAAAGTGGGAGGTACCCCAACTGAGGTCACACTGTTCAGAACGCTGTGCGACGTAAAACATATGAATTGTTTGTCACTGGAATTTTCCATTTAATATTTTTGAACTGCCGGTGACTGCGGGTAACTGAAACCTTGCAAAGCGAAACTGCAGGTTGAGAGGTCACTATGTTCTCTTTTCCCAAGCTCCAGACACCCCCACCAGGGCTGCCCTTATTCAAAGTCCCTACGACCTTCCTTCTCTCATTTTATTCTCTACTTTAGTAATCCCCCATAGAATGTTAGAAGAAAATAAGTCAAATATACAGAAGTGTGAATGGCCAATATCCTAGTCCTCCCAAAGTATGTGTATTTTAAGATTTGTTTTATAGTGTGATTATTGATTTGCACCCAAATCTGGAAACAAGTCTAAATGTCCAGGATGGAAATGATGGATAAAGCATATTAACTCAGGGAAATAGAATATTGCTATTGAAGTGATAATTATGAAGATTGGGAAATGCATGCAGGTAATATATATATAAAAGGCTAAGCGACCATCACATCCGAAACAACTGAACAGACAACCGAACAGGCTGCATAGGGCAACCAGGCTGGCAGGAGGGTTAGTGAGGGGTGACCAAACGGCTGAGCAGCAGGCTGTGTGGGGCGACCAGGCCCGCAGGGGGGGCAGTTGGTGACAACCAAACTGGCGGGGGGGGGGGGGTCAGTGAGGGACGACCAGGCCAGCAGAGGGGGGCACTGAGGGGCGACCATGCCAGAGGGGGAGGGGGAAAAGTTGGGGGCAACCAGGCCAGCAGGGGGGGGACAGTTGGGGGCAACTACGCCTTCAGGGGGGCAGTTGGCCATGACTAGGCCAGCAGGGGGGGCAGTTAGGTGTGATCAGGCAGGCAGGCAGGTGAGCAGTTAAGAGCCAGTGGTCCCAGATTGTGAGAGGGATCCCGGATTGGAGAGGTTGCAGGCTGGGCTGAGGGGACCCACTGCCCCCCATACACAAATTTTGTGCACTGGGCCTCTAGTATAGTAATAAAATATAATGTATATAAATTCAGGTAAGGTGGGAAGAACACAGGTATATGCATATTGTAATTGCAGTTGTACACTTGGAGGGTATGTGCAGAAGTTGCAAAGACTTTAAGCAGTTCTGTTTATATGAACAGTTTATATGAGAAGGATGATTGTTTTCATCTTCCTTTTTTTTTTTTAAGGAAAACAGTGACTGACAAAGGGATTCACAAGAGGACAACTGTGTAATAGACAGTGTCTAAAGTCAGTAGCATATGGAAATCAGCCCGTCTTAGTTCATGAATATACTAATCATAGGCAGTTATTACTAGTTTCTAAAAGTGTGGCAGAGCCATCTGAAACAGCCTAAGGCTTCTATACTCGAGGGCCCTCGATTAAAGAATTCCCTAAACTGCCAAGAGCATTTGACATTTTAATAGATTGCTTCACATAACTCTGTTACTTGGCTTAAACTTTTTTCAAAGTAGCAATCGGGTCACCTATTAATTTTATGTCCTTGATACATATCTATTCATACACTCAGAGCTGGTCAAAGTAATCCCAAATACATTTTGTTTTTTCCTAACCATCCTTTTAAAATAACATTGCATGTCCTACAAATTATATGACACATGCTATTCTAAGGGAAAGCAAATCAGATTAAGTGGATAATAAATCTCCTGATGAAAAAAATTATGACGTCATATTGATATTAATATTTGAAGACAGAGCCCTCTGGGAGCTGCTGACTGCTGCGAAGCAACAAAATGTAAAAATCTAATCTCATGCAATCCCCCCATCTGCAGGGTAAAAGCGTCTTAACAGGTGGGCTTGATGCTTTGGAGTTCATCGGTAAGAAAACCATGAATGTCCTCGCAGAAAGTGACCCAGGCTTTAAGCGGACCAAGACACTCATGGAAAGAACCGTTTCATTATCTCAGGTGGGATTATGTTTTTTTGCAAGTTTTTCTTTCAGTCAATAAAACAAGAGGTAGTAGAGGCCTGGAACAGCATGGAGCCATGAAGGTGGTCAGGAGTGCTGATCCTAGGTGCAGTGTGAAGGCCTATGCAGATTTCCTGAAGGGCTGAATGTGGGGTGTGAGATGGAGGAGACAAGGATGGCTGCGAGGTGTTGGCCTGAGCAATTGGAAGGATGACACTGCCACTAGCTGAGGAAAGTCTGCTAGGGTTTCCCTCGCCCACAGTCAGTGACTGTGGAAATCGCAAGTGTTCACCCATGCACGACCTGCATGCCTCGCGGTTCTCTCCCAGTGGAACTCTCTGGGGAACATTCCTCGGATCTCGTGCCAGAATCACTCCTTGCTTTTTAAACCCATCTCCTTTCCAGAGGGAAAAGAGAACCAACATCCTGGGTAAAGCCAGGTCTTCTTTAGGCAACTTGAATTTCACTCTCCCTTCTTTGGAGTGAATTCAAATCATTCCAGGATGATGTTTTCCCATTACCTTCCATTTCAGCCCTTTCCTCTCTATATGAAAGTACAAAGTCAGAGATGGAAATTGGTGTAGAGAAAGGACGCAATTTCAACGTCAATTGGTTATTTTGTTTGACCACCACCAACCCAGTGAGATCAGCGGGGAGGGGTCTGTGTGTCACCTGCCACCTTGATTGGCTCCGACTCCTGGTAACTGAGTGGTGTCCACAATGTCCTGTCCTCCTGCTCAGCTCCTGCAGACTCAGGCCTGTGGCTTCCTGCATGAAGTCAGTCCTTCTCCTGTTTGGTCTTCCTCTTTTCCTGCTGCCTTCTATTTTCCCAGCGTGATTGTCTCTTCCAAAATCCCCACCTTTTCATGAAGTGCCCAAAGGACAGCTTCCGTGTTGACATTTTTCCCTCCGGTGAGGTTTCAGGCTTAATTTGCTCTGGGACCCACTAGTTTATCTTCCTACGTAGGGTCCATCCGTAGAGCTCTCCTCCAACTCCATATTTCAAATGAGTGATTTCTTTTTCCTATCAATCTCCTTCCCTGGTTTTTACTGTGTTAAAAATTGCCAGTGGCTTGATGGGGTTGTTTTGAAAATGTTAAAATTCAGAGTGTGTACTTATTAAAGACCAGCAGGAGGGAGACTTCTGTCTGCGGCCCTGTGGGTGTTCAGCCAATAACAAGACCCAAAAGGAGGAAGTGGCTGATGGTTTTATTGACATATAATAAAAACAAAATCTATTCTCCCGTGATCTTCCCTAACTGACCTTGTGGTGGCCAGTATCTTTATGTGCTCTTCACAGATATTAAACAACCCTGTAAACTTAATGCCCCAGTAAATTTGATGAGGAATCAAATAAATGAGGTATAAAATCAAAGAAAGCAAGTGCAGAAAACTGGGAGTGACTAGTGGACTTGTGTTCCTTTCATTGTCCTTTTATTTAATCAACAGAAAACATAAATGAGAAAAATTATCAACGAGTAGAGGAACTCAGTTCACAGCCATACTTCTCACGAGCGGTCTAAGAACTGCCAAGCTAACATTCTTATTTACATTCAGGATCTAGTAAGGAATATATTATGAATTTGTAATTTATTAATTTTGTGTGTTTTAATAACCACACATACACAAATTTTTAAATAATGTGACTCAGATAAAATCAGGTCAGTTAGTTTCTTCTTTGAAGTCTGCCTAAGTGCAGCCATCACAGTTAATCCTGTCACAGTAGATTAAACTTTTCTAGTGCACATACATTGGCTCATTATAAAAAACTTTGACATTGTAGAGAATTTAATCACACACAGAAAACACTTCCGTGGAAACCACTGTTGAACTTCTGTTATGCTGCTTTCCAGTCTTATACCGGGGCATAGAATTTTTCCTTTGTTTTGTTGTGTACATAACGAACATGTAAAATTTGAAGTGGAATATTGTGTGAAAATTGTCAGTAGAATCCATCAAAACCATCAATTTTTTTTTAGAAATTTCAAAGTGACTAAAATGTACTCTTACAAATACAGAGTCAGCCCTCATCGCCCCCTACGTCTTATGCAGGAAACGGGGCTTCTGGGCACACAGTGAGTATACGAATATTGCATATTTCTGCAGATGTTAAGGGAGGCCAAGGAGAAGGAGAAGCAGAGACTGGCGCAGCAGGTCACAGCCGAGAGGACTGCACACTATGGGATGCTGTTTGATGAGTACCAAGGTTTGTCACACCTGGAAGCTCTAGAAATTCTATCCAATGAAAGTGAAAGCAAGGTATGTCTGCACAGATCATTTTAAATGACGTATTCATCAACGTGTTTTCTTAACTAGGAAAGAAACTGGAAAATCTGCCATTAAAGCACCTCCTTATTATTGTGCTGAGGTCACAAATACTGTACAGCCTATGACCGCCCCCCCCCCCACCATGCTCCATATTATTCCCTCTCTGTCCTGTGCCAAGCTATTACTCCTCCCCATCCCTGAAAGGGCCAGCACAGTCGGAGTCATCACTAGCCAGACCTAATGGTGCAACAGGCTGCTCCGAAGCTTGGCTGTCAGGCTCCTGGCCCTGCACCTCTCTTTGCTGACGTAGTACCCAGATCAAAGATGCCCTACGAAGCCCCGTCTTCATTCCCGCCCAGTGAAAACAAAGCAGCTGATGTTGGTTCCAGACTGTGGAGTTTTAATATATTTAACTTTATAGGTTATATGTTTAATCACCCATTTGTTAGATTGCCTGGGCTACAACGGGCAGGATTATCTTATTGGTGGTTACAGTTCTATTTGGGAATGCTGCTGAGAAGCCACCCAGCAGCCCTGCATGTTCACAGTCCCCCGCTGTGATCCCAAGAAATAAAACATCGCCCTAGCCAGTTTAGCTCAGTGGGTAGGGTGCTGGTCAAGGGCATGTACCTTGGTTGCAGGCTTGACCCCCGGCCCTGGTTGAAGTGTGTGCAGGAGGCAACCAATCGATGTGTGTCTCTCACATCCATGTTTTTTCTCTCTCTGCCTCTCCCACCCCCTTCCACTGTTCCTAAAAGTCAATGGAAAAATATCCTAGGGTGAGGATTAACAGAAACAAAACAAAACAAAAACTTAAAGAGCAACAATCAGCAGGGTGTGGTGATTTCTTTTCTAAAGGATCTACATGGTGTGTATATGTGTTAGTTAGCAAACACTTATACTGGCACTTACATAGTCACCATTCTAAGCACTTAATTTTATTTATTTTTTTTATTAAATTTATTGGGGTGACATTGGTTAATAGGATCATATAGGTTTCAAGTGTACATTTCTATGATACAAGATCTGTATATTATACTGTGTGCCCATCACCCAAAATCAAATCATCTTCCGTCCAAACTGTTAACTCATTTAATTATGGCTTTTTTGTGTGAATGTCAGGGTGCCTATCTTCTAGGGTACTTTTCCAGTGGAGGCCATAGGGCAGTGCCCTTTGGACCTCCCATGAGGGGCTATGGGCTATGAGGAGCTGTGGGCCATTCACTGGGGAGAGGCAGGTGCTCAGACAGGAAGTTGAACTTGGAGGTGAGCCTCCGAATGGAGAAGAGGTTTTGAATCTAGGCTTTATCATTTCATGTTTGGACTTTTAAGAGATTAAGACATTCTTCCTACCTAGTCAGGGGAAGATGACATCTGCCACGTAGCAGGCAACCAAGGACCAAATAAGATGGAAACACACACCCCCCCACTCCTCACCCACAAGATTATTGAGTTACAAGTTATTATCTGTGTTTATTTCCTTTCCAGTTACCCAGGAGTCATCAGTGACAGTCTTCTGGTAAACGGTTAACAGATAATTTTTTTTAAAAGGCAAAATCATGAGATATAAAATGAACATGAATTAAATCATCTATTTATTTCATTAATTAAATGAAGGAACCAAACAACTATTATATTTTCAAAAGGGAAAGCCCAAGGAGCACCGATTTACACGGAGTAAAACAATTTTGAAATGAATGTGCAAATGGACACAAAACCTGGTGTTTGCAGAGGAGGTTGTCCCTCCACTGGGAAAAATTCGCTCACATACCTGTAGTCAAGAATTATTTTTGTGCTTAAACAGCTATCTACAATTTAGAGAGTTATAAAATGACTCCCATAGAGCAGAATCCGATGATCTGGGAAGGGGTGCGTTAGAGAATGAAGCACAGAGTTTTCCCTACAAAGCTGTTTGGGGTCAGGTATTACATGATCAGATATAACTCAGTAGCTGTATGGTTTTGGACCTGTCTTACCTCAGTCTCCTTATCTATTGACATGTGAATGGTAATGAAAACCTACTTCGTAGGGTTAGTAAAATAATTGCAATAATCCATGTGAAGTTAGTCACAGCATGCCTTATACATAATAGGCACCCAATAAGTGTTAGCTGCCATTTTACTGTATACATATATGTGTACAGGTAATATATAAGGTTGATGACATTTTATTTTTATATGAATTCTTATGTAGTTGTTACTAATACTAAAAACGTTACAGGGGAGCATGGCCCCTTGGAGCTGTCATGGTGGTGGCTGGAGAGATTTCACTCTGGCTGGTTCCACCGCAGGTCTCAGCCGTGAAACAGCCGCAGGTCCCAGGTCCCTAGGAAAGAGCCCCAAAGGACTGCTGTTGCTAGGAGGGAGGTGAGGTCCCTGGAGGGAGGCATTTCTCTCTGTTTGCACACTGCTCCCTCAGACTCAGCTTTCCACCCCAATCTGGAGATTTTTGTAGTTTTCATAGTAAGGAATGAAAACTACAAAAATCATTTTCCCCCCTTGGCTTAGTGATGTCACTTACTGGGTGCTGTAATAAACAGTCCTAACATGTTATGGGTCGAACCCATTAGGCATCCTCCCTCCTGTAACAGTCCCCGATGGGGGTGCCTGATCAGCAGGCAGTTTTCCTGCACGTAGGGATCCAAGGAGCCAGGCTCTGCCCATCTTGTGCCTCCATTAGACCCAGCCTAATGCTCACAGGCCTCTGGCAAGAACACAGATGGAGACCTACGCTGGGGATGTCAGCTTGAAGAACAACAAAAAAAATACAGGATGACTAGTTAAATTTTAACTTTAGAAAAGCAATGAATACTTGTTTAAAAGCATAAATATGTCCTGTGCAATATTTGGGACATAACATTTATACTATAAAAATATTCGTTGTTTATCCAGAATTCAAACTTAACTAACTGGCCTATATTTTATCTGGCAACCCTACACATACCAAATGTTTAAGAGTAAAAGCACTTTTGGAAACAGACTGCTGAAGAAAATATATTCTGCCATCCTGCCCTTGACACATATACTGTCTAATAACCTGGAAGGCCAGGTTCCCATTTAGACTTCTCAGACTCCTCCAATTTCCACACCACCCTCCTGCCTGCTCTCCTCCCTTTATCTCCAGTTGTCTGCCACCTCAGAGAGCCTCACATGCACATGTAATGATGACTTAGTTCAAGTTCCAGCACACCCTGCGAACAACCACCTCTTTGTCATCCCTTGGGCCCGAAGTGCACTCTCCAATAGCCGGTCCCACTGTAAGGAGCACAGCCTGGGGAAGAGGTCCCTACAGGCCGTGGAAGGGAATGTGGAGAGTCCCCTGGAGAAGGGCGGTCCAGAAGGGGGAGTACGGGCTCTGGGCAGCCTATCCTTTTGCCCTGCGGACTCCCCTGTGTCCAATTCTAAAGTACTGGCTTTTACCATCATCTAGTGTCTTCTCAATCCCACCAGCCTAAGAGCAGACACTCCCACTTTTTAAAAGCTTTGACCCAGAAATGGTTTCTGTCTCCTCTGCTAACATTCCATTGGCTAAACTGAGACAGGGTGTAAGGAAATATAAGGACTTGTGAGCATTAGTATCTACCAGATTGGTTCTAGGATGGCAGTTGGCATGTGGTGTAATCTATAGATCTTAAGGAAAAACTAATAGTTGTATTGCCATTATACTAAATAGTCAACAAAAAGAGTAAACAAGAATCTTCAAAATGGTACCCCACGCCCCCTTTTGGGGAAAAGATTTTTTTTTTCAGTTACAACTTTACAATGTAATTGGTAACACATATACTATAATATTTACAGTACTATACATGCTTCTGTTTCTCTGGTTAAGCAATCCCTGGGATGGAACAGTGCTCTGTGTTTGCCAAGGGAGAGAGGGCCAATGCCCAGGACACATGCAGGATATAGGGGCGTGCATGTTGTAGAGTTTCTGATCAATCTGCAGTGCCCAGCTCCTCCAGGAACAGTGGGCTATACTGAGAACCTTGCCAGGCAGGTTCAGGCTAGAGTTGGACTCTCCCCATGCTTAGCCCTGTGGTCCTTTGGTTCAGCCACAGGTGCTTAGGGTCCTCTCAGGGTGGACAAATGTTTCAGTGTCCTTGGCCTGACCTGATGATACCTGGGAGCCCAGGCTGCCCCAGCAGTGGGCTGTCTGCTTTCTCAGCCAAAGTGCTCTCGCACCAGCAGCATCAGCTTCTTCTTCTCTTTTTAAGGCAGACTGTCCTGGTGTTCTGACAGCACTTAAGAACAGTGGCAGGCACGCAGTCAGCATTCCACAAATATTTATTGAGGCCTGCATAATCAATTATTTATTATTGGATTGAAATAAAGATTCAATGCACATTGCCTTGCATAACGGAATGAACTAGAAGGAAGCCAAAGAGATGCTGTCGTAGACAGGTGCAGACAAATGAGTCCTTTGCTTAAAAGAACCTTTACCAGGCGTGGCCCAAGCAGAACACCCCAGTGCAATCACTGCAGGAGGATGGCTCCCTTCCAGAGGCCGTGGGAAAACCAAAATGTTCCACGTGTGTGTACGTTTTCACTAAGGGTTGTGCCCTCACACACTTATTCAATTACCTTTATTTTTACTCGTAGACAACTGCTGTGTAGAAAATATATCTGACGCGTCAGAATTTGACGTGGGCACATCTAGGACCCTGAGACCTAAACATGAGTGTGTGAGCTGCAGGAAAGAGTTGGACGCAGGCGGTCGGTCTGGGTGAAAAGGAGGGGTGGCAGCCTCATGCAGCGTGCATTTGCTTTCACCTGCTGCACTCGGCTAATGGGTTTTGTGTTGATGACTTCCCGCCGGGCTTCTGCTCAGAGCTTCAGCACTGGCTGCATTAGCAACGTTTAGGAAATTGGTGTTCTGGCATCCCGATGCCCTCTCTAACTCCCTCACTTATCCTGATGTGCGAATCTACTACCATCATGAATATTAAAATATATTCTAAAGGGCATGGTGGTTCCTCTGCTGGCGCTCCCTCCAGAGCGAGGGCTGGCCCCGCAGAATGAAAAATTAAGAGCCTTATACTGTACGGTCGTACTTCAAAGGGCGCGAACCATGCCCTTTGGCCAGCTTGGAAATGGAAATCAATGTTCAGACTCGCAGAGGATGACTGGCCATCTGTACAAATAATTTTTAAGTGTTTACGAAGGATCCTTTCAAAGAGGGGAGCTGAAGACCATGGGCAGGGAGAACAGCAGTTCAGGGAGGACACCAGACCTCACACACCCTCTCGCCTCCCCCAGGGGATGGGCAGCTCCCTCGCTGGTGCCCCCACTGACACTCCACTGGCACTGTCATGGTTTTCTAGGTTATTGTGGGCTCCCTCTCCTAGACTACAAGATCTCTGAGAAGAAAATTGTGTTTTGTTCATTTTTGCAACTGCAGTACAATATATATATCTGTATCTGTGTATACCTGGTATATAATATTTACTTACTTACATATGTATATATGTGGATATGTATATGTATATAAAATGTCTTGATCATCACTGTAAATACTTTTAACTTTCAAGTCAACCATATAAGGTAGATGCTTTTAGTCCCCATTTGAAAGATACCAACCATTTAGAGCGGAGGCATAGAAAGGTTAAATTGCCCACGGTCACATAATTACGAAGCGAGGAGCTGATATTTGAATCTAGGGTTGACACCAAAGTGTGTTTGTAAGCACTGTCACCCAGGAGCTACTGCCACCATTCATTCAACGCCTGCTGTGGGCGCCTGTGCAGTGCCCTTCACGTTCGTCCTCTCATTTACCGCACATCAATCACAGTAGAAGCGTGGGTCTCACTTTAAAATTTTAAAAACTGAGGCCGAGGGGGCTTAAGTAATGGACTCAAAGTTGCACAGTTAATAGGCAGTTCATTCAACCCCTCATTACCTCCCACGCCAGGACTCACCTCGGGCCCGGGAGAACTGGGGACGCCTGTACGTAAATGTTATTAAGGAGAAGAAAGGATGACAGTTATGCTGACCTATTTCTTTTTTCAGGTTCAGTCATTTTTAGCATCATTTGATGGCGAGAAGCTGGAACTCTTAAAAAATGACCTAATTTCTATTAAAGACATCTTTGCAGCCAAAGAGTTAGAGAATGAAGAGAATCAAGAAGAACAAGGTAACGGAAAATAACAAGTTCATAGCAGGACGGACTGTTGGTATAACCCTTATGACACTGCTACTAATAAGCACATCCATTGAGCAGGTAGAATTATTTAATCCAGGGCTTCTCCGTCCCACTTCCAAAACACTCCAAGGAGCTGGTCCCATCGATCTATAATCCTCTCTTTGTGCTGGGCAGGAACTCCTGACGGAGGCATCTATTTCTCCAGCACAGTCCCTGGCACATCCCAGGCACACAATGAATGGTGTGGTCAAGTGAACTGGGAGGGCAAAGCACTGCACAGGGCCTTGATGGCGAGAGTGTATGCTCCGACGTCTGATTTCTTATCTGCATGTAGAAGCTGTTGAATGTGATTGATATTGATGATGGGCAGGTATTTCAATGGGTTTCTTTTCATAGTTTTCCTCTCCCTTTTAATGTATATGTGTAGAAGTTAGGATGTATTTGTAAGTGGCCTATAGTCCAGCTAAGGTACAGTTTATACAAAGGCCCACACTGGAGTGTTGTGTGTCAGGTTGTCAATCGCTGAACTGAGCCAGGTGCCCTCTCCCGACACTGGCGTTACCCCAGGGACAGGAGGACCGATTTTGTGAGAAGCAAGGCTTCCTTGAGAGAGGAGAAAATGCTCTCAAACGTAGACACGCTTAATGATTACATTGTCCATTTGGGAGCAGAATATAGTAAAACATTTGCTGTGTACATGGACAGGGATTTCTTACCGGTGTCCTCACCAAGCACTACAGCCACAGCGTTGCGTAAGTTATGCTAAAAAGGCCGAGCAACCATGGACAAGACAGGGCTGGCTTCTAGGACCGTCTGAAGGGTCCCGTTGGACACATGTACACCATTTACACGCTATATGGCCTCGGACAAGCTATGTAACCTTTCTGAAACTCAGTGTCTCACCTGTAAAGTGGAGACAATGACACATATTTTCAGGGGCTATTGTGCGGATCAAATTAGCTAATATATGTAAAAACATATATGCAGTGCCTGGCACACAGAACCGCTCAGAAATGCTAGCTGTGGTTATTATTTAAAGTGCTAACACGACGCCAGGAAAATAACAAAGGTGCATAAGTGTAGCTCTTATTTATGATTTCCCTTGGTGTCACCCACACGCAGAGTATGGTAATGTGCCTTCATTCCGTCAAGTCTCGGAAGTGCTTTGGGCCCAGGTGTGCCACGGCCCTTTAATCAGAGCTGAACACCAGCGCTGCAACGCTTCAGCCTCGGTGCTCAGGGCAAAATTATCCTAAGCTTTTGCAAACTGTCATTTAAATACCATCTCCTGCGTTAGCCCCATGAAGTGACCTGGTGTGCCTCCAGTTTAATGAGCTTCATGCTCATTGCATCAAAATAGAAGAATCAATTATACTAAAGCCTAGAAAGAGGCCTATTGCAAAGAGACTGTTGGAGAATTATGCGTTTGAGCATTGGTGTTGTTTCTCTAAAGTCCCAAAGGGTGACGGCCTTGTCTTGGGCTTAACAATGAACAAGCGAAGACTCCAGTTAGCATTCTGGACTCAAGATGAATTTTTCCAGAGTAACAGTCACCATAAAAAGCCAGGCTATTTCTCTTCCGTTTCTTTTATTTTTTTTTGAAATATTTTAAAACATTTGTATTGGTTTCAGAGAGGAAGGGAGAGGTATAGAAACATCAAATGATGAGAGAGAATCATCAATCGGCTGCCTCCTGCATGCCCACCCCCCCCCCCCCCTACTAGGGATCAAGCCCACAACCCAGCTATGTGCCTGGGAATGGAACATGAACTCCTGATTCATGGGTCGATGCTCAACCACTGAGCCGCTCCATCCAGACTCTCTTCAGTTTCTTGATGCCTGAGGTAGACTTTGGTCCTATCAGGGGTTCATTCAGAAAGGATAAAAAAAGGGATCCGAAATTCCCTGTAACATCGAAGAAATATTGTTGCCAGTGCAAGTTAAGGCAGTTATTGCTTTCCCAACTAGTGCTGTTTCTTGGAGAGGAAACTTGATTCAATATTGTTAAATAGAAAACGATGTGTCCCAGTCCCACATAGAGCTTCAGTAAATTGAGATTTTTTTTTAATATGACAAAAAATATTAAAGTTCTAAATAGCATGCTTAAGAAATGTCTCTCCTTAAGTCACAGAACCCTGTAATCTCCCGTTCAGTATGTCCATTTTCCCAAAGGGCATCTCCAGGTTATCAAACCACTCTTAATTTTAATTAATTTAATATAGAAATGTCACTCGAACACTTGAAGAAAAACCGGGAGGGAAGAATAGCAGGGTTGTTATTAAATCAATCCCATATGATGGAGTGTTACAACTTATCAGTGTCTGGGGGGGAGGGGGGTTGGGGGGGTGGCAAGCAGACAATCCAAGAGCAAAACTTGAGATGAAACTAGAACATTTTCATCAAATCCTTTCTTGGAACCACTTCCTAACACCTAAATAATTTATTTGATAGCCTCCGGATACGCTGTCATTGTTAGATAAATTTAATATCAGGCTCCCTTGCACTGACTAATGTTAGCTTATGATCTGCATGTTTGTTTTTCCAGCAGAATATAATTTTATCACACTGCCATAGATCTCTAATTTGATTTACCACTGTTGTGAAGAGATTTTAAAAGCCTATTTTCTATTTTTATTGCCTTGGTGAAGGTCTTTTCACCATATATACAGACCAAGAGTTGCAGTAATAAGTATCCTTTTTATTTTTTTTTTAATCTGGTTTTGTCCACTTCCATTTTCCCCTGTGATTTTTTCCCCTAACGTATTTGGCAGAAGCACTGGTGTATTTTCCTGTTTTACAGAATGATTGCACATTTAAAAGCTGGGCTGCACCGAGCACTTGTTTCCTACATTAGCGTTGATCACTCCCAAATATTTTTAATCTCCTCATGTTATATCTCTGTAGCACTAAACAATATAGTGACATAAAACTTCAGTGTTTATAGAACGCTTTTGCATCTGTTACATTATTTGGTCCTTGGTTTTATTGTCCTAAATTTGCAGAGGAGGGTTGGGAAGGGGAGAAGCCCTTTGACTGGCCCCATGTCACAGACCCACCAGGTGCTGGAGCTGGGGTAGAACCCATACCTTCCAGTCTCGGGGCAGGGCTCCTTCTGCCCTGTCACACTGCCCCCTACAGAACGAGACGAACAGGCAGTTTGGGGATGAGACCTTGTTGATGCTCAGCGGTGCCCCTGTCCCTCTTAGTTTGCCTACCTAGAGAGGATGCGACGCAGACCTCCACCCAGTGGAGAGGGAGTCTCAGCTTTTAGTGAAATACATCTCTCTCCCTCCATGTTTCTTTCTCCCTCTCCTTCTCTCCCTTTCACCCACCCCCCAAACTCTCCTTTGTGCATGTGTAATGCCTTCTCATTCTTTTTTTTTTTTTAAATCTTCACCGAAGGATATCTTTTCTGTTGCTTTTTATGGATAGAATGGAAGTGGGAGAGGGGGTGAGAGAGAGAAAGAGAGAAACATTGATGTGAGAGAGATACATCAATTGATTGTCTCCTGCATGCCCCCTGACTAGGGCCGAGGAATGAACCTGCAACCCAGGTACATGTCCTTGACAGGGAATCAAACCTGAGACCCTCTAACCACTGAGCTCACCAGCCAGGGCTGCCTTCTCATTATTGAAGGCTCAGATCAGACATCGCCTCCTCCATCGAGACTAATTTGACTTGCTCAGCACTGTGGCTCTGTGGACACGAAGAGGCTCTGGGTATCATCAGAGCTGCAATGCTAGGCATAATAGTACTCTAAGTCCTAAATGCAGTGTTGGCACAGGCCACTCGGGCCTGAGAAAGGCCATTCACTAGTTCATCAGTCATTCTTTCAGCAAATAGCTACTGACCACCTATAGCTGCAAATGAGACAGATAAGTCCCTCCCCACCCTCCCCACACATTGCCTTCAGGCCAGCCTGGGGGCACCCCAGAGAATGCTGTGAGACTCCAGTAGCCCCCACTGCCATGTCATAAGTGGGCGACACTCATCTTTGCTGGCAGCTGGAGGGCAGGCTGTGGGTGGGGGGAGCTGCCACATTCAAAAAGATGAAAAATAAATCATGCTTCTTACTTGTGTCATTTTCTATTTCTAGGCTCGGAGGAAAAGGGAGAAGAATTTGCAAGGATGCTTACAGAGCTTCTCTTTGAATTACATGTTGCGGCCACGCCTGACAAACTCAATAAGGTCAGCACCATCTGTCTGGGTTTTTGTTTTTTAGAAGAAGGTCTCAGTTATAAAATTCCAGAGCTCTACCTGAAATGGAAAAACCCCACAGCCCATATGACACATGGGTGGAGGGAGGTCTGAGGTCAGAATTTAAGATTCAAGGAGGCTACATAATGAAATGCAATGGTAGAGAATATGCTAGACCTGTGTTTTAGATGCAGCATCAGTAGTAATTACCTTATGACCTTGAACAAGTCACTTCTCAAAATAGAATTTTATATCAGAGCAGAGGTTACCTTCAGCATAGGGCAGAGAAGAGGGTTCCAGAATCACCAAGGGGCTTTCTCAAATGCCACCTCCCCTCCCCCACTAGAGGGGCAGGCCAGAATTAGGCAGAGAGAAGCACATCAGCCAGGGGACCCCATGCCCCCTCCCACCTGGAATGCTGGTGCCACGTCCTGTCTAAGAATGTTCAAGCTGCAGCAGTCTGGGTTCCCCTCCTGGTACCAGAGTCGGTTTTGGAAGTTGGTACAGGTCTTGCTGCGGAGTTCCTTAGCAAGCACACTGATCATTAATTACTTAAAACCGTGTCGTTTTCCCTATCTCTCCCTTTTTGTTTCCCCTTCCTTCTCTTTGGCACCCAGTGGTTGCCACAGGCCCTCGTTTTTCCAGGAGGGCGAGGAAAGGGCAGAATGAGGCAGTGAGGGGGAGGGATGAGTAATTTCTTTATCTCTGATAGAGGTCACCGATTCTGGCAGGTCAGTGTTTTGAGCACAATGGGAAATTGCCTCATTCATCTCAGAGCAGCTCCTGCCACCGGCCGGAGCGTGTGCGGTGCCTCCAGGGCCTCCCGGTTTAGTGACATAGTCAGGTAAACCGAGGTCCCTGAATGAGGACACACCAAGGATAGTGTTGTTGGGTTTTGTCTCCCCAAATCTTCTTACCATTAACTTGACATTCAACACTCTGACATATTAAACTTTGACATGTACGCTTTAAGTGAGAAGTAAGTGTAGCCTGAGCTCAGATACCACTTGCACTTTAAGCAAACAGCTAAAAGCTCCCTTTCTAAATGCAGGGACTAACAGAGAGGGAAGGTGGTTGACGCTTGTTCAATTTAGCCATCATTTCTTAGGCACGCCTGTGAAATTCGGCTAGTCACAGCGCGACGCCAGGTCTTTCCCACAGCACTTCTCTCCTCCCCTGGAGTCAGGAGACCTCACACAGCGAGAGCAGAGCCATCTTTCATCTCCCCGGCGCGATGCATTCTCAGGTTCATGAGACATAGCAGATGAGGACATTTGCTTTAGCAATGACCCTGGCTCAATGTCTAACCTATATATTTAAAAAGTACTGTGATTCTTTTATCGTTGGTCCCAAAAAGTGAAAAATATACTATCACTCTTTCCAAGTGACCGTCATTTTTATTCTTACCTGAGGACCATTTTAGAGCGCTTTTTATTTATTTATCTTATTTCATTTTTTAAATATTTTATTGATTTTTTTTTTTAGAGAGAGGAAGGGAGAGGGATAAAGAGCTAGAAACATCGATGAGAGAGAATCATCAATAAGCTGCCTCCTGCACAACCCCCGCTGGGGATCGAGCCCGCAACCAAGGTACATGCCCTTGACCGGAATTGAACCCGGGACCCTTCAGTCCGCGCTCTTATCCACTGAGCCAAACAGGTGAGGGCTAGAGCGCTTTTTAAAACATCCTTCACCCTGCACAGGGCTCTCCATGCTTTCTTTCTATTCTGTCCTCTTTTCCTAATTATAGTCACCCAAAAGCAACAGCAAGGTGTTTGTAAGGAGCGGAAGGAATTGCCCCATCATTGTTTAAATGTACAGAGCAGCAGGCTTGAAGGTTGAGGGCAAATTGATCCTAGTCTGGAGATTGGAGCATCTTAGTCTCCTATTTGCACAATAAATGTCTCGCTTTGGCTGGGGCCTTCACAGGCCATGAAGAAAGCTCACGCCTGGGTGGAAGACGACCAAACTGTGGTGCCGGTAGACGTGGCAGAAGAGACAGAGGAGAAAACTAAGAAGGAAGAAAAGGAAGAGAAACCTGAAAACCCTGAAGAGGGCGAAAAACAAGAAAGGAGAACTAAGACAGTTGAGGTAAATTTATTTTAGATTGTCTACCTAAAGAGCAGTAATAATATGCTAATTTTAACACCGGCCTAATTTTGAGTGAGGAAAAGCCATTTCATTGTTATTATAGAAAGATGAGTATTAGTATAATAAAGACCAACATTTCTCAACTCCAAGATAATTTGTGACTTTAGCATAGGTATTGTAGCTTTTCTCCATCGCTCTACAATTATAATTTAAAGGGGGGCGGGGGAGGGAATGATCTTTAAGGACATAGTTGATTTAGCTTGAGAGTGAAATTCCATCTTGTATGCAAATCTGTAACCATAAAATATCTTTATGCCTATAACTAATGAGATAATTGAAGCTTTTTCAAAAAAAAAATTTTATTGGCACAGTTTTTATTCTGTAGTTTAATAAATATATATGTGTATGATTTATATCCTGCCTATGTTTAAAAATGCATTCATGATAACTTCATCTTACATTGGATTTGAATTTTAGAAAAAGTAATTTTTTAAATTAGATCACACTGAGAAAAATGTCCATTGAGGTCTGTTCATTTAACTGCCCTTTCACAAGCCCTCTTGGGTGGCTGCCTGTAGAGTACCCAACATTGGAGGGACATAGGTGTGACTAAGACTTGCCATGTCCATGGGAACTGGACAGCACTTCCATTTTAGGGCAGATTTCCACTCAGAAAAGTCTAAGACATGCCCATTAATCTTTGGGTAAACTGTTTCTGTTCATATTTGAGTTCTTTTTAAAAATTATATATACATATATATTTTTTAATATTGCAGTGTGTGTGTTTTTTAAAGCATCTGCTCAGTTGTTAACTTTCTTACTTTCATTCACTTATTTCAGGAAGTATACATGCTGTCCATCGAAAGTCTGGCAGAAGTCACAGCACGCTGTATCGAGCAGCTTCACAAAGTAGCAGAATTAATTCTTCATGGACAAGAAGAGGAGAAACCAGCTCAGGACCAAGCAAAAGTGCTGATAAAGTAAATGTTATTTTAAACTCTTATTTTTCCAATTTTATATACATGTACCATTCAAATACATACACACACACACACACACACACACACACCCTAGGTACTAAAGATTCCTATTTCAAGTCAGCTAATTCCAGTTTTTATGGTCATCTTAAGGAACAGGGACTCTCTTAAGAAGTGAACCATGTCAGCAAGGATATAATAGTTAACTAGATATTTCAGGAATTACTTATGAAGAGATTTAAGAGAAGACACCTTAAATAATTCAGAGCTAAGTAAGTACTAGTATTTATTTTAATAGATCCAAGTCTTAGAAGTACCAACCTTTAAGGGTAATTACACAACATACCACACAGATATTGAGAGGACCCCTTAATGTGACTTCTCAGCAATCTTCATAAAAATATGCAAACATGCCTCCACTATTCCTAGGGACTAGTGCCAGCTCTTCGTATTCTGAATTCTGGCAGTGGCAGTTGCTAGTGTAAGCCAGTTCACTGTACTGCATGCATGCTGTTATATGTTATGTTCTTCAATAAATAGAAGTTACTATCAGTTAATCTAGTGAAATATAAATGTATATATGTAACTCTGTATACAAGAAAATAATTGGTATGGAGTGTTCATTAACGTAGTTGGTATGGAGTGGAAAAATGAGCCTTTAACTTTTATGCACATGACTTTGTGTTGTAGAAAATTAGCACAAGTCCAAACACCACCTCATTATTATGCAGACACAGACGCCAAAATAAGAGCCTCCAAAAAATATATGGGTGCATATACACACATATATCACCTCGCTCATTCACCTCGCTAGCTGACTAGTCTTTGCTTATTACTGCATTTGGCATTGTAGGTCAGGAGCAAATTTTTAGTGGAAGGACCTTCCAAAAAGTCAATATTAGTGGCATTTTTCCTCATTTGTAAAGATTTGTCATCTAGTCTAGATTTTCATATTTAAACACGTGAAAATCAAAGATATAAGAACTGTATAATCCTGCCTTCCATATGCCTAGAAAATATTACTCTAATGTGTGGAAGGAAGAGGAAAAGGCAAAATAGGAAAAGTTAACATTGATGAAAATACTTAAGGACTATTTCCTATTTGCTGCACTGACTTGGAAGAGGAGGGCTGACTCTGAGATGTCCCTGAGTATGGGTAGCAAAACCTTACTCTTAGCTTCTTTCTGATTCCCAGTCCTGATGGTCCCATCCTTACCAAGCTGCACAGCAAAGGATAATCAGACCTCACATTTGTGTGTTTAATAAGTGCCACTCCACCCACCTGCCCAGGAACATAGACAGAATGGCTCTGGGCCATCTCCTAGCTTTACTCCTGACCCTTTCTGAAGAGCAGTTTTGGGTGGAGGGATGGATGAATATTGCTCAATAAACCTGAATACATAGCTTAGACAAGGACCCCTACTTCTCAAAACAAAGCTTACTTCCTTCTATTCGATGCACTAGATCTTTTCTGAGCTTTGAGTTATTGTTTTTCTAATAGCATTTTAATCATGATTCATAAAAGTCACATATATTATTTTTTAAAAATCAGACAATACCGACATTGTTAGGTAATTAGACTGTTTTCTGTTTTTATCATCATCTGTAATGTTCTGACGCATCCCTTTAGTGAAATATTTGTGCCCATTTCGTGTTATTTTCTTGGGGTAAAGTCTTAGAAGTGGAATGGGTGGAATAAACTAGGAATTTTGATGTAAGTCCAAAAATCATCTTCTACAGAATCATCTGAGACACCTGGGTTTGAATCCCAGCTCTGTCACTTACTATTGCTTGTCCTAAGCAAGTTACTTAACCTTCTTAAACATCAGTTTCTTCATCTATAAAATGGGAATAACAATGTAACCAATCAGGTCACTATGAGAGTTAAATGAGATTATTTATACAAAAGTACTTAACTTAGTACTTCAGTGAATGTTATTATTTTTAAATGACCAAAGAGCTGGAGAAACTTGGTAAGAGTGTTAAATGCCTCTACATGTGGAGCCTGAGACTGGTGTTCTTCTGCGTGTGGTTTTGATCCATGTGGCCTGAATGGATTAGATGATTATTCTTAATTAGCATGCAAAGAAACCCAGGATTAGATTCAACAGTACTTGTGAATGAATCATGGAAGATTATTGAGAAAAACATTTCTACAGAGCATCTTCAAACTTGTGTGCCATTCTTTTAAGTGGAATATGGTATTAGTATCAGTAATTGTCTTGATGGTTAAATTATTTTACTTTATTAAAAAATCCTCAAACCGCTTTTTTTTAACATTTCAGATTAACTACTGCAATGTGCAATGAAGTAGCCTCCTTGTCAAAGAAGTTTACAAATTCCCTGACCACAGTTGGGGTAAGAGTGTAATGCTGGTTCTGTTTTCCCCTCTCTCAGGGAGAGGGTTCTCTGAGGAGCTCTGGGGAGGAATGGAGGATTCAGGGCCTCCTGTGATGGCTCCACACCAGAAGCTCTGCCGGGACGTTTACCAAAACTAGGCCAAGAGCACCTTCTCTGACAGGCAGCTCAGGGCCCACATCAGACTGAGGCTGAGCCCTGACGCTGCCTCCTCAGATGTCTGTGATTTTGGGTGGCTTTCAAACCGCTCTGAGCCTTATTTTCTTTCCTTTTCTTTTTTTTAATATATTTTTATTGATTTCAGAGAGGGAGAGGCAGAGAGAGATAGAAACATCAATGATGAGAGAGAGTCACTTATCGGCTGCCTCCTGCATGCCCCCTTACTGGGGATTGAGCCCGAAACCCAGGCATGTGCCTTTGACTGGAATTGAACCCGGGACCCTTCAGTCCACAGGCCGTTGCGCTATCCACTGAGCCAAATCAGCTAGGGCTAAATGTATTTTTTTAATGATTTTCTTAATGATACTTTCTCTTCTTTGTATATAGTACATATACAAAATATGTGTTAATTGACTGTTTATGTTATCGGTAAGGCTTCTTGTCAACCGTAGGCTATTCCTAGTTAAGTTTTGGGGGCATCAAAAGTTATCCACAGATTTTCAACCATGCAGGGTCTTGGTGCCCCTAACCCCAAGATGTTCAAGAGTCAACTGTACATACACAAATGTGTACAAATGATTGTGTGCACAGAATCAGGAACACACAGTTATTATTTGAGAGAAAGAAAAAGCTAAGTCTAACTAGAGCTCGCCGAAATGCCATCTCACCACAAAATCTGCCTCATCCGATACTGTGATGAATCGTCTACATCAAGTCATTGTTTCTGTTCTCCAAAACAGCCATTATTCATAACTTGAAGTTAATGAGAGTATATTGCTCTCCAGACTCTATTAAAATTGTTTGCACATCTCATTGATTCTGAAAATCAATGTCATTTTGATTATATTTTAGAGATTTATTGATAATCAAGTAAACATGAAAGCAAATACCATAATGGGTTTTCTGGTTACTGACTAAAATGACTGGGTTTCTAAATATTTTTTTTTTCTACCAAGACTTCATTATGGTTTCCCAGTAGAGTAATGTCAATGAAAGGGGGCTGCTCTGGGAAGATGTATTTCATTTATATTCTTCTGTTTACCATAACGTATCTGGGTACAGTCAGGAAAAGCAGTCTATTAAAACTGCCCCCTCTCTTTCCAGTCCCTTTAATTGTTTATTGTCCAAGAGTAGATTGGACATTTTAGACAGAGGAGATAATGATGATGATGCTAACACTAGCACTCATTTTTTGAATACCTGCTTTATATCAGGCTCTGTATTCTGTGCCTTACAGAATATTCATGTTTTGCAAACCGGGATCTGCAGACCTGTTTGCAAGTTATAGTTAAGATTGTTTTAATTTTGCTGCTAATCTGGAAGACACACCCCTATAACCAAATACCCAAGTTTTGCATTTAAAAGAAGAAAGAAAGGAAGACATTGAAAGATTTAAATTGAAAAGAACTGATCTTACAGGAAGAAAGTTAGTACAATAAAAAATTTAATATGAAAAATAAAAGAAAGGAAGGAAGGAAGGGGAAGAAAAAAGAAAAGAAAAGAAAGACTAATGACCAGGGTTGGGACTAAGGTAGGCAAGGAAGGTTATTAACTCACTTGAAATTTTTCAAGGGACTCCCTCTAACAAAGACAAAGAAACAACTTCAATCATCTAGAAAAATATTTTAATGCAACATTTTTTAAAAAGTCAAAATGAATACAAAACAATTTTAAGTGAAGACAGGCTCCAACCCTGCACTGCTACACCCAGCCTCACTCCCCTCACTATTCCCAGACCTGCTACAAGTCTTCCAACAGTTAACACCAGTCTGCGTTTCAGTTTCTAGCTGTGTGACCTTACACAAGTTACTCAACCATCCTGATTGCCATTTCATCTCAAATTAGGATTGTCATGGCACCTACCTAGGATTTCTGTCAGAATTCAATGAGGTCATCCAGGGAAAGTGGCAAAGATTGTTATATTGTAAATCAGACGCCTTAATCAATAAGCCCAATTTATTTGGAGTCCTTTTCATTTCGCTAGCGCTAGCGGGCCCAGAGGAAATCTTGCTTCTCAAATTCTGGGGCCTAATATGGTAGAAGCCTTTCCTATTTATATGTTTTTCAGCTCTTTGTTTTCTAAATTTGGAATGAGACTTCCGGACCTTCTGAGAGAAAGTCCTGTGTGCTGGGACAGGGCCGTGAAACCATATCTCAAGGCCTGGCCTGGCGCCAGCACTGACAACTCTGTCTGTGGCATAGTTTATGGCCTCTCTGGAATGGGGAGTAGCCTTATTTTTCCCTATTATTTAAGCAAGCAAACATTTACAGAAGCCAGAAAAGCAGGGTTAAAATTGTAAACAGCAGTTTTTACCCAAGATGGAGGTTACTATGCTTCAAGATGAAGCCTGGTCTAAAGTAAGCTTTCCACTTCTCTCCTTCCTCTCTGAGAGATCCCTCAATGAAGCCGGTGTCTGACATTTAATGTGGCATGCCTGGCAGTATGAGCACCTAATCTGTCAATTTCATCCTTTTCATTCCACAGAGCGACAAGAAGGCTGAGGTCCTTAACCCCATGATCAATAGTGTATTGTTAGAGGTAAGTGGCCCCAGCAAGAAAGTGCTTCTGAATCAAAGCAAATGTTAGAGCTACATTTTCTTCCCCAGGCAGCAAGTGTTACTGCAATTCTAAATCTTATCATCAACAGTCTTCTTTTGAGTACATTTGCAGAGCTCAGCCAGCTGTAAACCCGAGGGTGAAGCAGCAATACATAATTTTCAAGAATTCCTGATTATGAAGAGAAATGCAAAGCTTGCACGTTATTCCTGTTGCTGTTTCCTCTGGTGGAAGCAGCTTTCTGTGGCCCGGTTTGACATCAGATTTGACTCTGTGGTTATTGGCTGCAGGGAGGGATTCTTGCTCAATGGTGGTTTTCGTAAAAATGGGCACTTCCCTTCATTCATAATAATCTTTGGTTTAGCTGGGTCTAACCACCAGACGGGCAAAATGGCACATAGACTATTTAGCCTCTGCCTGTTCAGTGACCCAGACGCGCCTTTCTCTGCAGCCCCTCGCTCCGTGGCCTGTCCACTCACCAGGACATTGTAGCATAGACAGGAAGCTGCCCTGACACCTCTGTATCTTTGCCAGACACAGTGAGGTTCGAGAGGCTCCGGAACATTCTTGAGTCATAAGGCGCTGTGTTCTACCTATGGTTGTGGGGGAGAACCTTCCCTTAGGGGCTACACACTAAGGAACAGACATATCTGTAGCCACAGGGCACCCCACTGAAGCCATAAGGTGCTACCAAGTTAAGTTTAAACATGGGCAACGCATATACTGTCATTTTTTTTGCAGTTGTCACTTGCAAATTTTGTAAATTATAGAACTTCAAGTAAGGGAGGGCTACCTATATATTTATGGCAATATTTTTAGGAGTCATGCCTTACTATTCAGGAAAACTACCAAGGTACCAAAAAGAGTAACAATGTGGGGGCACCGAGTATTGTTGTATAAGACACAGCCACACATGGGATGGAATCAAGGGACAAGGAGTGCAGGGGCAGGTTCTGGGGGTGGAGCGGGGGGAGGGGGAGAGACAGACACAGTTAAGAGGAAACCCAAGCTATCAGAGGCAGAATGTGGAACAGGAAAATCTCTCCCCTGGCCACCCAGAGGGCATTAGCAGAGTAATTGACCATGTCAGTCATGGAGAATATGAGGTCAAATATTTATTCATTCTCCCAGTGGAAGTTTTCTCATGTTTTAGTCATCTGAAACTTTAAATGGCCTCTCCCTCTAATGCTGTATGTCTGGCAGAGAACATGCCAGCACCATCAAACACCAAACCAAGGAGAAGGTACCAGCGTGCATGGGAGGATGCTAGCATTCAAAGTTTGCCACGAATAATGGCACAATATTTCCAGTTAGCTATATGCAGACCATTCTTGTTTATTCATCTTCAGGTTAGGACAAACTGGATTTCCCCGCATACTGTGATTTTACGTTATTTCAGGACAGTGGGGTTGATCTGGGAAGAGGATAGTTAAGACTGGACATAATGGGTCATGAATATACACACATTGATGTGCCCTCGAAATCTATGGAAATGGCTTTTCTCATTTTGAGTGAATTCTTCTCTCTGTTAGTATAGATCATTAAGAGACGGATGCACTCCATCCCAAGGAATGTGTTTACATTTGCTTTCAGCACCATTGTTACAAGAAAAATATGATAAAATATTACGGAGTTTGATGAGAGGGAACATTATCAAATTGGAAGGATTGTCAGGATTGAACTAAGGAAACAACCCTTCCTCCACATGTTTCTCCTCCCTCAGGGATGCAACAGCACGACGTACATCCAGGATGCCTTCCAGCTGCTGCTGCCCGTTCTGCAGGTTTCCCATATCCAGGCCAGCCATTCAGAAGCACAGCCATGACCTGGCCAGACTCCATCTACTTAAAGGAAGCAGCAGGCTCCGTGGCTTTGATATATTTATCATTGAAGGTGATGTTTTCTATGCATCTGCCCATAGACACTGATTTGAGGACACTACAAGCAAGTTTGCACAGACAGTGTTGAGAATGCAAGTTTAAGGAGAATATCATGTTTCTTAATGTATATGGTTGTTCTTACAAATAAGAGTGTTTTCTTGATGTTAATTTAAACTTACTCAGCTTTGTATTGGTAATGTCCTTTCATCTGAAATTCATTCACAAATACTCATTGCCATTTTCCTAGCCAAGCATCCCATATTTAGAAATTCATGGGCAGACCCTAGACATTTTTTAACTCTTTAAACTTCCACCTTTAAATTTTCCATTCTTACAGTATTCGTTTGAATCAGTTCTTATGCTGAACTTTATTTTGTTACATAAATGTCATGGGCAAAGATAACACTACTTATATATTTACCTGTAATAGTTAAAGGGAAACATAAGTATCTCTTTAGAGCCACTCATTCTTGAAACAAGCATTTATTGAGCTCCTACTGTATGCTCACAGTAAGGGAACATGATCTCACCCCAATAGAGATAGATTGAAAGAGGGTTTATAATCATTCTTAAACTGCTTTAAAACACTAATAAATTTTCTAAGCCTTAAAATATTTGACAGAACAAGGTAAATTCATAGTTTTTAAAATGTTCTACCCTTCAATTTATTGTATTTTTCCACCCTTTCTGCACTTTTTTTTTATCCCAAACTTTGGAGTGAAAATACATATGAAAAGGGGTACTATAGAGTATTTGGTTTAAAACTGACTTCTTATGACTATAAATACATGATAGCATAATTACAAAGCTTGGAAGTATTCAATTAGAAAGCTAAAGGGATTCCAGCACAGTAGACCCCGAGGACTGCATTTTTAAATCTACTACCGTGGCGTCAGGCTGTTTTATGAATATACAGATCATGTTCACCAGTAGCAAATACTATCATTGCTTCTAAGGGGCAAGAAACACTGATGTGTGGTTGACTGACTGGTATATTGATCCACGAGAGACTGCACAGAAGACCCTTCAGCTGGGAGAGGCATCACCGATGGGCATTTCTTTTCCTAAACTCCATATGCTCATTCCGGGTGGGGGTGCTAGTAGAATGCTTCTGTTTTAGACATCCTCACAGGCACTGTCACAAGATGTCTTGCCCAGTGGTTCTCTCCAGGGCAGACAGAGCCTATAGTTTTGCAAGTGTGAAAAATCCTTCCTTTGCATTTGCTTGTATTCCCCTGATAGAGTAGACTGCCTTTGTTCCGTGCAGGCATTGCATTTGTCTATGTTGTGTATTTCATTTGTGTATCTGCTGAAACGGCCAAATAGAAAACAAAAACAATTTATTTACAATCTGGAAAAGAAATTATTCAAGGCATCCATTAAAGATGGTGTTTTTTTTCTACTTGTTTTTTGATTGGTTGAAATGTTTCTGTGATTAAATCTAGAAAACAATTAACTGATAAAAATGTTACATCGACCTCTTCAGAAATTTATACTTTTTATATAGAAAGCAGAGGAAAGGACTTAGATTTACAATTTCTTCACATCAGATATTTTATAGCATCAGATCGATTTTATAGACACTAACTGGAACTGTAAAAGAAACAAATCATTTCAAAGAAGCTAGTCTTTAAGCCTAACTACACCCATTTGGTGTACAACAAAATTTTAATCATGAACTAAAATAGAAATCTACAAAAGAATGAGAGATAATTATTCTTTTTTAATTTTTTTATTGATTTGAGAGAGATGGATTTCATTCCACTTATTTATACATTCATTGGTTGTTTCTTGTATGTACCCTCATCAGGGATTGAACCCACAACCTTAGTGTATCAAATGACACTCTAACACACTGAGCTACCTGGCCAGAGCTGAGAGTTAATTATTCTTTAAAAAAGTGGGTGACATGCCCTGGCCGGTGTGGCTCAATGGATTGGAGCATTCTCCCATGTGCTATAAAGGGTTGTAGGTTCGATTCCTGGTCAGGGTACATACCTAGGTTGTGAGGCCAATCCCTCGTCGGATGCACATGGATCAATGTTTATCTCTCCCTCTCTTTATCTCTCTCTGTTTTCCCCTCTCTCTAAAATCAATAAATGTATTCTAGGGTGAGGATTTTAAAAAAACAACAACTGGGTGACATAATTTACGTTGCATTTTCATGTATTTTAATGATAGAATATCAAATGTTGCCAGGTAAAGACTTAAGCTGAGAGATGATTCCCGGAGCCTAGCTTCATGGTCTGTGAATTACATTATTTAAGAGAGAATACTCACTTAATATATATCTACCTTCCAGGATTGCTCTCTTTCAATATGGTTTTTCACCATAACTTTTAAATAATTGCTTCTTTGCTTTGCTTTAAAAGCTGGCAAAGCACAGGATCCAGATCTGGGCAAAATGTCAGTCGGTGCCTGAATGAATGATTTAGCAGGCTTACTCTGGAAGTTTTCTATTTGTTCAATAATCCTTTACATAAACTGGGTTCATTTCACTCTGTGCAATTACTTTGAACAAGCATGCCAGATTTTTCTTACACCAAGTGCAAAGTAAGTTCTTGTCTAAACAATGGATGTAGTTCTGTGCCTATGCCTTATCAAAGGAAAAGCATCAAAAGCCAATTTCAAATTCAAAGCAAAATGCATCCAAGGAAAATCCCTTTGGGATATCCTATATAATAAAGAGGTACTATGCAAATTGACCTTCACACCCTCACACAAGATGGCCACACGCATGTCATCACAAGATGGCCACACCCATGTCATCACAAAATGGCCACCACAAGATGGCCAGCAGGGGAGGGCAGTTGGAGGCAAACAGGTCAGCAGGGCAGGGCAGTTAGGGGCAACCAGGCCTGCAGGGGAGGGCAGTTGGGGGCAACCAGGCCTGCAGGGGAGGGCAGTTGAGGGTGACCAGGCCAGGAGGGGAGGGCAGTTAGGTGCAACTGGGCCAGCAGGAAAGGGCAGTTGGGGGTGATCGGGCTGGCAGAGGAGCAGCTAGGCATCAATCAGGCTGGCAGGGGAGTGGTTAGGGGGTGATCAGGCTGGCAGGCAGAAGCAGTTAGGTGCAATCAGGCAGGCAGGCAGGCGAGCAGTTGGGAGCCAGCACTCCCAGATTGTGAGAGAGATGTACCAGATTGGAGAGGGTGCAGGTTGGGCTGAGGGACACCCCCCGCCCCAGTGCATGAATATCGTGCACTGGCCCTCTAGTCTATATAATAAAAACCCAGTGGTTGTAACACCGTAACAACCAAAGACCAGTAACCAGGAGGCTGCGTGCACAGTGAGGCACGTGCAGGTGGGCAGGGACTTGACTCTGGGTCCTGTGGCACGGGGGTCCCAGGTCTCATGCGATTTCCCATGGGTCTGGGTCTCACGCGATTTCACGCGCTGAGTCACTAGTTGATATATATACCATTAAAGGACAAAACTGAGTCCCAAATCTTAAAGCAGAGGCCCAATCTTAAATATTCTCTCCCTCTGAACACAGACATCTCTCTTTTCTCTGGCCTCACACTGGGCTGCACATCAAGCTCATGGTTAAATGCATGGGGTGACTGGCTTGAGGCAGTGTCAGGACTGGGCTGAGTTCCTTACGCCAACATGGACCTCAGGGGCAGAGCTCATAGGGCACGAAAGAAGCACCAGCTTTGGGCAGCCTAAAGCAAAGTGATAAGTGTAGGGTACATGTCTGAATCCAGAAAGGAGAGCATTCCTGTCTTTGTAGAAGTCAGCTGCCCCAGGTGCTCACATGTCTGGGAAGTCACCTTCCATGCAGGCCAACCAGGCTCACTTAGGTTAGGGACAAAAGCAGACAGATTCCAATCATAGTTGTCCCAGAAATCAGAACATAATGTGTCTTTGGGAAGTAATTTAGTACAAATGTGAAGTAAACATATTTCTTTTCTAAAAATATATATGTACACATATATACTATATGTGTGTGTGTATATATGTATGTTTGCTAAAGCACATGACTTCAATCTGTATTTAATTTTATAAAAGCAATGATTCTTCAGGGTCAAGCTCATTTTTGCCCTTTGATCTTCCTCTCAAGCATGCCCTATTTTTATATTCAGATCCAGCTTCCACTTGGTTTCTTAAATTCTCGTGTTTGTTCCTCTTAGAACTGCAATTTTGCCCTGGTTTTGTAGTTGATTAGAATTCAACAAGCCGTAAAAGTGGATTCAAATAAAAAGAAGGGGAAATCCTGTGTTAACCATTTGTTTCATTTTTCTAGATATCTCATTACTTATTCAGGTTTATGTACATTTTCTGTATGTTCACCTGTAATAGATGCTCCATTCAGTATCTGCTATTAAACAAATATGAGGAAAGACACCATTCTGTTCTCCCCACCCCCCTCTTCTTAGGTCCTAAAAATAATCTGTTATTCTACCCTTTGAGCATTTTGCCTTCTACGGTGATTAAATTGTTACAGCCCAACAGTGAGACATGCATTGATTGTGTTTCTTATATGTCTGGTGTCTAGGGTCATCATAGACTGGGAATAGAGGCTGATTATGAAGGTCAGGGTTTTGTGTTGGGATTTAAGCTACATTTACCTTTGTCTGGATCAAAGCGTGTTTTTCTCTGCATGAGCTGTCAGCCAAAAAGAAATAGGATTACATCTGCCATGGTCACTGCTGGCTCACTTCACAGGCCTGTCTCTTATGAGTCTCAAAAGAATTGTATACTGCAAAAGAGTAACATGTACATTTCTCATATGCCTTCACTGAATATAGAAATTTAGGGCAATTTGGAGATGGTGTGTATCTCCCTGACCCGCGTTGCGAGTTGCAACACCAGGCTTCTAGAGCTGCCATTTGGAGGGAAAAACCAGCGTAGAAGCCAAGGCCAGATGGATGAAACCTTGGCAGAAAGCAAAGCTAAGCCTCTCCTTTGAGTCCCTGCCATGTTTATCCTTTTTCTCTCTCTGGATTTTTTTTTTTTTTTCTGACAGTCATTAAGTGCCTCTTTTCCGGGATCCGCTTTTAAAGTCCTGCCTCTTTTCCATATCACTTTCCTTTCTCTTTCTCTATAATTTATATTATCCTTTCTCCATTTATCTCACCAGAAAACAATCCATCCAAAAGATTTGAATAATAATAATTACTGTGTATTGACCACGTGCTGGGCACTGTGCTGAATGTTTTATATGCATTATCCCATTTAATTTCCATAATTACCCAACCGGGTAGATAGTATTACATTTGCTACTGCATGAATGAGAACACTGAGATCCAGACAAATTATATAACTCATCTGATGTTACACAACTAGTAAGACAGAACCAGGGATTCAAACCCAGGTCAGTGTGACCTGACTAGCATTTTAAACCCTTATACAGAGCCTCCTAAGGAAAGAGAAACGTAAGATGTTAATTTCAGAGACATCCGAATACTTATAGGTTCAGCTCTCTTTGTGCCGTGAAGGTGGATTTATAGCTGAAAGATTTGGTCATCAGCTTTGGTTGTTTCCATGAAACTGAGAACCAGCTGTGACTAAAGAGAACACAGAATGAAGCCATGCGAGGTTATTGGGCCCCCGGGCTGTTCTCACGGCAGGCCTCTCTACCACTTCACAGACATTTACATCCAGCAGCTCCCTGGTCATCATCCACACAGCATCCTGTCTCACAGGTGCCTCTGCTATTCCTAAACTGGCTTCATTTCCTCTTCCCACCCCCCTTCCCGCCGCCCGCCGGGAAACTCATTTGTAAATCACCGCCCATCCTGAAAATCCTTAACCCTCTGCTCCCTGTCTGGAGCATGGGGTTTTTGAATGCTTTCCTTGCCTTGAAGATTACCAACTTGTCTCACAGTCTTTCCGCTGAATCTTCAGGGCCAGTGCCGGGTGCCGTGACACACGGGGAAATGATTGAAACTTGTACTGAATAATGCCTTCTTGTTCCTTAACTTGGTGCTATTCCCTGTTAAGCCCAAGAAATGATGATGGTGGTGATGGTGATAATGACGATGGTGGTGATGATGGTGATGGTGATGGGTGTGGTGGTATAGGTGGTGGACTTATTTATTGAGTACTCACTGTTAAGCAAGAACCTGAACTTCCATGGCAGAAAGCCTTTGTAAAAGGAAGGGATTACTGGGCCATCATGGACCAGGTCCTGGGGCATGAAGTCTAACCCGGCAGCAGCAGTAAGTGGAAGAGGCAACATGTCCCCCATACTGGAGTCAATGCGCTTTTTTGTGCATCGAGTAGGAGGACAAACGATGTAAGTTGTTTTGAAAGTATTTACATTGACTACAGATAAGGGGCAGGATAAGGTAAGGCAGGAGCAGTTCTGGGATAGTTTGTAAACAGGAGAATTTGTCATTTCCATCTCACTGGAAGAGACACCAACTGGATAGTCTCTCCAATCTTCCTACTAAACCTGAACAGCTCTGGGTTACGTAATGACTGCAGAAGCAATTTCAGAAACCTGTGGAGGGAAGCACCACACAAATGAACAAGTTATTAGCTTGGTGCATATCATGTTTGCAAGAGGCCACTTGCAATCTGCTCATCTTGACAAATGTGGCACAAGGGGGTTTTAATACCTGCATTTGCAATTTCTGTCTCTCCCTCTCCAAATTTATGGCAAACTTGTAGACGCAAAAAATGTGTCAGGGTTGAATGACCTGAGGTCTCTGCTCTACTCCTACAGCTTCATTTCACTCAAAGGAGAGTAATGAATGGAGACTAAAAGTCTCAACAGATAATGAATCTGAGTCCTAATGACCTTCCTGAACTACAAAATGGATTTGTAACTTAATTGGCATTGCCCAAATCATGTGATGCCTGTAGTGAGGTGTGAAAACATCTTGGCCATTTTGGGCCACAACTGTACATTTTAAGCATTTCCTCAATGACTCGTGAAGGGTCAGAAATACCTTTCCCTGGAAAGGTAAAACTCATCCATCAATGGTAATGGAAAAATCGTTTCCAATCTGCCCTGTATACTGTCTTGATGGTGGTGTGATTGGTTATTAAAGAGGCTTGGTATATTCTGCAGCCCCTAGGACCATCGTTTTACCATCTATATAAGATATGGGTGCTACATGACAATGCCTGGTATTCTACGTCTCTTTCTTTTAAAACCATTTGGTCTCTGACAAGGAATGTAAAGACTCGCATTTACTCAAGAAAAGTCAGGTGTGAACATGTTTGCTTGCTGCACAGTACCTGGCCCATACTCAGCTGATCATCTCCATCTGGATTTCCTGCAAAGGCATCATTACCTAATGGGAATAATATACAGCAAACGGACTGAAATCAGTTGGCTTTTTTTTTAAATGAAAGGCTCATTGATTTTTAAAGGCATTCAAAAATGTGGCGTTTTGGCTTCTTGAAGGTAGTCATATGGTTTTTCTTTCCAGAGCTAAAACTGAAACAAATGATGAGATAAAGTAAAAGAAGAGAATATCTATAGATTTTTATGAACCTATACTCTTCATTCTTTTGATCATCCATCTATCCATATATCCGTCAAGTGGATCCACAAACATTTATTGTAACTGTTGTGCATTCTCCTAAATAAAACAGGACTCAGTTTGAAGTCCACTTTGCATGTCTCTCATCCAGAATGTATAAATCGGTTTGAGCGAAGAAACCCGCTGTATATCCATGGTTTCTGCGGCCACCCACTTATATATGCTGATGACACACAGATTTCTCTCTGGAGTCCTGACATTTCTCCTGAATTCCAGCCATAGAGTCAACTTCCTACTAGATACCTATAGAAAGAGTTATTAGCTTGGTGCATATCATGTTTGCAAGAGGCCGTTTGCAATCCGCTCATCTTGACAAATGTAGCACAAGGGGGTTTTGAAACCTTCATTTGCAATTCCTATCTCTCCCTCTCCCAAATTTATGGCAAAATTGTAGCTATGAAAAATGTGTCAGGGTTGATGTACATCAGTATTTGTGTGTCCCACTAAACTTAATCTGAACATCTCCAAATTGAATTTATCATCTTTCCCCCTCCTCCTACATTCTCTGTCTTAGTTGGATGCACAGTGTTACTTCTGCCAGAAGCCTCCCTGTCACTCTAGGCCCATGGTCGGCAGACTGCGGCTCGCAAGCCACATGCGGCTCTTTGGCCCCTTGAGTGTGGCTCTTCTACAAAACACCATGGCCTGGGCGAGTCTGTTTTGAAGAAGTGGAGTTAGAAGAAGTTTAAGTGTAAAAATTTGGCTCTCAAAAGAAATTTCAATCGTTGTACTGTTGATATTTGGCTCTGTTGACTAATGAGTTTGCCGACCACTGCTCTAGGCTGTTACTTTTCTTCACCGTCAACACCCACTCAGTATCCAGGTGGTAGCAATGACCTCTTCTTTGTATCTTCATCCTATTGCCTCATTCTTGTTTTATTTTCCTCTCTTTCTTCCTATGAACTAGTTTAATAGACACTGAAAGGTAGCTGAATATACCCCAATATTATATGACTGTAGGAGTTTAGGACATAGTCCACCCCCAAAATGTGCTACTTTGGTATATTAATTATTTTGATCTGTAGGCACTTGAAAAGCAGGAAAATACAGAGAGAGGCTTTCTCTGAACTCCCCTTATCTGTCTAAAGACAGATCCCCTGAAAGGAACTCAGTTGTCATTGATCTCCTGCCCAGGAGTTTTATCAACCAAGGAAGATTGATTCTTATCACAGGAAAAGGAGACTAGGAATTGATGTCACACCCAGACAGACTTTGGCACAAGTTATGATACGTCCCATCTGTTCTTCTAAGAGCCCATTTATTTTTCCTAAAAATAATTTACATTCCCCTAAGACACCTGTATCCCCATTCTTTTTTCTCTATGAAGATGGTATTTATGCCTGAATTCTAAGCCACCTCTTTGAGTTACGCATTTTTCCCTGGTTATCTCCCACAGGTTACATGTTAGTAAAGTTTCGTAGTTTTCCTCTTGTTGATATTTTATTACAGGGGTCTCCACTAAGAACTCAGGAAGGGTAGATAATTCTTTTCCCTCCCCTACAATAACAACCTGTTATTGGCACAGTCTCGGGCCCCTTTTAATTACCCATAATGATAGCATCAGCACAGACTCTCTAAGAGTTCAAATCTGGCTATTCCTCTGATTAAAACTTTCTCTGGCTGGCCCCAGCATTTAGGAAAATACCCAAACAAGGAGCTTTCCAGTCTGGTCCCAGCCTACCTTTTCAGGCACCTTTATCAACTTCTCACATCAATTCAGGCACCTACAGCAACTCCTCATCAACTCAAGGGTAAAACCCACAGAGATCCTTGTGGGTTGTCCCTTGCACCGTGCTCCCTCTCACCTCCGTGTCATGAGAATTTAACTTATGCAGTTACCAGCCTGCATTCATTGGAGCCCACAAAGGACCAGTATGAATAGAAGGATTCAACAGTATTGATGATGTCATAGACCAAAGCATTCCTAAAATCAGTACGGTAGGTCCTCAAATAACATCTTGTTTTGACATTTTGTTATAACATTGAAGAGATGCCATAGAACTAAACTCTTGTTAATATTAATTAGCCTATGGTAAAATTGGTTTCATTATACTCATTGCTTAAAGTCTCAGAATCTAATGGTGTTAAGTGAGGACTTCCTGTATAGCATCAGTAGCACAAATGAAATTGTGCTTTAGTGGCATTCATCTTTGGGTGTTTTTAAAAATATGGCTATAATATAACCCCAAAAGAGGGATAAAATTCCATAAGTCCTTCAGTGTCTCAATCTTCTCTTACTGCAATGACTCAAAAAATGATACTTAGAGGACACTTGGGAAGAGAAAAAATAAAGGATTTTCCTGGGAAGTGTGTTTTAGTTTGTAACTGTGCATGGAACTCTCCAAAAGGGGGATTTAAGGCACCACTTTTCTCCAAGTTAAACAAGGAAGCCTGGTTCTGAAGCACCAATGAACAGCTACCTACACTGGTGTTCCTCTGCATGCACTCTGGCTTTCCTCTATTCCAATCACCTTCTGAGTAATAAATCATTCTTTCAGTCGTTACTCTTTAATTGGTTAATCAGTTACATGTTCAAATTATATAGTGTGAAAAAATCACAATAGATCACAGTATTGTCCCTTTTCCCCTGTAGAACTCTGATATTCTCAAGCGTAACTAAATTCATCTCTCACACATTAATTACTGCAATGTCCTTGAAATAGAGAATAGCATAGCTATTACTATTTGCAAAGAGAGCACACTTCTGTCTCCTGCAGGTCAGGAGCCCACGTGTGTGTGTGTGTGTGTCCTTCCACCCTGGCTGACTTATCCTTTAAGACTCAGATTGTGTCAAGCTATCTGGAAAAAGTGAAAGCAGATAAAGAAGCTATAAAGATATTCCCCCTGATACTAATAAAGAGCTAATATGCTAATGGTCGGGACACTGTAATGGGTAATGACCAGGTTATTAGCATATTAGCTGGGGCATTCCTCTGGAGATGGGGTGGAAGCAGGGAGGCACCTGGAGGAGGCAGGACCACCCCGTGCTGGGGAGAGCAGGGGTGAGAGCCCATAGCACCCACCTCACCAGTCCTTCGTCACCCACCACTCGCACTCTGATACCCCCCAGCCCACCTGCCAGGGGAAGGAGCACAGCGCAGCAGGCGGGAGGCTTCCACGCTCTCCTCCGACACCATGATGGGGCACAGCCACCACGTTGCTCCAGAGATGGGGCAGAAGCGGGAGGCACCCAGAGAAGGTGGGACCAGCCTGAGGCAACTCGAGGGACTGAGGGTGGGGCTTGAAGTGGCCAGAGAAGGCCAGCGGGTTTGGGAGCTGGGCCAGCGCACTGGAGCTCTGTGTGGACAGGTTCCGGTGTCAAGGCAGGGCTGCAGGTGGATGGGCAGCACCGTGTGATTTCACACACTGGGCTCCTAGTATATATATAAAGGCCAAGCGAATGGAATGCTGGAATGACCAGAATGACCATTCACTACGACGTGAACTGTGTCCGGCGAACCCGCCCAATCGGGGGGCGGCCCCTCCCCCCTCAGCTTTGGCTTGATCAGGGGCGGAACCAACCACCCAACCTCCGGCAGCCTCTCCCCTCCACCTGCCCAGCCCAATCAGCCCCATGGCAGAGCAGAGGGGCAGCGGGGGGCAGGGGGCGGCTGGACCCCACCCATGCACGAATTTGTGCACTGGGCCTCTAGTGAATTAATAAAGGAAGCAACAGCTTGATTAAAGGGGAAAAAAGGAATCGGATTGTATCCCCTTCTCCAGGAACTCTTTCTTCACTCTGGCTTCCTCCTTGATTCAGGTGCCCATCACCTGGGCTCCCACAGCGATGTTCATTAAGGCCACAAACACTTACTGGGTAGTTTTTATATAGAGCACCTTGGCTGAGCCTTCAAAGATGGATAAAAACAAGTTTCTCAAGAGTAAAGACCCAGCCCAGCCCTTTCCAGACTGCATTATAACTGTTTGTGTAACCTGTCTCTGCTATGGAACTGTGCCTGGCATAAGGTGGATGTTACATTAACAAATAAATGGATAAATAAAAGACTTCCATTTCAACAATATGGTAATAATCAAAAGGGAGCCCTTCCAAGGCTTTAATATGTAACAAACTCCAATTAGATTTTGCTGGAAAAAACAAACAAACACCTGCTAATAAACCAGGTCTGTGTACTGAGTTGGTAGGGGAGGTCCCGAACTATCGTGGTGGTGTGAATTAAACAGGAAGGAAAGACAATCTCAGACACTGGCTTGTCTGGGGCACAGATGGACCAACCAGCGTCCCCAGAGAGGGCAGGCCTCCATTCTCAGGGCTCATATAACTAGTTCCCAAGAGAGGACAGAATAACCTCCCTACTGCTCCCCGACCACTGTGCATCCCACCAAAGCAGCAGGTACCCCAGAATACAGCCCATGTGATGAAATTTCTGGCACTAAAGCATACCATTGAAAGAAATCCTTTTTGCTCACATCGATCTAATTATTTTGTAAAAAAAAAAAAAAGGCAATAATTATTGAATTATGAAGAACTTTCCTTCTAATATTAGCCAGTTATTTATGTAGCTCGAATAAAGTAGAGCATTTTTAAAGACCCTTTTTTTCTACTAAAATGTTCACTCTGATAAATAATAATAAGGGGGGGGACGACTCACTATGAGGTGATCATTAAGCACTGTTAGTTTGTTTTGACATAGTGGAACTTTGTTATGATAAATGGCTTTAAAATAAAGCCTATACTATCTGTTTGCCAAATAGGACCGGAATAGAAGTGACTTCCTGTCTCTCTGTAGCAAATTTCAAGTAGAAAAATGTGTTTTGAACCCAGTAAGCAGAAAGTGGCTTTACTCGGTTCACTGCTTTTCCTCATCAATATTTGAGTGTAGTTAAATTGTAATTAATATATTTCACCACAGGGGATCTTCACATGAGTTAAAAGAATTAAACTCTTTTATATAATCAATGGAACAATTACTATTGACCCTATTTTATGAGCACCTAGGGCAAAAGCTATTCTGTGCAATTTTCACAACTCTCAAATAATTGAGGTCTTTAAAGATACTTTGTTACATGGGTACAGACAAGAGAAGCAGCTGTTATATAGGAGTACTTGTGGGAAATTGTTGTTTGTAAGTATACCCCAAGAGATGCATAATACAGAACCCCTGTTAGAAGTGTTTATGAAAAGTCATTTGTCTACATTGGACAATCTTTTTTTCCTAAAAAACAAACAAACATCATCATCATCTACCTGTACCTCCATAGAGAGAGATTCTGTGATTAAGAAGCAACAGAGCAGAGGGTTAAGAGCATGGACTTCAAAACCAGACCACCTGGGTTAAAATTTTAACTGCCACTTAAAAGCTGTATGACTTTAAGCAAGTTACTTAATCTCCCTCTGCCTTAATTTCCTCACCTATAAATTCGGGTGACCATAATAGTACTTACCTATCAGTGTTGAAAGAATAAACTACTTAACGTGCTAAGTGCTTAAAATAGTATCGGCACATAATTAGTACTAATGACACCATTGTAATTAGCTAGTTATTAGTAAGAGAAAAGAAGCAAAGGAAAGGCCAGACATTATGGGCATGCCATTTGGGCAGCTTAACTAGGAAGCGGCAACTTTGCACGCCCCAGGGAGGGAAGGGATTCAACAGAGGGAAGATAGGTATATGCCCAGTAAAGTTGGAGTGACATAGGGAAGGTACTTCCCTGTCCATCACACCTGGGGACAGAGATGGTTGGCCAGAATGGGCGTGGCCACTGCCAGGGCATGAAACTTTGGGAATACAGGATCCCCTAAAAAAGGGAGTTCATAATCGTGGCTTCTATTGGTCATGTTGCTCGGGGTGCTCCCTTAGTTCTCTCGCATTTTCCCATGCGGCCTGCAGCCATGTGGACCCCACATGCAATGGACTGATGGACTGCAGCAGTAAACACAAGCTAAGCTAGCCTGCTTCTGGACTGGATCCAACATGGAAAGAAAACTCTGGACACTGGCTCTGATTTTAGCTCTACTGAAGCCCCAGCTACACTTCTTCTTTACCTGGACTAAGGGAAATGGGTCTTTGGAAACCCAGGGGTGTAATTTCATAGAAATAAAGCTTTCTATCATATCTCATCCTCCTGTGGGGCCTCCGGAAATGCTTATTCCAGCGGTACCCCAAGAATACCACCCCCAGCAGCAACCAGGGGAGATGAGCCCTTCTCCTATGCTATAATACTATAATTATTAATCCTCTCTACCCCAATTTTGGGCTGTTTTGACAGTGGTTGTATGAGCTATGACTGCCCTACAACAACTGAAAAAATAGAGCAGATATATATCTTTCCATGTGAGTCAAAGAAGGTTTTCCCACATGTACACAGCTAGAAGCTAGACCTAAAAGTGGTAAATAATCACTGTCAGAATCCTAGCCCATATGTTTCCCTAGAGCACACCACTTCCTTTCCAAACATTTCAAGATAGCTGGAAAGAATCAAGGCTCCATATCCTAATATATAAAAAGCCAGAGGTCATCATGACCAAAACAACCAGACAGAGACAACCAAACAACAGGCTGCGTGGGGCAACAGGGCCAGCAGGGGGGTTAGTGAAGGATGACCAAACAACTGAATTGCAGGCTGTGTGGGGCAACCAGGCTGAAGGGGGGGGGGGGGGGCGAGTTAGGAGTGACCTGACCAGAAAAGGAAGGCAGTTGGGGGCAACCAGGCCAGCAGGGAGGGCAGTTAGGGGTGACCAGGCCAGCACAGGGAGGCAGTTGGGGGCAACCAGACTGGCGGGGGGGGGGGGCAGTTGGGGGTGACCAGGCCAGCAGGTGGGTCAGTAAGGGGCAACCAGGCCTGCAGACAGGGGCAGTTGGGGGCAACTAGGCCCACAGGCAGAGGTGGCTGGCGGGGGGGGGAGGGGCAGTTAGGGGCAATCAGGCAGGCAGGCAGGTGAGCAGTTAGGAGCCAGTGATCTCAGATTGTGAGAGGGATGTCTGACTGCCGGTTTAGGCCTGATCCCCGTGATCAGGCCTAAACCGGCAGTCAGACCATCCCCCGAGGGTTCCCAGATTAGAGAGGGTGCAGGTTGGTCTGAGGGGACCCCCCCTCACCCTTGCATGAATTCTGTGCACCGGGCCTCTAGTAAGGATATAAACTGATGCCTGTCATCACCAGATGCCAAATATCTTAAAGGACAATCTGTGAAACAAGGTTTTAAACTACACAAAGAAAATTGTCAGTTTGGAATAAAAATGAAGATTTTTTTAAGTCACTATTCTCTATTAAGCAAGAGAGAGAGAGAGAGAGAGAGAGAGAGAGAGAGAGAGAGAGGCTGTGGTTTATATGAAAAAAAGGGATTAAAATTAAAAGCAGACTGGACTACCGTGGGCAAAGAAAACTGGTCTTATTCAAAGTTCTGCTACTGACGAGCCCTGTGATGTGATCTTGCGTGAAACCCTCAACCCCTGAGGCTCCCATTTCTTTGGCTATAAAATGAGGTTGAGCCAGATGATTTATAAGGTTTCTTACAGCTGAGAAATCCTATGACTTTAGGAAATAAAATAGATTTTGTATCCATCAGGCATCAGAAACCAATTCAGGAAACTTAAGCAGGAAAAATATCTTTTTTACAAAGATATTACTGGTAGCTCAGAGAATCAAATGGAATGCTGGAGAACCAGGCTCAGAAACAAGGCAGTTTGATGGCCATAGCAGATACGTTGGGATATTTAAAAGTGGAAACCACTCAACTCTGCTCCTGGAATGAATAAGCTCTAATCATTTTTTCACCCTCATATCCCTGCACTCATAAATCAAAAATAGAGGGTCAAATGGGTTCAGCTCAGGTCACCTGCCACTCCTTGGCTGGTGGGCAAGAAAGCTGATTTACAGTCCCACCAAGAAGACATCATTCAATGGGTGAGACATAATTCCCTAAGAGGCAATTGGTGTAGGTAATGAGAGCAAGGTAATGACTACAGTGCAGCTCTTTATACAAAACTTGTGTCTGCCTTCATGACATCACTTTTCTATGTGAAAATAGATGGGCTATTTCCATCTGAGAATTAGTGTATCATTAGATACACCAATGTTGTACCATGACAACATTGCAGACACCCAAGACAAAATGCTGGGCAATGACACGTGCTTGAGGGACAGCCTAGCATACCTCCAGGGGTTGTTAGGGGGAGCACACAAGCCTGTGTTTTGTTTCTAGTCGGTTTCTCTCTGCACATCTCCTTGGAACTGAGGAGGAGCATTCACAAGGCCCGCCAGCACACTTCTTCCATGTTTACAGAGCTCTGTCTTCATTCTGATGGTCAGCTCTTCTCCCTCCTTAAGAAGCAGGTAAATCTTGATCCTTCACATCCTGATGGTCCCATTCCACCATCATTGGTTGGTTTAAGGGTGGGTCTGTGATCTAGATGCTCTGACATGAGAAAACATCTGCTGGGTGTCAAGGTTTCTTTGCTCTTAACAAGGAATTGTGGTATAAGGATGTGATGATTGCTGCTGCTGTGGTACTAACATTTAATGCAATGGCTTCTTGAAATGGTGACTGGAGAAGCCTGAAGACAAAAGCCAACAAGCTGAAGATGGCAGAGAGGAGAGGAAAGAACTTGGATGATGGATGATGTGAGTTCTTGAGTTAACTCACCCTGGAACCACTACTCAGAATTTCTGTTAGATAAGATAATAACACTTCTTATCATTTAATGTATTTTGACTAAGGCCTGCTGTTATTTGAAGATGAAAGTATCTTAACTAATAATCCAAAGAATGATATTCTTCTAGTAAGCCACAATATTATCTCCAAATTTTCTTCTGATAATATCTTTAACTTGGGGAGGGTGGAAAATAACTCTTCCAGAAGATTTATGAAGTATCATTCTTTTTGCCCAAATGTTCTGTTTTCTCCCTGTTCACACATGCACACTTCATCTTGTCCTTTAAATCACAGAAGCTTCTTTCTTTTTTTAATTTATCTTTATTGTTGAAAGTAGTACAGATGTCTCCTTTTTATGTCCCATTGACCTCTTCCTCCCCACTCCCACCCCCTCCTCAGGCCTTTACCACACTCTTGTCTATGTCCTTGGGTTGTGCATATATGAATACAAGTTCTTTGGTTAACCTCTTCCCACACCGCCCGCCCCCCCTCACCACCACCACTATCACCACCTTCTGAGAATCGTCAATTTGTTGCATGCTTCCATGTCTCTGGATCACTACCCTGTCTTTACTGAACTGCAGGATTTCTAGTTCACAGAGATTTATTTTTTTAATGTGTCTTTTGGTTGTCATACCTCTGGGATAATGATAACATACCTTATTTAGATTTTTTAAATGTAATAACGTACTTTCACTCATCCTAAAATCACCATTCATCAGAAGAGCATCAATAGCTGGAGAGTCTTAAGAAAGATGTAGGCAGAAAAAAGAATAGACTCTAACAGATACTAATGGCCTGTGAATTCTCAGCAGGAAGCATGGGGCCTGCAAATGACACACTTATCTTACCGTATTGTGTCTAGTATTATAACCAGTACTGTAATATCTATCTCTTCCACTGCATTGTAAACTCTGTAGGCAGGGAGCAGGCCAACACTATCTTTGAATGCTTCAGAGTATCTGCTAAAGTCTATTATTTGAATAAATAAGTGAAATTAACTTCCAGAAAGCTGACACAATTTAGCAGAACTTGACGCTTAATTTATGCCTTAGGTAAGCCAAGCTCCCACTGATTTCCAAGTCACTTGTCTGAACATAATAGAGGATGTGCAAGGAAACAGTACCTTGGCTTCTCAGAAATTGTATAATATCCATTCCTCATGGACGGTGACACCCCCCAAACTCCTGCTGAATATTCCAGACCTGAGCCTGACTCACCTATTAATCAGGGCTACACAGACAAGAAAAAGTGAGACTAGCAGAATTCCCAAGTCTGGAATTCTACTCAGCTAAGCAATTTTAACCAAAAAATGATGCCAGGAGATTAAATTGCACCTTAACTCTAGGAGGATAGTTTTATGATTTTCAATGATAAGAACTGCCTTCTTATCCCTATGTGCTTTTCTTGTAATTAATCACTGTAATTATTCCTGATATGAATGATGCCTATAAAAAATATGAGTCAAAGGAATCAGAAGACATTTTGTTATTAGATTTGAATATTGAAGTTTCACTTCAGTTTTACTTCAATTCGTTGTATTTTAGTATCTTTGAAGTTTTTGAAACATCCTCAGTGCCACAGAGGATATTTCAAAGGCAAGATTTATAAATCCAAACAAATGTAGAAACAAACTACCCAGGCCCTTTGAAGTGACTTGCCAAAGAGAAACAATCCATCTGCCCAGAAAAACCCATCAAATCAGAATGTGCACCCTGAGCCAAGGAGAGAAAAGCCTGACCCTGTTTTTGATTCCTCAAAATCAAAATCTTGGGGCATCCTAAGCTGTGCAATGATGGATATTCATAGAGAGTAAGCATTCTCTTGCTATTTCCATGGGTTTCATCAGCTTGTTTCCATGACTCAGGCGTCCTGAAAAAAACACTCTTATTTCTTTGATCTCATGTGTGCCATGAGTATTCCCGAGCTAGTTTGTATCAACCAAGATGCTATTTACTATTGTGCATCCTTGACTGGACTCATGGCTTTACCAGTTAATTCATTTCCAAAATAAAATTATGAATATTCTTCAAAAGGATTTTGTCCAACTTGTTCAGAGGACTTCAGAAGGATGTTCTAAAGATTAAGAAAAAAAGAGAGAAATATTAATCACAAAAAAATGTTAAGTATTACCTGAAGAGAATTAGTGGAAAACAATTTTAAAACCATTCATCAAAAGTGTGTCTAACAAGAACACTAAAATACTTCCTAGAGTATTAAGGGCTGTTTCCAATCCTACGTTATGCAATGGAGCCTCCATTATATCCAAGATGACAGTGTGGTAAACAAACTTCTCAGCCTAGGACTCAGGAAACCTAGGGTTTTCTCCAGCCTCTGCCACTACAGTATGTTTGGGTTACTCTCCACTTCTGTGAGTGTTCACACACGTTTCTTATAGTTATAGCAGTCCATGATTCTAGTAGAGAGACATAGAAGCTAGGCCTTAATCATTCACTCAAAAAGTAACTATTGAGCATCTATTAAATGCTAGGCAACATATCCTCTGAATGCAGAATCTTTCCATTATGCTCCCAAGTTCCCCGTCAATTTGACACTCCATTGGAATTAGGGGTTCCCTAATCTGATTCCTCCACTGACTGCATGTTATTTTTGCCAATGAGTAGAAGAATTCCTGGAACAAGCATTTGGTGAATGAACAAAGGGAACTCTTCCTATGCCAGATTGAGCATCCCAGAATGAGGACCAGAATGAGAAGTATCAGGCATAAAAATATCCAGTAATATTCCATTAAAACAATTATATGATTACATTACAGCCTATGTAGAAATTTCTGAGCCAACAGCAGACCCTGATTACACTAAGACCCAACTACTAAGACCTGCCTCTCTCTAGTCCTGAACACAAACATATCATTGGCACTTAGTTTCCAGTTTGATGTATTGAGCCACCTGCTGGAAGCTAGTTCCAGCAGGGCATAATAAAATGCAAAAATTTCATCAAAAGGTTGATGAATCTTGATGTTTATACAGGGCTGAACATCTGCATATATTATTGCCTGCTACTGGGACAGCCGAAGGCAGTTCCCCCAATCTGACAATGCCTACTGTATACCAAACCTTACCTTTGATATGTATATCTGCTTTGCCTTAGGGCAATTTGGGTTAATAAAAAGCTAGGGGTCCAGAGATTCAGAGCACTTGATTACTGAAACTAGGTCTCCTCTGACTCACCCATGTATTCCAAATTTATATTTCATATCTAATCTCTTTATTAATTTACTCGCAGTCCTTCTCCAGATTCCTGAACCCTTCTTGAGGCTGAGAAACACCCCGGCAGCCACATGTGCTGGATCCCTTTAGTTACCTTTTCAGATCTGCTGTCCACTTTCTCCCAACCTGCTTGGTACTCTGGGTGGTCAATCTATAGAAACTACCTCCATCTGGTGTCAGCGTCCCCTGGCTCTGGTTCAGTGTGGCCAGTGGGAAGTACACTGAGTAAAGGGAGAACAGCCAAGCTGGGGTATTTATTCTCTCTCTTCATGGCAACCACAGGCTGTTGTGTCCCCTGACCAAAGGTCACAGCTCCTGTCGGGCAGTCCTTTGCACATACTCCACCTGTGTGTACGTGTGCATGTGTGTCTGCCTCTGTGTGTCTCTCTCTTAGATTCCTTTAATCTTAGAGACAGGAGCAGTATCCCCACTTATTAGTCCTATTAGTGTCACACTCTTCTTTTTGGTTTTCCTAGTTTAATAAACCCTTTATTAAACTCTCCACAAATTATTTAAGTATATCAATGGTTTCCTATTGGAAACTTGACTGATAACTACCCAAGGATTATGAAGAGTAAATGATCTAGCCTATCACCACCAAACACAAAAGGATACAACAAATAAATGCTAGTGTCCCTTCTCTTCCCTGTTACAATTTTTATACCCCCTACAATGGCTACCAAGTTTGCCTTTAACAGAACAGCTACTTAATAAATATTTGTTGAATGAGTGGAAAAATTTTCTAAGACACTTTTGATCACAGTTTTGAATTCAAATAAATAGGAAGCAATGTACATTAATCTAGATGATCAGATGTTAAATTTAGAGAAGTCTTTAGTTTCAATAATTGAGGATCAGTGGACAGTTCTTTAGAAATTCACATTCTCTCTTTTCTTATGCTCCAACTAAAACAATGATTGGCCTGCTGAAATTATGACTCAACCCCAGGAAACAATGCCAAAGGACGAATTGACAGCTCAGAGGCACATGTTGGTTAACAGACTACTGGTCCTTCCTACTGGTTACCTTGGAGAAACAAGTAATTTTATTTCATGTCATTGAACTCATGTGAGCTGATTTTGCAAGTTCATCATTTTCTATCGCCTACTCTCAAATAGAAACGTAGTTTGAAGTATACTTTACTTCGTTGGATCTCTTCACGTTTATAATGAATAAAGTCAAATCGTCAATTAAGCAGAGTCATGACTCACCGTGTATACTGCTCATGCTGATGGGCCATGGAAGGAACTTCTAGTTCTGGTATTGGAGAAAGCACCACTTTGACCTGAGTGGAGGGCAGCCTCTGCTTGGTCCCTGCTATTTAAGAAGGAGAACAGTTTTCGTCTCTATTTAATCCACAGCAATGTAAACACAGACACAGTGTTTTCTTTTTTTTATAAATCTCTATTGTTCCAATTATTAAGTTGTTCCTCTTTTTTCCCCCCATAGTTCCCCTCCACCTGGTTCCCATCCTACCCTCTGCCCTTAAACCACCCTCCACCACTGCCTCATCCATAAGTGTACGATTTTTGTCCAGTCTCTTCCCACACCCCTTCCCCCCTGAGAATTGTCAGTCCACTCCCTTTCTATGCCCCTGATTCTATTATATTCACCAGTTTATTCTGTTCCTCAGATTTTTTTACTCACTTGATTTTTAGATTCACTTGTTGGTAGGTATGTATTTGTTGTTCATAATTTTTATCTTTATCTTTTTCTTCATCTTCCTCTTCTTAAAGAATACCTTTCAGCATTTCATATAATGCTGGTTTGGTGGTGATGAACTCCTTTAGCTTTTTCTTATCTGTGAAGCCCTTTATCTGTCCTTCAATTCTGAATGATAGCTTTGCTGGGTAGAGTAATCTTGGTTGTAGGTCCTTGCTATTCATCACTTTGAATATTCTTGCCACTCCCGTTTGGCCTGCATAGTTTCTGTTGAGAAATCAGCTGACAATCATATGGGTGCTCCCTTGTAGGTAACTAACTGTTTTTCTCTTGCTGCTTTTAATATTCTCTCTTTGTCTTTTGCTCTTGGCATTTTAATTATGATGTGTCTTGGTGTGATCCTCTTTGGATTCCATTTGTTTGGGGTTCTGTGCGCTTCCTGGACTTGTAAGTCTATTTCTTTCACCAGGTGGGGGAAGTTTTCTGTCATTATTTCTTCAAATAGGTTTTCAGTATCTTGCTCTCTCCTTCTTCTGGCTCTCCCCCATAATTCTGATGTTGGAACACTTGAAGTTGTCCCAGAGGCTCCTTACACTATCTTCATGTTTTTGGATTCTTTTTTCTTTTTGCTTTTCCTGTTGGGTGTTTTATGCTTCTTTGTATTTCAAATCTTTGACTTGATTCTTGCGATCCTCTAGTCTGCTGTTAGGTCTCTGTATAATATTTTTTATTTCACTCAGTGTATGCTTAATTTCTAGTTGGTCCTTTTTCATATCCTTGAGGGTCTCGCTAAATTTATCAGCCTTTTCTAGAAAATTCTTGAAAAACCTTATAACTGTGGTTTTGAACTCTATATCCAGTCATTTGCTTTCCTCCATTTCTTTCATTTGTGATCTGTTTCTTTGTCTCCACATTTTCGCTGCTTCCTTGAGTTGATAGAGTGGCTTTGTGTGTTAGGTGTCCTATAGGGCCCAGTGGCTCAGCCTCCCCAGTTACCTGAGGTGGACACTCTTGGTGCACCCCTTTGTGGGCTGTGTGCACAGTCTTGTTGTAGTTAAGCCTTGATTGTTGTTGGTATCACTTGGAGGAATTGACCTCTGGGCCAATTGGCTGTGAGGATCAGCTGTGTCTACGCTGGGACAACTTCTGTGCTAGAGACACCCTTATGAGATTAGACTTGCAAAAGCCTCTGTGCTCAGCTTGGATGGGGCGAAGTCTCAGGGCGGAGCAGACAGCATTGGTTTCCCGTCAGCCCTGCCCTAATAGCCCTCTTTGTCTCAGTGTCCCATGGTAATCGCTGCAAGCACCTCTGAGAGAAAGCCGCCCTCGAGTTCTGCCCACTGCCAGACAATCCAGTTTCTCCCCGAATGAGTCTGGGTCCCCAGAGTCTCACCCTGAACTGGAGTTCAGCACAGTTGGGAGCTTTTGTCTCCCTCCCACTTGAGAAAGCCAGCCACGCACTCAGTTGCCAGTCCTCTCCTCGCACAAGTCTCAGTACCTGTGCCTCCTGCAACTCCTCTGAGTCTCAGTATGCTTTTCTCTTTCCTTCTAGTTGTAGAATTTCCACTCAGCCAGCCTTCCTGTGGTTCTGGATGATTTCCATTTTGTCTTTTAGTTGTAGTTTTGAAATTGTTGTGCGAGGCAGCGGTTTAGGTGTTTACCTATGCCACTGTCTTGGTTTCTCTCCAGACACAGTGTTTTCTTATATAGTAGGAGAACCAAGCCCTCCATCTAGAAAGATTTTGGCAGTTTCCACCATTCACTAAATTTCCTGCCTACAACTCTGACACCTTTGACCCATTTCTCTCAACTCTGTTTCTTTCCTTTCATTATTCCTCTGCTCCCACTTTCTGGGGACAAGACCTAAAGCATAGTTAAGAAGGAGCAAAGTAGAGAAAATGTTTTAACTGCAATGTCAAGTAGCAAGAAAAAAAATTTAGCTTGGAAACTGACTGCAAACGTGTCCTTCTATCATATGTTGTTGAAATATATCCTTAAGAAAAATATTAATGACGTCCTTTATTTCAGAGACAATTTTACCAAGAAGCAAAGTTACAAACTAGGTGAATTCTAATCTGTCTTTCTTTACTCTGACCATGTGACTCTATCAAATTCTTCTAATATTATCTTCAGCTGATTTCAAAGCAGAAGATGAAATGTCATGTCCATGGCATAATGGTATATCTTTTATTCCACTGGAGTCTGAAGTCTTGCTTCTCTAGTTTTTTATATTGAAACTCAGTTCTACATAGTACATGTGGTTTTTGCTTCATAGATGCCTCTGCTTTATACAAAGCCCTGGACATGGATGGAAATGAGGTGACCTATAATATAGAGAAGCAGGTGGTTGCTTCTTAAAAAGAGAAGTTAAACAGGAGGATTTAGCCCTGACTGATTTGGCTCAGTGGATAGAATGTCGGTCTGCAGACTGAAGGGTCTTGGGTTCGATTCCAGTCAAGGGCATGTACCTTGGTTGCGGACACATCCCCAGTGGGGGGTGTGCAGGAGGCAGCTGATCAATGTTTCTAACTGTCTATTCCTCTCTGTAAAAAATCAATAAAATATATATTTTTTAAAAATGAGGATTTACATGTAATCAAGACTATGATCTTTCTTGTCCATGAAGATGATTAACACTGGCATAGTTTACCAAAATAGAAATACTATCAACCCTTCTCTGGGAATTTTTATTGTTTTCATTAGAGAAAGTTTTCAATATGAAAAACTTAAGTTTTGGATTTAATTTTCTAAATAAATAATACATTTATTAGAGAAAATTTTCAATAGGAAAAACTTAATTTCTGGATTTAATTTTCTAAATAAATAATACATTCATTAGAGAAAATTTTCAATAAGACAAACAATTTTTGGATTTAATTTTCTAAATAAATAATACATTCACATGATTAGAATTTTTAAAACTATAAAAGGACATTCAGTGAAATGTCTCCCTCTTACCCCATATCCCAGACAATCACATACTTCCCTTGCTCTGCCACCAGCAACCAAGGTTATTTGTTTTTTGTGTATTAATAAATGATAAACAGACTGATAGATAGATATAGATAGATAGATAGATGATAGATAGATAGATAGATAGATAGATAGATAGATAGATGATAGATAGATTTATACTCTTATACATATGTATATTATTTTGTCACTCTTTACACAATTTGGTAGCCTACTATCCACACATGTATTTAAGGATATATTTTAGAGATCTTTCCACATTAAGACCTTTCTCATTCCTTTTTACAACTTCCTGGTGTTCCACAGAATCCATCTATCATCGTGTCTTTAAAAGCCTTCTATGTACATTGTGTCTAACCTTTTGACATTGTGAACACACTAGCAATAAACATTGTACATGTCATTTCTCTCCCATGTAAGTTCATCTACAGGACAAATTCCTAGAAATAGAACTGCTGGTTCAAAGGGCTTGTACATGTTAACTTTGATAGTCTGTTTACAGACATCCAAGCGGCTTCTGATGCACCTTAAAACTTCATAATGAACTTACTATGCAAATAATTGTTTATACAATTAGGTTAAAGTATACAAAGAGCCTATTCATGAAACTAAATAATTATTGAAGAAAATTAACAGAGCCCTTTCAATTGGAAAGCCAAACTGCTCACCAGTTGCCTATTCATTTGGTTTGCTGATATTTTGTATTATGGTATAACCATATTTCACTGTAGAACGCCTGTAAAATGATGTCTACAGTAACTCTCTAGTGAAGCATTATCCTCTGTCTCTTCTAGTAGCCAGGGTCATGTAACTCATATGCGATAGCAAAACTTCTGAAAAATTGATACAAAGGCAAAAAGTAAGATATGTGTGATTTTAATAACTTCTTCAGAATAGTTGTTAAAACAGGTGGAACTTTTCTTGTTCTACCCTGGGAAATGGAGCTGCTTTTGAATAATATTAATTCAGCAGCACCAGTTAAGGCAGTAAAAGCAGTCAGGCATATTTTAAAACTTCACAAAAGTGTTTTTATGAATTTGTCAAATCTCTGAACCAAGCATTTCTTTGACTTTTTTCAGGAACCTCAGAAGAGCCTAAAACATTGAAAAGAACCCCAGTTGGAGTTTTGACCTGGCTGAATCTAGTGAATAAAATGGATTTCTAGCAGTAGAAACTTTGATTAAAAGGAAAACTCTATGCCTTATGTTCCCAGATAAAGCCTCTATCACCCTGCCCTTGACAATGTCCAGGTTGCCCTCTGGTCATTATTTTTCAAGATTTCTATTACTTTTAAAAAGTTTTTTATATCTGTAACATCTGATATTTAACCTCAACTCATCCTTCCAAGGTAAGTTTTTACTCCCACAGAGTAGCAGAAACTTGCAAGATGTTCTGTTCACTTTGCTCCTGATGGTTTTCCTGCCAAAGACAAGGTACATCTCCCACAGTGAAGGCACATCTAAAGCTTCCTCATCTTACCAGGCTCTCTTAGCTGCTAAGCGAATTTTCCTCATCAATTTTTTATCCTCTTATCTCAAAAACTACTTGTTCAACAATATTTTACTTGATTATTACATTGGAAAGCCGAAATAGCTAAAAAAAATAATAATAATAATAAATAATAAACAAGGAGTATTAAGTAGGGTTAGGTGTCCATGCAATATATGATCCTCTGTGACCTCAATTTCCCCAATTGTGAATTTATCCAGTTTTGCTGTAATTGCTTACTTGTCTACCTTCTTGTGTACAAAGGTTGTATTTTATGCAAGAAGCCACCTTAGAAAATGACACGTGATGGGTCTTCAGTAAAGACGTGTTGAATGACTGAAAGAATGTCACTTAACTTTTTTGTGCTTCATTTTTCTTAATAAAAGGGTGTGGTTAAAAGCAGTACAGCAGTCAACTGGGGTGCCACCTAGGGATCTGGGGATAAGACTGCCCTCTGAGAGTTAATCTATCAAACCAATCCCCAATCAGAGCGGAAACACACGGAGTCATCTTCAGAAATGATCCCCAAGCCAAAGCCTGTTAAGTGTTAAAAGTACTGTGTTATGTGAGCCATCAGGCTACCCCTAAACTGGAGAAGAAGACTCCCCAACATATGTTGGCAGAGGAATCCACTCCAAGACCTGCCAAACAAGCATTGGCTGTGATTTGACTTCCCAAGTGGTTCTATCTAAGGAGAGAGAACACACGTGTTTTGGGTCGTGTTTCTCTTGCTGGGATTACTCTTTGCGAATTAATAAGTGGCCCTCTGGTTTTATAAACCTATTGATGCGAGTGGGATTACACAAGGGATCCTTCTTTGTGTACTACCTTTGCAGGAGGCTGAGCCCACAGGCCTGAAGAGAGGCACAGGATCAGGTAAGCTCACCTACACGAGGCACCTGTGCGGCTTCGTGGCCCATGGGCTGCAGCAGCCAAGCAGCCTATCCTGGCAGGGCCCTGCCCTCACCCCACAGGTTTCACATAAAAGGTCGGCAGTGGTTACTGACCCCTGAACTGCTGAGATCATTTCCTTGTGACTTCAACAAAGTTAGTGCGGCTGCCTTGAGGCTTAAAGGAGGAAAACAAAGGGAAGGGTGAAATGAGGTAACAAAGGTGTATTTTGAAGTACTTCGAAAAATAGAAAGCTCTATGAAGTGCAAAACAGAATTTTTTTACCAGCATTTTTTAAAGCCCACTCAAGAGCTCTGCTCAGAATTTAGTAGGACCTGGGTGTGTGCTCCACAGGAGAGGGTAAAGAGAGCTAACCTTGGAAATGATGATCTCAGTGTGTCCCTCTCCTTCATACTTCGGGAGATTCAACCATGACCCTTCGTGGAAACAGTGGCAATAAATGTCTAAACTGTTACCCACAAAGTACTAGGTTTCCTCATAAGAGCTTCTCAAAAAAATGCACGGAACTCAAGTTAGTCTTAACAGATGACTGTGATCAAGACAGATGTGGAAATTTTCAGATGGTTTAGCAATTCTTATTCAGTTCTCTAATCTGGCTTCAAAAAGCCTTCCAGTCTTAATTATTTATCCTTATTGATATGCAGAACTTTAATACTGCTATACATCATTCTAACCTTTTCATCACATAAAAACATTGGCACTTTTGTGCAAGTCCAAGATAGCTGGTAGCCTTTCAGGGCTAATAGAACCAATTATGGTAACTTAAAATAGATTTCCATTATTCCAGGCACCAACTCCCTACTATGTACATAGCTTCATCTGTTATTATTAACAGTGATCCTAAAACTACTCATTTGCTCCAAATCTGGCCAGTGTGAAAATCAAATGAGGATGGAAAAATAAATTACTGCAAAATTATCTAGAATTAACAGCTGAAGAGAAAAAAAAGTCTTTCAACAGACAGCTGCCAATATTCTGAGCCATTGACTCAGTTTCCGGTTCATTCACACTACAAATATCCTTAATATTCCAAGGAATGAAACTGATGAAGTGTTTAACCATTTTCCTTTCATTATTTTGAATAGGCATTATCAAAAGTTATAATTTAGGGGGGAAATATTTAGAAGGTCTTTGTGGCAGCCATTCTTTCAACATAGTTGGTGTAGAGTTGTATTTACTTGGTAAATATTTATTGGGCACCTAGTATGTGCCCTTATATACACTATGCTATGAGCTGGAATGTAGTGATGAGTACTATAAGATAGTGTTCCTGACCTCAATGAGCTACCTGGCTCATGGGAGAGACATCAATTTATATATGTAAAAGCCTAATATGCAAAGTGTCCAACCATTTGACCATTCAACCAATCGCTATGATGCACACTGACCACCAGGGGGCAGATGCTCCGACCGGTAGATTAGCTGCTGCTGGGGTCTGGCCAATTGGGACTGGGCAAGATGGGCCGGACACACCCTGGAGCCCTCCAGTAGTCCCTCCCCAGCCTCTAAAATATTTCTTCTAATTAATTTCCTTTCAATGTGTATGAATCAGTGCACTGGGCCGCTAGTCAAATAATAACACAAAAACATCAAATAGCCCTGGCCCAGTGGCTTGGTTGGTTGGAGGTCATCCCGTAACCAAATGGTTTCAGTTTTGATTCCTAATCAGGGCACATACCTAGGTTTCTGGTTCAATCCCCAGTCAGGGCTCGTACTGGAGGTAACTGAACTCTCTGTCCTCTATCTATCTATCTATCTATCTATCTATCTATCTATCTATCTATCTTTCCCCTTCCTCTTTCTCTAAAATCAATAAAAACGTATCCTGGGTTAAGGATAAAAAATATATTTCAAATAGCAAGAGTAATAATTGCCACAAAGAGAGACTTGTGGTATTATGAGGATGTGTAATAAGGGGACTTGATCTAATTTGGGAGGTCTAATGTGACTTCCCTGAGGAGGTGTCAATGAAACCAGGGTTGGACTTCACTAGACAAAGGCAGGGTGGGAGAAGGAGAGGTGTGCAGGGGATTGCAAGGGAGGGAGGATGGTTCCGGCAGGGAGAGTTTGTACAAAGATGGAGCAAATGTTTATCTGCATATGTTTTATCATCAATTCTTTCATACCTGGCATAAATGACTGTCACATAAAGGCATGAAAATAAATCACCCTATTCTGCCTATAGATTCTTCACACTTATGAAATTCTTCCTGCGCACAGAGTCACCCGCCGCATTTTGATCTATTCTGGAGCCAAGCAGATGGCTATAACCTTTACTGTTTTATGAACTCAAATCTGTATTTTAAGAGTCATAAAAATCATAGTTAAGCAAGTAAAAATTGAATTCTCACGTTATCTTGCTTGGTTGCTAGACATCTGGCCTTAGTAATTTATCTTCTCTTCAGCAGGAAATAGAAACCTGCTTAATCTTTATTATACTGGCCATAAACATGTTGCAAATTATAATTTTATAGTGCCATTCATTTTGTTTGGGGGTAATACAAATTACTGGGTCATCCACTATTGGCCTGCAGTAATTATCTTTCTTTTTCCTCTTTTTTTATTGTTCCTTGTCTGCTTTATTTCTCTCTTTTTCTATGGTATAAGTAATTCTCTTTCACCATAAAGTTCCACTTTCTTTCCTTCACGGTCCCTATATACTCAACCACATTAACTACAAAAAGCATTTCAGTCAGTGCTGGAATGTGACTTTGTGGATGACCCACACAGTCTCACACAAGCTTCTATCTGCTTGTAGAGGAAAGGTCTCATCTCAGTTTCCAGTGTTAAATGTTAAAGAGCATGGAGAGTTTTGGTCTGTGAGGAACCAGCAGAGGTAAGCCCCCCAGTTCGCCATTGCCACTGGGGTGCTAGAAAGTGCATCCATTGGAGTTTGAGTCCTGACTCTGCTAGGACCTGTCTATGGTCAGTGACTTAAACTCTCATAGCTTCAATGTTCTCCTCAGGAAAAAAGAGTGAGGTTCTTATGAAATAAAATAAAAGATGTGTGTGAAAGAACTCTGCATATAGGAGGTACTTAGTGAGTTCTTAAAGTTTCATTGGTTTCCCTTCACCTAAGGCAACCAGAATCTCCTTAACTGTGGTGTCAGCTCTGGGAAGGCAGCAACTGTACTGTAGTACATGCCACTCTGCTGTCAACACTTAACAACGCCCAGTGTGTAGTCCGTATTCAATAGATTTTAGTTGAATGTTTGTAGGTGAAGAATTTCAGGTCTAAAAATTTCAGCATGTTTTATGGACATAGAAGGGGAAGATGAAACGACCCCTCTCATGGACCCACACAGCAGGAATAAGTGGAAGCTTGAATCCCAGAAACCTGGGTTGTGGAGATCTATTGGCTGTCCAGCATGTGGATAGCTCACGGGGACTCTTGGGGTGCAGGAAGCCAGAAGGGCAGATATTCCCACTCTCAGCTTCCTGGCCTACACTCCATTAATCAGCTACTCCCCCTTGGGGCTGGCAATCCTGGCTGAGATGCAAAACTGCCAGGTGGTGTAAGGCTAGCTTTGGCAGCACAGAGGGAATGTCCAGTGGTGGGGACACCAGCAGAGGTATCATCACCAAACCATTCCTGTGGTATGAGTTTGGATGCGTGTTTAGTTGCCTGGCCTCTCTTAACTCCTCTTTCTTTTCCAATCTCAGATTCCCTAACTTCCCTGCTGCTTCTGTGGGTTCCATATTGGTTTTCCAATGAATTTCCTTTCTGCCAAGTCAGCCAAGTTGGGTTCTATTGTTTGCATCCAGTGATCTGGGTCCTCGTCTATGGCCTCTGCCCCGGCCTTGGTTTCCCAACAGGGTCAACTCATTAAGCACTGTGTCTAAGGATACATTCCAAAGCTGCTTTTGCGTTAATTCTCAAAATCTCTTCTTCAAATAGTCAGTGTTTTTCACGATTCTTTAATGTCCTTAGCAATTCTATAAAGTGTGTTACATGTTCTTCAATGAAGTAGAATTATGCTGCTTCTGATCACTCTTTGTCTCTTTGTTTCACCTCCCCAACGCCCAAGATTCATTTCTTGTTCATCTTCTCTTTTAACTCTAGACACATTTCCCTTTAGCATTTGTGTGATTTAATAAGCTTTTACTGTCCATGAACTACATGCCAGACATTATGCTAGGGGCAAGGATCCAAAGGTGAAGAAGATAAGAATCATCTATGTGAAGATAATAGTCAAAAGAACAAAATGTAAAATAGACTAATGCCCGGTGAGGCAACATATGCCACCATACTTCTCAAAGCAAGGAAGAAAATGCAAGGGACATGTGAAAGCTGGGGATTTGATTCTGTGCAACATCTTTTCTACAGCAAAGCAACTCATTTATCCCATCGGTGTTTGCTGTGCCCCACTGTGCGCCAGGCACTGCGCGGGGCCAGGATCTGGGGAATCTCTCCTGGGTCTCCCTTGTCTTTCTGAGGGTTGGAGCTTATCTATACTCTGTGTGTACATGTGTGTACATGTGTAACAACACTTACTCATGAACAACTGAGAGACATGGCAGGATGAACAGCCGGAGTGGACACCAAGAGGCTCTGCTGAAGTGACTGCAGTCACTGCTCTCTTTGAACTACATTTTTTTAAAAACTCATGTTACTGTTTCTTCAGAGAACCATGCCGGCACATTTTTTTCTGACTGCAGCCTATAATCCATCATTCCAAAGAGAGGCCTTAAAAACAGCACTCGAGGGAGACATTATTTCCTTTCCATTTCTCTCTCAGAAAGAGCAACTTATAATGGGAGGAGGAAAAATTGCATTTAGGTTAAAGGAATATAAATAACAAGAAGGAATCTGCTTCTCCCTTTTAAGAAGCTAAGTCTCAAAAGGACTCTTCATTTGAAAACAGGCCACCATCCCTTGACCTGTTCTAAACATTAATATTATATACCTGGTAATAAAGCCAGAGGATTTTTAGTGAGAGCTATTAAAGGGAAAGGGTGGCTGAGGCAGGTTTCTCTGGTGAATGAAAATCACAGGCTCATAAACACAGTGTGTGGTTAGTCCTGTGGTTAGCCAGAACTTTAAATTTGTGATTCTCCCCATTGTTTATGTTGACAAGACAACTATTGACTTTTCTTGGTTGCAGTGCTCAAAATTTCAACTTGAAAAGAGAAAGGTTTGGGAGTCCCTAAAGCAAGTAAAAGCCCTACAGAGCCAGGCTAAAACATTCCTGGTGTATGGATGTTGGTGTGTGTACTGGGTTAGAGGGGAAATGCCATTTTCTCTCTTTAAAAGTTAATTTTGGCCCTAGCCGATTTGGCTCAGTGGAGTGTGTCGGCCTGAAGACTGAAGGGTCCCAGGTTCGATGCTGGTCAAGGGCACATGCCCAGGTTGCGGGCTTGATCCCCAGTGTGGGGCTTGCAGGGGGCAGCCGATCAATGATTCTCTCTCATCATTGATGTTTCTATCTTTCTCTCCCCTTCTCCCTTCCTCTCTGAAGTCAATAAAATATTTTTTTTTTAAAAAAAAGTTAATTTTGTCTTTGGTAACAGCCCTGAGATTTTTGTCTCATTAACCAAACAAAATTGTCACTGACCACCCAAAATTTCTATCAACTTCCCCCACTGTTAGCTAGTATCCAGTAACTAGCTAATGCTTATTTCTAGCCATCTATATATATATATAATCTATATATATAAAAGGCTAAGCAACCGGACCGACCAGCCAACCGGCCAACCGGCAGGTAGCTATGAGGAGCCCTGACCACCAAGGGGCACACACTCAACACAGGAGCTGCCAAGAGACAGCAACTTTGCAGAGTGCCCTCTCCCACTCTGGGACCTCTTGGGGGATGTCAGACTGCCGGTTTTAGCCCAATCCACACAGGCCAGGCCGAGGGACCCCACCTGCCAGAAGGACCCCGCTCACTCTGCAGATGCCCTTCGAGCCCCAGCACATCGCCCCAGATGCAGCCGGCCAGGGAGGAACCATGGGAGATTGGCTCCAGGGCGTGTCTAGCCCATCTCGCCCAGTCCCTCCCTGCTGTCCACCTTCTAATTAATTTCCTTTCAATGTGCATGAATCCATGCACTGGGCCTCTAATAGGTTAATAATTTTACTCCTAATGCTGAGATTAGATTTTTAAAGTGAGCTCTTTTGGCCCAGCTGACATGGCTCAGTGGTTGAGCATTGAACTATGAACCAGGAGGTCCTGGTTTGATTCCCAGTCAGGGTACATGCCCAGGTTGTAGGCTCGATCTCCAGTGTGTGGATGTGCAGGAGGCAGCTGATCAGTGATTCTCTCATTGATGATTCTATCTCTCTCTCCCTCTCCCTTCCTCTCCGAAATCAGTAAAATACTTAATTAATTAATTAATTAAAATAAAAGTGAGCTCTTTCGGTGCTCCCAATCCAATTTTTCCTCAAGCTAGGGGCTGAGTACCTGCTAACTTAAATAGCTAAGAAAACCTCGGGAGCACAGTCCCCAGTGAAATGCTGTGCAAATCGCCACGTGGCTACAGATGCAGCTGCAGTGGGGGGCCCAGGATTTGTTCAATTTCCTTTCAGTTTTGAAAACGGTTTACATGCCAGACATGAAGTTTCCTTATGTAACTTCTCACAAAGCACGAAGAAGTCTGCTCACTGGCTGTGCACGAGGAGATATAGTTATATAACTCATAATTCTGTGGTTTTCAGCAACGCAAGGATATTATTCCTCCCTGACGAAGACGGGGCCTTTGCCCCTGTCATAGTCTGCCACTTTCTTTTTAATACGATTTGACAGCTTGAATTCAGAAAGAAGCTTCCCAATTTGAAGAAGGAGATGGAACTACAGTGTCTGTGCTAACAGCTCCCTTGCTGCTCTAATGAGGATTCCCTTACTCCACTTCTATTTCTCGGGAGAGGACAGGGTTCTTTTTAATTGGGGCTATTAGAAGCTCTCTGCACAACGATACCCTCTGCTAAGTAAAGGCTCCAGCAAGAGCCAGGCCCGCTCTGCAATTACTTCTGGCAGTTCTGAGAAATAATGGTATCTTGTCTCATTTAAAAATAAATCTGAGACTTATTCCTGATTGCTTTTTCTCCTCTGCCTACCCACATGAATTTCTTCTTGCCAACTGAGCAAACTTGCCATTATTTAAGGAGGTGGTTTTGATTGTGACTGTGCCCTGATAATAAGATATACTAAACTAAATATCATTTGCCCATGGATCCTTTCTTCCAGATACAAGGCTAATTTAAACGAGCTCAGATCTCGTGATTTTGAGTTAATATCGAAAGGGTGAAGTTTTGGAATTTGCTGAGCAGTGTTCTGTTTGCATGTCACAGAGCTCACCTGAAATTACCCGCATTTCCAATGTTCGGGGTTTCTCAGAATCACTTCTTCTTAAGAGAACAGATGCAGGTTTGTATGTATGACCTATTCCAAGAAAAGGAATGAAATATTTAGATGGTAACCAAGCACATTCTTAAAATATATTCCCCATGCTGAGTCCAAGGATTACCAAGGAAAATGGGCCATTCACAACAGGGCCTGGAATGGCAAGACATAAAGAGCTTTCTCTTAAGTTGCTTTTCATGAACAAATACAGGTTCTTTCTAAAACCAGTGGCTTCTCCACTGCCATAAGTGCCATATGCCATCTCCCTAATGAAAAGCCCAGCTCCTGTGTATAGAATGTTACCTTATTCATATTATTAAATATACATAGGTATCATATACAGAATATCTTATTACTTGATATTTAATACCCTAAATGATGTGACTTTTTATTACTGTACATGCTTGGATTTATAAAGCGAGCCTTTGAAAGCTATTGAGCCTGTCATGTGGGTCGATGTTCATAAGAACTCAATGTCAATCCCCACTATTTGTCTCTTTCTAGACCCATTTTCTTTCTGGTTTCTATCTCTCTTTCTTAGTATGTTATTATATGGGAAAATACACTTTAAAAACTTATAACTAAGCACCATTTGCCATAACATAGATTTATTTAAAATAATATAATTTTCAAAACTGGAAAGACCCTGAGTCTTAATGCTGACATTTTATTAGTTATGTAACTCTGGACAGACCACTTAACCTCCCTGAGGCTCAGGGGTCGTTGTTGGGTTTTTGTGTGTGTGTGTGTTTTTAATAAAAATGATAGCACATACCCTGTTTTCATGCTTTGAGAATCTAGTGAAAATCTTGTGAGAATGTTATTCTACAAATATACAATATTATGATCATTAACCAATGCATTAGGGGTCTTACATATAAGGTATCAATGACAAGACTTGATATGAAAGTGCTCTCAGAAATATCTGCAACAAATATTTAGTCGAAAGAATTAATGGCACTTGCACTCAAGCCTAGAGGCAACCATTTGTTTGGCTACTGAAATGACTAACAGCCTTGCCTGGTAAAGAACATAAGAGCCTTGGGAAATAATACAAGCAGCACAATACTAATCTTGTTTATTGAGCATTGCCATGCTCGATATTGTGTTAAATTTCTTATGCAATCTCTTTCGTTCAATGCTTACTTCAACCCTGTGTGGTAATGGTGACTAGTCTTGTTTTACAGAGGAAAAAACACTCAAATACAGTAAGCAACTTGCTCAAAGTCACAGTAACTAGTGAGTGGTAGTACTAGGATTCTAATGTATCCACCTACCTCCAAAGACTAGTCTCATACTGACACATTTTTCTCTTGTCTCATAATGACACATTTTTCTCTTGTCTTTAAGATACCACTACTTTTGATCAGGCCTGATATTCAACCAGTATATTCATGGGCACGCACTCGTAGAGGCAGTATATGGATGGATACACACCAGCAGGGCAGATATATACATGGGTACACACCAGTAGGGCTATGGCAATAGTTCACATTCAGTGTCCACCCTGATAGGTGACCATCTTATTAGTCATTAAATATTTTAGTATTATCCCTACTGTCTTGATTTCCAGTTCTACATTTTAGCTCAGCCCAGCCAAAAATCTACTGACACACTCACACTCATTAAAGATTGGTTCCCCCTCCCACTCATCACCTTAACTTAGAGCTCCAACGCTAACATTCCTTATCACCACTCCCTATTGAATTGCCACTTACATACAGTAGGTGCTCAGTAACTGGTAAATTGAACTAAAAAAAAAAAAAACTATAGATAAGATTAGGAGTTCCTTGAAACTAAATGGATTATTTCAAATGATGGATTTTTTTCTCAATACTTACTGTGCCACTTCTGCACTTGCCTATGGACTTCAAGTATTTTGTAGATAATAAGGATGAGAAAAAATATAAAAACTAATATTACTAACACATACCAAATGATCTTCATGGAACAAGAGAAATCTGCAAAGAAAAAAAATACAATAAAAGGACACAATACACAAGAGGCTATGTGGTGGTGCAGCTGGGTTCTATCAGGCATTCTGCCCTTAACTAAAAAGCTAAATAGTACATAGCATCACTTTATGGGTCATTTGCTCTCCTGAATACTTCCCTGATATACTAAACGAGGAAACTTGATCAGGTGGCTTCCAGAGATCCATTTAGTTCTGAAATTCTAGGGTTAATTTCTTATAGGTTATCCTAGTGTTAGTTTCACTGTCATCTCTATCACTATCACTAGGTTAAGACCAGGACATAGCCAAGCAGCCAAAAATTATATCCTGAAATCAACAAAGATGCACTGAGTATGAGGAAGTTGAGGAAGAAAGGTAAAGACAGACAAAGAGAAAGGGCTGGGCTGAGGCATAGGAGGTGAAAGCAGCCAGGCAGATGAATAATCAGACTCCCCTTTTCACACAGGCTCTCAAGGCAATGATCAGATCAAGTACATGCATTAATTAAACATGCAGTTATCCCAGCCTAAACTGAATGAAGATACAGGTAAAAACCTGCTCATTCAAATGACAGTGAAGCCACATGGGGAGGATGGTCACCATCTAGCAATAGTTTAGCACGGTCTCCTTTGGTCCCATAGAGACACACTGGCCAGCCGACCCAGGAATCAATGACTTAAATGAAGACAACCTCATCATGTCCAAGACACAACTGTACTGACTTTCTAAGCCATCCTCTGGACGTTCTTCCTTGCACACAAAACACAGCTAGTACTTATTCAACTTAGCAAGCTATACAACTTGTGTAAACCCTTGAATGACTGCCCTTGTGGTACTCATAATCTGGGTATCCTTTTCACAGGACCCTCACTCCATGGGCAGGTGTACATTACATAGGCAGTCAACAGTTATTTAGAGAAGAAGCTGAGTGAAAAAAAGTCATAGTTGACTGGGATGACATAGTGCTTGGCTTCCCCAATATCATTCCATGATAGCTGCCAACCTTGCATTTCTCACTCAGCAAGATAAAAGTATGTAGTCAGCCCCGCCGGCATGGCTCAGTGGTTGAGCATCGACCTATAAACCAGGAGGTCATGGTTTGATTCCTAGTCAGGACACATGCCCAGGTTGTGGGCTCGATACCCAGTAGAGGGCATGCAGAAGGCAGCCGATCAATGATTCTCTATCAGTGATGTTTCTATCTCTTTCTCTCTCCCTCTCCCTCTCTTTTAAAAAAAGAATAGAAGATTGTCAGTGCCAACAAAAGCCAAGATGGGTCCAACCACCAAGGTGTCACTGGGCAGTGGTCAAGCCATTAAAAAAAAAAGAACCATGCATTCCCCAAAGATATATTGCAAGAGCAGAATGTGCGCAATTGAGGCCAAGCCAGCCAGCCCACCCACCAGTGTGAACACAGCATCAGTGTGAACACAGAGGGATGTGTTTCCCCACATCCCATGCCACACACCTTCCCTGCATCTCTGGGAGAGAACCAAGGGGCAACAAAAGAGAATCTGAAAAAAATCTAAAGAGATGGTTTAAATTATTGTTTCAGAGTAAATTTACCAAATTGGACTAAATTTCGTTTCATTCCCTGATGGATAGGGCTTTTAAAGAAGATCGCATTAGTCTTTGCACAGCAGAGTAAAATACGAATAATTTTTTAATCGTCTACACATGGCAAAATGGGTATCATTTTTTCCAGAATATAAAACTACCTACTTATGCACCCCTGTAATCTTTCTGAATTATGGACCCCCCCAAAAAAAATTAACTATCATTTCACTCTGACTAGATTTATGGATTTTTCCATTAACACAAAAATAAATCCTCTTAAAATCATAATAGAAATGCTTATTTTTCCTTTATGTTTTAGAACATCAAGTAATTAAATGGATACATAAATGTACATTGAAATACATAAATGTTTTAGTATCTATAATCCAAACCTCTTTACCTTTCAGATTTTATCATAGTCACCTTTCCTATGCAGCCTTTCCAAAATTTACTTTCCAACCTCACAACTGAACCAGAAGGAACGAACTTTCTCCTACTCTCTCCCCTCCACCCTTCCCCCCCCCCCTCCCCCCCCCCCGCCATACACACACATCTTGAAATACGCACTAACTGCAGAAGCTACTGTAGGGTCCTGGGCAAACTAACTCACAGGAGAAATTTCTATGAAGTCATGTATTTTACTTTCAAAATGCATATATAATATATATTTGTGTTTGCTTTAAAATAAATATAAGATTTTTTTAAAATAGTTGCCTCAAAAATAACATTTTAGAAAACCATTCTAAAGTCATCTGAAAGGCTCCCAGACATCTGGAACATCCAAAAACACAGCAGATTACTCTAGCATAGCACCTGTCACACTGAATGACCCCCTTTGATTGCTCTACATTCATCTCTCTTTGTGTCCCCAATGCCTGGAACACTGCTTGGCATACAGCAGGCACTCATTAAATGGTTAGATCATAAAATGCTTTTCAAGAGTAGGATTTGTAGCTAAGTGAGGGCACAATGCTTAGTAAAAGGATCAATTGTGGTCAATCAGAAGAGGGTGAGTAGAAAGTTAATCAGCCTTAAGCAGAACTAAAATATATGTAAGTTTTGTCTTTTGGCTCCTACATTCCCCCAATTGGTCCAGTGAACCAAAGTGCTTAATCTGCATCCTGCCTATCTTCTCCGCTTCACATCAAAAATCCCATTTAGCTATGGTAAGGGGGAGGGATCAACCAAAGGACTTGAATGCATGCATATAAGCCTAACCAATGGACACAGACACCAGGGGGCTGAGTGTTTGGGGGGGATAAGGGCACATATGTAATGCCTTAATCAATAAAGAAAAAAATCCCATTTAATGCAGGCCGGGTTCTCAGCTCTAAGAGGACATGTTAAATCAATTCAAAGTAAGATGTTAATAGCATATCACAATGTACATGGATAGTTACATTTTAAAATAAATCTCACCCTTGCATACCCAAGTGTGGTAGTATTACTTCAAGCACAGCCAATAGGCATGTTCATATTTTTTTCTAGGGCAGAGGGTCGTCTTTCTAATGACCCTCAAATCACCACCCATAGATGCTTCTCTGCCTCCTGGTAGGGTTGGGTCCCATAAATATCACATTTTGAAAAATATATATATAAAAGAGCTAACATTTTTCTAGCCATATTATTTCATCAATAAAATTATTCTTCAATGATTTTACTTTCAGTGAAGTTAATGTGATAGCCCTTATGTAATTTCTCTTTTCCCTCTCATTTCCTTTAAAACTTACTTTTTACATCCATTTCTAGGTGCAAAGAAATGTGTACACAATTATTCGAGTAATTCATAATGCCACAAGTATGGTTCATAGACTTTTCCTTGGTTGGCTCTTCCTCCATAATTGCTGAGCTTCTAGTGCCAGTTTTTAGATTACAGGTAATGTTATATTCTTCCAAGTGGTCACCTGCAGGAGCTACGGTGAGGTTCAAATGTCGACAAGGTGAAAGAAGGTAATTTGCCTTCACTTCCATGGATCCTCTCATGATAAGAACTAGAAAGAGATTGGGAAAATGTTATTCACAAAATAGTAGCACCTAGTAAGAAAATAATTCAAAACTAAATCTCTTCATACACACACACACACACACACACACACACACACACACTCATATGCATATATGTATGTATATATAAAGTAGAAACAAGAAGTTACCTGCACTACAAATTTTTTTAAGATCATGAAACCCAAGGGACAGTAAGATTGAAAGAGAATCAGAACACCTGAAAGAAAATGCAGATGTTTCTCTGACAACCTGTGGAACAGATTTTATTTTTCAAAATTGTCACAACAGTATTTCCCATCCCACATTACACTAGTTCGCGAGGGCTGCCATCACAACGCACCATAAACTGGGTGATTTAAGCAACAGATGTTTATTGTCTCATAATTTTAGAGGCTAGACTTTCAAGATTCAGGTGTTGGCCAAGTTGCTTCTTTCTGGGGCTACAGGTGTAAGATTTATGCCAGGCCCCTCTGCAGGCTTCCGGTGGCTGCTGCCAATCTTGGCATTCCTTGGCTTGTGAAAGCATCACCCCAATCTCTGCCTTTATTTTCACATGGCGCTCTCTCTGTGTGCTTGTCTGTGTCCACATCTCCCCTTTTCATAAGGACACTAGTCAGATTGGGCCCTAATCCACCCTATTGACCTCATCTTCACTAATTACATCTGGAACAACCCTATTTTCAAATATCACATTCTGAGATACTGGGGAATAGGACTTCCACATAATTCAACCCATCACTTACATGTTAACTTAAAATTTTACCACTTCACCATAAATAGGTAGCGTCTAATACCTTTCACCTTGAATCTGGGTGGGAGAGTTTGTGACAAGTGTAACCAACCCTTCAGGGCAAAGCCAGAAAAGGTGAAGCAATATCTACCTTGTTCCCTGGAACATAATATTGGGGCCTTGAACCACTATGTACCCGTTCAACAACTTAAGGTCATCATGCTGAGAGGAAATCCAAACTAGCCCACAGGGAAAGACCACATAGAAAATTCTGATAAAAAAACCTGGAAAGAAGAATCCAAGATGGCGGCGTAGGTAAACACCTAAACTGCTGCCTCCCTCAACAATTTCAAAAACACAACTAAAAGAAAAAACGTCTGTCACCCAGAACCACGGAAAAGCTGGCTGAGTGGAAGTTCTACAACTAGAAGGAAAGAGAAAAGAGCATTGAGACGTGCACAAGCGCTGAAAACCTGAGGTACGGAGGCGCGTGATCTGGGCTGGCTGCGGGCATTGCTTTTTTCAACCCAAAGGGAGACAAGCCCCCGATTACTCTGAAATACAGTTTCTGGGGAGACGCGGGGGACCCAAACTCCTACGGGGAGAAGCTGGACTGTCTGCCAGTGAGGGTGGCTTGCTTGCAGAACTGCTCACAGGAATAATTGTTTACGGCACTGGGGCACGGGACTGCCGACGGGGACGCAGAGCCGGCTAACTAGCTGCCATTGCTGTTTGCCATGCCCTAGCCTAGTGACACCCTGAGACCCCACCCTGCACAACCTACAAACCCACCCAAGCTCCAAGCAGCGGCTTTTGCATAAGAAAGCCCTGCCCTATCGCAGCTTAACCTAGCAAACTTGCAGCCCGGGTCAGACAGCTCCAAAACCTCCAAACCACAAGCGAAGAGGAGAAAACTGTAGCTGTCACTGTAGCTCCTGCTGGGTGGCCTCAGACAGTAGCTGACCTGCACCCCATTGGAGATCCAGAAGCCAGTACACCTACTGGTCAGTGTGAGAAACCAGATTTCAACTCCTCACATCCATAAGTGACACATTCAAGAGGCAGACTCAGTGAGCACCAAAGCCCCACTGAAACAAGTCCTGCCCCATAAGCGTGTCTTCAGCGCAGCAGTTCTTCCTTATAGACACAGCGAGTGCTCACAACTAATTGGCCTGGAGGTCAATTCTTCCCAGTGTACCAACAGCAATTAAGGCTTAACTACACCAAGACTTTGCACTCAGCCCACAAAGGGGTGTACCAAGAGTGTCCACATCAGGTGATTGAGGAGGCTGAGCTACTGCCCCCTATAGATCACCTACCACACAAAGCTACTCCATCAACACAGGGAAGCAGCCAAAATGTGGAGACAAAGAAACATGTCATGAATGAAAGAAACGGAGGAAAGCAAACTACTGGATGACATAGAGTTCAGAAGCACATTTATAAGATTACTCAAGAATCTTCTTAAAAACGCTGAGAAACTTGATGAGACCTTTAAGGATATTAATGAGAATGTCAAAAAAATGGAAAAGGATCAGTCAGAAATGAAGCATACACTGTCTGAAATAAAGAATATACAGAAACTCAACTGTAGATCAACGTACCCCAAGAATCAAACCAAAGATCTGAAATATGTGGAAACAAAAAACATCCAACCAGAAAAACAAAAAGAAAAAAGAATCCAAAAATATGAAGATAGTGTAAGGAGCCTCTGGGACAACTTTAAGCAAACCAACATCCGAATTTTTGGGGTGCCAGAAGAAGGGAGAGAGCAAAATATTGAAAACCTATTAGAAGAAATAATGACAGAAAACTTTCCCTACCTGGTGAAAGAAATAGACTTACAAGTCCAGGAAGCACACAGAACCCCATACAAGAGGAATCCAAAGAGGACCACACCAAGACACATCATAATTAAAATGCCAAGGGCAAAAGACAAAGAGAGAATATTAAAAGCAGCAAGACAAAAACAGTTAATTACCTACAAGGGAGTACCCATACGACTGTCAGCTGATTTCTCAACAGAAACTATGCAGGTCAGAGGGGAGTGGCAAGAAATATTCAAAGTGATGAATAGCAAGAACCTACAACCAAGATTACTCTACCCAGCAAAGCTATCATTCAGAGTTGAAGGTCAGATAAAGAGCTTCACAGACAAGAAAAAGCTAAAGGAGTTCATCACCACCAAACCAGGATTACATGAAATGCTGAAGGGTATTCTTTAAAAAGAGGAAGAATAAGAAAAAGGTAAAGATAAAAATTATGAACAAAAAAATGACATCAAATACATACCTACCAACAAGTGAATCTAAAAATCAAGTGAATAAAAATATGAAGAACAGAATGGACTGGTGAATATAATAGAATCAGGGACATAGAAAGGGATTCTCAGGGAAAGCAGGTGTGAGGGGTGCGGGAAGAGATTGGACAAAAATCTTACTCCTATGGATGAAGACAGTGGCAGGGGGTAAGGGCATGGGGTGGGGTGGGGAATCAGGTGGAGGGGAGCCATGGGGGGAAAAAAAAAAGGAACACCCGTAATAATCTGAACAATAAAGATTTATTTGAAAAATAAATAAATAAATATGCTGAACAAAGAAAACCTGAAGAGAAAGAAATGCCCATCTGTTTAGCTGCTGAGCCCCTCTGCTTTAGCTCGCCACTGTCTTACCCCAACAGTATGGAATGCTCCTAGCCAGAAATGCCCAGTTATGCCCATTCTGAATCCCTGGCTCACCAAGAAGAAAGAAGAGGAGGAGGAGGAGAAGGAAGAAGAGAAGGGGAAGAGAAAGAAGATTAAGAGGAAGAGGAGGAGGAGGAGGAAGAAGAAGAGGAGGAAGAGGAGAAGGAGGAAGGAAGGGGGAAGGGGAGGAGGAAGAGGAGGAGGAGAAGGAAGAGGGGAAGGGGAGGAGGAAGAGGAGGAGGAGAAGGAAGAGGGGAAGGGGAGGAGGAAAAGGAGGAGGAGAAGGAAGAGGAGAGGAGGGGGGAGGAGGAGGAGGAAGAAGAAGAAGAGGAGGAGGAGGAGGAAGGAAGAGGGGAAGGGGAGGAGGAGGAGAGGAAGAAGAGAAGGGGAAGAGGAAGAGGAGCAGGATGAGGAGGAGGAGAGGAAGAAGAGAAGGGGAAGAGGAAGAAGAAGAAGAAGAGGAAGAGGAGGAGGAGGAAGAAGAAGAAGTAGGAGGAGGAGGAGGGGAGGAGGAAGAGGAGGAGAAGGAAGGAAGGAAGGAAGGAAGGAAGGAAGGAAGGAAGGAAGGAAGGAAGGAAGGAAGGAAGGAAGGAAGGAAGATTGCTGTTGTTTTAAGAGACTGAGTTTTGGAATGTTTTGTTACACAGCTGTAGCAACTAAGAAAACTTCTCAATGCACTGTTTTCACTTTTCAAAGAGGCAGAGAAGTAGCACCTGTGAGCCACCAACCCTTGAAACATTTTCTAGTTCTTTGATATCATTAAGGTATTTCCCCATTTTGCTTTCTGGTGATTTGACCCAAAACCCTGCAATAGTTATAGCATTACTTGAATAAGAACCCAGAAGAAGACATGTCTATTGTACTTCATCAAAAGTCAATGACAAGAAATCTTGTTCCCCATTTTTTATTGTTGGCATTGTTACAGATGTCCCCTCATCCTCCCCCTCTTATTCCCATTCCTAAAGAATGGGGAAAATGCCAATATAAAACAAATAAAAGGCAATCTTGCTAAATTGGCATAAGCAATCATTTTTATGCTTAGGCTTGAGGCAACCAATATATTTGTGATTATAAGTGAATTACTTAATTCCTCAATGATTCTGATTAATAGAATTTAATTAAAAATATATGTTGATCACATAATAAATGTAAGGTTCAATTAGACACTACAGGTAATATGTAGTTATTTTTTATTTGTTCATTCATTCATTAAACAAATACTTATTGAGTGCCAAATGTCAGACATTATGCTAAGATATAGAAATACACTAGTGAACAAAGACAAAACCTTGCCATCAAGAGGCTCACTGGATAGTTAGGCAAGTAAAAAGACAGCTAATGTATAGTGGATACATATTAAGCAGGAGGAGTTATAAATGTATCAAGAATTCAATGACTCCTCGGAGAATCAAAGTGTGACTTTTTTTTTACTATGATAACCTACAAGTTTATTTAGAATTTTTAATTCACATTTTAAAATCCATTTATTTAAATTCAATATCTTTGAAAAAAAGCATGTTAAATAATTCTTTAACAATCAAATCTTTGTGAATTACAGTGGCATCGATATTTTGAATAGATATTTTGTTTTCGATAAATCAAAGTAAACCAAGAACACCTAATATCTCAAAGCCCTTCAAGTCAATCATCCAGAGCCACTTCAGGGACTTAAAATTTGAATATATTGTTAATACCTTTTTTTAACAGAATATGGTTATCCTTGATACATTTTATTCTCACTTCCCCCTTGAATTTACCTTTTGATGTTTGTTCCTGAGAAATAAAATCCATGTTTCCTTTGGACTCACAAACCAAACATGAGGAGCACATTTTAAATTCACTTGTGATGTCATGGCATATCCTGGTGAAGTTTTGAAAGTTGGAGTGATTTAGAAAAATTCCCATCATAGTCTGAGTTTCCCTTACTCGTTGCAGAAAAGTCACAACAGAAAAATTTAAGGAAGAGAATGAATAGGTAAGATTAGGTTGTAAACCCACTTCCAGACATGATAGCTCCAAAATGTTTCCTATAAAGGAAAACAAAAACTTACTTTACTGTGAAAGTTTGAATTTTTCAAATAAATACACAATAATAGCTCCCAGTTTTTCTTAGGCAGATTCAGTACATTTCTTATCAGTGACAAGATTTTGTTTTTACATGCATTAACAATAGCTGCTCCATTTAAACATTTCTTTTTAAAAGTTATCAACATTACCTATTAATTTTCAGCAAACAGTCCTTGTAACAAAGTGCTTGGAAACCCTAGCGTTTTAATCATCCTCTCTTCTGGAACAGTTCTAACGGACAAGCCTTAGGTTCCTCTGAATCCATCTGTTCTACACTGGACGTTCAAGTCAATTGCATGGAGTTGAATAGGGAATGGAAAACATGAACAGTATAGTACCTCTATTCTTTTCCAAGGACTGTGTAACAAGTTACCACAACCTGGGTGGCTTAAAATAAGAAATCCATTCTCTTACAGTTCTAAAGGCCAGAAGTTCAACACCAGTTATACTGGTCTGAAATCTAGGTATCTCCAAGGCCACACTCCCTGAAGGTCCTAGGGATGAATCTGTTCCTTGCCCCTCTTCAAGCTTTTGATGGCTGCTGGCTTTCCTTGGCTTGAAGCTGTACCGCTTCAAACTCAGCCCTTGTGGTCGCATTGCCTTTCCTATGTCTGTCTTCTACTCTTCTGTCTGGGTCCAATCTCCCTGTGCCTCTCTCTTATAAGGACAGATGGTTGGATTAGGATTCATTTGGATAATGCAGGATAATTTCCCCATCTCAAGATCCTTAACTTAGTTTCATCTGTAAAGACCTTTTTTCCTTATAAGGTAGCATTCACAGGTTCTAGGTTTTAATACCTAATATGTTTGGGCGGCCATTATTCAACCTGCTTGAAGCTCCAAAGATGAAACTTAACAGGATGACCTGATTTGTATTTTTTGTCTGAAGACAAACATCTGATATGGAAATGGTGGTATAAATAGAAAACAAACGTCAAATTCAAAAGAAAAGACAGAAAGACTCTAGTGCTGTATCTGTCATTAGCCAAGATACTTGAACAATTTAATCTCCATGAGTCTCATTTTCTCATCAGCAAAATAGAGATAATAACTAGATTCTGCTAACCTCATGGGGTTATAGTAGCATCAAGTGGTATAGTACATATGAAAACACTTCTAAAATTTGTACAAATGTATATTATTTAGAATTCAGACCCATGTTCCAAAGTAAAAATTAAAAATTCATCCTTAATTTAGGATAGAATTGTCTATGTTTAATTCGCACAAGTAATTAAAGGTCACTATATGAAAATCAGAAATCCCTCCTTAGCTTAGCAGTAGTGCTCAACTAAGGAATATCTTTCAGATATTCCCATCTGACTCTCATTTGCCAGTATAAGAAAATAAATAGCATGCTCAATTCCACCATTATATGTCTTTACCTATATTTCATATAACCATATAGGGCAAAATACTATATAATTTTTAATTGATTTTTTACAGAGAGGAAGAGAGAGGGATAGAGTTAGAAACATTGATGGGAGAGAAACATCCATCAGCTGCCTCTTGCATACCTCCTACTGGGGATGTGCCCACAACCAAGGTACATGCCCTTGACCGGAATCGAACCTGGGACCTTTCAGTCTGCAGGCTGATGCTCTATCCACTGAGCCAAACCAGTTAGGGCAAAATACTATATTTTTAAAATTTTCTAAATAATGTGGAGTACAATAGAAGAATTATTCCATTTTTTTACAATGATTACTTCTAGTCATACATCTTGGTTCTAACTTAAAAGAAAATGAAGCTATTGATTAATATTAAAATTTTCTTTTGCTTCTGGAATTTGTACTTTAATATTAATTCATGAGTGTTTCATTACTGATGATGATATTTTTATTATGTAATAAATTAAAGGCTCATTACCTTATGCATTTGAAATTGCTTCCGTGATAATTCGTATGTGATTTCCAGCTACAAACACATTTCATACTTGAGTTGCTATAAAGACTTTTTGGGGAAGGATAACTTACTCAAATACACAATTTTATAATTTATTTATAAACAAAGATGTAATCAAATAGTAACTAATTTTTTTTTGAAACATTGTCTTCAATAACAATGTCCCAGGAGGGAGATAGAAATGCACTATCTGATAGAACTCTAGCTTTTTTTGTGTTAGCAAAATACATGAAAAACTTATTTCTTGCCGTCTTTCTTTCTACTTTCCTCACTGGAATTTTTCAACTCATGAAATTTTCAATGTTTTGAATTTATAGTTTTATGCTATGAACTAGAAGGGAGGTAGAGAAATTTTACTGTCAATATTGCAGTCTTATTCAATAAGAGCACAACTGGGCTTCTTACATTTGGCTATGAGGTCATTTTATGATGTTTTTTAAACCTTGGTTTTAAATAATTCAGTTGGAAAATAAGTAGAGGCCATATCCTTCCCTGGTATAATTTTAAGAAATAAATGAATTCTACTCAATCTTTTTGTTATCAGTTGGGCTATAATTTCATCACCATAAACAAGGATTTATGATTTTAACTACTGCCATTAATGTTGCTGGGAACCGGGCATCTAAATTCTCACTCCCAGAGATCGAAATGCATACCAGAATTACTCCACTACTAGGACTGCCATCTCTCAGAGTAAGTATACAGAATGCTAAATAGTATCAGGAAAACACATTACTGTATAGGACAAATGCCCAGGTCAGTTATTTTTTCTTTTTCAAGAAACACGGACGATCTATTTTCTTTTTGGCACATCCTGGTGAAGTTATGAAAGTTATTTTTCTTTTTTAACTTTTATTATAACAAATCATATATAAGTATATATAAAATGTATTGTGCCAGTTAAGTGATAATAAAAATAAACACCATGTATCTATCATACAGATTAAGAAACAGGGTATTACCAACATCTTTGAGGCACCCTACCCTTCCCATCCCTACACACAACTTCTTTCCCAGAGGTTAACCACTATCATGAATTTTGTGTGTACCACCCCTTTGCTTTATCTTAGCATCTTTCAAAAATGTATATATTCCAAATAACATTGCTTTTTAGCATATTTTAGAAATATGTACATATATGGAATATGCTCTATGTATTATCTTTTACTTGCTTTTTCTGCTTAATATGTCTTAGTCATGTTGCTGTAGTTAATTCTTTGTGGTGTTCATTTGAATGAATGTATCACAATTTATTCATTCTCTGACCGTGGACATTTGGGTGTTTCTATTTTTTGCTGTTCTGAATAATGCTGCTATGAACTATAATGCTCATACATGGTGGGACTATACAATAGTCCAACCACTTTGGAAAACAGATTTTCATTTTATTTAAATTAAATACATTTAGCATATCACCCAACAATTCTACTCCTAGGAATATACACAAGAGAAATAAAAACTCATGCTCACACAAATACCTGTAAATGAATTTTCATGGCAGCTTTTTTATTTATAATAATGCAAAACTGGAAATAATCCTTTCAGTCACCTTTTAGTGTCCCTGTCCCCCACTTATGGCCCCATGACACTGAGACTCTAGACCACCAGGAATTGGTAGATGCCCCTGAAGTGACCAATTTGTTCACTGTTGCTTACCCATCTAGATTTATAATTTTTAGTCATTTTTCCCCTTTGAGAAGTTTTCTTATCAGTTCAACTATGTATTTTTTTAGTTTTTAAATATGTTTTAACTCATATTTTTTTTGTGTGTGTGCTAGGAATGTTTTTCAAGGTAGGGCTATAAAAAGAGAAGTCTCAACTCTCTGTTGACCTTCAAAAATACGTGAGAATTTGTAATAAAACCTTCACTGCTTGACAGATGACAAGAGCTCCAAAAACTACTCTGTGTCAAGTCATATTTCCCCAATACCTGAGCTATTGCTCTGTTAACTAGTTACCAGGGAACTTTGGAAGAAGCATGGATTATTTCAAACAATACATATTTTTGAGTTATTGCTCCAGAATATTAAATGTACACTATGAAAAATAAGAAATTTTTTCCACTAGAAACATAGCTTAAGTGCAACCATTTTTGAGAAGCATTTAGTGATTTCTTATAAAATTAAATATAAGCAGGTATTCTACTACTAGTTTCCTCATATAAATGAAAACATATGTTCATACAAAAATTTTTACAAGAATGTTCATAATAGCATATTTATAATAGCCACAAACTGGAAACAAGCCAATGGATGAATAGACAAATTCAGTGTGTTTATACAATGGACTACTTAGCAAAGGAACTATTGGTATACTCAATAACATGGATGAATCTCAAAACATTATGCTAAGTTAAAGAAGCCAGACCAAAAATAGATACTGTGTGGTGATTCTATTTATATGAAGCATAAGAAAGCGCAAAACTATACTATGATGACACAGGTCAGAAAGTTGCCTTGGGGGTGGGAGGAGATTTGACAGGAAAAGGCAGAAGGAATCTCTCTAGGAGTGTTGAAAATCCATAATTTATATGGGGATGGCAGTTACATAGATGCATACCATTGTCAAAATTCATGAAACTGAGCATTTAAGATCTTTTCCATTTTATTATATGTAAGTTATGTCTTTCAAAAGCAGAGCAAAACAAAGCATAGTCAATTGCTTCTGAAGATCTTGCATCATTATTGGGTAATCAGCAACTTAAAAATATTAGCTGCCCGGAGAGGAGAGAGTATATGGTTTTGCTGCCTAATTTACAGACATTGGTCAACATGTCGTTTCCTTTGGTCACAGCTCTGCCTCTGTAACAGTCAGCATAGACTCAAAAGAGTATCAATTTCAGTAGCAAAAACTCAATTGTATGTCCATTTTGGATCCAATGCTGACACTTCTTTAGTAATACTGAGTGAGAAAGGGTGAAAAAGGCCATGATGTGTTAACATCTACCATGTTAACCAGGTCAGGGACAAGGGAGTCTAGATAGGATATGGATTTATTCATAGAACATTAGAGGGAGATAATTTGAAATATTTCCTGGGGGTAAGGGGAAAATTTTGGGTTAGTTTTAGCTAATGGTAGCATTGTGTGAAAGGCAGGTTTGGGACAGAAGAAAGAGACTGATGGTTTTACATGTCAAAGCAAGGGACATAAACACATTGTGAAATTCTCTGTAGGGGGAAAATGGGAGAAAAATGACTCAAGGTAAAGAGACACATATCATTTTTAATTAACTTTATTGGGATGACACTGGTCAATAAAATTATATATGTTTCAAGTGTACAATTCTATGACACATCACCTGTATATTGCATTGTGTGTTTACCACCCAAAGTCAAGTCTCTTTCTGTCACCATATATTTGACCCCCTTTACCCTTTGCAACACCCCACTCCCATTTCCCTCTGGTAACCACCATACTGTTGTGTGTCTACCAGTTTTGTTTGTTCATTTGTTGCTTTGACACATTATTTTTAAGTAAAAAATAAAATTCTGTGAAATAAATTTCACAACCTAAAAGTTCTAGATTTGGGATGACATTTCGTGTTTCAAGCATGTAAGAGGAGGATAGTAATGCCTCGCCTGCCTAAATCAAAAGATGGTTGTGAGGATCAGATGAGAAATGCTCTCTTCAAGAGGTTCGTTTTTTAGTTGCTTTACAGTATGACTTGGAAAACTCACTCAATCAACAAATACCTTCCTAAATGCTTGAAATATGAACAAAACAGGCAGAAATGTCATTTTCATGGAGTTTACATTCCACTTAGAGAAATCAGACAACAAAAAATATACACAATAAATAAGTAAAGTATATAGGTGGTAGGTCTATGAAGAAAAGAAACAGAGCAGTGCAAGGGGGAGCTATATTACCATATTCATGTTTTAGAGAAAGTCGTATTTTTCTATTTAAAAAAAAAAGAGAGAGATATACAGAGAGAGCATTTATCCCTCAATTCAATGAGACAAGCAGTTAGAAACCATCCCAAGCCAGGGTTGTTGGTATTATAACCTAATAGATGAGACAATGAGGCCAATTCTCCCAAACCAGTGAAAAAGCACTATATTCAGCAGTATTTTTTTTTGCCAGTACTTATTGTCTAAAATGTATATGAAAAAATATTGTGTCCATTAGTAGCCATTTAAAAACTATAAATATTCATAAAATTCAGGAAGAAGTAAAATCTCACAACAAAGTAAAATTACCCATCAAGTTCTATTCCTTCTTTCTGAAGATTTTTAGAATACCCTCTTGAGAAAGATGCTTCATTGTGACTGAGCTTAAATATTTAATGACTTGAAATGAGACATTTTATGTAAAAGTACTTGGTATACTACCTGGTACATGTATAACTATTTGTTAATTTTTTTAATTTAAATAATCACAAAACTATATCCCAAACCTTATTGGGGGGTACGGTTAAATTTTTAATAAGCCAGACAATAAGAAGAAATTAAGGAGCCCATTTTTGACAAGTGGGATAACACTTTCAGGCAAATTCATTGTGGATAGCCTTAATTAACACTTTTTTATACCCCAGACATAAGTAATGTGTAGTACCTATGCTCAGATACTTTGGGGGTTAGCCTTGAGTTCATAAGTATTTAAAGTTTCTTTATCCTTTGTTTTCTTCAACTCCACTGCTCCTTATACCACCATTTCCATCAGAAAGTGTGAGATGGAAGAGGAAGTTAAAGCCAGCAAACATTGTTTATGTCAGTTTGGCTCTTAAAATTTAGTGAGGAAGTCAAAACAGCTAGATAAAATTAGGTGTGAGGTGTTTTCATCTGCACTATTCCTGTCCCACACTGTGACAAATCATCAGGAATACACGTGCGTAACTCATTACTACCTCTGGTTTCAAGAATTTCTGAGATATTTATATGAGTACATTTTATTTGAAAATCAATAATAATTGCTTCTCTTAGAAAGTGCTTCTGCAAGCAGGTAAGGAGAAATATTGGGTGATCATTTGAAATCTGGGAGTTATTTCCCACGGCAACAAAAATGGAAGAAACATCTTCCCCCAGACAGGCCCGGAGGCAACTTTTACTGTGTTCACATTGAACCTTTCTACGTTGCTACCTAGTAATGGCAGTATCATATTTAATTATTTACCAGTCAGTCCTCCTGACTGAAACCTCCTTGAAGGAAGACTTGCCTTTCATTTTCGTAGCCCTGGGTTCCTAGTACAGATAGACAGTATTAATAAACGAACGAATAAAAAAAATAAAAGATCACTGAGATTTGTATGAGTTAACCAGGTCTTGCTCTCTTGTAAACATTGTCCAACAAAAGGAGGTTGATTAAGTCTATTGTTTAGGGAAACCTAGGTCCCTTAACTGCAAGAAGCTCTGAATCAAAATACATCCATTCCTTTTTATATCTCTATTATCTCTATGCAATATAAATCTATCAAGTCATCATATTAGCTACTGAATCTTAGCATAAGCTGCTTTTCAAGTAAGCTGCAAGTATTAGAATAAGCTCTCCTGCCAAAGCAAACTCATTAAAACTCCCAGACACCGTTAAAGTTCCTCTCCTTTGGTGGAATTAGAATAAATAGCTTCTACTGTATAACTATGATAATTGAATATTCTGAATAATGATAATTCAGAGACTCAGATACATTCTTGATGAAAAGTGATCACATACAGTTCTCTATTTTTAACATAGGCCTTCGGAGGGTTTGTTATTTTCAAATCAAATCTATTAAGCCTCGTGAATACATTATTCCTCATTAAGATTCTTTTTTAATTTACTTGACGTGTCAAAGACAGGGTATCAGTGAATAATTTATAAGTAAAAAATCATTTATAATATTTATCTTAGAAATTAAAGTGAATAGGACATAAGAAAAAGTGGAAAAAAGACACAAGTAACTGATAGGGAGGGTGAGACTATACAGGAAGAGCTCAAGGTTAATTTTAGCACTAATGCAACACTCTGAGCTTATTATCTAGATAATTTTACCAGAGAGTTTGTTTTATGAACTATATTGGCTAGCAAGTCAACTCATTTCATAAGACATTGAGTATTATTGTGATTTAAAAATTACTGAAGTATAAAGTTTTTTAAAAGCAAAACAATTATGTGCCCTTATGGATAACATGAGGTGATAGGAACTATTCCTGGTGACCCATAAACCAGTATAAGATATAAAACATTATTATTACACTATTTTCAGTACATTACTCTTATACTACTGTATGTGCAAAACATTTTGCCTAGTAATGAAATTTTTGTTTATGGTGGCTCTGTGCAAAATTCCTTCTACCAGAAAATGACATCAGGATAAGATGGTGCTTTCCAAACATTTTGTTTATTGGCCCTAAGGTGGGTTCCTTTGAAACAAAATTCCAAAATAAGTTCATTACCCCAAAGAGTACAAGGAAATATCTGTGCTGTTCTTAAAGCAGGAAAAGAGAAATGGCTCTTTAGAGTTTATGGAAGCAGTAAAGGTAGTATTTGGGAGCTGATATAATTGGTTAGGAAACTAGGAGAACAAAAATTATATCAGTGTTGGTTGTTATCAGTTCACAAACATTAAGCAATAATTAGCAAGTAATTCATTAAATCTTTTTTAGGCTGATTACCTAGTTTTCATTAGATCCAATCTGATTTTTTGGAGGGGCTAGATATACCTATATGACTTACCTTAGATAATTATTAAATGAGCTTACTCTCAGCCCACAATAGCTTAAAAATTTAAATGGTTATCTCTAGTCCAATTCTAACTATTCTTTTTATATTTGCATTAAGTGAAATCAAGAATTAAAAATATGTGCTATTTAATAACTATGTATGGTGCCAGGTGGGTACTGGAAATATCAGAGGGAACACTTTGTAAAGTATATGATTGTCTAACCACTATGCTGTACACCTGAAACTAATATAAAAAAATGGAAAATAAATATATATATATAGTGTTTATATATATATATATATATATATATATATATATATATATATAAACACTATAGTTGCTTAATCTAAGCAACATAATGCCAGAAAAACAAGAGAAATTTGAACAATTCAATCGTTCACAAAATTGCACAATCATGGTATTTATTTACCAAAAAATATTTTTATCTGTCTCTTTAGCATTACGTATATGCAATAATAACTACTGCAACAAGTCAAATTATAAGATTTTTTCTAATTTTAATCAAATTTATGTAACTTTTAATGATATTATACAACATTTTCTTTTTATTTTTTCTTATTATTAAATGCTAGGGAACACAGTTATCATCCAAATAGCCACATTAACATATTTTCAAATCTTTTACTGACATATAAAAATAGTTTAAATTTACACCTAATTATTTTCCTACCCTTGGTTTCAACAATCATCACAATTCTCTGAAATATCCACAGAGTTCATGTTGTCCCATTTTTCTCTTGTTACAAACATTCACACCCATATACCTGCTTAAATTTGCACCCATCTTACTCTAATTATATTTTGAAATAGCTAATACTCTAGATTTTCAAAAAGCAATAGTAAGTTGTTGTGTGAAATAGCTGTGTTGGAAGGAAGACAAGCCATTTTAGCATAATAAATGTCCTTTTCTGTCGATAATAATTTCAGAATTTAAACGCATACTTAAAACTGGTTTTGAAGGAAAATGTTTTAAAAAGCAAAATCATGAAAAAGGGAGATATATGTACTACTATGTGTAATACTTTCAACAATAAAAATAAATAAATAAAAAGCAAAATCATGTGATGAGATTACTGTACACTGAATGTTTGAACTCTTGGCCACAAATTTTAAATTACCTTTTCATTTTTTTATTTCATGATTGTATTCTACAATAACTAAGTGCTATGACTAAGGTTACTGTACTATGTAACAGTCAACTGAAGTTGCAATCTCCTTGCATTAGCTTTTCAGACAGAGCTTCCACCCATGTGGCATGTATCTGAAATGAAGACATTTCCTATAACCATTGGCTGTCCTCACTTTTAAAATTAAGAAAAAGAAAAGATAAATTATAATTATATACTCACCTTTTGGTGTCTTGAAATATTCCGGCAAAATTAAAATGAATGTGATCACTATTGCTAAGAGTAATTTAAGGAGGGCTGTTTTTGTCATGTCTGTTCACATGACACACGTGTTCCCATCCAGTGCATTGATGGCAAGTTTCTTCCTGCTTTAAGTTTCATCTCTGTGGTACTTTAAGTTTATGCAATTGACCTCATACTTCCTTTTGGGTAAGAATTTAAAAAAAAAAAAAAAAAAAGAGGCCTTGAACTGAGACGTCAAGTCACTTGACATTGAGAAAACTACTTTCAAATAAGCACTTTCAAACTATCTTCTAAAGAAGATAAAAATAAAAAAATGAACCCCCTGGCAATGGGCAAGGAGACACCTGGTTGGTGGTGTTGCTCTTATACCAATCAGGGGCAAAGCAGATGTACAGTCCTTATACAGTCCTTAGCTCATCCTAGCTTGAGGCCTGTGTGGGTGGCCAGAGCTGTTTCATGCCTGAGGCACATAAAATGAAAAAATAACATAAAATAAAATAAAATAAAGAAATGATCTTGAGAAGCAAAGGGCATTTATCCTCATCTACATTTGGAGCCATTTTCTCTTGTTTACCCATCTGTGTGATAAATATAAACCCACAACATCCTCACCAAAAATAAAATGATGACTGTCAGTCATGTCCAGGTTATGTGGACAGCATTCATTCATTTACTTATTAAATGATTGTTTACCTCTTTTAAGTGTGAGGCAGGCACTGTGCTGGATTCTGGTGTTCAGAAAAATAGTATGTCTGGAGGACAAAAAACTGTACAAAAGGTAAGGATAAACGAAAGACACTTGCACAACTTTAGTTCTACTTTACCTACAAAGTATAAAAGCAGTAGGATGGGACTCATTATCATTATGCCTGTAAACACTGTTTATTGTTACAGAATCCACATTTTCAGTTACCATATTTTTTAAAAGATTTTTCATTATGGTAATCTTAGTAAAACAAAGTACTTTGTTTAGAATATATGAAGGGTAGGAAAAATTTATGGTGAATAAAGAATATGTGCAAACAAATATTTTTTCCCATTGTTCTTGTTTTCTAATGTTGGGTTTTTCGAAATGGCTATCAGTTTTCTCCCTGCTCACACTCTTTGTACTCTCACCACCCGTCTATTTCTATTTATCTTATTTCTTGTTCTTATCCACCCAGCCCTGAGCTTTATCAAACAACTAGAGGCCCAGTGCACGAAATTCGTGCATGGGAGGGGGGTCCCTCAGGCCGGCCTGCACCCTCTCCAATCTGGGACCCCTCGGGGGATGTCTGACTGCCGGTTTAGGCCCGATCCCTGTGGGACAGTCAGACATCCCTCTCACAATCCAGGACCACTGGCTCCTAACTGTTCGCCTGCTTGCCTGCCTGATTGCCCCTAACTGCTTCTGCCTGCCAGACTGATCACCCCCTAACTGCTCCCCTGCCAGCCTGATCGCCACCAACTGCCCTCCCCTGCCGCGACCCGCCTCCTCCACCACAACTGGCCTCCTCCATGCTGCACAGAGCCATGGGACCCCCAGGCCTCACTGCGTGGAGCGGCCACCGCTGTGCACATGGCCATCTTGTGGTGGCCATCTTGTGGCAGCCATATTGTGGTGGCCATCTTGTGACAATGTTGCAGGCAAGGGCCACCTAGGCTTTCATTAGTATAAATGGGTGAGTGGGGAGTAGAAGGCCGGGAACAAAGGTCATGCTGTGAATATTTTATGAGCATGAATGAACATCTTCTGATTAGGGTTGGGGATTTGATAGACAGGTGGAAATCAAAGGTTAAGAGACCTTAAGACCTGAGCCTAAGAATAGTCAAATGGGAGGAAGGGCTTCATACATTAGACTTTTTAAAATTATTATTCTTGATTTCAGAGAGGAAAGGAAAGGGAGAGAGAGATAGATGAGAGAGAATAATTGATCAGCTACCTCCTGCATGCCCCACACTGGGGATGGAGCCCTCAACCCGGTCATGTGCCCTGACTGGGAATCAAACCGTGATCTCCTGGTTCATAGGGTGATGCTCAACCACTGAGCCACATCAGCTGGGCAACATTAGACTTATTTTATGAACAACATTAAGAATCATTGAAAGGAAGAGAAGAACTGATGAGAGTCATTGCCCACACAGCCTACTGAACGGAGACGTATTGGAATACAGGTTCAGTAAAAGGTCCAGTTGAGATGCTGGTGGGGAGGGTGAGAGACCCTGCCCCTTAATCCTTCCCCATCTTACAGGTGCCACTGAGTGATCAGTGGACCTTCTACTCCCCATTTGGACCCTTTTTTGATTCACTCAGACATTTTCTCATGTACGAATACAAACATTCCAATCATAGCTTTACCAATGGAGATAAAATTGATCAGAAAGTATTTATTTATATAACACCATTAAGTCTATTTAATTCCTTGATCAAATTTTTTTTCCAAAGGCCGTTAAGCCATTTCAATAGAGGGTGGAGAAAAATAGGTTTACAGTTGTTTGTATGAAAAATAATATAATAATTAATAAATAATACAAGAATGAACTCTGTGTTCCATGTACTCACCACTATCAACATACTTTTGCCCATACTGTATTTTCTTTTCTTTTTAAAATAAAAATATATTTTTATTGATTTGAGAGAAATCAAGGGAGAGGGAGAAAGATCTAGGTGAGAAAAAGTCAGCTACCTCCTGAACACCTCCTACTGGGGATTGAGCCTGAAACCCAGGCAAGTGCCCTGACACGGAATCAAACCCACGACCTCCCAGTGATAAATGGACATTCTCATACACAGTATGCTGACAGAGAATATGTTTTTTCTTTTTTTTCTTTTATCTTTATTGTTGAAAGTATTACAGATGTCTGCTTTGTGTGTGTGTGTGTGTGTGTGTGTGTGTGTGTGTGTGTGTGTGTGTCCCCATTGACCCCCTCCTCCCTGCACCTGCCCCTCTCGAGCCTTGGCCGCACTATTGTCTGTGTCCTTGGGCTATGCATATATGCATATAAATTCCTCAGTCAATCTCTCCCCCTCCACCCCTACCCTCATCTTCCTTCTGCAATTCATCAGTCTGTTCATGGTTCTATGTCTCTGGATAGGTTGTGCTAACTCTTGATTTTATTTACCTTTTAATTTTGTTTTGAAGGTAGAACTGAAGCAACAAAAGGTTTTGAAACAAATAAACTTGGAGTAGACATGCTTCTAGTGGTGTGTAAGAAATTTTCTTCAACAGCCAATTTCTTGATTTATATATTAAGAAGGACAGAGATGTAGCAAGCGCTAAACCTTTAAGTGTGTGACTCTGTTGGAACTTAATGTGCATATTCGCCCTGAGGAACGGTGGGAAGCCAAGGCGGCGGCTCCCAGAGCTGGAGATGTGCGCGGGGGTTCTCCCTGCTGCTCCTCACTCTTCCTTTGATGTCCCCCCTTGCAGCTGTGCTCCCCTTTCTTCCATATATCTGTACCATCACCTCTCCCTCAATCAAACATGACCACTCTGCAGATTAAGTTATTTCTAAAGACGTCATTTGATTTCTAATGATCCCTAGATACAACATAGTTCATTTAACCATATTCCAATTACATCATTTTTAGTTTTTTATATAGCACCACATGTGAACATCACATACTAACATCTTTGTGTGGGTCTGATTATAGAGTAGAATACAGAGACAAACGGTATGAAGACATTTGAAGTAGGTGATTCACATAGATAACTGTCTCCCAGAAAACCTCTGTCAGCATACTGTGTATGAGTGTCCATTTATCACCAAACTTCAACACTCGCCATTTTATTCTTTTAACCTGTGTCAATTTGAAAGGAAAAAATAATAATTTGTGTTTTAATTTGCGTTTTTTTTATTGCTAGTCAGTCTGAACACTTTTCATATTTACTGGAAATTTGAATTTCTTCTCTTCTGAATTGCCTGCTCATGTCTTTTATTAGAGCATTCACATCCTTATTGCTACTTTTATAGGCCTTTTCCCTCTATTGGGAATATGTATCATTTGCCATATATATTGCAAACATTTTCCCTAAGTTGTCATGTTTTTGTGTTGTTGTTTTTAATCCTCACCGGAGGATATGTTTTTATTGATTTTTAGAGAGAGAAGAAAGGAAAAAGAGAAAGAGGCAGAGAGAGAGAGAGGGAGAGAGAGAAACATTGATGTGAGAGAGACCCATCAATTGGTTGCCTCCTGAATGCGCCCCAGCCAGGGATCGAACCCAAAACCTAGGTACATGCCCTGACCAGGAACTGAACCCTCAACCTTTTGGTGTACAGGAAGATACTCCAACCAACTGAGCCATCCAGCCAGGGCCTAAAAATAATAGTAGCAAACACAAATATAGTTTTTCTGTGTGCAGACACTGCTCTAACTCACAGGTGGCACTACTGACATTTGGGACTAGATAATTCTTCGTGGGTAGGGGACTGTTCTGTGCTTTGAGGAGAGTGTTTAGCAGCAGATGCTAGTAACAACCCTGCCCTAGTTTTGACAACCACCACCACAACAAAACGTCTCCGGACACCACCTGATGTCCCTGCGGAGGCAAAATACTCCCCATTGAGAAGCACTGTGCTGAACACTTCACCTACATTAAGTCATTTAATCCTCAAAACAACCTTAGGAAATAGTCACTATCATTGTTTCCATTTTACTCGCATCAGACTAGCTCTATTCTAGGTAATCTAATCGCCCAGAGAGTGGCTTTAAAAGACAATTTATAATCTCAATCAGCCTAATTACTTCTAATTACATTACTTGCACAGCTAACCCATCTACTTTGGCAACACAACGAAGCTTGGATTGACACATTTGGAGTGGGGGAGGATAATCTCTTATTAATGAGGTCAGTCTGAATGTGGAGAGGAGGGTTCTAATGTCCTCATTCATTTGGCGGCTCATTCAGCAAATATTTCCTGAACACCTGCATGATGGCAGACAGCAGTCTGCACCCCAGAGATGAAGCAGCAAATGAGGTGAAGTCTCTGCTCTCACATTCTAGCAGGAGTGTGCATTCCACTGACAGACAGTCATCAAAAAATGGCAATAGCTTATGTTCAGATAATGTTAAATGTTCTGAAAAAATAGAAGGCAAAAGAATGGCGTACTAACAGAGAGTCTGGCAGGATGCATGCTGTGGTTTAAACAGGGATGTTAAAGAAGGCCTGCCTTTTATGATTCCATTTATAAGACTTGAGAGAAAAGGCAAAACTACAGGGGCAGAAACACAGCGGTGATTTCCAGAGACTGGAGATAGAGGGAGGGGTTGACTCCAAAGGGACACAAGGAAATTTTTAGGAAGACGAAAATTTATATTTTGATGATGGTAGCGTTTATGCAACTGTACACATTAGTCAAAACTCTAGAACTGTACATTAGATAGAATGGATTTTATTATAAGTAAATTACGACTAAATATACACAATTCTCTCTCTCTCTCTCTCTCTCTCTCTCTCTCTCTCTCTCTCTCTCTCTCTCTCCCTCCTCCACACAGGCTATTTTGCTGTTTTAGAAACAGAGATTATTGAGAAAGGGGGTGGGATGTTGTTTCTGAGACTGGGAGTGGACCAGAGCTTGAACTTAATTGAAGAGAATTCCAGAGGGAGCCTCAGGTCAGGTCAGCAGGAGACTGCAGTGTTGCTCCTGCTTCCTGCAGTGGCCCAGGTGAGGTTGTTGCAAAGAAACCCAGGGCACGACGGCACACAGAGGTCACGTCTTTAGCAGCCAGTGCAGTGGCCCAGAAAAGGTGGTCAGCATTGCTCAGACGACAGGCTGCGGTTCACTGAGCCGCCTCCTCTTTGTTCATGACCCTGGGGAGCATCTGGTTTGATCTGCCACCACTGTGTTCAGAATGCTCATTGGGCAGAGTGAGTTCACCTGAGGCCTTTGCATAGGGGCCCTCTCCCGCACAACCCATACTTCGCAGTTCTGCCTGCACTGTCCCCACCCCAAGCACCTGGGGCTAGAAGTGCCGAGTCTGTTTCACTAACAAATGCCGCTGCACCGAGATGGCAGCCTACACAGGAAAGAACCCACTGGGGCCACTTTCCTTAGAAGGACTATGAGGCAGACTTATCTGTCCAGCCAGTTCACTCACAGACTGGGGGAAGGGGTGGGAGTGAGGGGCAGAAAGGTAAACCACCCTGGAATGGATTCCTGGGACCACTGTAGTATTTCAGCCTCTGGGAACAAAGTTCCTGACAATTAATTTGGCCCGGTAATGTGTTATCATGTTACTTCCATGTATAAAGACACAGAAAAGTACAATCAAAACATTCTTCATGCCCTAGCTGATTTGGCTCAGTGGATAGAGCGTTGGACTGTGGACTGAAGGGTCCCGGGTTCGATTCCGGTCAAGGGCACATGCCAGGGTTATAGGAGGCAACTGATCAATGATTCTCTCTCATCATGGATATTTCTATCTCTCTCCCTCTCCCTTCTCTGACATCAATAAAAATATATATTTAAATAAGCAGCATTCTTATGATACTAAAATAAAACATCCTGACTCTAAGAAATCCAGTAAAACCAACTCCTAGGAGTCTGAAAGCATTCAGTGCAATAGGTCCAGTCCCGGGTAAAAAGAACTGGAGGCAACGAGAGGGCATTTCGATGTCAAATTATGAATACATTCCATTCTCCTCCCTCCATCCCCAAGAAAATCAAGAACTAGTGTTACTTAGATGCAGACGAGCCTGTTCTTTTTATCTGACACTGGACCTATTGGACCCAATACTTTCAGACTCTAGCCATTGATTTTACTCAATTTCCTAAAGAGTCAAAGGTTGTTACATGCTAGCAGCAAAAGAATGTTTCCGTTGGGCTCTTTAGGGGGCTCTTTAGCATGTAATCTGTAAATAATAGTGATTCTTGATTTTTCTTGCGGTTGGAAAGGAAGAGAATAAAATGCTTGGGTTTTTCCCCCTCTTTGTATTGCTTAGAGCATTGACTCTGTGACTGTCTTCAGATGTGGTTAGTGCGGGCCACCTCCAGTTCACCCACTGCTTTTCTGTCCTAGGTCAGCTGCTTGCTACTCGGCCCGAATCTTTCCTCCACAATTCTGTGCTAAGTATAGTCACGGACTATAGAAAGCAAGTGTGAGCACAGAGGGATGTGTGCTTTTAAAGAAGTGAACAAAATGGAGGAGGAAAAGGAAGCATAATGATCAATAAGAGCTTTTCCGTTTACATAGCTGTCTGATTCATCTTTGTTCATTCTCTCCCCCATAACAAGTAGCACCGTGTCTTCTGTGCTGTAGGCTTCTTCATAATACTTGGTCAATGTTGCTGAATGAATATTCTATAAGCAATCCACCAGCACAGTGACGAACCTGAATGCTTAACCTTGTAGAAGGGTAATAAACATTCTCTGAGAACATTAAAATGAAAGGCGGATTGAGTGGTTCCTGTCTGTTAGACAGGAAGTAATATGTCAAATATGAAAATACACCCTGGAACATTTCTTAACTCGTAAGAAATCAGCATCAATAAGTAGTCTCACAATTTCTGTCTTCAAAAACCAAAACAAGTATGTTGAGATACTGGAAGTTTTTTTTTTTAATACGTGGAAATAAATACAGGTACTTTGTATTCATCTCTAGCCTTGTAACTTTATGGAATCCTAAATTAAGGATCTTCTAAAGTTTCATAAAACAGGGAGTGTAACACTATAAATTAGAAGAAAGGTCCTTTTTCTAATGCTCATGGGAGGGAAATGGCCATACTGTAATAGTTACTTCCCAAGGCTTCATAGGTGAGGAGTGTTTTTTCATTCATTCATTCATTCAACAAATGTTTATGAGTGCCTGGCACCACAGACCTCTCAGCTAGTCAGGGACATAGATAAGTTAGCCAACCAGGTACCTGCTACAACACAGGGTGCATGGGTTACTACGGAACCCAGAGGAAGAACGCGCTCAGCCTGGAAAGTTCAGGATAGAGATTGCCAGAGGAAGTGACCCTGGAGCTGAGCCTTGAGGGATATATACAAGCAGAGATTGGAAAGGCGGGACACTCCAGATGGAGGAAACTTATTTAAAGGTATAACTATGAGAGAAACTGTACATTCTAGACACTGCAAGTCATCTAGAATGGGCATAGGCCGAGAGAGAAAGAGAGAGAGGTTTGACGATAAAGAAGCTTCCGACCTACAAAGCCCATGTTAAGACGTTTGAACTTTACCTGGAAGGCAACAGAGAGTCTCTAAAGTGTATTAAGCAGGGTCCTGGGGGACAAACAGAATTAGGTTTGTATTCTAGAATGGTTAGGGAGACTGGCAAGAAGTGCTGGAATCCGTTTTACAAAAACCCTTTTTTGCGGTCAGAGCACGTGTGTGGCCTGCTTACAGGAGGCCTACTTGTGAATGGATAGAGGGAAACGTGCAGGAGAGCATGCACGTTCCTTGCCCACGTCTCAGCACCAGTGCAGAGCAGCTCCTTGTTTGTAAAAAGTTGTCTTTGTCACTTTCTCACCTTATCTCAGTTATGCAATTTTGGCATCCACAGTGACAGTCCCCTAAGAGCTGGGGTCACCCCCACAAACTGGTGCTCATTAACCACAGAACGAGAGCCCAAGCAGCACAGGGCCCCCCTGAATGGTTACACGTGGCAGGCAGTGTCAGGGGGCCCCGCCCAGGAGGCCCAGCACTCTCCAACTGCTATGCTGCCTTCCAAAGGCCACACTGTTCCCATTTGTGGGACCAAGCAGACGGTATGGGGGGTGAGCCCTCAGATCTCTGCTCAGGATGTGGTCTGACATGGTGTGGCATGGTGGTTCGCCCTGGACTGTGGGTGGACAGACCTGCTGGGCCCATCCTGACTCTGCCTCTGACTTTCCGGGTGGCTTTAGGCAAGTTACTTCTTGCCCCTCGGTCTGTCTGTGTCCCGGTTAGCACTGCTAGTGAGGTCTCCCAAGAGCACCTCCTGACTCAGGCGCCAAGCGTGCCTCCACGGAATCGCGACCATGGCTTTGTGCTTCGAAGGCGCTGTGTACCTGCTGCGGGGGCCATCGCTCTCCACAGAGCTGCACTCACCTCGCACCACGCTCCCATCTTAGAACTGGGGCGTCCTCCAGAAGGTCCCCTCAGACTGGCCTGCTGTGCCTGCTCCCAAGTACTGCCAGGCCTTTGTCCCCTGCCAGGGGCTTCCCTAAAGGCCTTAGAAAAGGCTCCAATTCCTAAGATCTAGAGGTCGCCTGTTATTGTGAACAGAATTTATTTTAGACATAATTGTGTCTTTTCAGAATGTAAGGTTGTTCTTATGGAGATGCTCTGGGAACTAAGGGGAGTGACCTGACAGTGCCTTGGAACTGCCTTTCCTCCATGTGTAAGGAGGGTCCCACCTAAACAAGGGGCATTGGTCGGTCCCTGCAATTGGACTGGGACTATGCCATATCCCTCTGACCAGAACTAAGAAATGAACAGGAGTACAAATGAGGCTTTGAGCCTTGGTTGTGATTGGGACAAGCTTGATGGCTCCCACGTGGAAGACAGAAAAGTGACCCTACCATGTGGAGCAAGAGGGAGAGCCAAGAGGGAAGGAATCTAGGCAGATTGCCTGCAATTTGCACCTGCCCTTTGGGGATGGAAGTGTTTTTCCTGGAGGAATGAAAACTGTAGAAGAATACCTGGACAAAGGAATGGAGTTATGGCTGTCCCTTACATTTTCCATAATAATTTCATTTTTAATCTCCTTTAGATTTTAGTAACATTCATTTTGAAAATTTCTAGATTGGCTTGGCTGTGGTAAAAGAAGCCAAGGAAACTTTTTTTTTTTTTAACCAAGTTAAAAGGGGAAACAAGTTACCCTGGGAACCAAAAGAAATCAGAGTGAGAATCTGAGGTGAACTTCAAGGAGACAAATTTTGGGTTGGATTTCCTCAGCCACCTGTCTTACCCATCTGGAAATTTTCCTTCCAGGGGTATGATCTGCTCACACCTTTTAAAGCTATGTATTTTAATAGGAGGCTGTTTTGTGTCAAAACATGGATAGCGGCCCTAGCTGGTTTGGCTCAGTGGGTAGAATGTTGGCCTGCAGACTAAAGGGTTCCAGGTTCGATTCCAGGCAAGGGCACATGCCCAGGTTTTGGGCTCGATCCCCAGTAGGGGACATGCAGGAGGCATCTGATCAATGATTCTCTCTCATCATTGATGTTTCTATTTCTCCCTCCTCTTCCTCTCTGAAATAAATAGAAAAAATTTAAATATATATATTTTTTAAAATACATGGATAGCAGCAGTACTGTTAAAAGTAATCCTAAATCCACAAATCCTGGGATCCAGTTTTTGACCATAGATACTGTACATAATTATATTTGAGCCTTTAACCCTCCCCACCTGCACAACGCGTAATCAGAGCAGAAAATGAAAAGCCAAACCATTTCTTTATTAAAGGGCATCTACACATAAGGATCAAGTTCTGTTTGCTACCTGTCAGCACTACACTTCAACCAGATGAAAACATTGTTAAGCTCACCATCCTGATTATCAACTCAAATCATCTGAGAACTCACAAAGGCCATAGTATGAGCACGACCTGTAAAGTTACCAGTAATCAAATTTTAGGTTCATTTATTCCACTTCTGATTACTGCTGTATTGTTTCTTCTCAGGGAAAAAACATTAAGGCTTGGACAGCATTTATTGATCCATTATTCCTCTCTGATTCTATGGATCCATTTATGGGCCAACTTGTAAAATCCCAGCATACATTCTTAGCTGTGAATGCTTCTTCAATGTGTTGCCAGAATGAAAGATTAAAAAAAGCCATTTCAAATTCTAATTTTAAAAATGGGCTGTATCTTAAACCTCATTCATATGTCTAAATCATGTGACTTAGTTATAAGATAACTATATAAAAGCCCTTTGGCCAATACAAAAAGAAATACAAGCTATCTTTCCTAGGTGAAGTCATTCATTCATTCAAAAAATATTTGTTGAGTATCTACAAATAGCAGACACCGGTAAGTAATAGACACCGCAGATGTAACAGCAAACTAAACAGACATATTTCTGTTCTCATGGAGCTTACATTCCACTGAGACAGAGATCAACAGATGTCAGGTGGTGCTAAGTGCTGAGAAATGGGGAGAGGGGTGTTGCAGGTTTACAGAGGACAGGCAGGAAAGGTAACATGAAGGAAAAAGGGAAACAGCCATGTGAATAGCTAAGAGCCTTCCAGACGGAGGGACATGCGAAAGCTTGACTGGCAAGTACTTAGTGTGTTTGGCAGAGGAAGAAGTCCAGTAGGTAAGAGCTGAGGCCAGCGGCACAGGACCAGATTATGAGGGATGTTTTATTTGATTTGCTTTTATGGGAGTGGTGGAGCAAATAAACATAAAATATCCATTAGTAAATCAAAGAGAATAGATTTGAGGACAATACAAAAACACATTTAACGTGAAAAAAAAAAAGGAAAGGGTGTATGGGAAATCCTATTTCTTAAATTAGGACTAATTTTTACTGCAATTGTAATCCAATTTTATTGCAATGCTTTTCTAGTCTTTCTCACTATAAAACCAAAAGAAAACAACAATTAAAATTCCAAAATAGAACAACAATGGGACAGAGGGGTGGTCATGAGAAGAATGTCTCTTGCTGTTAATGTGCATACACAAAAGTCAAATGAGGGCTGAAAAGTAATAACAAATTCCAAAACTGTAGGCTACGGATTTAGAGAACTGTCTTTTGTACTTAAAGACAATACTACTGAAATAATATTTATCTATTTGTGCAAGTGATTGCACAGGAGGGGGTTGCAGTCGCTTCCATGTGGCTCTAATTTTAAAAAATTGCCCTAACTGGTTTGGCTCAGTGGATAGTGTCGGCCCACAAACTGACGGGTCCCAGATTCAACTCCTGTCAAGGGCATGTACCTTGGTTACAAGTTTGATCTCTGGTCAGGGCATATGCAGAAGGCAACCAATAGATGTGTCTCCCTCACATCGATGTTTCTATCTCTGTCTCTTCCCCTCCCTTCCACTCTCTCTAAAAAAAATCAATGGAAAATATCCTCGGGTGAGGGTCAACAACAACAAACGTACCCTGTGCTTCTGTGGAGCCCTCAGCGGTAGATTTTCTGATGTTTCACCTTCCTGATTGTGACAGTATTAAATCCGCCCTTCCGCTTTTCTTTGAACTAGCAGTCTGATTCAATGCTTCATTGTTTTACGTTATGTTGCTTTTTCTAACCACTTCCCCAAGAGGGAGAGTACAAAATAGATCCCTAAAATAAATCTCCCAGCCACCCCTAGGTTGCTGCCACAATTTGGCTTTTATTCTGATAGTGACTTGATCCATCAGGCTTCTGGATCACCACTTGCTTGCATCGGATTTTCATTATGAAGACATACTGGAAATGTCCTGAGCAAATGTCATTTGGGCTGGCAGTGGGGAATGACCACATTCAACCCTTGGGGACAGCATACAGCTAGCTCAGAGTAGCAAACAATTAATCTGCAAATAATGAACATATGCATTACTTGGAGAATCCAAAGGAGGTGGACGTTTCGTTTACACATCAGTCTGAGACAAGCCAAGGAAACCCCAGTCCTCCCTTATCCACCATGAGCTCCATGAGGGAAAGTACCTTAGCTGTTTTGCTCAAGTCTGATTATGAGTTAATATACATAAAGTGCTTTAGATTTGTGCTTAGCATATAGGCGCTGAGTACATTAGTTATTGCTGTTCTTAGCATCTGGTATACTGTATAGGAGTTTAATATATGGTGGCTAAAAAGATTTAATAAGGAAGCTACTTTTGTGGAATTCCTATTAACCCACCATTGGAAAACGATGATTATGGACAGTGTTGAGAATCATAATCCCTATGGCACACAGCCATATCCGGGGCACAATAATGATCAGATTGTTGCAAGAAGGGTTGCAGAGGCTGGAAAAGAGGCGACTCTTGGTGAGTTTCCCCAAAGCTCCGGGACAATACAGTCCTGTTCTCCAAGGAAGCAAACCACAGGCCCGTTGTCTGATCGCCTTCCAGCCCTGCAGAGGGACCTCTTCCTAAACTTCCACACCCAGGAATGCCCCATTCCCAGTTTCAAGGGGCGGGGAACAACCGGAATCTTTGTCAGATCTTGCCGCCCCCCGCCCCCTGCCCCAGAGCCCCGCCCATACTGACGTCCCCCTCCCGCATGATCTTCCAAACCTCAGCTGGCGCCCCACCCGCTTCTCCCCTGTTCCCCTTTTCCCTTTCCTTTACTTCCCCAGGCCCGGGCCGTCCGCGGGCTCTGCGCAGGGGGGAAATAGAAACCGCCAACGGAGGCGGTGGCAGTCTCCGGGGGCCCAGCGCCCGCGATGAGGGGGCGGGGCCTGTGTGTGGGCGGGGCCTGGCGGGAGGGGGCGGGGCGGGAGCCGCTCGCTCGTCGCCTGGACTGACGGGCGTCAGTCCCGACTCCCACTCCCTCGCCCTCCCGCCCCCTCTGATTTGCCCCAAGAGTTGGTCCCCCCAAGACCTGGTGCAGATTGACGGAGGGGGAGTGGCCTGCCCCAGCCCGGCGGGCGCCGGGGGTGAGGCTGCCAGGAAGGGGTTGGGGGCGCCTGAGGGGCCGAGCATCCCTCTCCCCCGCCCGCCGGCCCCCGCCCCCCGCCGGCCCTCCTCCTCTCTCCCGGCCGCCCCGCCCCTCCGTGACCCCCGGCCGCCTTGGGAGCCCGACGAGGTAAGTGCGACTTCCTCCTCGCTGCCGGTCCCCACACGACCCTCCCCCCCCGCCCCCCCTCGGCGGCCAGAGTCCCTGTGGGCCCTCAGTTTGCCCCAGGAGGCAGCCAGGCGGGGGCCTCCCCAAAACGCGTCCGGGCTCGAACCCGGGCCGGGCCTCTGCGCCGCGCAGCCGGAGCCCTGGAGCGTCTGGGCCGCCCTGAGTTGTGCAAAGTTGTGGCCGCGGCGCTGGCGGCGGGCCTGCGAGGCGGGGGCCGCTGTCCAGGATCATTGCTCTTCCCGGGACTGTTCTGCTAATGAACTGGGAACCATTTCAGATTTTCCCCCCATTGTTACCCGCAGGCTATCATACTCTATAAGTTTTGGTTTTAAGTAATTGCCTCACCCCAGAGTGTGGAGAATCAGGAAGGGATTTTATTTCTGTGAACATTGGCGTGTCTGGTTGAAACTTTATTCCTTTTAAGCATTTCAGTGCATACTTCGGGATCAAAAGCTAAGGGAGAAACTTTGCTATATCTAAGAGTAAAGCACTACTGCCATCTTTATTATTGTTCCGTTTGATTTTGAAAAATATATTTCAATGGTTGATGCACTCACAACATTCAAAAGGGATAATATGTACAAATTCTCTCTCCCCGCCCACCCGTGACCCCCAGCCAGCCAGTTTTACCACTGTCTTCTGCATCCTGGTGCGTATGCAAATGCACTTTTAAAAATGCCTTGCAGTTACTAGTGCCTGATAATTTTCATTCTCCTTTCTTTTAGAAAACAGATTAACAAGTCTTTTTGGTTATTACACCACTGGAAAAAAATAATGACTTATTTCTGGTTTTAAGCATTTGTGAATTTAACTATATCGTGAATGTGTATCTTCTATTGATTTGCCATAACTATGTGAATACCTTTACACAAAGGTGACTATACTATTTTTGGTAATGGGGCAGGTAGGTAGAAATCATTATGAAATTGTAAGAAGATAGGCCTTAATATATACAATAGATAGTTCCAGAAATTATTTGAAGCATATAGTACCATATAGTGCCATAGGATGAAATAAACCTAAATGAGAAAATTGAGGCAGAACAGGAAAAAAAAAAAAAAGAATACAAAGTGACAGGGAAAGTGCATATTATAAAGTTGTTTTATGCAGTTGGCGACATTTTTAAAATATCCCACAGAAAATAATGAATTTTGGACAACAGTGTTCCAAGGGCATTAATAAAATGCTAAAGGTAAGTTCTCTGAAAGCTTAAATTTTTGATCCATTCATAACATTTAAAATTACATAGGCCCAGCTGCTGTGGCTTGGTGGTTGAGCGTTGACCTATGAACCAGGAGGTCACAGTTCAATTCCCAGTCAGGACATAATGCCAGGATTTCTGGCTCCATCCCCAGTGGGAGGCGTGTAGGAGGTATCTGATCAATGATTCTCTCGCATCATTGATGTTTCTATCTCTCCATCTCCTTTCCTCTCTGAAATAAATAAAAATATATTTTAAAAAAAGAAAATTACCTAGGACAGTATTTCCCAAACTGTGTCCTAAGAAATGAGAAATCAATAGTTTATTACTTAAAGTAAGATTCTAGTTCAAATAAGTTTGAGATAGCTGGATTAGACCAATTTTAGTAGTTATTTACTCTTTCTTGGTTAATGTTCAAATTTACCCTTTTAAAGGGGGTTATATTTTGTTACCTTTTCCAAATTTATTTGACTATGGAACACAAATTGAAATCCATGGAACCTGTAGAAATGGCTGGACTGCCTATTCTTCAAACAGTTCTTCATGAGATTTTCCTACAATTGAGGTTTGATAGGAATTGGAAAGCAAAGAGTATGAGATTTTTCCAATTTGGTAATTACCAAAGTGAAGATAATTAAAAAATCAGAATTTTAATATTTTATGTATATTAAAGGTAAAGGCTGCTTTTTCCCTGAATTCTTTCATAGTTCTTCATTATTCTGCAAGTTGCCTGTTGGACCAAATGACCTTTAGGACTTCTTCCTATTCAGTGCTTCAAGGCTACTCATGGTCTTAAATTAGACTAGGTTTACACAAATAGAATTCCTTGAACAATAACTTCAGTTATTCTCAGATGTAAACATGTGATTAACGTGTTCTTTTCATCACAAACATTATTGATACTGTTATTTTACTATAAATCCTAGAATTCTGTAGTGGTAAGAGACCTTAGAAAGCATGGTAAATCCTGAAAAGGACTTTGAAACCAGAAAGTCTGGGATACTACCACTAATGTGCAGGGTTGTTTCTAGAAAATTTATGAACCACTCTGAATCTGTTTTCTTATTTGTAAGATTAGAATGATGACAGCACTCAATTCATTCAATAGATGTTGAGAGTGGAATAGGTATTGGATAGTAGAAAAACAGCTTTAAGGGCCAGGATCCAAGATGGCGGAGGAGTAGGTGGATGTTCCACTCACTTCCTCCCAGGACCAAATTGGAATTACGACTAAAATACAGAGCAATCAACCTGAAGACTGTCTAAAGAGAAGTCTTATAACCAAGGATTTACAGAAGAAGCCACATCGAGACTGATAGGAAGGGGGTAGATGTGAAAAGAGCTGGCCTGTTCCCAAGGGCTGCATCTGAGATTCCAGAGGGATATCTCAGCTGCAAAGGTTCCCCTTGAGGAGCATGGGGTTTCAACCCCCACATACCACATAGCATCTGGCTGTGAAAATCAGTGGGGATTCTGTCTGCCAAGGAGAGACCAGAGTCTACTAGATACACAGGCACGCTCTTAAAGGGCCAATGCATAAAATCTCTTTCTCAGCCACTCACCCTGGGCTCCTTTGGAGGGAGGGCAGAGCGGACTAGTTGTGTAAGGAGAGATGGGTTTGTAGCTCTAGGGAGAGAGCTGAGGAGATAGCTACCCGGACCCCTATACTGAATCACTCATGCACTGCAGACACCATCTTTTTGGGGTGGAGCATGTCCCTCCATATAGCATCAGCCTCGGGGAAAGCCCCTCCCTCTGGACTCCCTATCACCCACCCTGTGGAGCTTGCCTCCTACTGAGGAGTTAGCTGTCTGGGCCAGGGTGTAGAGGGTTGGGCCAACGCAGGGGGTGTCAGGAAAGAGTGGTATGGCTTTGGTGTGGGGGCCATTACCCCACATTCCCATCCCCTCTAACTGGCACCATCCCCTCAGGGGAGATCTGCTTGCACTCACCAAGCTCCCAGCAGCCCCATCCTCCCAACTCCTGGTGGCTCCGCCTGCTGAGATTTGGGCAGAATTCAGGAGATACTGCATTGTGTGACTGGGGTAGGGCCCCTCTCCCTACCTACCCCCAAACCTGACCAGCACCTCCCCCTTTCCTTACTCCTGGCTTCCCCAAACAACTGAGATCAGGCTCCTGGTAGAATCTGGGACAAACTACGTTCTGTGTCTAGGGTGGAGGAAATTTTTCTCTGGCACACCCAAACAGTGCAGAGCCCTCCCTTCATGTGGCCAAATCTTGGTCTATTTGAGCCTGATAAAGTCTGGCTCACCCTGATGACTCCCTGAGACCTGGCCCCATGACAAAGGTCTGCAGACCACCAGCAGGTGTATACTCTGGAATATTTGCTGAGTGGCCTCAGACCAGGCACTAGCACCGAGTTTGAACCTGCATAGACCTGGTGAACACCACTTGCCCTTCTGATGATTCACTGAAAATGTATCTATTACAACTCGAGTATCGCCAGAGGCTCTTTTAGCGACTGAATCTAACAGGTAGTTGGCAGGCAGAGGCAGGTGGAGGAGGATCATGGGGTTCCTTAAGACTTCTGCTGACCTGCCCCATGGATCTGGTGTGGTAAAAGCTTGAACCTTCCCACATACAGCCAGGCCCAGCAGAGGCAGCCACAAACTGTGGATTGCTTTGCAGCTCCAAACAGGTTGCCAGGGCCAGTTATAGGCAACATCTGACATTGGCCTGCACCACAATCCTCTTAAGAGGCCCCAGAACCAACACACTCAGTGGCCAGCTCCAGACAACATCAGAGCAGGATCCAATTAGCTTCACAAGCAGGATATCCAAAGGGAGGCCTTGGCAGGCACCACACACTGCTGAGGCAAATTCCACTTAGTATGGTCAGAACCTGCATGGCAGCTTGTACACTGGTTGGGATCGATTCTCACAACCAGCCAGCCTGAGGATTGACCCCACACACAAATGGGCCACTAGCAGTCAAGACTTCATTATAGCCCTGGCAGGTGAGCCTCAGTGGCCATAGTGTATTGGCCCATTCACTGATGGGTCACAGATTTGATTCCCATTAAGGGCACATGCCTGGGTTGCAGGTTTGATCCCCAGTCCCAGTTGTGGCATCTATGAGAGGCAACCAATCGATGTGTCTCTGTCGCATTGATATTCTCTCTCTCTCTCTCTCTCTCTCTCTCTCTCTCTCTCTCTCTCTCTCTCTCTCTCTCTCTCTCTCTCTCTCCTTTCCTCTCCCTTCCACCCTCTCTAAAAAATCAGTGGGGAAAAAAATGCATGTCTTTAAAAACATGACTTCATTACAACAGGAGGGCCCACATAACCCAAGCAAGGGAGCTGATCAAGGAGACTGTGCCACTGGGTCTCACAGGACACCTACTACATAACACCACCTACCAAGGTAGTCATAGCAGATCTACCTAATACATAGAACCAAACACAAAGAGGCAGCCAAAATGGGAAGACAAACATGCCCCAAAAGAAAGAACATATGTAGTAGAAATCTCCAGGAAAAAGCTAAATGAAATGGAGGCAAACTATTTACCAGATATAGAGTTTTAAAAAAATGGGACTAAGAATGCACAAGGAACTTAGAACTTTAACAAAGAGAAGCAAGCATAAAAAAGGACATAGACGCCATAAAAAAGAACCAGAAATGAAGAATACCATACCTAAAATGAAGAATATAATACCTAAAATGAAGACTACACTAGAAGGAATAAACAGGCTGGATGAAGCGGAGGATCAAATCAGCAATTTGGAAGAGAAGGTAGCAGTAAACAATCAGAGCAACAAAATGGAAAAAAAGAAAGGATTTTTAAAAATGAGGATAGCCTGGCCAGTGTGGCTCAGTGTTTGTGCAGCAGCCCCTGAACTAAGAGGTCACAATTCTATTCCCGGTCAGGGCACATGTCTAGGTTGCAGGCTCAGTCCCCAGAATGGAGTGTGCAGGAGGCAGCTGCTTGATGTCTGTCTCTCATTGGTATTTCTCTCTATCCCTCTCCATTCTTCTCTCTCAAAGTCAAGAATAAAACATCTTTTTAAATGAGGATAGCATAAGGGATGTTTGAGACAACATGAAGTATAACAACACCTGCATCATAGGGGTACCAGAAGGAGAAGAGAGAGAGCAAGGGATTGAGAACATATTTGAAGAATGAATGACTGAAAACTTCCTTCACCTTGTGAAGGAAAATGACACACAAGTCCAGGAAGCACAGAGAGTCCCAAACATGATGAACCCAAAGAGGCCCACACCAAGACACATCATAATTAAAATGCAAAAGGTTAAATACAAAGAAAGAATCTAAAATGCAGGAAGAGAAAAAGCAGTTAGTTAGCTACAAGGGAGCTCTCATAAGACTGTCAGCTGATATCTCAACAGAAATATTTCAGGCCAGAAGTTAGCATGAAATATTCAAAGTGATGAAAAGCAAGGACCTACAACCAAGACTACTTTATCCAGCCAGGCTTTCATTAAAACTAGTAGCCCTGTGCACAAATCCACGCACCAGTAGTTCACCAGTAGCTCGCTACCACCCTCCAGAAGCTCACCGTCCACTGTCCTGCCCTCCTGTAACTCCCCACCCCCATCCTCCCTCATAGCTTGCTGCCTTGCCCCCTCCTGTAGCTCTCTGCCATCCACTTGTAGCTTACTGCCCCACCCTCCTGCTGATCCATGATCCGGTCGGTATGCGTTCGGTTGTTATGCTGTGCCATTTGCATATTATGTCTTTATTATATAGGATTGAAGGAGAAACAAAGAGCTTCCAGACAAGAAACAGCTAAAGGAGTTTGTTAACACATGCCAAGTATTACAAGAAATGTTAGAGTCTTCTTTAAAAAGATGAAGAAGCGAAAAAACAAACAAACAGGAACATAGCTAAAAGAATAAAATAATCACTTTAATCACTTTAAATGGAAATGGCTTAAATGCTCCAATCAAAAGATATAGGGTAGCCTAATGGATAAGAAAATAAGAACTGTCTATAAGAAATCCACCTCAGAACAAAATGTACACACAGACTAAAAGTAAAGGGATGGAAAAAGGTATTTCATGGAAATGGAAAAAAAAAAGCTGGAGTAGCATTACTTGTATCTGACAAAATAGACTTTAAAACAAATATTATAGTAAGAGACAAAGAAGGGCACTACATAATGATAAAGGAAGCACTCCAACAAGAGGATATAACCTTTGTAAATATGCATGTAACATAGGAGTACCTACATATATAAAGCAAATATTGATGGGCATAAAGGGAGAGATTGACAATAATACAGTCAGTGGATAGATCTTCCAAACAGACAAACAACAAGGAAACAGTGGCCTTCAAAGATACATTAGAACACATGGCTTTAATTGATATCTTAAGAGAATTTTACCCAAAGCAGTAGAATATACATTCATTTCAAGTGCACATGGAACATGTTTCTAGGATAGACCACATGTGAGGATACAAATCAAGTCTCAGTAAATTTTAAAAGATGGAAATCATATCAGACATCTTCTCTGACCATAATGGTATAAAACTAGAAATCAATCACAAGAAAAAAAACTAAAAACCACAGAAAGTCATGGAAACTAAATAACATGTTACTAAACAATGAATCGATTAATAATGAGAAAGAAATAAAAAGATACCTTGAAATAAAAGAAAATGAGAACACAACAACCCAAATTCCATGAGATATAGTAAAAGCAGTCCTAAAAGGATAATTCATAGCAATGCAGACCTACCTCAAGAAACAAGAAACATCTCAAGTAACAATCTAACTTTACCCTTAAAGGAATTAGAAAAACAACAAGCAAGCAAAGCCCAAATTAGGTAGAGGAAAGGAAAGAATAAAGATCAGAGCAGAAATAAATGAAATAGAATCTAAACAAACAAAAAAATAATAAAAGATCAGTGAAACCAAGAGCTGGTTCTTTGAAGAGATAAATAGATTGACAAACCTTTAACCAGACTCTTTAAGAAAAAAAGAGAGGGGACCCAAATAAATAAAATCAGAAATGAAAAAGGAAAAGTAACAACTGATTCCACAGAAATAACAAGGAATTATAAGAAAATATTACAAACAACTGTGTGCTAACAAATTGGACAATCTGGATGAAATGGATAAATTCCTAGAAACATAATCTTCCAAAACTGAATCAGGAAGAATCATAAAATCTGAATAGACCAATTACAACGAATGAAATTGAAACAGTAATTGAAAAAACTTCCAACAAACCAAAGTCCTGGACCAGATGGCTTCACAGGATAATTTTACCAAACATTCACAGAAGAACTAACACCTATCCTCAAACTATTCCAAAAAATTCAAGAGAAGGGAAGACTCCCAAACTCATTTTGTGAGGTCAGCACTATCCTAATTTCAAAACCTGATAAAGACCCTACAAAGAAAGAAAATTATAAACTAATCTCTGATGAACATAGATGCTAAAATCCTCAATAAAATATTAGCAAACTGGCTACAGCAATACATTAAAAAGATCATGCACCATGATCAAGTGAGATTTATTTCTGGGATGTAAGGTTACTACAATATCTGCAAATAAATAAATGTGATACATCACATAAACAAAATGAAAGGAGAATTGATGACTGGAGAACACACAATATAATATACAGATGATATAGAGTTGTGTATCTGAAAACTGTATAATTTTATTAACCAACTAGTGGTCTGGTGCATGAAATTCACGCACATTAAAAGAGAATTAATTAGAGGAAATATTTTAATATTGCTATTTGCCCTTTCTCTGTAATAGAAGTGTCAGAGATTAAAGAAAATTAGTAAAATATATATGAAAATCTTCCTCCTGTCAGAGTCTGGGGCATGCTGCGGGACCCAGAGTCAAGTCCCCACCCACCCGTGCATGCCTTGAAATCGTACCAGACCCAGCCAGCCTCACCCCCATTGGGCGAGATTCATACCTGGCCAGCCCCACCATCATAAAGCCCCGCTAGGCAGGGGGCCCAGCCTCGGTCCCAGTCAAGCCCCACTGGGTGGGGAGCGCAGCCTTAGGTCCCTTGTCAAGCCCCACTGGGCAGGGGGCACAGCCTCAGGTCCCCAGGCCTGGTGCCAGGGTGGGGAGCATGGCCTCTGGTCCCCCGGCCCAGGGCGAAGGGCATGGCCTGAGGTCCCCCAGCCCAGCACCAGGGTGGGGGGCATGGCCTGAGGTCCCCCATCAAGCCCTGCTGGGCGGGAGGTGCAGCCTGAGGTCCCCCAGGCCAGCGCTGGGGCAGGAGGCACGGCCTGAGGTCCCCCAACCCAGCACCAGGGCAGGGGGCGTGCCTTGAGGTCCCCTGTCAAGCCCCACCGGCAAGGGGTCACAGCCTTAGGTCCCCCGTCAGGCCCTGACGGGTGGGGGGCACGGCCTAGGGTCCCCCGGCCTGGCACCAGGGCAGGGACGCAGCCTCAGGTCCCCTGTCAAGCCCTGCTGGGCCGGGGGCGCAGCCTCAGGTCCCTTACCCCAGCCCAGCGCCACACAGCTTCTAGTCCCTGCTGATCACTCGTTACAGGAACCCCGCCTCCACTGTGGGCACCGCCATCTTGTGATGGCGTGAGGGTTAATTTGCATATTACCTCTTTATTATATAGGATGTTACCCCAATTTATTTTAAAAATAAAAATAAAATTTGTAAAAGAATAACAGCTTTAAGGGTGATAATAAAGAATGTATTAACAATCTTTTGCTGTCTAATTTTTTTTTCTGAGTACAGATGGCAAGAGTATGGAGGACAGTGTTTTCCTGAGATTCAGCTAGCACATAGTGAGAATTGAGAGAATGAGGGATTAGTGCAAACATTTATATAAATCCATTCGGTTCCTGTTTGGATTTTGAGAGTTTGGGTATATTCTCGACCAAAGGTTAATGAAGGAATCTTTTCTATAAATTTGACTTGGGATCCTTTTTCATTTTTGCCCAAACAATTTTCCTTTGGCTTATTTTGACACCATGTGATTTTTCATGGGTGTCTTGCTATCAGTATTACAAATGAAAAATAATTTTCAAAGTAAAAAATTTCTTGATGTAATTTACTTACAAGGTTTCTTCCACTATCCCCCCTTTTTTTATTTAAATATTAGGAGGCTTTTGGAAATTTATAATGCAGTCTTGATAACTTTTAATTTTTTACACAAAAATATGACTGCTTTAGATTCATTGCATGTTATGCAATTTTACTATGAGATGAACTACCAATAAAAATTTTAGTTAATATTTTAGGAACAGTTTTTTTGCACAGTACAATTAAGTTTTCTTGAATATTCATTCATTTCAATTAGCCAATTTAAATTAATCCAAAATAAATTTATTTAACTTTACTTGTCCTAGGTTATGGGCAATAAATGACTGCAATTAAACTTCTGCAATTAGTCTTTAAATAACTTAACATAAACTTGGTCAGGGAGGCAAAAAACACAAGTTACTTCAGTTTATGAGGCCAAATATATTGACTTTTAATTACAGTTCTTCAGATGTTTGAAGAAAACCTCTTTCCTTCCAGAATAATTTTCAGGCTACAGAGAGTTTGATTTAAAAATCTTTGTCTTTCCCTAACTGGTTTGGCTCAGTGGATAGAGTGTCAGCTTGGGGACTGAAGGGTCTCAGTTTGATCTTGGTCAAGGGCATGTACCTTTGTTGCGGGCACATCCCCAGTAGGGGGTGTGCAGGAGGCAGCTGATTGATGTTTCTCTCTCATTGATGTTTCTAACTCTCTATCCCTCCCCCTTCCTCTCTGTAAAAAAAATCAATAAAATATATATATTTCTTAAAGAAATCTTTGTCTTTCTTTACACCAAGCAACCTACAGGGCTCCTGCTTGAACACTAAAGTCATATGTCCAAATAGCCATATCACAAGAAATCTCATTACAGTAAGGTTGACTACTATTTTACTGTTAGATTTAGTAGTTTAACAACAATCTTAGTTTACACCGTAAATATTAGTGGAAGAGACTTCAAAAATTTTTTTTTTAATTTTATTTTATTTTTATTGTTTTAAGTATTACAAATAGTAGTACATATGTCTCCTTTTTTTTTTTCCTCTTTGATCTCCCCCCAACCTCCCCTACCCCCCAGGACATGCCTTCACCTGCCCACCCTCCCCCCCCCCCCCACCCCAGTGTCTTATATCCATTGGTTGTGCTTATATGCATGCGTACAAGTCCTTCGGTTGGTCTCTTACAGCCCTCCTCGCCCAACCACCCCTGTCTTCCCAATGTAGTTTGACAGTCTGTTCAATGCTTCTTTGCCTATGTATCTTTTCCCACCATTTCTTTCCTTTAAAAAGTTTTGCCTTTGCAGACAGGAAATAAACATATAATAACAAAACAAGACAAAACAAAAAAATGTTTGAGTCCCAATTTCAATGTCCAACAGTTCCTTATGTGTACATGTCAGCAGTGATATCTGGATGGTGGGCACATGGTGGCAATGCAGGTCCGACCCTCTCTGGTTTGGTCCTAGGTAACCTGCAGCGGTGCATAGCTGCTGACTGCTCCCATGGCAAGGCGTTGTCAGCATCTTCCATCTCTGGACTGTTTTTGCCTCTTGTCTTCGTGGTTGGAACACTCCTGTCAATTCCTCTCTGTTGCAGGAATCCATCTGGTCTTGGGGTTGTTTTCCAAAAATATACAAATATATTCTCGACCACAAGTTAATAAAGGAATCTTTTCTATATAATTGATTTGGGATCCTTTTTATTTTTGTTCAAACGATTTTCCTTTGTCTTATTTAGACACCATGTGTGTTTTTAATGGCCGTCTTGCTGTTAGCATTGCAAATGAACCTTAATTTGGTAAAGTAAAAATTTTCTAGATGTAATTTACTTATAGGATATTTTTCCTTACATGATATTGCCCTACTATCCCCCCCCCCTTTTTTTTTAATGGAGGTTTTTGTGAATTTTATAATGCAGTCTTGATAACTTTAAATTAAAAAAAAAAATTTTTTTCCCCCACACATATGACTGCTTTAGGTTCATTGCATATTCAGGAATTTTACCATGAGATGAACTACCAATAGAAATTTTAGTTATTACTTTAAGAATAGCTTTTTGTCCAGTACTTGAATATTCACTTATTTCAATTAGCCTATTTAAATTAATCTGAAAACTCGATTACTATTTTACTGTCAAATTTAATACTCTACCAACAATCTTAGTTTACCCTGTAAATATTAGTGGGAAGGATTATTTGCATTCTTGAGTGGGCCCTGAGCATTCCAAATGCTCAGCTGAATTTAGATATAGGGCAACTGCTGTCAGCCAAGTCTCTTGTCTGTTACCTGGGTCCCGATCTGAGCTGGGCCAAGTCTCTGTCTGTCACCTGTATCTCGATGTGAGCTGGGCCGGGTCTCTTTCTGTTGCCTGGGTCCCGATCTGAGCTGGGTGTGGGAAGCGCGAAGCAGCCATGGGGGTAGGAGACCTCCTTTAGAAGGGGGTGAGGGTTCAAGCCCCTGCAATGTTGGGGGGGTGAGGGTCTGTGCCCCACTTCTGTTGCCCCCCCCAAGTTCTCTCCTGATGGCCCCTCTGCGACTGTACCTGTCTTAGGTTGTTCCTTCCTTGAGGAATCTTACCCGTCTCTGGCTAACCAGCCATCCTCCGGGGCCAAGCAGGGTGCTGTGAGGTTCAGTTCTGTCTCCTTGGTAGCCTATGACCCCGTGGCCTCCACACCCAGCACCTGCCTTGGGAACCCCTGGCCTGCTGGCAGGGTCCCGGTGCTGATCACATATCTCGGGGAACTCGGGTTTCTTCTCCAGTGAGGGCCCAGCTCACACAATTGGATGTGAGACAGATCCCTGGTACCAGCCCCCACGAGGCTTCAAGCTCAGCATGAACAGAAAGCTCAGGTAACAGCTGAGGGCAATTGGATTGTGAGAAGAGGGTCCCTCTTGGCACAAAGGGCAAGAGGGGCCAATATAGGATGCTCAAGTGCCTTCCCAGTGCCTTAATTCCTTCTGCAAGGGATTAAATCCTTTCATGTCCCTTTTTTTAAATTTCTCCTTTTTATTAAACTAGAATTTTATTTGTAAAGAGCATCCTCTTTGGCTTATTTGCATATACAGAGAGATAATGGGAGGTCTCAGTAACTTTCTTAGAAGACTTACTCAAATTGCTTACAAAAATATTGGCTTATTCAAAGGGAGGGGTTGGACTTTGCTGTTTCAAGATGGCAGCCCCCAGGGGGAGTGGCAAGCCATGTGGCCAACATGGCGGCTGCCAAGTCAGGCAGTCCAAAATGGTGGCTGTCTAAACTGTTAAAGCCCAAACTACACTGCAGACAAACAAATCTTACTAGCGGTTTCTGGTGGCTTTATTAGAATTTAATTGTTTAAAAAAATATTGGCTTTTCATTTAGCTGAAATTATATGAAACCTTGATTATAATTTTACAAAACTAATTTATTTAAGTAATTAAAGTAGGTATCTTTATTTAAAAAGCAAAGCAAATTTAGTAAATGTTTACGCCTGATTCACAAGGCACCAAATGCTGCCCCACCTCCATCCTAATTAAAAATGCAGGCAGCTATGGGCTTTTTGTCATTTTAAATTTCTTTAAATTTGGATTTAAAGAAATTCATTTAGTTACTTATTTTACCCTTCTTAGAGGCCAAAACCTTCATAATATTTAAAATACATGTATATAAGTAAAATATATTGATTAATTTTTTATTTGATAAAGCTTTCCATGTGATTTTAAGTATATTAGATTGGTTTAATTTAAAATAATTCCTTTAAGAAGAGAATACAAATTTCTTGAATTACTCTGGGCCCTTGGAGCTCTCCAAGAATCATCTCTCAGTTAAAACCTTGAAATTTTAACTTGGAATAAACCATCAAATAAATATATATATATATATATATATATATATATATATATATATACACACACACACACACACACACACACGCACATACATATATATGATTTAAATATTATAATACTTTTTATAATTATCTTAAGACATCAATTAAATTTAAACTGGTTTTTACATTAAAAATATTGGTTGGGATCACAGAATTAACCCTCTTATTTAATAAGACCAATAAATAACATTATTTTGAATTCCTAATTATTAGAGAAAACACAACATTTTACTTTCTCAAAAATAAATTTTTATACTTTAGGCATTTAATTGCCACAACTATATTTTCTCCCAATTTAATTTGAACGTTGAACTTTTAGAGCTGGCAAATCAAATATTTAGCATTTCTAGGTTAGTATTACCATTATATTTTTAAGAATAAATTTCAAAAACACAAGACATAATCAATTAATAGATTCAATTCTGTCCTTTAGGTTTTTCATGAGACAAATTTAGATTAATATTTTAGCATTTTTTCATTTCAAAATATCTAAACATTTAATTTTATTATTTATATAATTAAGCAAACTTCTAAAATTTTAAGCTGCCAAATCTACTTTTCTTTTTTTTTCTTTTTATAAATCTTTATTGTTCAGATTACAGGTGTTCCTCTTTTTGTTTTCCCCCTATAGCTCCCGTCCACCTGATTCCCCACCCCACCTTACCCCATGCCCTTACCCCCTGCCACTGTCTTCATCCGTAGGAGTAAGATTTTTGTCCAATCTCTTCCCGCACCACTCACACCCGCTTTCCCCTGAGAATTGTCAGTCCACTCCCTTTCCATGTCCCTGATTCTGTTATATTCACCAGTCCATTCTGTTCTTCAGATTTTTTATTTACTTGATTTTTAGATTCACTTGTTGGTAGGTATGTATTTGATGTCATTTTGTTGTTCATAATTTTTATCTTTACCTTCTTCTTCCTCTTCTTAAAGAATACCCTTCAGCATTTCATGTAATCCTGGTTTGGTGGTGATGAACTCCTTTAGCTTTTTCTTGTCTGTGAAGCTCTTTATCTGACTTTCAACTCTGAATGATAGCTTTGCTGGGTAGAGCAATCTTGGTTGTAGGTTCTTGCTGTTCATCACTTTGAATATTTCTTGCCACTCCCTTCTGGGCCTGCATGGTTTCTGTTGAGAAATCAGCTGACAGTCGTATGGATACTCCCTTACAGGTAACTAACCGTTTTTCTCTTGCTGCTTTCAAGATTCTCTCTTTGTCTTTTGCCCTTGGCATTTTAATTATGATGTGTCTTGGTGTGGTCCTCTTTGGATTCCTCTTGTATGGGGTTCTGTGCGCTTCCTGGACTTGTAAGTCTATTTCTTTCACCAGGTAGGGAAAGTTTTCTGTCATTATTTCTTCTAATAGGTTTTCAGTATTTTGCTCTCTCTCTTCTTCTGGCACCCCAAAAATTCGGATGTTGTTATGCTTAAAGTTGTCCCAGAGGCTCCTTACACTATCTTCATATTTTTGGATTCTTTTTTTCTTTTTGTTTTTCTGGTTGGGTGTTTTTTGTTTCCTCATATTTCAGATCTTTGGTTTGATTCTTGGGGTACGTTGATCTACAGTTGAGTTTCTGTATATTCTTTATTTTAGACAGTGTATGCTTCATTTCTGACTGGTCCTTTTCCATTTTTTTGGCATTCTCATTAAGGTCCTTGAAGGTCTCACTAAGCTCCTCAGAAGTGTCATCAAGTTTCTCGGCGGTTTTTAGAAGATTCTTGAGTAACCTTATAAATGTAGTTCTGAAGTCTATGTCGTCCAATAGTTTGCTTTCCTCCATTTCTTTCATTCGTGACATGTTTCTTTGTCTCCGCATTTTGGCTGCTTCCCTGTGTAGATGGAGTGGCTTTGTATAGTAGGTGACCTATAGGGGGCAGTAGCTCAGCCTCCCCAATAACCTGATGTGGACGCTCTTGGTACACCCCTTTGTGGGCTGAGTGCAAAGTCTTGGTGTAGTTAAGCCTTAATTGCTGTTGGTACACTGGGAGGAATTGACCTCCAGGCCAATCGGCTGTGCGGACTCGCTGTGTCTATAATGGAAGAACTGCTGTGCTGTAGACATGCTTGTGGTGCAAGGACTTGTTTCAGTGGGGCTTTGGTGCTGGCTGAGTCTGCCTCTTGAATGTGTCACTTATGGATGTGAGGAGTTGAAATCTGGTTTCTCACACTGACCACTAGGTATACTGGCTTCTGGATCTCCAATGGGGTGCAAGTCAGCTATTGTCTGAATCCACCCAGCAGGAGCTACAGCGATAGCTATAATCTTCTCCTCTTTGCTTGGGGTTTGGAGGTTTTGGAGCTGTCTGACCTGGGCTGCAAGTTTGTTAGGTTAAGCTGCGATAGGGTAGGCCTTTCTTATGCTAAAGCTGCTGCTTGGAGCTTGGGTGGATTTGTAGGTTTTGTGGGGCGGGGTCTCAGGGCGTCACTAGGCTAGGGCGTGGCAAACAGCAATGGCTGCTAGTTAGCCGGCTCTGTGTCTCCGACTGCATCCCGTGCCCCAGCGCAGTAAACAATTATTCTTGCGCGCAGCCCTGCAAGCAAGTCCCCCTCACTTTCCGACCTGGTAGCAGACAGTTCAGCTTCTCCCTGCAGGAGTTTGGGTCCCCCGCGTCTCCCCAGAAACTGTATTTCAGAGTAATCGGGGGCTAGTCTCCCTTTAGGTTGAAAAAAGCAACACCTGCCGCCAGCCCAGATCACTCGCCTCCGTACCTCAGCTTTTCAGCACTTGTGCACGTCTCAATGCTCTTTTCTCTTTCCTTCTAGTTGTAGAACTTCCACTCAGCCAGCTTTCCCGTGGTTCTGGGTGATAGATGTTTTGTCTTTTAGTTGTAGTTTTGAAATTGTTGTCCGAGGCAGCAGTTTTGGTGTTTACCTACGCCACCATCTTGTATTCTCTCCCCAAACCTACTTTTCTTAAAGATGGCAAAACAGGTTTGATCTATTCCAGTGGTCGGCAAACCACAGCTCAAGAGCCACATGCAGCTCGCAAGCCGCGGTTTGCCGCTCTGTTGACTAATGAGTTTGCTGACCACTATCATATACCACCCTTTACCTCTTTGCACACAACATGCCACAATTGCCTAATCCTCACAGCTTCCAACTACATGGTAACATTTAGTCTAGTCCAGTGGTCGGCAAACTTATCAGTCAACAGAGCGACAAACCACAGCTCACGAGCCGCATGTGGCTCGTGAGCCATGGTTTGCTGACCACTGGTCTATTCAAATGTAAATTAACACATTCCTTAAAGATGGCTGCTGGCAGAAAACTGATTTTAAACGAGCCACATTTTTTCTTTAAGAGTTTGCCGCCACGGGAAAAACTGCTTTTGGCTAGCAATACAGGTTTTTGGCCCAGCCACTAGACTTCTGGGGGAAGGGCGACCAGCCTTCTTCCTCCATTAACAAAGGGTGTAGCCAGTCTTTACCTGGCCTACTTAGATCTTTGTAATTTATACATTATTTCAACAATTTCTTTGAGATTCTCGCGTCAATTATAATTATTTTAAAGCATTTTCTTTGGCAAATTTTTGTAACAGAAAATTTACTGATTTTCTTGAAGGCCTTAAAAGTTAACTTTCACCAAGGTTCATTAGCATTTTAAAAACTACTCTTTATTATGGAAATGCCAATCTCACTGCAGAACCTAGCCTGTGTCTTTTCCTGGGTCAAATTCGCTATTTTTCTTAGGAAAAAACCAGTTCTGGATTTTTCATTTCTGTAGCTTTTGTAGAGAGTCCAGCCTAAAACCCTATATAATATGTCCAAAAATTGGACAGTTGCATGCATTTGTTTTAAGCCAGGTTCTCTCCTCACAAGCACAGAAATCCCAGACACATTTCTAAATTTTTTCATGGCGACTAGGAGATTTTAAATTAGCATACTGGGAGAGTGGGCGTCCATATTGGATTGCCACGTGTCTCCCTTCCCCTACATCCTGCTTGCTTTGGGGGAAGTTTTCAGTATCAGATCTGGCTGCGTTTCTTTTCATGTTTAATAGATAAAGACAGATCTTAATTTTTTTCCTTTTTCGCTTTCCAAAGTAATTACTAGCACCCAAGGTTATCTTAGCACACAAGATGTTCTTTGGTAATTTTTAAACAAAACTTTAAGTAGACTTTCTGCGGGAGAGCTTATAGCTCTGCCCTCTCCTGCCACCTTTGAATTTCTCCACACCAGAGGCAGTTTCGGCAGCGGGGTTTCATTTCTTATTACAGATTTTAGATTCCAAATACAAATTAAGATTTTAATTTGAACAAGAAACCACATTAAAGATGACCACGGCACTCTTTTTTTCAGCCTGGTTTTTTAAAGTACCTTTTGATTTTCCAATTTCTTTATAATTTTGCCTTTTGACCAAATTTTTTCCCATAATAATCTGACTTAAACACAAAGTATCACTCACGCACTTATGGATCCGCGGCATTCCGAAGCTGACATGGGTTCTACGCACAGTGAATTTTACCACCATTCTGGTGTTTTCCGCTCAGGCGAATCCTTTCTCCAGAAGCTTTCCATCAGTGTTGCCAGGGTTAGGTCCCTCATTCAGGCGCCATAATGCTGGGGTTCTTTTCCCAGCCTTACAAAGGGTTCAGCATTCTGGAGAAAGGGGCTGCACATATATTCAAGAAGGAATCCAAAGACAAAAGATAATTTTGAAAGGCATTAGGGGTCAGAGGATCTTCAGCTAAAGGAGCTAAAGACTCACACTTGTCTAAGGACCCCATGGTATTTATTAACACAATTTGTCCTAAGGCACAGTGGAGATATACACTTCAAAGGGTAAGGTTTCAAAGGGTACAGAAGCATTGTCAGTTTGGGGAATAGCCTACAGCTGTTCAGGTGTTTGGCCAACAGGAGGCAATAAAATGCCCTGAGCTGTCTAGCAGTTAGCAATCCTATTCAGGTTTGGGGGAAGTGCCATTTAGCCGTTTCCAACAGGTAAGCTACATTTGACTCAACCCTGTTGAGCTCCCCAAGCTTCACCAACCTTTTGATAAAACTCTTGTAATTATTACATGCTGGAATTGGTTCCCAGCAAGAGCTACTCAGTGTCTTCAGTCCATTTATGAGAGGGATTTGTTGAGTAAATCAGGTAAGGTAAAGTATGCTCTGGTAACAAAGGACTCTCACATATTAGTAATTTAAAACAACTAAGGTTTCTTTCTCAGTCACATTACATGTCCAGTTAGGGTCAGCAGGACAGCTCTGTTGTCAGAGTCCCAGTTGTCAGAGGCTCCATCTCAACACTGCTTCCACAATTGTTAAGGCAGGGGAAAAGATGTGATGAATTGCACATTGGCTCTTAAAGGCTTCTACCTGGAAATGACACATGTAATTTCCACTGCCATTTCATTGGTCAAACAAGTCAAATGAAGTCTTCTGAAAGAAGTAAGATGTACTATTTTAGCCAAATGGATTTTGTTCTTTTTGAATTATATATTCATTCAATAGACATTTGGTTCAATGTAATGTGTAGAAGACACTGTGTTAGATTCTATGAGGTTAAAAAGATGAATGGAAAGTTTATAACCCCAATAGACAATAGCTATAATTAAGTCCTCTCCCTTCTCTTTAAAATAACATTAACAGAATCTTTCAATATGATAAAAATGGATTATGTATATAAGCATTGTAGCACTTTGTCCCTTTTTGGTCTTAGGAATTATTTGGTGACAAGTTACAGAATATTACTTAAACTAGCTTAAGCAAAAAAAAAAAAAAGTGTTTTGTTAGAAGAGGGATATAGCTTTATGTCACAGAGTCCAGGGGCAGGAAGTACATCTGAATTTCAGAGGCAGTTGTCATCAATAACAGAAAGTTAAGAGCTGGGTCTGTGTTTCCTCTCCAGGTCTATATGATTTCTTGCCAGTGCTTCTCTTTGTGCATATACTTCATTCCTCTTTTAATGTGTTGACTGGCTTTTGCTTTTAAATGGGTGTTTTAACCCAAGAGCTCACAATTAAAGGAAACTACAGTCTCTAGCAATTACAGAAGAATTATATTCTTTCTAAGTGCCACATCTTGGTTAGTTCTTAAATTAATCACTGTCAGAGTTTGGAAATAATGTATCACAAGTTAGAATAATTGGCAACTTTGTATGTAATAGAGCAAGAGGCAGTTGTACTAGTTTGGGATTGAAGAAACCTACGATGCCAGTTGAAAGTTCTACTACACAGTTAACATCTGCTTCATACTCTAGACTCTAGAATCTAGATGGACAGGCTAATTAAGATAATCAAGATAAAAAGGTGGAACTGGAGCTGATTCGTAGCAACAATATCCCCTCCCTGAACCCTGGCAGGCGCCACCTCCATTCTAATCCTTTCATCCATCTCTTCTCCCTCTCCCTAGGAATACAGAGTCCTAAATTGTGTAATTCTTACAAGTCATCTGCTTTAGATGCTGATACAGGGCTCCCTGGCTTCTCCTCTCGCTAATAATGCAGGAAGAAAGGAGCACTTACTAAACTGCCTTGCTCTGCTGTTTTCTACCATCCAAAGTGGTCTAGACCAGCGGTCGCCAACCGATGATCCATGGACCACTCGTGGTCCTTGAGGTCCAAAAGTTTGGTGACCGCTGGTCTAGACACTCTATCTGGACATTTTACACTTTAGCATTCTGTTGCCATATCTTCCCACCAACTTAAGTTATTTTTCTCTCAATAAATTCCCATTCTTTTTCTGGAAGCTGTGTGTATTTAGCTTATCTGGCAGCATTTCCTTGCATTCCTTACCTATGCTATATCTCCTTTCTTCCTCGTTGAAAAATATCCATAGCTTCACCTCAGCAGATGGCTGAGGAGATGGACTATAGGGAATTAGTTGATGTTACCTAGAAAAGGGAATCCCCAGGGGGAAAACACACACACACACACACACACACACACACACACACACACAAACCAACAACAACACGAAGACAACAGAGAAAGGTGAGTAAAAGCTGTGTATGGGGTTAGGTGGATTTGTCAGGGATATATGTTAGACTAAAAGAACAAACAAGGAAGGGAAGGAATTTGGTTTCAAACTTCAGAATATCTGGACTGTCATTCTAAGACATTCTTATATTCTTGTTGCTGTGCAGATGAACGAGTCTTCTTAGGTTCAACTAAACATTCAGATTCATAAAGCTACCATAGGCTTGTTTGCTCAGAAGGATATCAGACACGAACCACAGCTTGCAAGCAGGGCAGTAGCCCTGTCCCTCATCAGGAGTTGTGCTCTTACAACAATCTCATAAGCAGTTCCTGTAGCTCTCTAGGAGTCATCCTGTCAGGTGAAAGCTCAAGTGCAAGGAGACAAAGCTCACATCGGGTAGGTGCGGGAGCCACACTGGCTTTAGAAACCTCATGTCCCATAGAAGACAGTATCTCTTCCACAACTCCATGGGCTTAGCTTCCAGGGTCCCTGAAAGCAGTATGCCAGTTACAAGAGCCATCACGCTCAGGGAAGTCAAAGCTGTGGCTTCCTAGCAGGTATTCATGGTTTTATTTATAGTTCTCTGAGTCAAGATGCAAATTTTACTAATCATTTTTACTATAAGCAATGTTGCCTAGTAGCATAGGTGGCATACCTACTTCCATCAGACCTGAGTTAACTAATTGAAGGTTAAATGCAGAAAAAGAAAAGATTTTAGCTCTACTCATATTTGTATTTTCCACAGTACCTTCCATAGTCCTTTTCATTTGGGAATTATTCAATAATATACATTTTGTTTCCTTTGATGTAGTGTGTTAACTATGGCAGGAAAAGTGTGACATAGGAAGAGGGGTTGAGAGGAAGGTAAGGCTGGAAAGGTAGACAGAGACTTCTAGATTGTTAAAAATACTGAATTCCATATTAAAGATCTTGACATTTCTTTATCAAGTAGGTGATTGATAAAACAGTTTTAAGAGTGATGTGGTCAAGAATTGCACTTTGGAAGGTTGTTTTGACTATAGTGGAGAGTGGTTGAGAGAGGATTTAGACTTGAGGCTGGTTGCTCATTTATACTTAATATTTGCTTTGGAGGGGGGAGATATTTCTTCTATAAGCAGAAAGAATGACTACTCAATTCTGTGCTCTATAAGAGTTTAGGATTGCTGGATGGATTCAACCTGGTCCTTTGGAGGGGCTTGGATCATCAGCTCGTCCTTCTAAATGTATTGCTCCCCCCACCGTTGGAGATTGAGAGTTTGAGAGGACTATTCTGAACTGCCTCCTAAGAACCATGGATTAACACTAAGAAATTCTGGCCTCTACTGATCTCATTTGACTCACTAGCAGCCCTCATTTTGTTTTTTGCTGGAGTTAAAGGATAGAACAGTCTTTCAGTGGATACCGTATTTTTCTGTGTATAAGATGCTATTTTTTTCTAAAATCGTTAGACTGAAAATCAAGGGGCATCTTATACACGGAAGTCAGCCGAGGAGGGAGCCGTGGGTGCATAGCTGCCTATATCTTGTCAAACAGCCTTTCTCCAATCAGGAGCCTTATTGTTACTAAGCCTTATTGTTACTAAGCCTTATTGTTATGGCCCATTGTTATGAGCCATAATTGGAGGTGGAGGTGGAGAGTGCGCAGATGCAACAGGGACCTGAGTGTTCTGAGCTCATAAAGATGTCAAAAAATAAAAAGATAAATACTGGTAAGCGATTGTCTTACTCTGCAAAATTCAAACTGAATGTAATCAGCTATGCAAAAGAACATGGAAACAGAGCTGCAGAGACAGTTTGGACCTCCTCCCACTGAGTGTATGATCAGACAGTGGAGAAAACAGGAAGAACAACTCCTTAAGATGCCAAAACAGAAGGCGGCCTTAAGAGGAAAACCAGCAAAATGTTTAAAATATTGATTTCTTAATTTTGGTTTGGAAAAGGGGAGGGGGGGGCATCTTATACATGTGGGCGTCTTATACACAGAAAAATACGGTATGTTTGGTTTGTTTTTAGGTTTAGTTTTAGGGCAAGCCAGGGAGTTTCTTTAATGGTTAACTGGTTTAATTAACATTTGTAGTGATTAACTATTTCTAATTACAAGCAGCTAAGAAACAGAGTGCTTCACATTTTTCTTCTATTGCTTACATTGCCCTTTATACTCTTTCCTTACCCAACTTACACTGTTCACACTGTTCTAATATAAATATACAATTTATAAAAAATGATTGGTCCTGCAGCAGAATTAAGTTGATCTGCAATTGGCTTATTATGGGTGCAGAGAACTCAGGCAATTTTGCTTGATTATATTTGTGTCTAGAGAGTACTGATTGATTACGTTTCTCCCCTCATCGCCATAAAGCTGCACAGAAGACAAACACTTGCTGGATTTGGTTCAGGTCAGTAAAAGACAAAATTACGTTTATCCACACTATTACTTTTTATTACACATAAGACAGTTGGGTGTCTCCACACATGCCAAACAGGAAATTTAGCTGTGGTTCGCTGTCGTTACGATATAACAGTTCTCCTCCTTGCCCTACAGCAACTGTGTACTTAAATTCACAAAATCTAAGGCATGGGTGGCAAGGAAGTCTCTTTTACCTTTCATCAAGTCAAAGGGCTATTTTTAAAAGTAATTATTTTGTTATAATCATGTTATGGCCTTCATAGTATCAGCTGTGATGACTTTTAGAGATGAGTTTGGGGCTAAAAAGGCCATAGAATATTAATTTAGCTGATTTTTTCAATGTTGCTTGCTCTATAACTGGATATTAGAACCGATAGACATTTGAGGGATGAAAAGGTTCTTTTAATGTTAATGTGGCTCAGCACTTGGCCCAAAGAAATAGTGACAGAAACTGGGAGGGAGCCAAGTGAGTGAAAATCTCTAAGGCACTTGTACTGGGTGAATAAATGCCATTTTGACATTTAATTATGATGAACTTAACAGTATTTGTTATATTAGGAGTGATGCGTCCTTTAATTACTTTGTGTTTTTTCCTTCGTTTTAGTGCCTTATTTGCTTTAACTTTAGTCAGATCTTATTGGTAAAGAATTTAAGTCTGCTCTACTGCCCTGTCCTAGATGTCTAACCTTGTACTAGTCAACTAGCCTCTGAATATGCTTCCTCCTACCCTGCCTCCTTGCAAGGTGGCTGTGAGTTGCAGATGAGAATACTTTGAAAGCAAGAAGCTGTGTGTGTACTTGAAAGTATACGGTCCTTAGATTCAGTTCTGGTTCATAATGAACCCTGCTATTCACTAGATAAGTAACCTCACTTCGCTTCAGTGTCCTTATCTGTAAAGGGAAGGGGAATCACCCTGTTTGCCTGAGTTTTGTGACAACTAAATGCCTCATTGTAAAGTATTGCACATAGTACCTTGCTCATTTAGGCACTTAGGAAATACTAGCTGCTGTTACAAATCCAGGTCTTTACTCAGTACTTGCGCATGCTACTTACTTAATCCCATTTTACTGAACAGTAAAGTAAAGATCAAGAAAACGTTGATTTGCCTAATTATGCAGTGAGCTAGTAAGTTATTTACCTATTGGGCTCTTTCTGTTATATCACTTAGACTACCACTAATAAGTGATAATGTGGGGAAATGATAGCAGAAGATCTCTTCACCAACTACTTCTGAAGACTCATAGCTCTAATCTAATGCTTCTCTTTCCTCTGTTCAATGTACTGACTTATCCCAAGGGCCAACTGAACACTCCTGGCTAAGTAGGCTGCTCTGTAGTAGACCTGCGGGTACTTGCCAGAAGTTAGTTGTGTTTATTCAGAAACCTGTTTTTAACCGTCATGCTTGTTATAATCATTATAAAACATGAGTAAACATGTAAATTAATGAGCATAAAGAAAGGAGAATTCGTTCTTTGAAAATTAAGCTGAATGCTTAATTAATATAACTGAGTTATTAACAAATTTACTATCAAATTGGATAAGAGATGGGGGCGGGGAGTCATCGAAGTCCAAAGCCGTGCCTGTCAAAGTATCCATGGACCAGCTAGCTAAGTGGTGTTCACAGTATTCGTGGTTCTCAAGGAAATAAGGAGCTCACACCAGAATGTAAATTAACTACATCACTAAGCACACTGTTTAGTTCAGCTGACTTTTTTTTTTTTCCATGCATGGTTAAAACCTTACTTCTCCTGAAGTCAGCATTGCATTAATTTATATCTGGCCCAAGGTTTTTATCTCATGGTGGACAGACTACTGGTCTAATGGATTCTGTATTCATATTCTTTCAGAAGTACTTTTAAGTTCTTTCTCCATTTACAGAAACTGTAAGTGAAAATAGATGGTAGATCATTGTGGGCATGGCTTATATAATAAAGAGGACCCAAACTCATTAGGAGACCCATATCAAACAAAGCATGAACCCTATATGAAAAAATTAGTGAATAAACGTGTACTTATGTGTTTAAATTAAAATAAAATCTTTAATGATATGTAAAAATAACTTACAATTACAGGCTTTCCCTGCTATCCAAAAGTAGAGCATATCCAATGAAACCTTTCTAAGCTGAAATGGCAGCCGTAGCCACAAAAATTTTTAAAACATGCAATACCTGACTATTTTGTCAGGGGCCCTGACCTCTTTTCCCTTAGATTATCAAATAAAACAATGATAACAGCAGCCCTCGCCAGTGTTGCTCAGTGGCTAGAGTGTCAGCCTGCACACTGAAGGGTCACGGGTTCGATTCCTGGGTTACAAGTTCGATCCCCGGGCCCAACCGGGGCATGTGCAGGAAGCAACGAATCAATGTATCTCTCTCACATCAATCTCTCTCTTCCTCTCTTCCTCTCTCTTCTCCCTCCCTCCCACTCTCTAAATCAATGAAAAAAATATCCTTGGGTGAGGATTAATAACAACTACAACAAAAAAACAATACAAAAAATGATAACAATAACCATCCAGTGTAAATGAATCAAAATTATACCTATTTTTTGTCATGTCAGCAAAAATATATTTTTTGGTGTGCTGCAGATATTTAGTTTATGTGTGCCACGAGCTGAAAAAGGATGAAAATCACTGGCGTAAGGCAAAGAAGCAATTACCATTCATTTGTATCCAAAAAATAACTCACCAGGTCATACCAAATAACACATAAAAACCTAAATAACACTAACATATAGGGAAAGCAGGAATGCACAAAACAAACCGAGATAAGGCACAGGTGCTCACAGGCCCAGCTCACAGCCCTGGCAGCTTGATGCTGAGATGCTAAGTGTAGTTACCTGGGAAAGAGCGTGTAGTGCCACGCTCACTGCTGGAGGTGCCGCTGCCTTATAACAGCTTGCAGCCAAACAAATGCTGAATGCTATTTCTTACCTTTCTCTGTAAAGGTGAAAATCCTCTTCACATCTCTTTCAGTTAGCTAAATTAGGTTCTAATGTAGCTCTTTCCTAAAAGGGAAAGTGGCATGAGGTGAACTTCTAAAAACTGGGGGATACCTGTACTGACTTTTTCATTTGATGAACCAACTATAGGTTTTATCTGGCAAGGGGCCTTTTATGATACTCAGAGTTCCAACTTGACTAGAAATATACTTTTTAACCTCTGTAGCTATCTTAGGAGCCTTAGTTTGTTACATATGGATTTAAATTATTTGCAAAATAAGGCAGAGTTAATATTTGTAATATAGAAAGAGCATCTAGATAGTGATAAGGAAAAAACACAGCATAAATAAATAATTCAGAAAACTACAAGTCACAATATCCAGTTTGGCTCAATGGATAGAGCATCGGCCTGTGGACTGAAGGGTCCCAGGTTCGATTCCGTTCAAGGGCACATCCCAGGTTGCGGGCTCGATCCCCAGTAGGAGGTATGCAGGAGGCAGCCAATCAATGAGTCTCTCTCATTATTGATGTTTCAATCTCTCCATCTCCCTTCCTCTCTCTGAAATCAATAAAAATATTTTTTTAAAGAAAACTAGAAGTCAAATCAGCCAATAGCCTATGAAAATATTCTCAAGCCCAGTTGTCATCTGGAGTTAAAATAATTATAATACTCATTGTTGACTATTGGGCCTAAGAAAAGAGATTAGAAGGATAAACTCACTTTAGTTTTGGAAATGTGAGTTTTAGGAAAGTAAACTATGTATTTAAATATAAACTACACATACCTTCAACCCAGAAATTCTGTTCCTTGGGATAAATTCCATAGACATAAAATCCTCACACAGATTTTTATTTTAACATTGTTTTAATAACATAAAACAAAAACCTGAAATAAACTCAAATGCCCATTAGCAAAGAGATAATTTAATAAATTGTATTTTACATTTATGAAATATTATGCAACTGTTAAAAAGATTATTAGTTCATATATATGTATATATAGCCTATATAATAAAAGGATAATATGCAAATCAACCAAACGGCAGAATGACTGGTCACTATGACGCGCACTGACCACCAGGGGGCAGACACTCAATGCAGGAGCTGCCCCCTGGTGGTCAGTGCGCTCCCACAGGGGGAGGGCCGCTCAGCCAGAAGCCGGCTCAATACTGGCGAGTGCAGCGGCAGTGGCAGGAGCCTCTCCTGCCTCCGCAGCAGTGCTAAGGCTGTCAGTGAGACATTCCTCGAGGGCTCCCAGATTGTGAGAGGGAGCATGCGGGCCTGAGGGACCCCGCCCCACCCCCAGTGCACAAATCTCATGCACCAGGCCTCTAGTATGTATATAATTGAGAAAAGCAAAATGCCAAAGAGAGATATATATAATACAATGTCTTTTATAAAACAGTAACAAAACTCCTATATATGTATATATAAGTTTGTATATGCTTTTTAAACATGAAGAAAGATATGAAAGGCTTTACACCAGCCTGTCAATATTGATTACTAGGGAGAATGAATGGAAGAGGATTGGCAAAATAAAGGTCTCATTTTAAAAAGCACACAATATAAGTGCATTGATACAAAAGTTTGGGTTTAAAAATATATATATATACTTAAGTATATATATATGTATATATTTAAATGTGTGTGTGTAAGTGTGTGTGTGTGACTGAACCCATGATCATGGCAGGATTGGTTAAATGCTGCTACTTGGTCTTTGACAACCTGAGATCCTGGTTGAACTCCCTTTAAAATCAAAGAGCCCATTTCAACGGCTAATCTCTCACCTGCATCTCTAAACTATTCAGAACAGCTACTACATTAAAGAGGTCATATTTAATGTATATCTTAATACCGTGGTGTAAAGGGTCTTTGGGCCCTCCTGGAAGTGGGGGCATGGTTTAATATTTTAACATTCACATCTCCTTAAGTGTTTGGATTTCTCCTCTGTATTATATTGAGAAGTGTCTGGCATCTCAGTGGCCTTTAATGAAATTCACTCTAGAGTTCAGGCTTCAACAGTCAACCAAACAACTGAACAATTAAAATCACTTCTAGCTATTGGAGCTAGCACATTGTAAGTAGAATCTCTGATAAATGCTTTCACATTGATAGATTAAATCCAATTAAAAGCTATATTTATATAAAATTGTATTTATCAAAATATAGTCTTCATTTATAATGTTCATTTAATTATCCTTTTCTCTGCCACAATGTAAGTTTAAAACCTCTTTAAAAAAAAGATTTTCCCTGGCTGGTGTGGCTCAGTGGACAGAGCATCAGCCCTTGCACTAAAGGGTCAAGGGCATATACCTCAGTTGCAGGCTCGATCCCTGGCCCTGGTTGGGGCATGTGTGGGAGGCACCAATCAATCTCTCTCTCTCTCTTTCTCTCCACCCCCCCTTTCCACTCTCTTAAAAATCAATGTAAAAAATATACTCCCATGAGGATTAACAAAAAGTAAAAAGAAATCTTCCCTGGGCAGTGTGCTCAGTGGTTTGAGCATCGGCCCATGAACTGAAGGGTTTCAGGGACACCGGCAGGAGGCAACCAGTTGCTTTGTCATTCTTCTCACTCTCCTTCTTTCTCCCCCTCTTTGTCTCTCACTCTTCTCCCTCTCTTCCTTCTACTCTCTTAAAAAAAAATCAATAGAAAAAAATATCTTTGGTTGAGGATTAACAACAAAAAAATCTGTTATTCATTTTTCTATTTCTTGTGGTGCTTTGTACATATAAATGCTTGGTAAATAGTTATTTGAATGAAGACAATGATGGCAAGATCATTATGAACTACTGCAATGGCAATTCTTTGTTGTGTGGGTCTATACCATGCTTTGCAAGATATTTACCATCTCTGGCCCCTGCCCACTCAATGCCCATAGCACACTTCAGTCATTCCAACAACTAAAATTCCAGCCCCAACTTCCAGCACCCCTTTTGGGATGCAGGGGGTGTTGGTGTGGGTGCTATTCTTGAGAACCACAATGTTGGAGCAATTGAAATATTTCTAAGAATTGTGATATCTGTGCTGAGCCTTAAAGGATGAGTAGGATTCCACAGAAATTGGGCCTAACCATTGTGGATCAGTGGTTGAGTGTCCACCTATGAACCAAGAGGTCACAATTTAATTCCCAGTCAGGGCACATGCCTGGGTTGCTGGCTCGATCCCCAGTGGGGGGGTGTGCAGGAGGCAGACAATCAGTGATTCTCATCATTGATGTTTGTATCTCTCTCCATCTCCCTTCTGAAATTAATAAAAATATATATTTTAAAAAAAAAAACAGAAATTGAGAGACAAACAGCATTTAAAAGAGGGAGCAACATAATTAGACTCTACCTTGACAGATGAAGTGGTATGTCTATGTTGGAAATAAAGTTGGATAGGTAGAGTGGAGTTAGAAGTCTGACAGAGGTGTGAGGAAAGGGAAGTGTCATTTCACTCTAATGCATCTTGCATACTCCTGCCAAATTAATTTCCTAAAACATTGCTCTATTCGGTAGTCCACTTAGTATTGCCTGCTAGTCTTTACACCTTTGCTTTGTGCTCAAGGCATTTTATCTCATCATACTTATCCAACTATACTACTCCTTAAAATTAATTAGGTATGTGTGGCTGACTGAGTAAAGTAATATCTCCCCCTTTCTTTGTCAATGTGCTCACTTCATGCTTTTTTTTTAAATGTCTTTCTTCCTTTATAAAATCTATCATCATTCTGCCTGTTCAACTTCTTCCTACTCTTAGATGCCTTCTCTTTAATATCACTGGCCCATACCATCCCACACCATCCTGATAGCTTCTTTCTCTTTTTTATAGTGTTTATGGTTTGTCCTACAATACTTAGCAAAAAATTGTGTATGGCTTTTCATGCCTCTTACTCTGATTCTCTTAAAGAGCTGTGTGAGGTTAAGATATATAGACATATGCCTTGAAATATATTTTAAGCCTCCAAAGCAGCTTTTTTTTCCTTGATCTGTTGATAGAAGGCATTGCCTTTTGAGTAAAATACTTGATATAGTATTAGATATTGAGCACCCTGAAAAATGTTTTTTATACTTAAATTATCAAATATTTTTGTTTCTATAACTGGTTATAATTATTTTTGAGTGTAGGAACCAAGATGCATCTATCTATGCTCCCCCTCCCCAATGCCTAGTAAAGTGTCTTGCTCACAATAACCACTCAATCCTAATATATAAAAACCCTGGGTCCATCACATCCACAATGACCAGGAGGCTCAATCAACCAGAAGTCAGTCCTGCAGTCAGGACAACCCAGTCCTGCAGTCAGGACAACCCAGCCCTGACTGCTGCAGCTGCAGGCACGGTAACCCAGCACTGACTGCTGAGGGGGCTGCAAATCAGGCCCAGAGAGAGGCCTGAAGAGAGAAGCAGGGTCTGATCCATAGACTCTGTGGCAGCTGTTGATCAGCACTTGCCTCTCTCTCTCTTTCTTTCTGGACCTGGTCAGCAGCCGCACCTCCATTTCTCTCCAGGCCTCCTGCTGATCAGCCCCACCTTTCTGATCAAGCTCCACTGATAGGCCCAGAGACACTGACTGGCATAGAAACAGACCAATCAGAACCAAATCTGGGTCAACTGTGAGGAGCCAATGACTGCCTAGGAGGCGGAGCTTTTGACACTGACTGGCATAAAAACCGACCAATCAGAAACAAATTGGCCGGAGGAGGAGGGCAGTTGGGGGCAAGATTAGGCCTGCAGGAGAGGGCAGTTAGGGGTGATCAGGCAGCCACAGGCAGTTAGGGCAATCATGTTGGCAGGGAAGGGCAGTTGGGGGCAAGATCAGACCGGCAGAGGAGAGCAGTTGGAGGCAATCAGGCCGGCAGGGGAAAGCAGTTGGGGGCGAGATCAGGCCAGCAGGGGAGGGCTGTTGGGGGGACCAGGCCTGCAGGGGAGGGCAGTTGGGGGTGATCAGGCCGGCAGGGGAGCAGTTAGGTGTTAATCAGGCCGGCAGGGGAGCAGTTAGGGGGTGATCAGGCTGGCAGGCAGAAGTGGTTAGGGGCAATCAGGCAGGTGAGCAGTTAGGAGCCAGCAGTCCTGGATTGTGAGAGGGATGTCCCAGATTGGAGAGGGTGCAGGCTGGGCTAAGGGACACCACCCCCTCCCCTGCCCCCCCCCCCCCCCCAGTGCACGAATTTTATGCCGGGGCCTCTAGTATTTTATAATTTGATTGATTTTTATTTTCTTTATCAATTTGCCTTAATTGTAACCATGTTTAGATCATTGTTTTGTTTTGCTAACAATAGAAGGTACCATTATGGTGCCTATACACCCCCAAAATAGTCCTATCCCAGTCCTTGGTAGCTCTCTTGAGCCACACTTTTCTAAGTAGTATCATAGAAATTTGGATATTATCATAGTCCAATCCTATTTTTAGAGCAATATTGGCTTCATGTTATTTAGTTGAAGAATAAGTACTGCCATATTTTGATCCTTTGTAGTTTCAAACTTTTTCTCCTTATTCTTTGCTCAAATGAAATCTTATGCAGAATCTTACTCTATTAATTAAATATATTCCTTTCCTAAAGGGAGAAGATAGAGGTGGAAAGCAACAAACTGGAACCTCACCTTTTGTTCTGTTCCTCCTTCCTCATCCCCCATCCAAAGAGCACAGCTTAAAAAACCACTATAACTCATCTAATTAAAAAATGCTTATTAAAATAACTATTCTTTTGTGATATCTTGTGTAGGAACTTAGTGTAAAAATAGAGACACTTAGTGTAAAAATAGAGACACTTTAGTTTTACAGTGATTTTTAAGTACAAAGGAAAATGCTCTGGAATAAATTTCTTGTTTCAGCAATAAAAGAGTTAATATACTAAGCAGCAGAGACTGATACAGTGAGGAATAGTGCTTTCTGTCTCTGTCATTTGTGGTTTAAGGAAAGGGGGTAGTGTTCTGCATTTGAAAGGGCTTTAATGAATGCTGTCAGTGTTTGTGAGAGCTAATGGTCAGTATGGGAAAGGAGAGCAGAGGAAAGTGGGCTAGCTGCTTCAGGATAGGTGGATGAGTTTGCTCTGATTGAACGGAATGTTCCACCGTGTTTCATCTTTATTCATTATCCTTTGTTCTTTATAATCTGACATAGTGGTGTAAAACTAAATGTAGATATATATGTGAATGTGATTTATTTTCTTTTCAATCTGTTTATTGTGTACAGCAGGGCATATACTTCTCTTGTCTTGGTTGGATGCACAGATTTGTGTGCAGTGCTTTTTGCCCGTTGCCTAGACGATCACTTGGTTTCTCTGAGGATGTCTGGTTTTCGTAAAGAGTTTGATGTGAAGCAGATTTTGAAAATCAGATGGAGGTGGTTTGGCCATCAAGCATCATCTCCTAATTCTACAGTTGACAGCCAGCAGGGAGAATTTTGGAATCGAGGACAGACTGGAGCAAACGGTGGGAGAAAGTTTTTAGATCCATGTAGCCTACAATTGCCTCTGGCTTCAATTGGTTACCGAAGGTCCAGCCAACTAGATTTTCAGAGTTCACCTTCTTGGCCAATGGCATCCACCTCTGAAGTCCCTGCATTTGAGTTTACAGCAGAAGATTGTGGCGGTGCACACTGGCTGGATAGACCAGAAGTGGATGATGGCACTAGTGAAGAAGAAAATGAATCTGATTCCAGTTCATGCAGGTCGATGATTTTCTTACTGTTAGAAATGGGGGGTGGGGTATATTCTCTATAATGTTTTAATATAACTTAGTATTATTATTTAAAATTTATGAACATATATGTATGTACCTCGTGCAAACACATATATAATATCTTGATATGCAAATGTGGAACTTTTGCTGGGATTTAACAATATTCTGATATTCTGTAAAATTATAAAGACAACAAATAGCATTCTTCTTTAAATATCTTGTGTTCCATATATAGATCTGGTTCTGTCTTGAAAAGAATATATAGTAACAGTTTTATGCATCATTGCCTTGCAGTTTGCTTCATCATTTTACCTTTCTTAATCATAGCAAAACTATTAAAGACATTTCTAGTGTATAAATTTTTATGACATTTTAGTTTGCAACATATTATAGAGTCATTTTAAAATCTTACTGAAAATGAAAGGTTTTATAAGGAGATAACACGGTAGTTGTCAATAATTTTTTTACACCATGTAGTTGTCAATAGTCTTTTTATGGTTATTTCTCTTTGTCTTGTCTATGTTGCAGCTCTCCAGACTAATACAGAGAATACAGTAACATGTCTCTTTCTAAGATGACAGCTACTAATTCCTGTTACCTTCACGTCACTGAAAATTGTGCTATTTAGGGAAATGAGGGACATTCCTTCAGGAGAGTTTAAAGGAATGTAGAGGGCTAGTTGTGGACAGCTGGTGAAAGAGGGCAAGGAGGAGGGGAGATGAGTTTGAGGGGAGAAAATAAAACATTGGTAATTTCATAAGGACTTTATCCATATTCATTCTTGGAAACTGGTTTTATCTTTGAAATGGATTTTCTTATTAACTAGTATAAACTACTGTACAATATTACATACAAGTTAGAACATGAAAGTCATCTTTCTGATTCATCTACACTCAAATTATTTCAAAATATTTAAAGGCATACATAGCTTATTTGTTTAGTTTGATTATGGATTATTTTTCTTTTAAAATCTCTTGCAGGTTTTGATAACACTTGTAATTTGTATGTTGATTATTAATGTAGGAGATGGAGACAAAATTAGTTCTTATATTCAAATATATCTTACTTAGGAAAAAAATAAATAAATCTTACTTAGGGATATTGACTGCCTTCCCTTCTAACCTTCAGAATATTGAATTATAAACTGTGGTGTCGGAATAGTGATAAATATAGACTAATCACCTATTATCATTTGTGTAATGGAGAGAAGGTATATCTTTACATAGATAACTAGAATATATATTTAATTTTTTAAATATTTTTTCTTTTTTTCAAATTTAAAAATTTTTAATTAGTTTGTGACTTGGCATTATCTTGAGATTAGAGGAAACTAATAATTTCAATATGGAGATAAATTGAGTTAATGTGGTTTCATTGTTTTGGGTTTGTTTGTTTGTTCGATTGGGGGGATTTGGGCAGTATTGGGGGGGAGTTGGTGGTTGTTTTGAGACTTGTTGCCATAGAAGAATAATTTATACAGTAAAAGGTTCAGGGCTTATCATTTTTGTGGAAAACCAAAGAGTAATCATCTTTCCATTTAAAAAATCAATGCAATGTATCAACATTTTAACAAAATTAGACAAACCATTCATTTATCAGCGTAAATTATAAAAATCTTAACATGTATCTACTACTTGGAGAGATTTTACATATCTGTGTATGAAATTTATATACATGTATAGTCTTGGAAAGGTTATACACACATTGGTTACTATAATTTACTTCTTTACAACAAAGGTAGTTTTCTTAACTAATGATTACTGAAATTAAATTTATCTATTTTTTAGTATCCATATTGAAATATCATCTTGTTGGGATATTCATTACGAAAGAAAAAGATTGCCTTTTACTGAGATTGCTATGTTCATACTTCAAGACTATAAAATTGATATTTCTATTTATAGGAGATGTAAATATAAGAAAATAACATTTTAAAAAATCTAAAATAAATGTCATTGTTTAAAAAAATTTAGTCAAGAAGATTGATAAAGTAAATAATAAAGTGGGAGTAAACAGTTCACATCTACATTAACCAAACTATTTCTAAAATACCTTTTTCAAAAATAAAATGTACTAAAAATGTCTCTGATTTTTAGATATACTAGTAACAGGGAAATATGTCAAAGCAATTTAATATTCCCAATGCTTTAAAATTTCTATCTTAACACCTTATTGCAAAAAAAGGATAAAACAAACATCTAGATTTTAGAAATGTCATTTGTGTGTATATTTTTACTTCTCCATTTTTTTCTAGATTAAATATATCTAATTCTCACATCTTTTAGTCTTCTGGCTCTGAGTCTTTGATTTTTGTTATAAGGGTGAATACATTTATTTGGCCCTAGCTTTTTGGTTAAGTGAGCATCTCTCTAGGTGGTTGCTCTTCTACTGTAAACAAATCAAAAACTATCATTGTTAATGTCAAAAGAAGCTACACTGATATTCATCAAATTTTTGTATGTAACTTGGGAATGTTTTTTTTCTTATACAATATTTGCAAATAATAAATATATATAGTAAACATTTTATTTGAGTATACTATAGATATCTTAAAATATTAAAGACATAATGGGGAAATACATAAGATACATAGAGAATTTATTTAGGCAGTAATATTTTTTATTTAGACCCCAAAACTTAGACTGAAATTTTCAGTTATTAGAAAAAGAAAAGGCCACTGAGTGGTTTTACATACACAGAATCATAAGGACTTCGGAGGCAGCAAACATTATTAATATGTTTGATCAGTTGTAGTCTAGCTAGGGGAAGTATCTGCCTGAGACTTAGGCTTCTGGTAGTTTCTGCTGAGGCTTCTGGTGGTTTCTGCTGCCACAGATCTAAGTGATTTAAAAGTTCCTCTTCTTTTAACTTAGATCTAGGGTCTATAATCTAGCCACCTTTTCTCCCTGGGAGTCATCTAAATCATTACTTTGGTATTAAAATACAAACTTTATGTTACACCATGAGAATTTTAGACCCTATGTAACAAAGTTATCACCTTTCATGTGAACTGTAGGTCCTAAGAGCTTAACTCATGATGAATTCTTAACGGGATCAGCAAGGTTTACACGTGGCCCACCATGTGACCATAATACAAACACAGTTTATACTTCCCTTGATTTGGCAGCTTTAAAATTCTGTAATTTTTTTCACATTTTTAACTGGGGAAATCATTTAAAATTTTGTTTGTAAAGGTAGACTTTAATGTCAGACAATTTTTTAGTCAATATGCATAAAATGTTACTGTACTTTACAAATATCAAAAAATAATAAAATAATACAGTTAATACTGACTGATGCTTACTATTCGTGAGGCACTCTTCTAAGCATTTTAGTATATTAACTCATTTAGTCTTCGCAACAGATTTCTGAGTTAGACTGCTCCTGTTATATAGAATGGAGCAAAAGTAGGTTTACAGTTGTTCATATAGAAAATAATACAATAACTAATAAATAATAGTACAAGAATAAACAATTTTCCATACCCACAACTGTAAACCTCCTTTTCTCCATCCTCCTTTTCTCCATCCATTCTAACTTTACAGATGAGGCCAATGAGGCACAGAAAGGCTAAGTAACTTGATCAAGGTCATAAGTAAATAAAACTGCACTTAAGAAAAACAAATTTTATATTTTTATTACAGTTTTAGGTGTATAGAAAAACTGTGAAGATAGCATATGGTGAGTTCATATATATCCCACACCCAATTTCCCTGCTATTATTATTTACTAGAGGTCCAGTGCACGAAATTCGTGCACGGTGGGGGGGAGGTCCCCTCAGCCCAGCCTGCACCCTCTCCAATCCAGGACCCCTCAGGGGATGTTCGACTGCCTGTGTAGGCGCCATCCTGGTGATCGGGCCTACACCCACAGTTGGACATTCCTCTCACAATCCAGGATCACTGGCTCCTAATCACCTGCCTGCCTGCCTGGTTGCCCCTAACTGCCCCCCTGCACCAGTCTGATCGCCCCTCACTGCCTCTGTGTGCCAGCCTGATCGCCCCTAACTGCCCCCCGCTGCCATCCAGGTTGCCCCCAACTTTCCCCTCCCTGCCAGCCTGGTCACTCCTAACTTCCCCTCCTGCTGGCCTGGTCACCCCCAACTGCCCCCCTCTGCTGTCCTGGTCACCCTTAACTGTCCCCCCCCCCCGCCGGTCTGGTTGCCCCCAACTGCCCCCCGTGCCAGCCTAATTGCTCCCAACTGTCCCCCTGCCAGCCTGGTCGCCCCACAAAGCCTGCTGTTCAGTCATTTGGTCGTCCCTCACTAACCCCCCTGCCGGTCGTAGGTAGCCATCTTGTGAGGGTGTGATGGTCAATTTGCATATTGCCTCTTTATTATATAGGATTATATAGAATTAGTAAGGTGCATCTGTTATTATTAATGAATTAATATTGATATCTTATTGCTAACTGAAGTCCATACTTTATCCAGATTTCCTTAATTTCTATCTAATATCCTTTCTCTGTTATAGGATTCTATCCAAAATAACAAGTTACTTTTTTTTTTTTTAATTGATTTCAGAGAGGAAAGGAGAGGGAGAGATAGAAACATCCTTGATGAGAGAATATCATTAATCAACTGCCTCCTGCATGCCCCCTACTGGGGATTGAGCCTGCAACCCTGGCATGTGCCCTGACCAGGAATCAAACCATGACCTCCTGGTTCATCAGTCAATGCTCAACCACTGGGCCACGCCGGCCGCCAGGCAACATTGTTATATTTAGTCCATCATGTTCCCTTAGTCTCCTCTGGGCTGTGACAGTTTCTCAGACTTTCCTTATTGTTGTGTGTTTTTGTTTTATTTTTTATTGATTTCAGAGAGAGGAAGGAAGAGAGAGCGAGCTAGAAACATCAATGATGAGAAAGAATAATCTGTCTGCTGCCTCCTGCATGCCCCCTACTGGGGATTGAACCAGTAATCCCGGCAAGCATCTTGAATTGAATTGTGACCTCCTGGTTCGTGGGTCAGTGCTCAACCACTGAGCCACACCAGCCCAGGGACTTTCCTGGTTGTTGATGACTTCGGCAGTTTTAGGAGTACTGGTCAGATGTTTTGTAGAATGTCTTACTCAATTGCGATGTGTCTGATGTTTTTCTCATAATTAGACTGGGGTTATGAGTTTGGGGGAGGAAGACCACAGGGATAAAGTACCATTTCATCACATCATATCAAAGACGCATACTACTGTCAAAGTAAGAAACATTCAAACCTGTGAAGAATTTTTCGGAGTTTATTTGAGCCAAAATGTTGACAAATGCTGGGAAGCAAAATCCCAATGGATTGAGATAATGCTCTGGAGAATGGCAGTTTTGCACCTTATTTTATACATTACAATCAAAAGACGAGGTGTAAGTGGATTACATGAAATCCATTGGTGATGGATTAGAGAGGCGGGAGAAAGCAAAGCAGAGGAGGAGGAGAAATTCTGGGATTGGATAAAAAGTAGACACACTTCTTTTTTCATAGGTGGGTGGGGGATAGTTAACATTCAACGAGTAACTCAGTAACAGTGAGGGGATTTGTGGACTCCACAGAACAGTGCCTGTGCTTTGAGGGATCCAGTAAAAGGAAAATTACTTTGACATTCTGACAATACGTTATAGTAGATGCAAAAACGACAACAGGCTCAGTTAAGGTAAAGATTGACCTTTGTCAGGAAAAATACCAGCCTAGGACATGACTACCCACCATAAACTACATTTAATTTTAAAAGTTTTCATTTCAGACCATCCTATGTGGTTAGTTCAGGTCTCTGGGTTTGTAAGGCCGCCATACAGGCCGTCCCTGAGCTAGTCAGGATAGCATGTGGCCCTTTTAGTCCACACTACCAACCTGACTTACCACTGGTATTGACCTTGATCACTTAGAAATAGCTGCATTTTGAGCCCAAACAATTAATATGTAGAGTTCATGCTTCCATACCAGTAGGCAGTTCTCTGTGACTATTTATTTAATCAATCACCTTTTCAACTTGCATTAACATAATAGTTAATGATTTATTCTAACCAGTGTCACCTTCTCTCCCCAGTTAATTTTCTTAGCCTAGTTCTTAAAAATGGCAAGCCTGGCTGGCTTACAGGTATATGCTCTTGACACGGCCACAACTCTTTATCCAGTCAGCAGAACTGTCTTTTTGGTTACTTGCTACTCTGTGTTTCAACTACAGATATCCTTGAACTCTATTTCTTGATAAGATGAATTGCTATTCTTTGACTCAGCCTGAAGGCATTTAGGTCCTCCTTCTCTCCCAGCAAGGGGTTATCTTCATAATAATCAGCTTTTCTCCAGAGCTCTCTCAATTGTTTTGACCCTCTTATTGTCTCTACATCTCTTTGTTTAAACCAGTCTATTAATTCTGGTTCAGTTTGAAATTTAAAAACCTCTACACTTCCACATGAAAAGTATTTTGTTTCCAGATATGGCAAAGAAGTTGAACTATAATGTACTCGTATCTAGGACAGATATATGGCATGGTCTTCCCTCATACATATATACCCAAGTCATAATATAGATTCCTTGACATAAGCTATGGAACATCTTCCCAGAAGACACTGTGTCCGTGTGTGTGTGTGTGTGTGTGTGTGTGTGTGTGTGTTAAATATTTTGTATATAGTTCAAGGAGTTCATGAACCCCCTAACACCTATCTGTATGCTATATCAATCACCATTCTCAGTTTTAAGCAACTGACATTGACTGACTGACTTAAACAGAATAAGAATTTATTGGAATCATATTATTCCTAGAACTGCTGGGAAAGCTGAAGCAGCAGCTTAGGAAAAAGGATAGGCATAGTTGCATAGCTGGCCTTTGTAATTCTAAATTTTTAAGGCAGAAGAAACTACCTTTATGTCACTTATTATATTTTACTTTTATACATTTTTAGAATTATATGTATTAGGCATGAAAGCATTCACATAAGACATATACACTTGTATGCACATTGCCCTATAATTTGGTCATTTAACTTTAGGGAGTATATTATTAGAGATTAGGTTAAAATGCTATAACAAAAAGATTCAGAAATACGGCAGCTCAAAGGAGATAGAAGTTTATTTTTCTGTCACCTAACAGATGGCAAGTGGCCCAGGGTAGCTAGGTAGCTCTGCTTCACACGTTCACTTAGAGACTCAGATTCCTTCCATGTTGTGTCTTCATCCTGTAAGGTGTTTTCCTTTCTTTAGGTCAAAGCTTGTTCTGTTCCCCTCTGCATTCTAGCCTGTGGGAAAGACCAAAGACCGAGAAGGAGGACATTAGTCAAATAACACAAGTTGGATATATCAGTTCTGCTCACATTCCATTGTTGAAAACCCAGTCCCATGACCACAGCTAGTTGTAAGAAGCTCAGAAATGTATTCTCTACCTGAGTGTGTAGCTGTGTCCAGCTAAAACTCATTACTGTTGTACAAGTGAAGAATTGTTTGGGGGTTAAAATCAGCGGAGTGCAAGAGGTGAAGACAGCTGAATAGAACTCTTCCAAGTTCTTTGGATTTAATTTTTCAATTAGGTTTTTTTTTGTTTGTTTGTTTGTATTTTACTATATTGCATCATATTTTTATCATAGAGACATTAGAAAACAGAGTAGGCAAAAATGAAAAAATGCAAACAACTAATTTCCCTGCCACCCCAGAACAATCATTACCACTTTGGGGAAGTGTACTTCCAGTATATTTTCTAAACATACACAATAAAAAGTGTGTTTTTAGAATAAAAATCTGAATCTTATTGTTACATATTGTTTTGCAACCTGCTTTTTTTGCCCTAATATAAATATTAATTAGTACTCTGGTTGAAAAGGACAAAAATCCAACTCAACTGACTTAAACAAAAGCTAGAAACTTTTGCTTCGTATAAGTAAATTGAAAGTCCAAGAACAGAGCCTAGCTTTAGACATGGCTGGATCCAGATACTCAAATAAGTCCAGAAATCTATTTTTCTCCCTCTCTAGATTCTGTTTTCCTTTGTGATGGCATTTTCTCCTGTGGCAGCAAAAAAGCCACTAGCGGCTTCAACTTTTCTTTTTATCAGCTTAGCAAACTCAATGGGAAGAGAGTGACTTTTTAAAGAACATCAACAAACATCTTGAAATTAATTCTGATTGGCCTTGTTTGGATCATGTGTCCACTCAAACCTATCATCAACAAATTCATTTTCTAGTCATTTCTGAGAATGTAATATAAAGTATAAGAAATGTAATACAAAATATAGAAACCCTAGGAAAGAAGTGCTTGATTTATTTACTTCACTTTATCTTGTCCTAGAAAGGATTTGTAGCTTATTAAAATTCATTTTTCTAATTTTCTCTCATCCTTAGATTATTAATACTCATAATCATTTGTCATTATTTTGACAGAATAAAACTAAAATTTTGTGCTATTGAAAAATGTTTTAAATCTTCAAATTATTATTCATCAAAGCTACCATTCTTTCTTTTTGCTTATGTTTTCTGTTAGATTCTAATTCTCACTTATTTGTGTAAGCAACATATAGTTATACATTACTCAATACATTTTTATATTAAGTATCTTAAATGTAAAGTTAAGTATATAATACTGGATTTTCCAGGTCCTCACACCAATAATATTCATAGTATACAATACATCCTTTCTAGAAAATATGTATTTTGCCTTCATTATCTTTATTGACAGTTATCTCCAAGAAAATTTTTTTTAGGGCCCATATTTGTTTGGCACTGAAAATGCACTGGGCTGGGAGGATTTAGTAGAAATATGTATTAGGCACTGCTAGCTTATATCTCAATCCAATGTGAAAGTTCCATGAGTACACTCTATGGGAGTGTTCTTATTTGAGTGTAATTTATCTCTTCCTTCATCTGAGTCCTCAGTCCTGTCCATTCAACTGAGGGAGGGAGGGAGGGAGGGAGGGAGGGAGGGAGGGAGGGAGGGAGGGAGGGAGGGAGGGAGGGAGGGAGGGAGGGAAAGGCATACTGCTCTTAGTCGTGTTAGCCTGGAGTTGACACAGTTCATTCCATCATAAGTCCATACCTATCTGCAAAAAAGGCTGGGAAATGTAGTCTAGCTATAGCCTTACCAGGAGGAAAAGAAAAGCTGTTTTGTTGAACACATAGCAATCTGTATGACAGTCCCCTTTCTGCCATGAACAAATTCTGTGACTTCTGGCAAGAAACTTAATCTCCTTGCTTCAGTTCCCTTTATTTTAAAACATCCAGTGATTTTTTTATAAGGTTATTAGATATTTATATTAAGAAGTTCTCTTAAGATATAGTGAAGCTTGATTCAACAAAGCATTTGTCAGAATCATAAAGTCCTTAAAAATGAACCTGATGAGAAATGAGAACTTAGCTATGGCACAGTTGGTAGTTTTATAGTTAATTGCATAGCCAACAGATGTTAATTACTTAACTCAAGTGATTGTGGAAAAGAGATCTTGGAGGACAGGGGGAAGGTAATGAATTCATTATTTCACTAGTGGCCTGATGCACGGATTCGTGCACATTGAAAGGAAATTAATTAGAAGAAATATTTTAATATCGCTATTCGCCCTTTCTCTATAATAGAAGTGTCAACCAAATTCACAATTGGTAATGACAGGTCGAAACACACATGTGCGATTGGCACCAGGGAGAGCTTTATATGTATCGCCCATGCACAAGTCAATGTTTATTTTTAAATTGCCAGTGTGCATCATATGTACCGGCTGGTCAGTCAGTTGGATGGACAGATGGTCAGTCACTTAGCCTTTTATATATATAGATTCTTAATCCTAATCATTTTCATTTTTGCCATCAAGAAATCATATGAAAAGAGAACTCATACTCTTCAAATTATAATTTGGAGATTTCAAATAATTTTTCAGTTAGGCCATCAAAGTCCTTTAACCTGCAATATAAGTTATAATTTATCTGGACTTTTGAAGACTGAGCAGAGAATCAAATAAATTATTGATAGCATGGTTTTTTATGATAATATTTTCATATTTTAAACATCTTATAAGTGAACTATTGAATATAACCCATTTTTTAAGTAAAGAATGACTTGAATTTATATTTGCCTTTCTTATTTCAAAAAATGATCTCTTACATCTAAATATAATGTTAGGAGGAATGTGAAAACACTTGTTTTTTTTTCAACAGAGATGTTGTGTTGACCAGAGAAGAGACCTCAAAAACAGGCACTACAAAGAATATGTGTAGCTGTTCACTAACAGATGTCACATTCACTCACAGTGCTTACAAGACACACATATGATTTTAAAAGACAAAAACAATGATTATACATTAACTAGAGGCCCAGAGCATGAAATTCATGCACGGGTAGGGTCCCTAGCGGCTGCCGGCTACCGGCCAGGGCCTCTCATCCCTGGCTGCGGGCTGCTGGCTGGGGCCTTCATTCATTCCATGCTACCCCCTGGTGGTCAGCGCACGTCATAGCAATGATTGAACTCCTGGACGGTTGAACTCCCAAGGGGACACTTTGCATATTAGGCTTTTATATATATATATACTAGAAGCCCATTGCACGATATTCATTCAAGAATAGGCCCCTGGCTTCACTCCCAGCCATCCGGGACCCAGCAAGTCCCCACTCCCCACCCCAGCCGCCCGGGAGCTGGCAAGTCCCCACTCCCTGGCCGCCCAGGAGCAGGCACGTCCCCACTCTCACTGGGAGCCGGCAAGTCCCCACTTCCCGGCTGCCTGGGAGCTGTCATGTCCCTGCTCCCCGGCTGCCCGGGAGCCAGCACATCCCCACTCCCAGGCCGCCTGGAGCCAGCAAGTCCTCGCTTCTGTCTGGAGCACCACTCCAGTAGCTCCCTCCACCTCCCCGCTTCCCCTCATAGCAGGCTTCACATCGCTCTGCGCCTGCATATGTAAATTAACCCCCATCTTTGTTGGGTTAATTTGCATACTCACTAATTGGCTGTGGGTGTAGCAGAGTGGTGGTTAATTTGCATGTTTCTCTTTTATTAAGTAAGATATTTATATATATATTGACTGGTAGCATCAATTACTTCTAATACATTTCAAGGTTTTAAAGGGACTCGCTAGAAAACACCTTTTTAATGTAATAGTGATATTTCAAAATGTGTGTTCTCTTTCTTTTCAGGACTTCCAATAGTAGTCAGACATTATCATCCTGCCATACTATGGAGCCATGTTCATCGGATGAATTTTTCCAAGCCCTTAATCATGCTGAGCAAACATTTAAAAAGATGGAAAACTATTTGAGACATAAACAGTTATGTGATGTGATTCTAGTTGCTGGTGATCGCAGAATTCCAGCTCATAGGTAACTGTTCTTTAAATTTCTGTGTGTGTGAACATTTTCTTAATAATTTAGTTATGTATGTTTGTTGCAGGAGAAATCAGTGGGTTCAGTTTCCCTGACACTAGTGGGGTTCTTGGGGTACCACTGGAATAACATTTCCAGAGGCCCCCACGGGAGAATGAATGGTTTTTATTGGCATAGAATTACATTTCTCAGCTTGCAAAGTCCCCTGCCCCTTCACCCAGTCCTGAAAAAGGTGCAGCTGGGGCTCCAGCAGAGCCAAAAGCAGGGCTAGTGTCCAGAGTGTCCATTCCATGGTGGAGCTGGGTCAGGTAACATCAGGCAAGTTAAAGTCTATTAATCCGTTATAGACTTTTGGAGTCCACATGGCAGTGGGCCACGTTGTCAAATGCAGAGGAGCCCGGCGCCCTACAACAGGAGTCACACAAGAGCAGCAAGAGAGAGAGGCAGGAGGGAGGTTCCTTTGTCCAGGAGTTTAAATATTCAGGTTTCACACCCTTGCAGTGGCCATGCCTATTCTAGCCACTAACTTGTTCCCAGGTGTGACTGACAGGTAAACATCTCCCATGGCACCCAGACCTTACTGGGCATGCATCTATAGTCCAGTCCCTTCCCCCAGCAATCTGTGGAGAACAGACTTGGAGAATGTTAATTATAGCTTTTTGGCAAGGCTGTATAAATGGCATGCCTATATTATTTAGTCTTCCCTTTATTCCTTTCCTATTATTTAATAACCAAATTATTATAACAGTATCCTATGTGGTAACTAATTTCAATTGACTGTTAGGATAGAATGTTTTGGGGAAGGGGTATATTTCATGGAATTTCTGCAAAGAAAACAGTGCATATGAAATTACTAGAGGCCCGGTGCATGAAATTCATGCACGGGTAGGGTCCCTGGGCCTGGCCAACAATCAGGGCAGATCATCAGGGCTGATCGGGGCCTTCCAGCTGCCGAGTGGGGCCTTCCTTCGTTCCACATCGCCCCCTGGTGGTCAGCACATGTCATAGCCAGCGATCAAACTTCCCCTCTCCCAGTTGAACTCCCAAAGGGACACTTTGCATATTAGCCTTTTATATAGAGAGATTATACATCAAATGACCCCAAAAGGTCACTTTCCCTCTGTAGAAGCACAAAAACAAAACACAGTAGCCTCAGATCAGTCAGTATTGTTTGGCATAGATTTCAGTTACTATAAGCAGCTTTCACCCTACCTAATTCTATGTATTAAATAACTTTAAGTAAACTCAATGGGAATTAGAGCTGTGGGTATTTAGAAGCAAAAAAGCTGGTCGAATAGAATGCTTTTTAAATAACTGAAATTATCCTAACTTTTGTTTGCTGATCTCCAAGAAATATGAAAATCATTAGTGCTAGGGAACAAAAGGTTTTAACAGAACTGAAGTATTATTTCTTAACATAAGAAAAAGAAAAAAGAGCTATTGAATTAAAAAACAAATCACTTTTCTTCTGATAATTCCATATCCCGTTATTCAGTGTTAATCACTGTTATGATCCCAAAGGCTTTTTTATGCCTTTCAAAATTAATTAACACTCTGTCCCAAAAGTTTTGTTAAACCCTCCAAAGTGGAAGTAAAATCAGGAAGAATGGCCTTGGTCTTATAGTTTTTAATGACTTAATTAGCATGAGATGCTGCTACTTACTGTGACAAAAAAAATCCATGTTATAAGCATCAGTTTATTAGAAAACAAATTTTAACTTGAATTTCATAAAGGCATCTCAAATTCTATATTTCCAAAGCAGAACTCATTACCTTACCTGTCACGCATATTATGTAAGGCATCACCATCTCACTAGGTAACCAAGGCAGGAAACTCCTAACCAGTCTCCTTCCTTTGATTCCTTTCCCCTACATTCTGTTTTCTACACAGCTACTCGAGTGATCCTTTAAAAATACAACTCAGATTCTGTCATTCCTCTGATGAAACTTTTCAGTGACTCCTCATATTGCTGAGTGCTCACAGTGTCTATGTGCTCCCGCCTGGCATTACCTCTGTGATATTCTGTCCTAGTGCTCTCCTTGCTCACCCCGAGCCACACAGACCTCCTTATTGTTCCTTGTATGTGAGATGCATGCTGCTCTGGCTTTTGGATTTTTTCATTGGCTGCTCTTCTGCCCGAATGCTATTCCCAGATCCCTGAATGACTAATTCCTGCATCTCCTTCAATTATTGTCCCAATTGTCTCTTTCCAATGAGACCATCTATTTTAACCACCTCCCACTCCCCATATACCTTTACCTGACTTTTTCCCCAGGGCACTTAGCACTTTTAAATGTACTATAGAGTGTATTTCTGCTGTTTATCAGCTTGTCTCCCTTCTCTCTAGAATGTAAGACTCAGTGGGAGAAGGGATCTCTTCTCTATTTTTTACACTGATAATATTTCAAGTATCTAGAATAGTGCCCATTACTTACTAGGCATGCATACTAGTAAGCATTTGTTTGGGGGATAAATCAGTGAATAGGCAGTTCTCAAAAGAAGAAAACTGAATGGCCAATAAACAGTTGGAAAGATCTTCAACATCACTAGTAATCAGGTGAATTAAACAATAATGAGATACCATTTAATACCTTATAGATGGCCAAATTTTTTAATATCTGACAGTATTCCGGGACCTTATTAAATTATTATACAATTCTGATAGAGGTCTAAATTGGCACAGCACTTTCTAGAGCAATTTGGCAAACATTAGGACTCAGCAACCCACTCTTGGGGAGGGAGCACAAAGGAATTAGAGAGAAACACAGAGGGAGTTTCAACTATTATTGAATAATAATCTGTGTTTTTTAAAAAAATGAATAATGTAAATCTATATAAATGTACTGACATGGAAATATCTTCAAAACATATTATCAAATGAAAATGCATGTTTAAAATCCTATATTATAAAAGCATAATATGCTAAGTATCTGACCACTTGACCAGTCGCTATGACGCACACTGACCACCAGGGGGCAGACGCTTCGACCAGTAGGTTAGCTTGCTGCTGGGGTCCAGCCGATATGGACTGGGTGAGAGGGCCGGACACCCTGGAGCCCTGCCGTGGCCCTTCCCCAGCTGGCTCCCATCGGCCCCAATCAGGACTGGGCAAGATGGCCCAATCACCGGCCAGGCCGAGGACCCCACCCATGCACAAATTTGTGCACTGGGCCTCTAGTGTGTGTGTGTGTGTGTGTGTGTGTGTGTGTGTGTGTGTGTGTATTTATTTATTTATTTATAACCTATTTTGCTTATATGTGACTATCAAAAAGTCTGGACAAAGGCATAGCTAATATAGAGTAATTATTATTATGACAAATATTATAGTTTGTAGTGTTGTAACAAAAATATTATAACTTTATAACAATATCATAATAATTTAAAATATCATAGAAGTTAAATATAACTTGCTAAAACCATTCTCAAACGTCTCCCATATATTCACTAGTTGTATGATTAAATAAAAAAACAGGTGATAAACAGAAATCAACCTTTATATTTCTTCCCTTTTTTTATATATTAATGCTGTGGCCTTATAGCTTTTTTCCCCCTAGATGTTATAAATCAAAATTTAAAAAGTGAAACAGTAAATCATTACCTCAGCAGAAAATTTTCAGTAATGGTAATTTATTATTCAGAGGAAGGAACTAGAGCATAAAGCAACTTGTCAAACTTAAAGTGCATTTCCCAGTACCATGCAATTTCTATGGGTAACAAAGTTGGGGGGGGGGGGAGGGAGAGAGAGAGGGGGGAAAAAAGTAGCACTCATTTATTTATGTATTTTCATCCCACTTAGAGTTTATTTCATGTGATTCTCAGCATACAGTGTACTTTCTTGGGGAAAAATTTTTGGTCTCAGTTCACAACATAAATTATTTTACAAATATAGAACTGTGTAGAAGTAGCACTTGTTAATGAGCATCAACTTTAATGTGGTCATTGATTTTTTTTCTTCTAATACGTTCTCAGATTGGTGCTCTCCTCTGTCTCAGATTATTTTGCTGCCATGTTTACTAATGATGTCAGGGAAGCAAGACAAGAAGAAATAAAAATGGAAGGTGTAGAACCAAATTCACTATGGTCCCTGATTCAGTATGCATATACAGGTAATATAAACTTAAAACCTCTTAGATTTATGTTATCTTACTAGATTTCAGATTTCTGCTTTTAGCCACAGCTAACAGTTAATTCTGCTATTACAATCACCACCCTTGGTGATACCTGTTTAAGTTAAAACCTATATATTAGAATCTTTAAAGCAGTTATCATAATTAAGCTTTTGAATGATATTTTTAGATGTTAATATAATAATTGGATCAATTCTGTGTGTTTAGAATATTGCATTTAAAATTTGAATTCTATATAATAGATATGTTACTAATTAAATCATCCTGTTAAAAGTCTTAAAACTGAGTTACTAGTTGTTTATTTTAGCAGAAGTCACAAAAGGCAAAAGTTATTTTATAGTTAGCACTCTTTTTTTTTTTTTTCTTTCTGAATGTCTTAAATCATCTAGGTCTGAAATGCATGTAATGAGTTCTTATTTAGAATTATTATTCTTAACACCAATTAGTTTATAAACTGAAGTTAATATAATTCCATAGTTAATGGGATTTCTTTTTATCATTAAGGCCGCCTTGAATTAAAAGAAGATAATATTGAGTGCCTGTTATCTACAGCGTGCCTTCTTCAGCTTTCACAGGTTGTGGAAGCATGCTGTAAGTTTTTAATGAAACAGCTTCACCCATCCAACTGTCTTGGAATCCGTTCTTTTGCTGATGCCCAAGGTTGTACAGATTTGCATAAAGTGGCTCACAATTATACTATGGTATGTGTTTTTTTGAAAAGCAGGAAAGCATATGCTCTTTGTCTTGTTCTTTATTGTTGCAGGCTTATCTACATGTTGCTGTTTTCCCATGGCTCTGCCACATGTTTTCAGGCTCAGGTTCACTGTCTAATCTATACTAATAAAAGGGTAATAAGTTAATTAGACCAGACATCCTTCCAGACATCCATCCTTCCCAACAAAGCCACAGTGGCAAGGGCCAAGGCAGAGGCAGTTAGGGGCAACCAGGCCAGCAGGGGAGGGCAATTAGGGACGATCAGGCAAGCAGGCAGAATGGTTAGGGGTGATCAGGCAGGCAGGCAGGTGAGTGGTTAGGAGCCAGCGGTCCTGTATTGTGAGGGAGATGTCCTAAACTGGCCTTCAGACATCCCCCAAGGGGTCCTGGAATGGAGAGGGTGCAGGCCAGGCTGAGGATCCCCCCACCCCCTGCCCCGTGCATGAATTTCGTGCACTGGGCCTCTAGTCTGTTATATTTTCATTGCGTTAAAAGGAAAAACACCAAGTAATATTTCTCCTGGATACATGAGTCAAGCCTTAAGTTTTCACAGTCACTAAGAAGCAGAACAGTGGCTGAGGACTGTTACATTCAGGATTTTCACACTTGTTGTTTTTAGAGCAGGATTTCCAGAAAACATTTTATTTGCATGAATTTCACAATTGTCCACATATTCACTGATGGAAGTTGGTGATAGTGATCATAGTGCATTTGTGCAATCCTAGTACAGAATATAGGAGCCTGAAGGGGAGTTGTGGGTTTTTTTAAATCATGGGTAAACCTCATTATAAGTAAGAAGTGTTCTTAGTTATACAGAAATATGTTGTTTTTAATTGTATCAAATTATATGCTCAAAATAAATCACAGAGTGTTCTGATTCGGAAGCCTAGAGGATAATCAGTACAGCTTGGTTTAGGACAGTGAGACAATAAGGGCATGTTGTTAGGACCAACAGCTCCCTGGTCTTCGTTGTAGAGGGATTTAGGGAAGGGAGGGTTGTGGGTGTTTAAGGAATGACCATCTGTCTACACTTGTGCAGTGACTGAAGACTCTTGCTTTAAATGCTTCATTTAAGGCAATACGGCTTCTAAGGGAAGAGAAGATGTGAGCATTTACATACACAAATACAGTTATCCGTATTACTAATTTTGTCAACCTTTAGATATTTTCTCTACACTCTCCCCCATCCCCCTTCCTTCTGTTGAGTTGTTTTGTCAAGGGATTGACAAGTACTTTAGGAATCTTTCACTGGAAAAATAGAGATCTGGAAAAATTATAAGACCAAATATTTATAACTATGGGGAAGATTAATTCTACCTACTTCATAAGCTTAATGTGAGGGTTAAATGAGTTACTAGGAGTTTAGCACTTAAAACAGTGATTGACACATAGTATACCCAGTCAATTAATGACATTATCATAATTATTGCCACATTATATAGATTTACTCTCTTCAACACGGTAGGGATTTATGTGAGTGGACAAAAAGCACTTATACAAAAGCACGACCTTTGTGATTTGTTTTTCTCCCTGTGGTATAATTACTTTTCAGAAATGTTCTTGTTTATAAGTGCTTCAAGTGAAAAAGTAAGAGATTGCGCAACAGGGCAATACTATACAGCCCTAGCATGGTGTTAGGTTAACATCTTAAAATAAGTCCTTTCAGCAGACATTTCCCCCTCCGTCTTTATTCTTCCTTGTAGAGTTGTCATTTTAACCTTGCACAATTCTCATTTCAAGGTCAAATACTTTTTGGAATAACATTAATATAAATAAAATAAAGCTGGATTTTTTAACCTTTATAATGAATTCATAATTTAAGTAAGGTGTCTTTCCTAGGGAGGAGTTTTATTCACATGAAATATTTAGGTCACTCCTGTTGTTTACAGTGAGGCACAATTGCTGCTTTTTTAAGACTTAGACATAAATTAAATTCAAATTAGCTCAATGTTCTTAAAGCTCTTCTCATAGCCAAGAAGTTGGGGTAGGGATTTTTTTTTCCTTTCAAGCCATTATTTGACATTATTCAGTTGCAACAGAGACATGAAATTGATTTCTAATAGCAATAAGTAACTTAGAGGCAGATTGTGTGATTTGAATTGTTGCTATGGGAACTGAATGAAAGTGTATAACAAAATTCAATCTTCAATTTAAATAAATCCCTCAGTAATTTCATTTACTTAAAAACTATCCCAAAGGGGAAAGGAGCATAATGCTAGCAAGTGTTTGGTAGCATAATAGCAGTGTAATGCCACACTGTGAATTCAGTTAGCACAGTCAATAAATGGTGCATGTACTTTGGATGTTCCCTGATCCTGAATGAATACAAGTGGGAAAGGATGAGGAGTTCCTTCCTGTAATGCTAAAATCTGGAAACTTTTGTTCTTGTTCTGTCTGCCACTGCACTTGACCTGGAACAAGTCATTAAACCTCTAAAAAAAATATGTCTGGTTATGTCATTAAAAATTTTAATGTCATTATGGATTTATAAAATAAATCTAAACATTTCATTTTAAAACTTAAAATTTTGTTTTGTGATCTAGAAAACCTATAAAACCATGGAATGCTGCTAAAATATCTGCTTCAAAACCAAATACTTTTGAAAAGTACTTTGTTTAGTAGTATTTCTATAAGTTTTTAAAAATTAAATTTTCACTAAGTACAAGTTATACTAAAATGGAATGGGCATGTTCTGAAATATATCAACAAATAATCAAAAGATTATTTAGGAGGAGAGGAATCCAAGATGGCGGCATAGGTAAACACCTAAACTGCTGCCTCCCACAACAATTTAAACTGCAACTAAAAGATAAAACGTCTATCACCCAGAACCACGGGAAAGCTGGCTGAGTGGAAGTTCTACAACTAGAAGGAAAGAGAAAAGAGCATTGAGACGTGCACAAGCGCTGAAAAGCTGAGGTACGGAGGCGCGTGATCCGGGCTGGCGGCGGGCGACTGGGTGCGTTGCTTTTTTCAACCCCAACGGAGACAAGCCCCCGATTACTCTGAAATCCAGTCTCTGGGGAGACGCGGGGGACCCAAACTCCTACGGGGAGAAGCTGGACTGTCTGCCAGTGAGAGTGGCTTGCTAGAAGAGCTGCGCGCAGGAATAACTGTTTACGGCACTGGGGCACAGGATTCCAGGACACGGTCGGGACACAGAGCGGGCTTACTAGCAGCCATTGCTGTTTGCCACGCCCTAACCTAGTGACGCCCTGAGACCCCGCCCCACACAACCTACAAACCCACCCAAGCTCCAAGCAGCTCAATTAGCATAAGAAAGCCTGCCCTATCACAGCTTAACCTAGAAAACTTGCAGCCCAGGTCAGACAGCTCCAAAACCTCCAAACCCCAAGCAAAGAGGAGAAAACTGCAGCTCTCACTGTAGCTCCTGCTGAGTGGCCTCAGACAGTAGCTGACCTGCACCCCATTGGAGATCCAGAAGCCAGTGTACCTAGTGGTCAGTGTGAGACACCAGATTTCAACTCCTCACATCCATAAGTGACACATTCAAGAGGCAGACTCAGTGAGCACCAAAGCCCCACTGAAACAAGTCCTGCCCCATAAGCGTGTCTTCAGCGCAGCACTTCTTCCATTATAGACACAGGGAGTGCTCACAGCTAATTGGCCTGGAGGTCAATTCCTCCCAGCGTACCAACAGCAATTCAGGCTTAACTACACCAAGACTTTCTTTGCACTCAGCCCACAAAGGGGTGTACCAAGAGCATCCACATCAGGTGATTGGGGAGGCTGAGTTACTGCCCCCTATAGGTCACCTACCACACAAAGCCACTCCATCAACACAGGGAAGAAGCCAAAATGCAGAAACAAAGAAACATGTCACGAATGAAAGAAATGGAGGAAAGCAAACTACTGGATGACATAGAGTTCAGAATCACATTTATAAGGTTACTCAAGAATCTTCTAAAAACTGCCGAGAAACTTGATGACACTTCTGAGGAGCTTAGTGAGACCTTCAAGGACCTTAATGAGAATGCCAAAAAAATGGAAAAGGATCAGTCAGAAATGAAGCATACACTGTCTGAAATAAAGAATATACAGAAACTCAACTGTAGATCAACATACCCCAAGAATCAAACCAAAGATCTGAAATATGTGGAAACAAAAAACATCCAACCAGAAAAACAAAAAGAAAAAAGAATCCAAAAATATGAAGATAATGTAAGGAGCCTCTGGGACAACTTTAAGCGAAACAACATCCGAATTTTTGGGGTGCCAGAAGAAGGGAGAGAGCAAAATACTGAAAACCTATTAGAAGAAATAATGACAGAAAACTTTCCCTACCTGGTGAAAGAAATAGACTTACAAGTTCAGGAAGCGCACAGAACCCCATACAAGAGGAACCCAAAGAGGACCACACCAAGACACATCATAATTAAAATGCCAAGGGCAAAAGATAAAGAGAGAATATTAAAAGCAGCAAGAGAAAAACAGTTAATTACCTACAAGGGAGTACCCATACGACTGTCAGCTGATTTCTCGGCAGAAACTATGCAGGCCAGAAGGGAGTGGCAAGAAATATTCAAAGTGATGAACAGCAAGAACCTACAACCAAGATTACTCTACCCAGCAAAGCTATCATTCAGAGTTGAAGGTCAGATAAAGAGCTTCACAGACAAGAAAAAGCTAAAGGAGTTCATCACCACCAAACCAGGATTACATGAAATGCTGAAGGGTATTCTTTAAGAAGAAGAAGAAGAAGAAAAAGGTAAAGATAAAAATTATGAACAACAAAATTACATCAAATACATACCTACCAACAAGTGAATCTAAAAATCAAGTGAATAAAAAATCTGAAGAACAGAATGGACTGGTGAATATAATAGAATCAGGGACATAGAAAGGGAGTGGACTGACGATTCTCAGGGGAAGCAGGTGTGAAGGGTGCGGGAAGAGATTGGACAAAAATCTTACTCCTATGGATGAAGACAGTGGCGGGGGGTAAGGGCATGGGGTGGGGTGGGGAATCAGGTGGAGGGGAGCTATGGGGGGAAAAAAAGTGGAACACCTGTAATAATCTGAACAATAAAGATTTAATTAAGAAAAAAAAAAGATTATTTAGCTCTAGTTGGTTTGGCTCAGTGGGTAGAGAGTTGACGGGTGGACTGAAGGGTCCTGGGTTCGATTCCAGTCAAGGGCACATGCCTATGTTGTGAGCTCGATCACCAGTACAGGGTGTGCAGGAGGCAGCCACGATTGATGACATTTCTCTCTCATCAATGTTTCTGTCTCTCCCTCTCCCTCTTCCTTCCTCTCTGAAATCAATAAAAAATATTTAAAAAAAAAAAATAAAGAATATTTAGCCCAGCCGGTGTGCCTCTGTGGTTGAGCATCAAGTTATGAACCAGGAGGTCACAGTTCAATTCCTGGTCAGGGCACATGCTTGGGTTGCGAGCTCAATCTCCAGTGTGGGGCATGCAGGAGGCAGCCGATCAATGATTCTCATCATTGATGTTTGTATCTCTCTCTCCGTCTCCCTTCCTCTCTAAAACCAATAAGTAAAAAATATATTTAAAGATTTTTTAAAAGAATATTTATATAATAGGTTTTTCTCATTGATGAAATGCAATTAACCAGTTAACTGCCACAATATTTTGAATTTAATTAAAAAAGGTCCACCACTTGCATCTATAGATGCTTATGGCGTACAAATGGTTAATACCATGTGAAAGTATGGCAGTAGTTACATCAGTAACATGGCAGTGTTGTATAAATGTTGACTATACCATACACTATACCTTTGAGCAATTAGAAATATATTTGATTTCTTCAGACTCTTATCTAATATTTTAGAATAAACAACTTTTTATATATCTATATGATCTTTGTCCTTGAAATTTTTAATGCCTACTTAATAGTCCATTGAGTTACAACCAGGCTATTTGGTTGGACATCTAGGCTATTTGCTAAGTTTTACTTTTACAAATAACTAGAGGCCTGGTGCATGAAATTTGTGCATTCGGAGGGGTCCCTCAGCCTGGCCTGTACCTCTCGCAGTCCGGAGCCCTCAGAGGATGTCTGACTGATGGCTTAGGGAGTGGGCCTAAGCTAGCAGTCAAACATCCCTCTCACAGTCCGGGACCCCTCGCTCCTTACTGCTCATTGCTCCTTACCACTTAGTTCACTGCTCCTTACCACTTGGCTCACTGCTCCTTACTGCTTGGCTTGCTGCTCCTTAATGCTGCCATGGAGGTGGGCCATTGTGCTTGCCAGCCGTGAGCCTGGTTTCTGGCTGAACAGCACTCCCCCTGTGGGAGTGCACTGACCACCAGGAGGTAGCTCCTGCGTTGAGCATATGCCCCCTGGTGGTCAGTCCACATCATAGTGACCAGTCATTCTGCCGTTTGGTCGATTTGCATATTAGCTTTTTACTATATAGGTTAATACAGATAATAGAGAAGCATCAATTTTTTTCCCTCGTGAATTATTTATTAAGGATTAAACTACTAGTGACATAATTAGGTTGAGAACTTCAACATTTTTATAGTTCTTGCTGTATGTTACCAAATCATTTTATAATGTCAGTATACAATGGCACAGAACAGTTTGCTTGAAGCCATTCCAGCACTGAGGTCTTATTAAAATATATTTCTGAAAATGATAACCAGTCATTTAAAATAGATTCACTGTGGCATCTTTAACAAATCATGATGAATTGAAGCAATTGAATTTAGTTAACTATTCATGTATGGTTTTCCTCTGAAGAATTTTTATAGAAAAGAATGTTAACCCAAGATATATTTTAGATCAGTGCTTAACTAGGGTTACTGCATGCTATATGGAAAATATAATTCTCATTTTAATTTAGGAGATAATTATTGATAGTCCTTATCTGTAGCTCTAATTTAAACAGCCTTCGCTATTTTATTAAAATTCTGTGTGCTGAGACAGCCATAGCACATTAGGAAGTATAAGAAAAACATAAAGGGACAATGTGTCTAGCATTTGCATTTAAATTACTACTATGTAATCAATCCATGCACTAAGACCTGTAACCTTGTATACCAGAGAGTACAATTCCCTTCTCTTCAGATTGCTTAGTATAATCCTATATAATAAAGATGTAATATGCAAATGGTCGTTACACCGTGAAGCTTAATGACCGACCGCGTAACAACCGGATCACGGATCAGCAGGAGGGTGGGGCAGTGAGCTACAAGCGGGCGGCAGAGAGCTACAGGAGGGGGCAGGGCAGCAAGCTATGAGGGGGGGGGCGGGGGAGGGGAGAGCTACAGGAGGGCGGCAGTGAGCTACTGGCAAGCTACTGGCACACAGATTCATACGCAGGGCTACTAGTAGCCTAATAAAAGTCATTCTCTCACATCTGAGGGCATTCCTATCTCCCATTTCAAATTAAAAAGAGCCTGATTCTAATATGTGGCCAGGGCTGAGTCGTCTTTAGTATAAAGTCCTAGAGTCTCACTGCATTCTTTTACTTCGGCTTTTTCTTATAGACCAATAGAACTTTGTATATAAATCAGATTAGAGGAGATTAAAGTTTTCAAACCAGACTTAAAATCCTGGGTGGTCTTATAAATAACATTAAAAGACTCTTAAAGGCCAGTGTGGTTTTAGGATAGTCCTAAGGACACATACTCGTCCCCAGGCAGTCTGAGAAGACTTCTGTGGCCCAGGGAAATAATCTAGCCAGCCTGGAAACCATTTCTGGGTAAGAGAAATAGCTTCACAGCTCATCCAGGTATTTGGCTCCATTGTTAGCCAAATTCTACGGCAACCACAAATCTAAACTAAATTTTAATGTTAGCCTATCATACATCTCATGTCTAAATTCTTTTATCTTCCTTTGGAAGATATGCCAAAATTATTCCCTAACTTGAGCAAAGCAATACCTAAAGGTCTCACGTCTATTTTTAAAATGTAATAAATTATACAACACTTAACTCTACTTAATATAGAAATTAAAAGTTTAACAATATGATTGTAGTTTAAATTGAGGTGTTTTTTTCCTACTTTGTTTCTTTCCTAGCAAGCAGTAATAAATTGTAAGGAAGGTCTAAATTATAAGCTATTTGGCATCTAAAAAAAAAAAACAAGAAAAAAAAAAACAACAGTATTGGACAGGAAAAAGAAAAACAAACTATTGTTTATATGATACTTATTTTCTCTCTAGGAACATTTTATGGAAGTAATTCGAAACCAGGAATTTGTATTATTACCAGCCAATGAAATTGCAAAGCTCTTGGCCAGTGATGACATGAACATTCCTAATGAGGAGACAATATTGAATGCACTTCTTACTTGGGTCCGTCATGACTTGGAACAGAGACGCAAAGATCTCAGTAAACTTCTGGCTTATATTAGGCTACCTCTTCTTGCGCCACAGGTAAACAATTTTTGATTATTTAAAAACAATGTCATAATTTCAACAAAATTTGAGTATTCACTTTATGCTAATTACATTAATATATACTTGTGTCTAGTTTTTTTTTTCCTTAATATTCTATCCCATATAGGGTTATTTTACATATATTCCTATTAAGTGTTTGTTTTTTAATATGTTTTCATTGACTTCAGAGAGGAAGGGAGAGGGAGAGATAGAAACATCAATGAGAGAGAATCAATGGGCTGCCTCCTGCATGCCCACACTGGGGATTGAGCCCGCAACCCAGGCATATGCCCTGACCTCAGGGAATCAAACCATGATCTCCTAGTTCCTGGGTCAATGCTCAACCACTGAGCCATGGAGGCCAGGCTTCTAGTAAGTGTTTAAGTGAAAAGATAGTGAGCTAAAAAAATTTCTGTTTGTGTTTTCAACCCAGCAGATCTGGCTCTGTCAGTTAAATAACCTAATTGCATCATTAAGTAACATTGTTGCTTTGGGGTTAGTAATTTTTATTTGACTCAGCTACAAACCTATCCTAGAAATTGAAGAATTAGTAAAGCTTCTAATAAAAGGAACACTAGATCCTAAGAACCAGAAAATTTAGATTATTTCACTTGCCGCAGTTAATTATTCACTAAATGCTGGATTTTGATGATACATAAATTAATGAGATATGATAATAGTTTCAGCTCTGAGATTTTAAAACCCTGTGATCTAACATATTTACACACCTCAGTTTCTTCATCAGTCAAGTGGAAATAATATCCTCTCTAACCATCTCACAGGATTATTCTGAGGATCAGAAAAGTGCTTTGTGAAATAAACTGTGCTATAAATAATAGTGATACGGAGAGATCCAAGATGGCAGCGGACCAGGTAGCTGTTACACTCACCTCCTCCCAGGATGAACAGGAATTACAACTAAAATACAGAACAATCAACTTGAATAACTAACTAAAGACTAGCTGGTTAGAAGTTTTATAACCAAGGCTTTACAAAAGAAGCCACATCAAGATGTTAATGGCAAATGGCACCAGATGTTAGGTAGACATATTGGTCTATGGAGCAGAATAGAGAGCCCAGAAATAAACCCATGCCTTTATATTCAACTAAGGAGGCAAGAACATACATTAGGATAAAGACAGTATCTCCAATAAATGGTGCTGGGAAAATTGGGCAGATACATGCAAAAAAATGAAATTATACCAACTTCTTACACCATACACAAGACTAAACTCAAAATAGATTAAAAACTTAAATATAAGATTCAAAACTATACAAATCCTTGAAGAAAACATAGGCTGTAAAAACTTGGACATTTCTCATGGCAGTGTTTTTTCTGATATATCTCTTCAGGCAAGGAAAACAAAATAAAAAATAAACAAATGGGACTACATCAAGCGAAAAAGTTTTTGTATGGCAAAGAAAACTATCAACAAAATGAAAAGTCATCCCACTGAATGGGAGAACATATTTCCAATGAAGCATCTTATAAGGGTTTAATATCCAAAATTTACAAAGAATTTACACAAACAACTCAACACCAAAAAACAATCCAATTAAAAATGGCAAAGGACCTGAATGTACACTTCTCCAAAGAGGACATTCAGATGACCAATGGACATATGAAAAGATGCTAATCATCACTAATCATCACAGAAATGCAAATTAAAACCACAATGAAATATCACCTCATGCCTGTCAGAATGTTTATCCTATATAATAAAAGCTAAGTGTTCGGTCATCCAGTCATCCGTTCAACCAATCAAAGCATAATATGCTAATGATATGGTAAGGCCACTCAATCTCTCACTATGACGTGCACTGACCACCAGGGGGCAGACACTCCAACAATTAAGTTAGCTTGCTGGGGTCCGGCCTATCGGGACTGAACAAGATGGGCCAGACATGCCCTGGAGCCCTCCACGGCTGGCCAACCTCCTGCATCCCTTTCCAGTCCCAGTCATGCACCAGTGGGGTCCCTCGGCCTGGCCTGTGCCCTCTCACAATCCAGGACCCCTCATGGGATGTCGGAGAGCCAGTTTTGGCCTTATCCTGCTCAACGCAGGAGCTGCCCTGGTGATCAGTGCGCTTCCATAGTCGGGGAGCACTGCTCAGCCAGAAGTCAGGCTCAAGGCTCGCAAGCACAGCAGCGGTGGTGGGAGCCTCTCCTGCCTCCACAGCAGCACTAAGGATATCCAACTACCAGCTTAGGCCTGCTCCCGTAACCTTTTGGGACAGCATGAGAGTGGGCCTAAGCCGGCAGTCGGACATCCCCTAGGGGCTCCTGGACTGTGAGAGGGCACAGGCTGAGCTGAGGGACCCCCCCACCACCACCACGAGTGCATGAATGTCATGCACTGGGCCTCTATAGTCATCAATAAAGCAACAGACACAAGTGCTGGCAAGGATGGAAAGAAAAGGGAACCCTCATACACTGTTGGTTGAAATGCAGACAGGTGCAGCCATTGTGGAAAATAGTACAGAGATTCCTCAGAAAGTTAAAAATGGAACTGTCTTATGACCCAGCAATTCCACTTCTAGGAATATAACTGAAGAAACCAGAAGCATATCCATTTCAAAACAATATATACACCCCTATGTTCATTTCAGCATTAATTACAGTAGCCAACATCCAGAATCAGCCCAAGTGTCTATTAGTAGATGAGTGGATAAAAAAGCTGTGGTACATTTACACAATAGAATGTGGACTATTGTAGAAAAGAAGGAAATCTTACCTTTTGGGACAGCATGGCTGGACCTGGAGAGTATTATGCTAAGTGAAATAAGCCAGTCAGATAAAGACAAATAACATATGACTTCACTATGTAGAATCTAATGAACAAAACAAACAAACAAAATGGAAACAGACTCACAGATACAGAAAACAGACTGACAGCTGTCAGAGGGTAGGGAGGTGCGGAGGCTAGGTGAAAAAGGTGAAGGGATTAAACAAACAACATGAAAAAAACAAAACTCATAGACACAAACAACAATGTTGTGCTTACCAGAGGGGAAAGTAAGGTGGGGAGATGTTGAAGAGGTTAAAAGGGGAATAAGTGGATAAATGGTGATGGAAAGAGACTCAACTTGGGGTGATGAACACACAACACAATATACAGATGATGTATTATAAAATTGTACACCTGAAATCTACACTGACATTAACCAGTGTCATCCCAATAAATTCAATAAAGTTAAACTAATAATAATGGTATGATTATTATCACTATTTTATAATTGAGAGATACCTAGTTGGTGTATTCAAGGCAATTAGTCAAAACATATTTACATGTCAAGTTTTCCCTTTTTACAATTTTAACTGGAATATACAGAAGTTTCCTCTGCATACTTTGCTGCACATTTTGAGGCCTTGAATAGAGAAAATACCTTGAAAATAGAGCAAGAATGAGCTGTTACTACTCAACTTTTTATTGTTGTTTAAAGTGTCATAAATTTTATCCTGTTTGTATTTATCTTGAGGATTCTGTATTATTTCTAGCTGATGTGAGCAAAAGTTGCTGTTTGCTTTCTACCTCACTGAGGCAAAAACCAGTGCTGATGCTTTATAAGAAAGACCTTCCTCTTCAGAGAGAACGTTGTATGGGTTCATAGGAGTGAAGTGCATGTATTTGTGACAATTCAGGAAAAATTACATCATAAAATACTTTTCTCAAAATCAGATTTAAAGAAGTGAGTTATATTTTACTGATACCTAGCAGTTTTTTTCTTATCCTTTTTAGATGAGAGAATATATAACCTAAAAAATTATAGTTAGACTTCACAAATAAGTAGCCTGACAATGTACTTCAGTTCTGCTGTTTCAAGAATTTATGGTACTATTTTGCATGACTCTAAGAGACCTTCAGATTTTCTGTTATCCAGGATACTGCTGATAATCATACTCTTAAAATCTTAGATTTGAAAGGCACTTTGAGCTCATTTAGTCTAACACCTAAATGGAGTAACAAACCAAAGAAGTAAAACCATATGATCAAAATGACAAAGTGATTGCAGAAAGCCCTGTCCTTTGGCATTGTAGTTTTATTTGGCTTTCTACTGGACTAACATTATAGCACTAATAAGACACTAAGATAGGACTCAAAACCCAAGTGAAGTCTGTGCCTTGTCCATTGAACCATTCTGCCTCTTGTACATACTCTGTGTAAAATTGCTGGGTGGGAGGAAGAAATAGGTTAAAAAATAAATCTGTGATAGATATACCCAGGTGGGCAAAAATAGGTTTACAGTTGTGAGCACTCAAAACAATTTCTTCTTGTATTATTATTTATTTATTATTGTATTATTATTATGAACCTACTTTTGCCCACCCCTGCATAAACATGGCATTATGAAAATAATCAGAGTAGCCCAGCCAGACTGATGGTGGGGAAGCTGGGAGGACTTCCTGAACTGTTACTCAGTCTGCATGCTGAGTAAGCTACCCAAAAGGGGCATGGCAGCCCAGGAGAGAGAGGAGATTGTACCTACTTATCGAGTCATGAGCAAGTATGTCACGTGCGGGATGTTTGAAGATAGCTTGCATGGCTAGAATGCTGAAATAAAAGGGCAGGGTTGAGCGATGAGGCTGGAGAGGGAAATAGACCAAATCAAGAAGATCCTCGAGTCATGGATTTTATTCTAAAAGCAATGAGGGAGCACTAAAGGGTTTTTAATAGGAAATAGCAAAATTATCATTTCATTTCAGAAAGATCCTATAATTGCATTGTAAAGAATGGATTCAAGAGGTCAAAGTAGAAGCCCATTAGGAAGGCCATTGGATTCACACAGGTAAGCACTCTGTGTCAGTGGAGATAGAGAAATTATCAGGCTCAAGAGCTATTTAGGAGGTAAAACTGATACAGCTTATTGTCCAGTTGAATGGTGGGGAGTAAAAAAATAACAGCGGTCCAGAATGATTCTGATTTCTGTAACTAAGTTAATGAAGGTGCTATCTATTAAGAAAAAGTGTACAGGGTGAAGAGCTGCTTTTGAAGGTGGGAAAGGAAGTGGAAGAATCATGTTCCCAGAGCTTCTCAATACTTTTAATATTCTTAGGGTCTAAGAAATTTTTAAAACTTCCTAAAGAGATTCAAGTTCAAGAAGGAGGAAATTTTTCCCTGGCCAGTGTGACTTAGTTGGTTGAGCATCATCCCACGCCCCAAGAGGATACCATTTTGATTCCCAGTCAGGGGACACGCCTGGGTTGTGGGCTCAATCCCCCGTCAGGGCATATACAAGAATCAACCAGTAAATGCATAAATAAGTGGAACAACAAATCCATTTTATTCTCTCACTTTCCCTTCTCCTCTCTCTAAAATCAATAAATAAAAAACAATAATAATAATAAAAGATAGGGTAAAGGGGTTAGGGGATGGGTGACATAGGTGATGGTAGTCAAAAGGTACAAACTTCCAGTTATAAAATAAGTAATTCCTGGGGATATAATATACATCCTATCTAATAAAGAGGTAATATGCAATTTGACCATCACTTCAACATACAACATGGCCACCCCCATGTGGACACAAGATGGCAGCCACAAGATGGCCAGCAGGAGAGGGCAGTTGGGAGGGACAAGGCCTGCAGGGGAGGGCAGTTGGGGGCAATCAGGCCTGCAGGGGAGGAAAGTTGGGGGGGAGGGACCCAGGCCAAAGGGGAGGGCAGTTGGGGGCAACAAGGCCTGCAGGGGAGGGCAGTTGGGGGGGGGGGGGACCAGGCCTGCGGGGGAGGACAGTTGGGGGGAACCAGGCTAAAGGGAGGGCAGTTGGAGGGGACCAAGAAGAAATGAAAATGACATCACTGCTGTGAAGAACTCAATAGAAAGCATCAAGAGTAGACTAGAAGAAGCAGAGGACCGCATCAGTGAGCTAGAAGACAAGGTAGGAAAAAATACCCAAGTAGAGCAGCTTCTAGGGAAAAAAAAATTAAAAAGCAGGAAGAGAGCCTAAGGGAACTTTGGGACAACACAGAACAAAACAACATCTGCATAATAGAGGTTCCAGAAGGAGAGGAAACTGAGCATGGAATAGAAAAACTGTTTGAAGAAATAATGACAGAAAACTTCCCTGATATAGGGAAGAAAAAACCCACACAAATCCAAGAAGCTCACAGAGTCCCAAGCAAAATGAACCCCAAAAGACTGATGCCAAGGCACATTATAATTAAATTGGCAAACACCAATGACAAAGTAAAAATCTTAAAAGCAGCCAGAGAAAGACAGAAAGTTACCTACAAAGGAACCCCCATCAGACTAGCGACTGATTTCTCAACAGAAACTCATCAGGCCAGAAGGGAATAGAATTAAATATACAAAGTCATGCAAAGGAAGGATCTGAATCCAAGAATACTGTACCCAGCAAGGTTATCAATCAAAATTGAAGGTGAAATCAGGAGCTTCACAGACAAAAAAGGACTAAGGGAATTTATTACCACCAAACCAGCAATGCAAGAAATGCTAAAGGATCTGCTGTTAAAAAAAAAAAAAAAGAAAGAAAGAAAGAAAGAAATAGGATGCGAAGAAGGAACACAGGGGTAAAGAATAAAAATGCCGACAAATAAGCACCTATCAATAATAACTTTAAATGTAAATGGATTAAATGCCCCAATCAAAAGACATAGAGTAGTGGATTGGATAAGAAAACACAACCTATATATCTGCTGTCTACAAGAAACCCATCTCAGAAAAAAGACACACACAGACTGAGGGTGAAGTGATGGAAAAAGGTTTTTCAGGCGAATGGAAATGAAAAAAAAAAAGCTGGGGTAGCAATACGTATACCTGATAAATTAGATCTCAAAGTGAAAGACATAACAAGAGATAAGGAAGGCCACTTCATAATACTAAAGGGAGCAATCCAACAAGAAGAAATAACTCTGGTAAACATATACGCACCCAATACAGGAGCACCCAAATGCATAAAAAAACTCCTGGAGGATATCAAGGGAGAGATTGACAGCAATACAATCATAGTAGGAGACTTTAATACCCCACTATCACCATTGGACAAATCCTCTAAACAAAAAATCAGCAAAGAAACATCAATCCTAAATGACTCACTAGACCAGATGGAATTAATTGACATCTTCAGAAAATTTCAACCCAAAGCCACAGAATATACATTCTTATCAAGTGCCCATGAGTCATTTTCAAAGATAGACCATATGTTGGGTCATAGGCAAAATCTCTTCAAATTCAAGAAGATAGAAATCATATCAAGCATCTTCTCAGACCACAGTGGCATAAAACTGGAAATCAACTACAATAAAAACAATCCAAAAAAAAATCAAACACATGGAGACTAAACAGCATGCTATTAAACAATGACTGGATTACCAGAGAGATCAAAGAAGAAATAAAAAACATCATGGCAACAAATGACAAGGAAAACACAACAATCCAAAATCTATGGGACTTAGCAAAAGCAGTCTTGAGAGCGAAGTTCATAGCTCTACAAGCCTACTGCAAAAAACAAGAAACAATGGTAATAAATTACCTAACCCTACAACTCAAAGAGTTAGAAAGAGAGCAACAAGAAAAATCCAGTGTAAGCAGAAGGAAGGAAATAATAAAGATCAGAGCGGAGATAAATGACATTAAGACCAAAAAAACAATACAAAAGATCAACAAAACCAAGAGGTGGTTCTTTGAAAGGATAAACAAGATTGATGAACCTCTAGACAGGCTCACCAAGAAGCAAAGAGAGAGGACCCAAATAAACAAAATCAGAAATGAAAGAGGAGAAATAACAACAGACCCCACCGAAATACAAAGGATTGTTAAAAAATACTATGAACAACTCTATTCCAACAAACTGGACAACCTGGAGGAAATGGACATATTCCTAGAAAAATATAACCTTCCAAAACTCATTCAGGAAGAATCTAAACATCTCAGTAGGCCAATAATTGTGGAAGAAATTGAAGCAGTCATCAAAAAGCTTCCAGCAAACAAAAGCCTGGGGCCAGATGGCTTCACTGGGGAGTTTTACCAAACATTCAAGGAAGAACTAAAACTTATCATCCTCAGACTATTCAAAAAATTCAAGAGAAAGGAACACTTTCAAGCTCATTCTATGAAGCCAGCATCACCCTATTACCAAAACCAGATAAAGACAACACGATGAAAGAGAATTACAGGCCAATATCCCTCATGAACATAGATGCCAAAATCCTCAACAAACTTCTAGCAAATCGGATCCAGCACTACATCAGAAAGGTCATACACCATGACCAAGTAGTAAATCAATAAACATGATACATCACATAAACAAAGTGAGAGATAAAAAACACACAGTCATATCAATTGATGCAGAAAAAGCTTTTGACAAAATCCAACGCCCTTTCTTGATAAAAACTCTCAACAAGGTCGGAATAGAAGGATCATACCTTAACATAATAAAAGCCATATATGATAAACCCACAGCTAACATCATACTCAATGGGCAAAAACTAAAACCATTTCCCCTAAGAACAGGAACAAGACTGGGATGCCCACTCTCACCACTCCTGTTCTACATAGTACTGGAAGTATTAGCCATTGCTATTAGACAAGAGAAGAAATAAAAGGCACCCAACTTGGAAAAGAAGAAGTAAAGCTGTCCTTATTTGCAGATGACATGACATTGTACATAAAAAAACCGAAAGACTCCATCAAAAAACTAATAGACTTAATAAAGGAATTCAGCAATGTAGCAGGATACAAAATGAACACCAAGAAGTGTATGGCATTTCTATACACCAATCGTGAACTTACAGAAGGAGAGACTAAAAAAGCAATTCCATTTACCATCGCACCAAAAAAATTAAGATACCTAGGAATAAACCAAGGAAGTAAAAGACCTATACGTGGAAAACTATAGGACACTGAAAAAAGAGATAGAGGAAGATGAAGACGTAAACAGATGGAAGAACATACCATGTTCATGGATTGGTAGAATCAACATCATTAAAATGTCCATACTACCCAAAGCAATCTATAGATTGAATGCACTCCCCGTTAAAATACCAATGGCATATTTCACAGACCTAGAAAGAACTCTCCAAAAATTCATCTGGAATAAAAAAAGACCCCGAATAGCCACAGCAATCCTGAGAAAGAAGAACAAAGTAGGTGAGATCTCAATACCAGATTTCAAGCTGTACTACAAAGCCACCGTTCTCAAAACAGCCTCGTACAATTAATATTTGACAAAGGAGACATGAAGATACAATGGAGTCAAGACAGTCTCTTCAATAAATGGTGTTGGGAAAATTGGACAGATACATGCAAAAAAATGAAAGTAGACCACCAACTTATACCATGCACACAAATTAACTCAAAATTGATACAGGACTTAAACATAAGACGGGAAACCATAAAAATACTAGAGGAATCCACAGGCAGAGAAATCTCAGACATATGCCGAAGCAATTTCTTCACCGATACTGCTCTAGGGCAATGGAAGCTAAAGAGAAAATAAACAAATAGGACTACATCAAAATAAAAAGCTTTTGCACAGCAAAAGAAACCATCAACAAAACAACAAGAAACCCCACTGTATGGGAGAACATATTTGCAAATGTTATCACTGATAAAGGTTTAATCTCAAACATCTATAGGGAACTTATACAACTTAATAAAAGGGAGATAAGTGATCCAGTAAAAAAAAAAGGGCAACGGACCTAAATAGAATCTTTTCGAAAGAAGACAGAAGGAAGGCCAAGAGACATATGAAAACATGCTCAAAGTCACTAATTATCAGAGAGATGCAAATCAAAGCGACAATGCGGTACCATCTCACACCTGTCAGAATGGCAATCATCAACAAATCAACAAACGACAAGTGCTGGAGAGGATGCAGAGAAAAAGGAATCCTCGTGCACCCCAGGTGGGAATGCAGACTGGTGCAGCCACTGTGGAGAACAGTATGGAGTTTCCTCAAAAAACTAAAAATGGAGCTCCCATTTACCCAGTAATCCTACTTCTAGGATTACATCCCAAAAACTAGAAACACCAATCAGAAAGGATATATGCACCCCTATGTTCATAGCAGCACAATTCACCATAGCTAAGATTTGGAAACAGCCTAAATGCCCATCAGCAGATGAGTGGATTAGGAAACTATGGTACATCTACACAATGGAATACTACGCTACTATAAAAAAGAAGGAATTCTTACCATTTGCAGCAGCATGGATGGACCTGTAGAGCATTATGTTAAGTGAAATAAGCCAGGCAATGAAAGAAAAATACCACATGATCTCACTCATTTATGGAAAATAAAGAACATTATAAACCTGATGAATAAAAAGATAGATACAGAGGTAGTAAAGCACCAAACAGACTGTCAAATTACAGTGGGAAGGCTGGGGAGTTTTGGGGAGGGAGGGAAATAGATCAACCAAAGGACTTGTATGCATGCATATAAGCACACCAATGGACACAAGACACTGGGGAGCGGGTGGGATGAGGGCATGCAACAGGGGGTAGGGGAGGCTGGGGAAAGGTCAATGTGGGGGGGGGGGAAAGGAGATATATGTACTACTATATGTAGTACTTTAAACAATGAAAAAAGGGAAAAAAGACATAAGAGATCACATATTGTATGATTCTGTTTACATAAGACATCTAAAAAGGCAAATCTATTAAGACAGTTTGGTGCCTGGGACAGAAGATGGGAACAGAGATTAAGAGTAAATAGGCACCAACCCAGTATTATATGAAATGCTGAAGGGTATTCTTTAAGAAGAGGAGGAAGAAGGAAAAGGTAAAGATAAAAAATCATGAACAACAATGTGACGAATACCTATCTATCAAGTAAATCTAAAAATCAAATGAATAAAAAATCTGATGAACAGAACAGACTGAAGAATGTAATAGAGTCAGGGGCATGAAAATGGAGCAAACTGACAATTCTCAGGGGGAAGAGGGTGTTGGGGGTTGCGGGAAGAGATGGGACAAAGATCTTATATGCATGTATGCAGTACCCATGGACACGGACAGTGGGGTGGCAAGGGGGTGGGGTGGGAACTGGGTGGAGGGGAGCTATGAGGGAAAAAAGAGGGACATCTGTAATAATTTGAACAATAAAATTTTTTTAAATAATTAAAAAAGAGTAAATAGACATGATCTAATTGAGGTGATGAAAATGTTCCTTCCAAAACTGTTTAAGGTAATGGTTGCACAACTTGGTAAATTTGCTAAAAACCACTGAATTATATACTTGAAATGGTGCATTATGTGATGTGTAAAATACACCTTATCCTATCAAATGCAATCCTATAGGGTATCAAAAGGAAGACCAGAAAGGTCTTTTTTGAGGAATACAAGAATTGTTGAGGTTCAGGAAGTCTGTTGCAGTAATTATTAATTGCATTAATAACATAAAGGAGAAAAAGCCATATGATCATTCCAATAGATGTGTAAAGGATATTTGAGGAAAATTTTAGCAATCATTCTTAATATTAAAACTTTAAAGTAGAAAGGTAGAGAAGAAAACAACCTAGATATACTAGTAATAAAGGTGAGTTACTAAATGTTATAGCAGCTGTAATCCTAAATAGTGAGACACTAAAGCAATATCGATTCAAACCAGAAACAAAAATACTGTATATTGCTCAATGTCATTATTCATCAGAGAAATGCAAATTAAAACCACAATGCAATATCACCTTACACCTGTCAGAATGGCTGTTATCAATAATTCAGCAAACAGGTGTTAGCCAGGATGTGGTGAAAAGGGAACCGTCCTGCACTGTTGATGGGAATGAAGATTGGTGCAGCCACTGAGGAAAGCATATGGAGTTACCTCAAAACATTAAAAACGAAACAGACTTCTGGGAATTTATCTGAAGAAACCCAAAACACTGATTTGAAAGAATATATGTGCCCCTGTGTTCACTGCAGCATTATTTACAATAGCCAAGATATGGAAGCAGCTCAAGTGTCTTATCAGTAGATGAGTGGATTTAAAAGGCTGTGGTACATTTACACAATTAAACACTACTTGGCTGTAAAAAAGAAAAAGAAGGAAATTTTCTGGCTGGTAGTTCAGTTGGTTAAGTGTCATTCTGTACACCGAAAGGTGTTGGGTTCAGCCCTAACTGATTTGGCTCAGTGAATAGAGCATCGGCCTGCGGACTAAAAGGTCCCAGGTTTGATTCAGGTCAAGGGCATGTACCTTGGTTGCGGGCACATCCCCAGTAGGAGGTGTGCAGGAGGCAGCTGATTGGTGTTTCTAACTCTCTATCTTCCTCCCTGTAAAACATCAATAAAATATATATATTTTTTTTTTTTTAAAAGGTGGTTGGGTTCAATTCCCAATCAAGGCACAAACTCAGGCTTCAGGTTCAATCTATGGGTATGTATAGGAGGCAACCATTCAATATTTCTCTCTTCCCTCCTCTCTCTAAAAATCAATAAAAACATATCCTAAAGTGAGGATTAAAAAAAAAAACACAAGAAAAGAAGGAAATCTTACCCTTTTCGACAAGATTATGCTAAGTGAAATAAGCCAGTCAGAGAAAGACAAGTACCAGGATTTCACTCATATGTGGCATCTAATGAACTAACAAGCAAAATAGAGACAACTCAAAAATAAAAAGCAGTCTGACAGCTGTGGAGGAGAGAAGGCTGGTGGGGGATAGAGGGATTGAGCAAAAGAGAAAAAAATTCATGGACACAGACAACAGTGTGGTGATTGCTGGGGGAAGGGAAAATGGGAGGAGATTAATAAATAAACTTAATGCAGTTTCTATTAGAATTCCAACAGGGTCAGGATGGTGGAGGGGAATTAGATAAATTTCTCTCAAGTTTATATGGAAAGTAAAGACTCAACAATAGCCAAGAAAACTGAAATGAACAGTGAGGGTCGATTTATATCAGGTAACCAGACATGCTATAAAAACACTAAAAATATATGGTATTAGAATGGAAATAGATAAATCAGATCAATGGAACAGAATAAAGAATCAAAAAATAAATCTCATATATCCTGAGACTATTTATGAGAATGTAATATATGACCAAGGTTCAATTCAGTTGGAAATGACAGAGGTTATTTAATAAATGGTGTTCATACAGAACTGGGTAGCCACCTGGAAGGAAATAAAAATATTTTTCAACTCATACTCTATTTAGAAATTCACTTTTTAAAAGGAAGGGTGTATGCATTTACATAAAATTACGTAAGTAAAAAAGTAGGATTCAGTGACTCACAAAGGATTTTAATTATTTTAGAACCAGTTAGAGTTCTTTGCCTCTTAAGAAGTTGATAAGTTTGTTTTTGCTGTTGTTTGAAGATTGTTTTGAGAGGACAGATAAATGCAGTTTAATTAGTCAACTTATAATTATTCCTCTTCAGTTAAAATGATTTATAATTAAGGAAGTAAAATTATTTATTTTAGAAAATCTGGAAAATATAGGAAAGTCGTGAAAAAAAATACTTTTAAAAAAGCACCAGTTTCCCTACTACCCAGAGATAAACACTATTAAGATTTGAGAGCATACCATGTATACCCCACAGTTGTTGTTTTTCAATTAAATTTAAAATATGAATCTTTTAAATGTTGCATTTTTTCCTTAAAAATAGTTGTCCAGACTTGGATTTTTAAAAAGTGAGATCATTTCCATTTGTGAACTATATAGTTTATTCTTTTACCCTTCCTATTTTCTTGGTCATTCAGTTTACATATAACTTTTTTTCCTAGTTCCTGGCAGACATGGAAAATAATGCACTTTTTCGGGATGATATAGAATGTCAGAAGCTAATTATGGAAGCAATGAAGTATCATTTATTACCAGAGAGACGACCCATGTTACAAAGTCCTCGGACTAAACCTAGGAAGTCAACTGTTGGTACATTATTTGCCGTTGGAGGAATGGATTCAACAAAAGGTATTAAACAATCTTTTATTTGTGGGAAAATGAATTTTAATTAGTAATAAATATGGCCAAGGATCTCTTTGGGAAAATGGCTGGCTCTAACACTGGGGTAGAAAAGGTACAAGATAAACCTAGAACATCTTATAGAACCAGAAAGTACGAAGTGCTCAAAGAATGATGGAGACAGATCAAAGAACAGTTTCTAGGGGTTACCACTGTCCAATCTAAGATAATTTCAGCATCAAAAAATATATAATATAGTTAAAAGATTACAAACTATTAAATCAATAAGTGTTCATGACCACACTGATTCACATAAAAAAGGGTGAAGGGAAAGCTCCTCCTTATAATAGTATGCCAACTAATAAATGTGGAAGCAAAGATGGGATTAGAAAAATCACCACTTGGCAACCACAATAATAACTAATTCAGTCAAAAGTCATCAATGGATGCTGAGACTAGTAGGTGAAAGTTTAAGAACAGGCTATTTAGTCTCTTTCTTATTAGTTACAAAGGTTAATATAGTCTCTTTACAGTGGACAGACCTGGCACACCACCTTAACCAAGTAACCAAAGGTCATATTGCCAGTAATGAGACTAACCAGCAGCATGTGCATTTTATAAGATGCGTAGAGAAGAACTCAGCTGCACCTCTGTGGAATTCTTGCAAAAAGTGTATAATTTGAATTTGTTCATAAGGAAAAGACAAACAAATTCATATTGAGGGGCATGCTACAAAATAACTTGTCTGTCGCTAGTATTCCAAAATATCCATGTCAAAAACTACAGAAGAGATTTAGGAATTGTTTCAGATTATGAGAGACTAAGGAGACATGACACCTATATATGCATATAATGCATCATCATCTTGGATTTTCTTTCGCTATAAAGGACATAACTGGGACAAATGACAAAGTCCAAATAAGGTCTATAGATTAGAAAACAGCATTATATAAATGTTAATTTCCAGATTTGGGTGATTGTGTTATGGTTTTGTAAGAGAATTCCTTGTTTTGAGGAAGATATACTGATGTATTTAGAGGTACAGGGGCATCATTTCTGAAATTTACTCTTATACAGTTCGGGGGGGAAAACATACATACATAGAAAGAAAATACAGTAAAACATAAACATTTGGAAACCCGAAAGACTCCATCAAAAACTAACAGACTTAATAAATGAATTAGGCAATGTAGCAGGATACAAAATGAATGCCAAGAAGTCTATGGCATTTCTATACACCAATAGTGAACTTACAGAAAGAGAGACTAAAAAAGCAATCCCATTTACCATCGCACCAAAAAAATTAAGATACCTAGGAATAAACTTAACCAAGGAGGTAAAAGACCTATACGTGGAAAACTACAGGACACTGAAAAAAGAGATAGAGGAAGATGAAGACGTAAACAGATGGAAGAACATACCATGTTCATGGATTGGTAGAAACAACATCATTAAAATGTCCATACTACCCAAAGTAATCTATAGATTGAATGCACTCCCCGTTAAAATACCAATGGCATATTTCACAGACCTAGAAAGAACTCTCCAAAAATTCATCTGGAATAAAAAAAGACCCCGAATAGCCACAGCAATCCTGAGAAAGAAGAATAAAGTAGGAGGGATATCAATACCAGATTTCAAGCTATATTACAAAGCCACTGTTCTCAAAACAGCCTGGTACTGGCACAAGAACAGACATATAGATCAATGGAATAGAATAGAGAATCCAGATATCGACCCAAACCACTATGCTCAATTAATATTTGACAAAGGAGGCATGAACATACAATGGAGTCAAGACAGTCTCTTCAATAAATGGTGTTGGGAAAATTGGACAGATACATGCAAAAAAATGAAACTAGACCACCAACTTACACCATGCACAAAAATTAACTCAAAATTGATACAGGACTTAAACATAAGACGGGAAACCATAAAAATACTAGAGGAATCCACTGGCAGCAAAATCTCAGACATATGCCGAAAGAACTTCTTCACTGATACTACCCCTAGGGCAATGAAAGCTAAAGAGGAAATAAACAAATGGGACTACATCAAAATAAAAAGCTTTTGCATAGCAAAAGAAACCATCAACAAAACAGCAAGAAACCCCACTCTATGGGAGAACATATTTGCAAATGTTATCACTGATAAAGGTTTAATCTCCAACATCTATAGGCAGCTTACACAACTTAGGAAGATAAATGATCCAATAAAAAAATGGGCAACGGACCTAAATAGAATCTTTTCGAAAGAAGACAGAAGGAAGGCAAGAGACACATGAAAACATGCTCAAAGTCACTAATTATCAGAGAGATGCAAATCAAAGCGACAATGCGGTACCATCTCACACCTGTCGGAATGGCAATCATCAGCAAATCAATAAATGACAAGTGCTGGAGAGGATGTGGAGAAAAAGGAACCCTCCTGCACTGCTGGTGGGGATGCAGACTGGTGCAGCCACTGTGGAGAACAGTATGGAGTTTCCTCAAAAAACTGAAAATGGAACTCCCATTTGACCCAGTAATCCCACTCCTAGGAATATATCCTAAGAAACTAGAAACACCAATCAGAAAGGATATATGCACCCCTATGTTCATAGCAGCACAATTTACAATAGCTAAGATTTGGAAACAGCCTAGGTGCCCGTCAGCAGATGACTGGATCAGAAAACTATGGTACATCTACACAATGGAATACTATGCTGCCATAAAAAAGAAGGAATTCTTACCATTTGTAGCAACCTGGATGGAATTGGAGAACATTATGCTAAGTGAAATAAGCCAGGCAATGAAAGAAAAATACCACATGATCTCACTCATTTGTGGATAATAAAAAACACATTATAAACTGATGAACAAAAAGATAGATACAGAGGCAGTAAAGCATCAAACAGACTGTCAAATTACAGCAGGAAGGTTAGGGAGAGGTGAGGGAAATAAGAGATCAACCAAAGGACTTACATGCATGCATATAAGAATAACCAACGGATGCAAAACATTGGAGGGTGAGGGCATGTATGGGAGTGGGGGGGGGGGGCAATGGTAAGATATGTACACATATAATACCTTAATTTAAAAAATTGGAAAAAAAACATAAACATTTGGGAAATCTGGCACAAGGACATCTGGGAATTCTTTGGATCATCCTTGCAACAGTTGTTATTAATAGTCATAGATAAACACCATATATACTGTGATAGATAAACACCATATATACTGCCTACCCGGTGCCAGGTATTGTGCTAGAGCTTTCTCTCTGTTATCTTGCAGTACACATTAATCTCTTCCTCTGAATTCTGACCATCTGCAATCCCCTGACAATACTGTCTCTGACTGTGGTTACCTCTCTGGTCTCAGCTCATTCTACTTCTTCCCTCCCTCCTTCTGCCCAGTCCCATTGGCCTCCTTGTCCAGCTAAATGCCAAACATTATCCATGTCAGGATTACTGCATTAGCTATTCCCTGTCATGGGTGCTCTGTACCTTGATACTGAGGTGTCTAGCAGAAATTAGTCACTCAGATCTCCTTTCAAATGTCAATTTACCAAAGGGGACTTTTCTGAGCATTCAGTACAACCTCTTGCCCATCACTTTCTAATACTTTGCTTACCACTTTCTATCTCTTTAGTCTGCTTCATGTTTCTTCATAGCAGCTGATACATTTGTTTATGGTCTGTCTACCTCTTCTCCTCAGGTAAGCTCCAGAACAGCAAGGATTTTGTTGTGTTCACTAATACATTCCCAGAGCCTAGAACAGTGCCTTGCACAGAAACAGCATCAATAAGTATTTGTCTAATGCAGTGGTCGGCAAACCACAGCTGGCGAGTCACATGCAGCTCTTTGGCCCCTTGAGTGCGCCTCTTCCACAAAATACCACGGCCTGGGCAAGTCTATTTTGAAGAAGTGGCGTTAGAAGAAGTTTAAGTTTTAAAAAGTTGGCGCTCAAAAGAAATTTCAATCGTTGTACTGTTGATATTTGGCTCTGTTGACTAATGAGTTTGCTGACCACTGGTCTAATGAATGAAGGTTGTCCTCTGCCACCTCTTGAATTACTTGTATGGCAGCTAACACACTTGATGCATTAATCATGCCTAAAGGTTTCTCTTCTATGTAACATCTCTAAGAAATACAAAAATATGAGCTCTGATAGAAAGTCTTATATTGTTACTTAACTTTTAGGTTTATGGACGCAAAGATAGATATAGATACAAATATATAGGTATTATTCCATATAACATATAGCAAAGTGCTATATATGTACAGATGCTTAAGTTCTAAATAGAGGCTTGATGGCTACATAGTATAGAAATACATAAAGTAAGATAACTGATTAGAGTTATAGTATAAATATTTGAAAATTTTTGTAGAGCTCTACAGTCCACATGATCAGTCTTCAAATACTGAGTATTAAATATCTACTATGCCCTAGTTGGTTTTTTTCAATGGATAGAGCATCGGATTGCAGACTGAAGGTTACTGGGTTCAATTCCAGTCAAGGGCACATGCCTGGGTTGTGGACTCAATCCCCAGTGTGGGGCATGCAGGAGGCAGCCAATCAATGATTCTCTCTCATCATTGATGTTTTTATCTTTCTCTCCTTTCCCTTCCTCTCTGAAATCAATAAAAATATACTAAAAAAAGTGTGTGTGTATATATAATGTACCTGTTACTGGTACTTAGCTTTGTAATCATTCCTAGCACTGCTTGTTCCCCTCCATCTTGCCCTCTCTTTTTCAAGCATTTACCTGTTATCTCTTTATTAATTACTAGTGGCCTGGGGGATGGGGGTGTTCCTCAGCCCAGCCTGCACCCTTTCCAATCTGGAACCCCTTGAAGGATGTCCTACTGCCGGTTTACAGGGATCGGGCCTAAACCGGCAGTCAGACATCACTCTCACAATCCGGGACTGCTGGCTCCAGCTGCTCACCTGCCTGCCTGATTGCCCTTAACCACTCTGCCTGCCTGCCTGCTCGCCCCAACTGTCCCCCACCGCTGGTCTGCTCACTCCCAACTGCCCCCCACCACTGTCCTGCTCACCCTCAATTGGCCCCCCTGCTGGTCTGCTTACCCCCAACGGCCCCTGCTGTCCCATCCTGGCCTGATCACCGCCCCCCCCATCCCCGACGACCCAAGGTCCCAGCCCCTCCTTTTTTTCCTTTTTCTTTTTTTTTTTTTTTTCAGTGCCTCCTTGAACAGAGGGCAGGGCCAGCTGGAAGCAAGTACCTAGGATTTATTTATCTTCTTTAATTGAAACTTTGTAGCCTTGAGTGGAGGCCAGGGCCAGCCAGGGCAGGAAGCTTGGCTTCCTCCATCGCCGGGGACAACCCAAGCCTCCTGCTTGCTCCAGCTCTGTGGCCACTGCCATTTTTGTTGGGATTTATTTATCTTCTATAATTGAAACTTTGTAGCCTTGAGCGGAGGCCAGGGCCGGCCAGGGCAGGAAGCTTGGCTTCCTCCATTGCCCGGGCAAACCTAGCCTCCTGCTTGCTCTAGCTCTGTGGCCGGCTGCCATCTTGGTTGAGTTAATTTGCATACTTGCTCCTGATTGGCTGGTGGGTGTGGCTTGTGGGTATAGCAGAGTGATGTTAATTTGCATGTTTCTCCTTTATTAGTGTAGATGCTCTCTAACTTTATTTTATTCTTATAATTCTAGCTTAAATAAAATGTACTATTTTATGTTCAACTTTCACCTCAACTTTGTGTGTTCAAATCTTCTCTGAATATGTCTCCCAGACTTGAAAACTTGGATTCGTAGTTCAGTGTTCCTCAGTGGACACCAGCTCTGGTGTCTATACATTTAAGGAGATAGACATTTATTGGAAGGCTATTGAGAAATAGGCAGGAGCTGTATCCACTGTCCCTTCTTTATAAATCCTGCTTTCAATTTTAAATCCCAGGTGCAAGCATCCATTTGACTACATTTAGCTCAGTCTTTAGTCCTAAATTTCCAAGGGCAAAGACAATGTATATCTGTCTTTTCAGCTTTCTGGGAGATGGGTTCCTGCCTGTCATCAAGGCTCATACATACCGTGTAAAATTCCCCAAGCGTGAGAATGGGACTCAGATTCTAAGTACCCAGAGGAAAAAATATATATCTACTGTCACGCCCCCCCCCCCAGATGGGTCTTATTCTTCCACATTTCCATTGCTATCTTTCTAATTCCAGCTAGCCTCCTGTGAGCCCACATATTTTGGCCATGTTAATTTATGTTGTTCATGTGTGCCAGGCATTATTCTATATCATTTTATCTTCTTAGCAACTTTCAGAGCTGAATGTTATTATTAACCTCTGCTGTAGATAAGGATATGGAGAGAGAACTTCAAACAGTACTCTCTGGTTCGTTAACTCTTCTGTTAACATGCAATTTTCCTGCTCAAAAGCTCCAGTAATTTTCATTTCTTACCACAAAAAGTGTAAATTTCTCTTTCTAGATTTCAAGGCTTACCGTAATCTGCCCTTTGTGCCTTGACCAACATTATTTCCGAGTTTTGCTTAATAATACTCTGACCTTCTATCCTATTCAAGCTGTCTTCCTGGGCCTTACCTTATTCGTAATAAAGAACAGCTGTTCACGTTAGTTGACTAGTAGACTGCTCATTGGGTTCTTGATCCGTCATGTGTCTGTTTAGTATAGAGTCCAACAAATAAACTGGGAATGGTTCTAAATAGGAAAATGTTATATTTGTGCCTATTTTTAAAAGTTAATTTTTCGGTATAAATTAGGGAAGTTCTAAACTTTTATGTAAAATTTTGCAATTGTTAGGATTTACTTATGCTTTGAGATATATATTGAAGATATATGTTTCAGATAGTGTTTTAAGACTTTATGTAAGATTATGTTTGATATTAGCAAAAGAATTTTTGTTACCAACTTATAAGACTATGGTACTGGTTAATGAACTAGATACAAAAAATAAGTTAAAATCAAAATGAAATAAATATTTCTTAAATCCATTAGCAAGGAAAATACATTAATGAAGGAATAGTTTTAAGATCAAATTTAAAGTGATACATCAAGTAATATAAATAATCAAGTAAGATAAAATAATCTGAGTGTATGAGTAAAATCTCCTTATAGCTAAAAATTACAAAGAAAGACTATTCAGCCCTAGTCTGGTTGGCTCAGTGAATAGAGCATCAGCCTGCAGCCTAAAGGGCCCTCGGTTTGATTTCAGTCAAGGGCATGTACCTCAGTTGCAGGCTTTCCCTGGCCCAGGCCCTGGTTCAGGGCACGTTACAGGAGGCAACAATCGATGTGTTTCTCTCACATCAATATTTCTCTCTGTCTTTCCCTCTCTTTCACTCTCTTTAAAAATAAATGGAAAAATATCCTCAGGTGAAGATTTTTTAAAAAAAGACTATTCAAATTCACAAGTATTTTTGAACAGCTACTATGTAACAAGGGAGTCTATTTTATGGCCCTGTGAAAATATAGAGATGGAAAAAGACTTGGTATTTCTTTAAAATAACCTAAAATTTTTATAGAGTGAATAAAAAATAATGAAAACTACAATGAGAAAATTTGATAACATATATAATAAAACTATTTCAAAATTTTAGGAGATTATCAATAATATTGCTCTGATGACCTAATTGCAATAAATTCGTTAGGATAAATGTTTGTCCTGACTGGTATCCTATAAGAATAGCACTGATTGTATGTTATATTAAAAGCGTAGACGAGGGGAGTAAAGTAGACACTAACTAAACTTTGTAACTGAAGGTGGGTTTTTTTAGAGGGGCGGGCTTTTTCCCCCCTTAACTCCAATGGTCTCACTTCATAAACAGAACATGAGTTCTTTGACTCCTCCAATTCTTACAAAAATGTAGACACCATCAAATAGTTACTTCCTAAACTTCCCACACTCAGTTCCCAAAGCACATGATCCGTACTTGTCCTCCCTGGTTGCTATAGAATGTGTCCTCTCACTGCCCCTGTGAAACCAGCCCCTCGCCTGTGCTCTGATATTACCCTTTCCTGCTTCTCAGGATCTCGTCATCTCCTGTATCTTCAGCTTCTCTCCTTAAAACTACATCCTTCCCATTACCTTTTAAACAAACTCAGGTCTTTCCAACTTTAAAAGCAAAGCAAGACAAAACCTCCTTCAACCCATCTCGTAATTTCTACATTTCTCTCCTCCCCTTTATAGCCAAATGTCTCCGAAGAATCATCTGTGTTCACTGTCTCCATTTCCTCACCTCCCACTCACCTCCCAATCCTCTGAACCACTCAAACAAAGGACTCTCCTTAAAATCACCAGTAATACTGTTTAGTTTTCATCTTATTTGGCCCTCTCAGTAGCATTTGATACTGGTCATAGTCCTTCCTGCTATAAACTTTTTTCCCTTTGACTTCCATGACACTAAACTACCCTGGTTTTCCTCCCACTTCTAGCTAATGCTTCTCGGCCTTCTTTGACAAATAATTTTCTTTTACTTGATCTTTTAATACCAGAGTGTAAAATATGCCCTGGAGAATAAATAGTAGGAGATGTATGCCCTGCTGAATGCCCTGGAGAATATTAGCAGACAGGGTCAGAGATATAAGCAGGGGCCAGATCATGCAGGGGCTTACTGGAATATAATAAAAGTATTATTGTCAATGCTAATAAAATTATACTTTTATCTGTATAATGTCATAAAATACTCAATCATGGTGAAATTTTTATTTACATAATTTTATGTATTATCATTAAGGAGCAACAAGCATTGAAAAATATGATCTCCGTACCAATATGTGGACGCCTGTAGCAAATATGAACGGGAGGAGACTGCAGTTTGGTGTTGCCGTGTTAGATGACAAACTGTACGTGGTTGGAGGAAGAGATGGACTGAAGACTTTGAATACTGTAGAATGCTACAACCCCAAAACAAAAACGTGGAGTGTGATGCCTCCTATGTCCACACATAGGCACGGCCTTGGTGAGTATCACTTCAGATTTGTTCCTAAGTAGGATTAGGCCTCCACAGCATGTTTACATTCTGTACCAGGCAGAGCAAGACCAGTGTGGCAGCTGCACAGTCAGAAGAGGTCACCAAGCATTTTTTCACATTCTCTCTCATCTGAGGAGTAGGAGCAGAGAAAACAAGCATGTGCATAAATGTACATGTGCAACTAATACAAATGAAAGCATGAATATTTTATTTTTAATTTAATAAATCTTTATTGTTCAGATTATTATAATTGTTCCTCTTTTTCCCCCCCATAGCTCCCCTCTACCCGGTTCCCACCCGACCCTCTGCCCTTAACCTCCCCCCACCCCCCTGTCCTCATCCATAGGTGTACGATTTTTGTCCAGTCTCTTCCCACACCCCTTCCCCCCCGAGAATTGTCAGTCCACTCCCTTTCTATGCCCCTGATTCTATTATATTCACCAATTGATTCTGTTCATCAGATTTTTTTATTCACTTGGTTTTTAGATTCACTTGTTAATAGATATGTATTTGTTGTTCATAATTTTTATCTTTACCTTTTTCTTCTTCTTCCTCTTCTTAAAGAATGCCTTTCAGCATTTCATATAATACTGGTTTGGTGGTGATGAACACCTTTAGCTTTTTCTTACCTGTAAGCTCTTTATCTGCCCTTCAATTCTGAATGATAGCTTTGCTGGGTAGAGTAATCTTGGTTATAGGTTCTTGCTAGTCATCACTTTGAATATTTCTTGCCACTCCCATCTGGCCTGCATAGTTTCTGTTGAGAAATCAGCTGACAGTCATATGGGTGCTCCCTTGTAGGTAACTAACTGTTTTTCTCTTGCTACTTTTAATATTCTTTGTCTTTTGCTCTTGGCATTTTAATTATGATGTGTCTTGGTGTGGTCCTCTTTGGATTCCTTTTTTTGGGGTTCTGTGCGCTTCCTGGACTTGTAAGTCTATTTCTTTCACCAGGTGGGGGAAGTTTTCTGTCATTATTTCTTCAAATAGGTTTTCAGTATCTTGCTCTCTCTCTTCTTCTGGCACCACCATAATTCTGATGTTGGTATGCTTGAAGTTGTCCCAGAGGCTCCTTACACTATCTTCATATTTCCTTTTCTCTTTTGCTTTTCAGGTTGAGTGTTTTTTGCCTTTTTGTATTGCAAATCTTTGGCTTGATTCTTGCGATCCTCTAGTCTGCTATTAGATCTCTGTATAATATTTTATATTTCAGTCAGTGTATGCTTAATTTCTAGTTGGTCCTTTTTCATATCCTCCAGGGTCTCGCTAAATTTATCGGCCTTTTCTAGAAAATTCTTGAAAAACTTTAAAACCGTGGTTTTGAACTCTATATTCAGTGGTTTGCTTTCCTCCATTTCTTTCATTTGTGATCTGTTTCTTTGTCTCCACATTTTCGCTGGTTCCCTGAGTTGGTAGAATAGCTTTGTGGGTTAGGTGTCCTGTAGGGCCCAGTGGCTCAGCCTCCCCAGTTACCTGAGGTGGACACTCTTGGTGCACCCCTTTGTGGGCTTCATGCACAGTCTTGTTGTAGTTTAGCCTTGATTGTTGTTGGTATCACTAGGAGGAGTTGATCTCCAGGCCAATTGGCTGTGAGAATCAGCTGTGTCTATGCTGGGAGAACTTCTGTGCTGGAGACACCCTTATGAGACAAGACTTGCAAAAGCCTCTGTGCTCAGCTTGGATGGGGCGGAGTCTCAGGGCAGAGCAGACAGCATGGTTTCCCATCCGCCCTGCCTAATAGGCCCCTGTGTCTCAGTGTCCCGTGGTAATCGCTGCAAGCACCTCTGAGAGAAAGCCGCCCTCAAGTTCCACCACTGCCAGACAGTCCAGTTTCTTCCAGAATGAGTCTGAGTCCCCAGAGTCTGACCTGGAACTGGACTTCAGTGCAGTCGGGAGCTTTTGTCTCCCTCCCGCTTGAGAAAGCCAGCCGCGTATTCAGTTGCCCAGCCTCTCCGTGCGCACACCTTGGTACCTCTGCCTTCTGCAGTTCCTCTGAGTCTCAGTGTGCTTTTCTCTTTCCTGACAGTCCAGTTTCACCTTGTATGAGTCTGGGTCCCCAGAGTCTCACCCGGAACTGGAGTTCAGCACAGTTGGGAGCTTTTGTCTCCCTCCTGCTTGAGAAAGCCAGCCGCGCACTCAGTTGACAGTCCTCTCCACACAGAAATCTCAGTACCTCTGCCTCCTGCAGCTCCTCTGAGTCTCAGTGTGCTTTTCTCTTTCCTTCTAATTGTAGAATTTCCACTGAGGCAGCCTTCCTGTGGTTCTGGATGATGTCCATTTTGTCTTTTAGTTGTAGTTTTGAAATTGTTGTGCGAGGCTCCAGTTTAGGTGTTTACCTATGCCGCCATCTTGGTTTCTCCCCAAAGCGTGAATATTTTAGTGCAGCATGATGGGCTGATAAGCCACCTTTTGACATGTGTATTTTGTATTGACAATTAGTATTATCTAACCTAATTGAAATGCTTATTTAAACATCTTTAGCATTATTGTGTTTTATTTCTTAAGCACAAATGAGTAAAACCCAGAAAAATTTAAAGATGCACAGAGAAGACAATGATAGAGACTTTATTTTTGCATTCAGTAATTCACTGTTGGTCCTCAAAATACTACACCTAAAACTTTTTTTAATTTATTTTTAGACATTTATTTATTTATTTTTGTTAACCTTCATTCGAGGATATTTTTCCATTGATTTTTAGGTAGAGTGGAAGAGAGAGGGAAAGACAGAGAGAAAAACATCAATTGGTTGCCTCCTGCCCATGCCTTGACCAGGGCCTGGGCCTGGGCAGAGCCTGCAACCAAGGTATGTGCCCTTGATCAGAATCAAACCCAAGAAGGACCCTTTGGTCTTCAGGCTAATGCTCTACCCACTGAGCCGCGGGCGCTCTAAAACTTTTAAGACCAGAGCTGTAGTGCTGTTTCTCCCCCTCACTCACCCACCTGTCTACTTATAAGAGCTGTGAGTAAAGCAGATGTCAGCATCATAATTTTTTGCTTAAATTTGCATGTTTAAAATTCATTATACTTACATTTCAATTAAAACGTGATTTTTAAGTCATTCTTGTCTTGTAGGTGTGGCTGTATTGGAAGGTCCCATGTATGCAGTTGGAGGGCATGATGGCTGGAGCTATCTGAACACAGTGGAAAGATGGGACCCTCAGGCACGCCAGTGGAATTTTGTTGCCACTATGTCCACTCCCAGGAGCACAGTAGGTGTGGCAGTACTAAGTGGCAAGTAAGAAAATATTTAAAGTTCTCTTTAAAACAATACACTAAATTTATTAAGCTAGTAGAGGCCCAGTGCATGAAATTTGTGCGCTCAGGGGGGGTCCCTCAGCCTGGCCTGCACCCTTTGGCAGTCCAGAGCCCTTGGGGGATGTCTGACTGCTGCAGAGGTGGGAGAGGCTCCCGCCACCGCCACTACACTCACCAGCTGTGAGCCCAGCTTCTGGCTGAGCAACATTCCCCCTGTAGGAGCTTACTGGCCACCAGGGGGCAACTCCTGCATTGAGCATCTGCCCCCTGGTGGTCAGTGCACATCATAGCGACTTGTTGTTCTACTGGTTGGTTAATTTGCATATTAGCCTTTTATTATATAGTATATCATGTCCAACTTAAGAATATACATAAGTAAATCACAAAAGGTAAATACTTCAAGTGATGTAAACAAATTATTTAAATAGTCTCTTTTATAAGAGTTCTGATATAAATATTTCAACAGTAAGTTGAAGTGTGCAGCCTTAGTGAAGAAAGTCCTGCTACCATTTAGATGTAGTAGTGCTTCACTCACCCCAAGAACAGTGTGTGCTCATTCATAAACCAGTGTTTTTCTAAGCTTGCTTTAAAAAAAGATGCAATGTTTTAAACTATTTTTAATATATTTTTAATTAATTTTAGAGAGAAAGGGAGAGGAAGAGAGAGAAATATCAATGATGAGAGCAAATCATTGATCAGCTGCTTCCTGCATGTGTCCTACCAGGGATCAAGTCTGCAACCTGGGCATATGCCCTGATGGGGGGAATCGAACCATGATCTCATGGTTCATAGGTCTACACTCAACCACTGAGTGCTGTCTGGGCTGTTTTAACTATTTTGTTGGTGTTCATTTTCAGTATATATTCAGAATCTGGAAAACTAGAAACTATGTTTTTAGTTTTCAAAAAAAAGTATGCAGTTGATTGAAAAAATAAATTATGCATCTTTACCACTCCTTTGTGATTTAGAACAAATCACACAAGTCAGTCAGAAAAAGTTAAGCATCATATGATTTCACTCACATCTACAATAATAAAAGTATATTATGCTAATTAGACCAGACGGGTGCCTGCCGGCGGCCAGAGAGAAGCCTGGGTCCCGGATGCCTGCCAGAGGCTGGTGCCAGCAGCGGGGGGAAGGAAGGCCTACTCTTGCACAAATTTCATGCATCAGGCCTCTAGTGTAGGATATAAAACTGAAACTCATGAACACAAACAGCAGTGTGGTGGTTGCCAAAGGAAAGGGGGTGCGGAGACAAGGAGGTCCTAATATAAGGTGACAGGAAAAGATTCGACATCTGTATATTGCACTGTGTGGTGGTCACACAGTGCAATATACAGATCTTGTAGCATAGAAACCCACACCTGAAACCTATATGTTCACGCTGACCAGTTTCACCCCAATTAATTTAATAAAAAATAAAAAATTGACAGGCTGGAGGGATCAATGGGGAAGAAAACAGGAACATGTATAATACTTTCAATAATAAAGATTTTTTTAACATAAAATAAAAATAATTTTAAAACAAAAGAACAAATCATTTCTCCATGCCTCATTTTTTTTGCATTTTAATTTCTTTATTGATTAAGGTTTAATCTATAAAATGAAAAACCTGGATAAACTGTTTTGTTATTTTAATTTATTTTGCAATGCTTCCTAATGCAAAATATAGTTGTTTCTTTAGGAAAGAACTGTTTCAATGCCTTATGAGTTTCACTCTGTATCTTAAAAATTTCAAAGTGTTAAATTTTCCATTCTGCCATGTTTGTTGGAAAGAAGCTTTATTTAGACTTTCATTTGCTTGGCTACTTTTAAGCAAAATAGTTTTGACAAATAGTTTTGATAGCAGAATCTCTCTTTCAAATGAAATATTATTAAAACCTCATTACTTAAGACAAATGGAGGTTCAAATTTACTCTAAGCTTATTTTAAATGTATTATAAACTTGAGTTTATAATATTTATTTACTATAAATTTTAGGGTACGAAACTAAAAGGCTGTTTTAAAGGACACCCAGATAATTTGTTTTGTTTTGGTAGTCCAAGTGAAGAAAATCCTGATTCAAAAATAAGCTGAAAATAGTAACAGTTATTTTAACTACTAGAGCAATTTAATTAGAATCTCAGGAAACCTCAGTTAGATTTTTTTCTAAGTTTAATCTCAAACAGTATCTACCAACCATTGACATTCTTTTTTAAAATTATTTTTATTGATTTGAAAAAGAGAGAGGGAAAAAGAGAGAGTTGCTTCTTGTATATGCCCTACCCATCCAGGGTCAACCATCAGCATTCTTGATCATAATTGTTAAAGTTAGGGAAGACCTAATTTTAAAAGTCAGGAAAGGCCTAAATCTTACATTTTAAAATATTTAGTATAAGACTGTCACAATTTGACATACTATTTCTTTTTTTTATTGTAATAGGTACTGTCATGGGAAAGAAAGATGAGTTCTGAATCTTGCACTTAATTAATCCAGGTGATATTTTTGAAAATTAAAACTATTTTTTAAAACTTAAATTTCAAATGAACCATTTTGGGGACACCCTCAAGTCCTCCACAGAATCCTATTCTTAGAATACAGTTTGAAGACCATTGCTTGAGAGAATGATTCTTCACAAAGTGTTACCAATACAATTTAGCCCTTAATATTAGCATAGTATAAATGTTGTTTGTACATTTAATGTTTCCTAAAAACATCATTTTCTAAAAGAATGCAAATAGAGACAGAATTCATTATCCTCTAAAACATGTATACCATATTTACCATATGTAAAATACTGTTCAAAGTAATTTTTAAATGATCATTAATAATCCTCTGAGGCAGGGCTTCTAAATGTTATGGATGGTGAAATTAGGCAGGTGGAAGTTAAATAACTTGTCCACAATCACAACTGGTCAGTGATAAGTGGCAGAACCAGGATTCAAACCCAGAGAGTCTGGCCTCAGAGTTCACTACAGCCCTTTTCACAGTGAAGATCCATGAATTCATTGTGAAGAGGGTAAGGTGCTTTGAAGCCTCTTATACATTGTGTGTGTGTGTGTGTGTGCACGCGCGTGTTTACGTGTGTATACATGTATTTTTAATTGTTGATATTTTCTACTTACTGATGTCTTCTAATATTCTGTGATAAATATTTAGATAATTATTCTATCAACTACTGGTTAAAGATTAGAATAGTTTAATATTAAGAACAGTGACACAAAAAAAGTAGTACTTCACAGATTACAAATTTTAACGGATTAAAGTTTCAAATAACTTGAAATTTCCGTATTATAATATAGCTTAAACTTACAACTTGTTGTAACAATTACTATAACCTTATGTTGCTGTTTAAAATAGGATCATCTTATTTAAAAACTAGATTGAGTGACATAGTGAACTTTAAATTATGGATTAAAATTATGAAATCTGTCTTTAAAATATGTGTGTTATCCAAATGTAAATACTTAGAATTTTAATGGGCAGAAACTTGGTCAGTTCAAATATTATTTCTTGAAAATAAAAATATAGTTAAATGTTTACTAAGGCCTCTATAAGTAAAAAATGCATGACCTTTAATAGTAGCAATGGGAAAAACCAAGATGGCGGCATAAGTAAACACCTATACTGCTGCCTGCCAAAACAATTTCAAAACTACAACTAAAAGACAAAAGAGATATCATCCAGAACCACCAGAAAGCTGCTTGAGTGGAAACTCTACAACTAGAAAGAAAGAGAAAAGGACACTGAGACTCAGAGGAGCTGCGGAGGGCAGAGGTGCGGAGACACGGAGATGCACACTCGCGCCGAAAGGGTGGGCAGCTGAATACACAGCTGGCTTTCTCAAACGGAAGGGAGACAAAGGCTCCCCACTGCGCTGAACTCCAGTTCCGGGCGAGACTTGGGGAACCCAGACTCATATGGGGTGAAACTGAACTGTCAGGAGGAAGCACACTGAGACTCAGGGGAGCTGCAGAAGGCAGAGGTCTGGAGGCACGCGTGTGCAAAGGGTAGGAAGCTGAGCGTATGGCTGGCTTTCTCATTCGGGAGGGAAACAAACCTTCCTACTGCACTGTACTCCAGTTCCAGGTGAGACTTTGGGTACCCAGACTCATTCAGGGAGAAACTGGACTGTCCGGCGGCGGGCAAAACTCGAAGGCAGCTTTCTCTCAGAGGTGCATACAGCCATTGCCGTGGGACACTGAGACCCAGGGGCCTCTTAGGGCAGGGATGACAGGAAACCAAGGCTGTCTGTTCCACCCTGAGACTCCGCCCCATCCAAGCTGAGCACAGAGGCTCTCCCAGGGTAGACACAGCTGATCCTCACAGCCAATTGGCCTGAAGGTCAACAATCTAGGTATAACTACAACAAGACTGTGCACACAGCCCACAAAGGGGTGCACCAAGAGTGTCCACCTCAGGTAACTGGGGAGGCTGAGCCACTGGGCCCTAAAGGACACCTAGCACACAAAGCTATTCTACCAACTCAGGGAACCAGCGAAAATGTGGAGACAAAGAAACAGGTCACAAATGAAAGAAATGAAGGAAAGCGAACAACTAGATATAGAGTTCAAAACCACGGTTATAAAGTTTTTCAAGAATTTTCTAGAAAAGGCCGATAAATTTAGCGAGACCCTGGAGGATATGAAAAAGGACCAACTAGAAATTAAGTATACACTGACTGAAATAAAAATATTATACAGAGACCTAACAGCAGACTAGAGGATCGCAAGAATCAAGTCAAAGAGTTGAAATACAAAGAAGCAAAAAACACTCAAGCAGAAAAGCAAAAAGAAAAAAGAATCCAAAAATATGAAGATAGTGTAAGGAGCCTCTGGGACAACTTCAAGCCGTACCAATATCAGAATTATGGTGGTGCCAGAAGAAGAGAGAGAGCAAGATACTGAAAACCTATTTGAAGAAATAATGACAGAAAACTTCCCCCACCTGGTGAAAGAAATAGACTTACAAGTCCAGGAAGCACACAGAACCCCAAAAAAAGGAATCCAAAGAGGACCACACCAAGACACATCATAATTAAAATGCCAAGAGCAACAGACAAAGAGAGAATATTAAAAGCAGCAAGAAAAAAAACAGTTAGTTACCTACAAGGGAGCACCCATACGACTGTCAGCTGATTTCTCAACAGAAACTATACAGGCCAGATGGGAGTGGCAAGAAATATTCAAAGTGATGAATAGCAAGGACCTACAACCAATATTACTCTACCCAGCAAAGCTATCATTCAGAATTGAAGGGCAGATAAAAAGCTTCACAGATAAGAAAAAGCTAAAGGAGTTCATCACCACCAAACCAGTATTATATGAAATGCTGAAAGGTATTCTTTAAGAAGAGGAAGAAGAAGAAAAAGGTAAAGATAAAAATTATGAACAACAAATACATATCTATTAACAAGTGAATCTAAAAACCAAGTGAATAAAAAAATCTGATGAACAGAATCAATTGGTGAATATAATAGAATCAGGGGCATAGAAAGGGAGTGGATTGACAATTCTCGGGGGGAAAGTGGTGTGGGGGTGCGGGAAGAGACTGGACAAAAATTGTACACCTATGGATGAGGACAGTGGGGGGGGTAAGGGCAGAGGGTGAGGTAGGAACTGGGTGGAGGGGAGCTAAGGGGGGAAAAAAAGGAACAATTATAATAATCTGAACAATAAAGATTAATTTAAAAAATTTAAAAATATATATATTCACACACAAAAAATAGTAGCAATGAACTGAATTTATTACTCTTCTTTTGTTTTTAATCCTCATCAAGGTTATGTTTTTTATTGATTTGAGAGAGAAAGGAAGGTGGGGGGAGAGAGACAGAGAAACATAGATGTGAGAGAGAAACATGGATTGGTTGCCTCATACATGCCCCGACTAGTGATCAAGCCTGCAAACTTTTGCTGCATGGGATGATGCTCCAACCAACTGAGCCACCTGGTCAGGGCATGAATTTATTACTCTTTCTTTAAAAAACCAGTAGAAAAATATCTATGAAGAACTACAAGTAAATAAGTACAAGAAGAGTTTGTGCCTAATAAAAATATTAAAATGTTCAAATATTTAAAACATTTGAACCCTACTTGATTTGGCTCAGTGGATAGAGCATCGGCCTGTGGACTGAAGGGTCCCAGGTTCAATTCCGGTCAAGGGCACATACCCAGGGTTGCAGTCTCGACCCCCAGTGGGGTCGTGCAGGAGGAAGCCAATCAATGACTCTCTGTCATATTGATGTTTCTAACTCTCTCTCCCTCTTCCTTCCTCTCTGAAATCAATAAAAGTATATTTTAAAAATAAATAAATAAAACATTTGATACATATTTAGAGTAAAAGACTTTCAAATTAGTACTGTATCTTAATTGAAAATGAATTAAAGTTGACCAAGGCAGCATGTATATACCATATTTTCTATATTCTAAGACACATTTTAACGTCTCTAAAAATGCAGTGCATCTTACAGCCAAGGCAAGATGGCAACTGTGAAACAGTTGTCATTGCTTTCACGTGAGTTTAGTGGTCTTTTATATGTATACTTAATGATATCTGATATATACAGATATATACATATGTCATTTAATTGGTAACATATCATGTTTCTAATGGAACTTAAATTGACAGTGTGTCTTATATTCAATGGCACCTTAAGTTAATAGAAATACCATAAGAATAATCTTTTTGACTTAAGTGTAGCACTGTTTCTTACTTATTCTGTTTATTCTTTTTACAGACTTTATGCAGTTGGTGGTCGGGATGGAAGTTCTTGTCTCAAGTCAGTAGAATGTTTTGATCCTCATACTAATAAGTGGACACTCTGTGCACAAATGTCTAAAAGGAGAGGGGGAGTAGGCGTAACCACCTGGAATGGATTGCTGTATGCTATCGGAGGGCATGATGCTCCCGCTTCCAACTTGACCTCCAGACTCTCAGACTGTGTGGAGAGGTAATTTCTTGTGCAAGAAAACTAGAAATAAAAAAGAATGCTTTATGCCTCAGACACTTTCAGAAAAATTTATAATTCTTTATTTAGCATCCACCACATGCAATTTTCCTTAGGAGCTTTGTAAATATTGGGTTGTCTGCTCTGCCATCTCTCAGTCTGCATCCTAACCTCCTCCTCAGATTCTTGTCTTATAACGGCCTGTTCAACTTTACCTTAGAATTGATTATATAATTTATTAATTGAATCGTAGGAAAAACGTTTGTTGTATACCATTTTGTACTAGACACTGTAACTAATAAAAAAGAAAAGGAGTTCAGTGAATTTCAGAAATAATTAATTAGGGGTAGAGCAGAAGTTCCCAACATGGGGCACATGCCCCACAGGGGAGCAATTTGATTTTTAAGGGGGTCAATTCAAGAATAAGTTATTAACAGTGAATTTTTTGCATTTCTTATGGTTCTAGGGGCCTCATATACAATATATAAATAAATATATAGTGACATATTTATGCATTTCAGTTCTCTGCTATATGTTTTGAAACTTTATTTGCTATTTTTTCATATCACTTCATATTATTATTTTTTAACGATTTCTTAGTGATTTCTTCCTCAGTATTTCAACTGTCCTTTTGTTCTTTTATTTTCCCTTTCATGGATGCCATGTTCTTTGGAAGCTGGTTTAGACCAAGTTAATGGCCTTTGAGCTTCCTCATGTGAATAAGAGTTCACTTTTTGAATAATAAGAATTATATGTAATCGTGGGGTTGGGGTGGCATCAGGATTTTAGAGATGCTTAGGTTGGGCATGGCCAAGAAAAGGTTGGGAACCACTGGGCTAGTGGCTAATTAAGAAGTGAAAAGGAACGGGGTATTTCTAGCACATTTTGATATAAAATAAAATACTATCCTGTATAATAAAAGCCTAATATGCTAAGTGTCCGGTTATCCAGTCGGCTGTTCAACCAATCAAGGAATAATATGCTAATGCTACTCAACTGCTCGCTATGATGTGCACTGACCACCAGGGGGCAGATGCTCAACTCAGGAGCTGCCCCCTGGTGGTCAGTGTGCTCCCACAGGGGGAGTGCTGCTCAGCCAGAAGCCCTAGGCCAGACTTATGGCTGGCAAGGGCAGTGGTGGTGGCAGAGCCTCTCCTGCCTTTGCAGCAGCACTAAGGATGTCCGACTGATGTCTCCCAGACTGCAAGAGTGCGCAGACCAGGCTGAGCTCCCCGCACCCTGAGTGCACAAATTTCGTGCACCGGGCCTCTACTATAATAATAAAAGGCTCATGAAGCTTAGAAGCTTTAACAAGTCATCCAAACTGGCCTCATGAAACTCAAGTGTAGGGCCAGGTAAAGAGCCTACCATCCGTGGAGGATTTGGACAGTAGTTCAGGCCCCATCTGTTATGTTCAGTCAAGTTCAAGGAATGGAGCAATTGAGTGGGTTTGGGAGATAGAGTCAACAGGAGCATGTATGAGCACTCCAATGCAGAGAGGAATATGACTCATTCAGAAACTGAAAGGCAACTATGGTAGCGAGAGAACAGAGTGATGCAGAGAGTGGCAGGAGAGAAGGGAGAGTGGAATGGAGGTAGGGGCAGGTCATGTAAAGTATTGAGGCCTTTTTAAGAATTTTGGATCTTTAAAGAGAATAGGAAGTTTATACATATGTGCATGTTACTTAGTAAATTATAAATAACTAAAGAATAAAAAGTGAAATGTAGGTTTGTTAGTGACAATGATTGTTTTCTGTGAAATAATAAGCAGAGTTGGCTGGTGTTTTTCTTGAGAAAGCAGGAATGTTACGCTTGCATTTCACTTGTATTGGGGAGAGACTAATTCAGACTACCCATGTTGCATGTTATAATCCAGGAGAGGAATGTGGAAGTTTTTATACACTTTGCTCCATAAATTACCACAGGCTCAATGTTGTACTGCACCCAGTGAAAAGTTATTCATTGAGATAAGGGGTACTAGAGCAATGTAAGTCATCTTAGCATGTATCTGCTCTTAGATAGACAGCTTTAGGCAATTCTAGTAAACATACTTCATGAAAGGAAGAAGAAGGTCCAAAAATGGACAGCTACAATGATTGAGGCGGTGAGTCATCATATATAGATCTTCACATACTGATTTCCTCAAATTTTCAGTAGGTAATATAAAACCTTAAAGCAGTTTTCAGTATTGATTGACCTTGGCTTTTTTGAAAAGTTTAAGTGGAATGTATCTGCTAAATGAATCTGTAATATTGTAAGTTAAAAGTTTTTAGGAAAATATTGATATTCTCTAAACTATGTACAAATACATTTTATATAGCAGATAATAAGACAAAAAGATAGGCTTAAAGAACAAAACTATTTTTACATAAAATATTGTGAGAACAATGTCAACTCCAGTTCTAAAATTTTCTTTCAGATATGATCCCAAAACAGATATGTGGACTGCAGTGGCATCTATGAGCATCAGCAGAGATGCGGTGGGGGTCTGTTTACTTGGAGATAAATTATATGCTGTTGGAGGGTATGATGGACAAACTTATCTTAATACAGTGGAGGCTTATGATCCCCAAACAAATGAGTGGACTCAGGTATGTCATTTCATTTTTCATTATGCCACTTACTCTGTGTTGTTTTTTAATTTTTTTATTTAATTACTAGTGACCCGGTACACGAAATTCGTGCACATTAAAAGGGGATTAATTAGAGGAAATAATTTAATATTGCTATTTGCCCTTTCTCTATAATAGAAGTGTCAGCGATGAAAGAAAATTAGTAAAATGTATATGAAAACCTTCTTCCTGTCAGAGTCTGGGGCACACCACAGGACCCAGAGACAAGTCCCCGCCCACCCACCTGCACCTCAAAATCACATGAGAGCGAGACCTGGCCACCCCTCCTCCCCCATTGGGCTAGATCCAGACCCGGCCAGTCCCACCCTTGTCAAGCCCTGCCGGGCAGGGGGCATAGCCTCAGGTTCCCTGGCCTAGCGCCAGGACGGGGGCATGGCCTGAGGTCCCCCAGCCCAGACCAGGGTGTGGGGCATGCCTTGAGGTCCTCCATCAAGCCCTGCCAGGTGGGGGACATGGCCTAAGATCCCCTGTCAAGCCCTGCTGGGTGGGGGGCATGGCCTGAGGTCCCCCATCAAGCCCCGCCAGGTGGGAGCCGCAGCCTCAGGTGCCCCGACCTAGTACCAGGAAGGGGCGCAGCCTCAGGGTCCCCATCAGGCCCTACTGGGTGGGGATGCAGCCTGAATTCCCCCAACCCAGCACTGGGGGTGCACCTTGAGGTCTCCCGTCAAGCCCCGCTGGGTGGGGGGCATGGCCTGAGATCCCCTGTCAAGCCCATCCAGGCAAGGGGGCACAGCCTCAGGTCCCCTGGCCCAGTGCTGGGGCTGGCGACATGGCCTGAGGTCCCCTGTCAAGCCCTGCCAGGCGGGGGGGTGTGGTCTGATGTCCCCTGGCCTAGTGCTGGGGTAGAGGGCATGGCCTGAAGTCCCCTGTCAAGTCCCACCTGGTGGGGGGCACAGCCTGAGGTCCCCTGGCCTGGCCCTGGGGCAGGGGGAGCAGCCTGAGGTCCCCTAGCCCAGCACCAGGATGGGAAGCACACCTTGAGGTCTCACGTCAAGCCCCACCAGGCAGGGGTTGTGACCTCAGGTCCCCTGGCCTGGCACTGGGGCGGGGGGTGCAGCCTGAGGTCCCCTGTCAAGCCCTGCTGGGGGGGGGGGGGGCATAGCCTCAGGTCCCTGCTGATTGCTCATTAAGGCTCTTTAAGGGAACTTGGCCTCAGCTGTGGGTGCATCCATCTTTGTGACAGAGTGGTGGTCAATTAGCATATCCCCTCTTTATTAGATAGGATAGTTGGTATAGAGTCTTATATTGGTTCTATTAGTTTCAGGTGTACAATATAGTGATTTGACCTTACAATGTGGTCACCCCACTAATTCTAGTAATCATCTGTCACACCATGTAAATTTATCACAATATTGTTCACTATATTCCCTTTTCTTTTTCATCCATCTCCTCACCCCATCCCTTCTGGTAACTAACCATTCTTTTGCTCTCTGTTTATCTGAGTCTGTTTTTGTTTTGTTTGTTTGCTTGTTTTGTTTTGTCTTTAGATTCCACATATAAGTGAAATCATACAGTATTTGTCTTTCTCAGCCTGATTTATTTCACTTGGTATAATATCCTCCACATCAGCAGTCGCCAACCTTTCAGACCTCACGGACCACCAGTGGTCCGCAGACCACCGGTTGGTGACTGCTGCTCTAAATCCATCTATGTTGTCACAAATAGCAAGATTTCATTCGTTTTTATTGCTGCGTAATATTCCAAAGTGCACATATATCCCACATCTTCCTTATCCATTCATCTATCAATGGACACTTAGGTTGCCTTCATATCTTGGTTGTTGTAAATAATGCTGCGACGAACATAGGGCTGCATCTAACTTTTCAAATTAGTGTTCTTGGTTTTTCTTTATAATTATACAGAAGTGGAATTGCTGGGTCATATAATATACCTATTTTTAGTTTTTTGAGGAATCTCCATACTGTTTCCATATGGCCTACATCAGTTTGCAGTCTCACTAACAGTGCACAATAATATATTTGATAAAGGTTGATATCCAAAATATATAAGTAACTCATACAAGTCAATAACAAAAAAATAAACAATCCATTGAAAAATGGGCAGAGAACATGAAAAGACACTTCTCCAAAGAAGACATACAAATAGCCAACAGGCATGAAAAAAAGCTCAACATCACTAATCATCAGGGAAATGCAAATCAAAATCACAATGAGAACCACCTTACACTAGTCAGATGGCTATTATCAGAAAGTCAGCAAATAACATAGTTGGTGAGGATGCAGAACTCTTGTGCACTTACTCTGTTTTTGTTAAAACAATTCTTTTAGTAAAACAGATCCTCTCAATTTTTTGGAGACTTATGATCCCCACACAAAAGAGTATCAAAATATATAGTCTGCACATGATAAAGTCATCACTTAATTAAATATAAAAAACAAGAGGGACTCACTAATTTTATAACATAATTAAAATCCAAAATTACCTTTAAAGTGTAAGTTAATACTATTCAGACAAAGTATTGTTAGTTGGTATGCCACCATTTGCTTGCTGGGAATTGGTGAGATGTTCTAGCATTGCTGGAGCTGACAGCACCACAGCCAGGCTATGAGAAAGAGAAAGGGAGGGGAGATTGTGGAAAACAAAGAGGGTAGTCGGAAAAATCTGAGCCGCTTACCCATACATGACCAATAATTTTTAAATACTCAAGCCACTGACATTTGGGAGCAGATCAAATGGCTGGTCATAACCTAATTAGTTAGATGGTAATCCTAAATTACATGAACAAGTAAGACACTTGACCTGCAAATTACAGCAAGAGTTCCAAACTGTTTGTTTCTGGGAGAGCCTAGCACTTCCAGGAATGGTCTTTTGAGATTTTTTTTTTTTTTTTTCATCGTCACCAAGAACAGAATCAGGAATTTTGTGGTCCAATTCAGTATCTGGTACATAAAAGACATTCATATGTTTAATTGAGCCAAAGTTTTTTTTACAAGAAGCAATGATAAGGACTGTTAAGAAAACAAAACTTACGAGAATCCAGACTGTCATAGAACTTAACTGCTTAGGTAGGTAAGGTCTGCATGTGTAAGGAGAGCCCACAATGTAGAGAGGTGACATGAAGAGTCCCATGGTATAGGCAGTGAGCAGTTAAAGAAAACCAAAGAGAAAAAAGAAAATGGTTGTTGAGAGGGCTTCAGTGAGAAAGAAGTTGGATTTAAGCTAAACTTTAATGGACCCAACTCAGAAAGGAGAAAGGAAGGGGAAATTGTGTGAGAAAACATGAAAGAAATGTCACCAAACAGAAATATGTGGGCTCTATTGAAGAAGTGTGGCTGGTTGAGAAGAATAGGAGTTCTTATTGGAGAGGAAGGTTGGGGTCAGGAAGGAGGTCCACAAAGGCCAAGCTAAAGAGTGTGGGCATGGGAAGTCAGTGGAGACTTTTAACCAGGAGAGTGATAAGATGGGTTAGGACAGAAGTGAAGGCTTGAGTTAGAGCTACAGGATTTCATTTGAAATTGTGTGATTACCTCCCATCAGCCTTCCACCTTGGCAGAAGTAGTGTGAATGATAACCATGAAACCCAAAATGGGATAGAAGAATCTCTCTCTCTGAAACATTTTTGATTTAAACCCTTGGGCCAGTTATAAGGAAATCTATTGGCCAGCATTTGAGGCTTGTTACTGCAGATAATTAATACTTTATGCTGAATCATTCTGTATCAAAATAAATAATCTGTGACCACATAGCTATTTTATGTGCATGCCTCCTCTATCACTATTTCACAGCACCTAGGTGTGAACTTATAACCATAGTATCTGAAAAATAATGTTTCATTCAGTGATCCAGCAAATGGAAGAGAAGACATTTGTACAGGGAATGAAATGAGGTTACGAAATCTTAAGCTGTCACCCACCCTACCACCAGCCTTGACCCAAAGCAGGAGGTGCATGCATGGTATTTAATAAATTCTCTAAGGTAAACTTGCTAGCTGGTTGTCATGACAACATGTACCATTCACAGTGTAGAGATTTAGTGTCTTGGTTGTTTTGAGAAAAACTGCTAATTACAAACAGGTGCTTTAGATTTTAACGACTTAGAAGTCACTCCTAGAATACTGTAAGTGGATATGGTTTTAAAATAGATTATTTGTTCAAGGAGATAGAACAGTAATCAAAACAACTGATTCAGATGGAGAATAACTTAGAATTCTCTTACAATTGAAGTCTGTTGTGTTCTTAAAATCCACTAATTGATACAAACACTTCATATTAGTTCTTTATATTAGTCACTCTTTCCCAAATGCTAACGTTTTATTCTTCTTAGGTCAAATGCATAGGTTCTTACTATTCTCAAAGTAGTTCTTTGACAACTATTCTTTCCACATTTTTGTTTCCACTATTAATTTTCTAGTGTTTAGGATACATTAAATAAATAAATAAATAAATAAAAGACAGTCTGGCTGGTGTGGCTCATTGATTGAGCATCAACCCATGCACCAAGAGGTTGCCAGTTCGATTCCTGGTCAGGGCACATGCCCAAGTTGTGGGCTCGATCTCCTGTGGTTGTATGTGGGAGGCAGCCAATCAATGTTGCTCTCTCATTGATGTTTCTATCTGTCCCTTTTCCTTCCTCTCTCTCTCTAAAATCAATAAAACAAAAAATAATAATAAAATAACATTTTTTAAAAGGACAATAAGTGAAAAATTTAAGAGCTGTTCCTTATCTATAAGCAGTTTATATTCCTTCACCTAGCACTCACACTTCTATCTCACTGTCACAGAGATCATTCATCAGGTTTGTTTCCACTACTAGGGAGTTGAATGAAAATCAGTAGAATGGGTTTAGACTTTTCAGCCATGCATACAGAAAGCAGTCATTGTATGGGAAGTTACTGTTTTTTTTCTGGAGTAAGCAGATCCCAGGCATGCAGTGTATTTTGTGTATTCTCTGAGATAGTCCTTCTCCTACAGGGCCCCTCTAGATAATACTTGAGATTTTCTCCATATTAGTCATAAAGTTGCTTTTAAGTATTCAGCATTTTCTCACAATATCAGCATTTCCTCACATCCATATTGTACACCATTTTGTCCAAAATCATACTTCATGTAGAACAATTCCTCAGTTATAAAAACACCTTTTCACAATATATATATATAAATATTGAATCATTATGTTGTACACCTGCAACTAATATAATGTTATATGTCAATTATATCTCAATTAATAAAAGAAAAAATCACCTTTAAAGAGAAGTGAAAAATACATAATCATGTGATGTACCCAAGTAATGTGGGATGTCTACGAAAGTTTCACATCAGGAGGGGTTTTGGGGGGGAGGAACCAGGCCAGTGGTAGGCCTGGGGCAGCAGCCTTTTGCCAACAGGTATGGACTATTTCCATGTTTCACCAACTAGTCTAGTATTATCAACATTTTTACCTACAAACCCAAAACATATGTCTTTTTGTTTCTTTTCAGGTTGCTCCATTGTGCCTAGGAAGAGCTGGGGCTTGCGTTGTGACTGTAAAATTATAATTTAGTGCTTTGATTTCTAAATGAAGATATCCTCTTTTATGAATTTGGTACATTTATCCTACTATGAATGGATACATTTTTAGGAAATTTGCAATGCCACATTTCTGGGCACAAAGTGCCTGATCTCAAAGTGAAGATATTTTTAAAAAGGGAGGATGAACCAGAATTATATACTTTCATGTCTCAGTAAAGCAAAAGTATAACTGGTAGGTTATGAACGTATGTTCCTCATATAAAATACAAGAACAAACACACTGCTCCTAAACACAACCCAGTGTTAATTGGAAATTTCATTTCTTAATAATCAAGCACATTTTATTCACATTATCCAGATTTCTTTTATTACAGTGCAAATAGACCAGGTAAAATTTGTAAGCTTTTTCTTTGTAACTTTATCATACATGAGTTGTAGTAATTTTTATTCATTTCCTTGTTTAACCATAACCACTCTTTTAATGATATACTAAAGAGTATGCTGTTTAGTGTTTTGTTTGTTTGTTTCAGAAATAGCTGTAATATATGTGCTTTGGTTATGGATTTTATTTCTAAAATAAGGAAAAACATTAAAAAGTTAAAGTAATAATGACCAAATAAAAACTTGATATGATCGTTGGAATATACTTAAATATTCATCCTATTTAGATTCACCAAGAAATACATGTTACGATATTCTCAGATTGGAATTGAAACATGGTGTTCTGCATTAAATTTAAGATATGCAAATTTATGTAGAGAAAAGAAATGTTATAGAACCTATAATGTTCTTTCACCTAACAAGTATTTAATTATATGAATTTGTTTTCTTTTATAAAAGATGTTTTTATCCCGTTGTGCTTCTTTGTAATCAGTTTGGGGGGAATGGGACTATTGAATGTTTGAAAAATAAGTTTAAAGTGTTTATTACCCAAAGTTTTGTACACTTGTAAACTCTAATTACATATTTGGATGTTAATACTCTCAGTGAATTGCTTATTGTTTGCAAAAATGCACTGGGCAGTAACATTTTATGATAAATCCTTTAAGGTATAAGTCATTAATTTATATCCTAATATAAATGAGTATAATCTAAATGTCCATATTTTAAAATACAATGTTGTGGTTAATGTGTTTTTGCATTTTATATCAGGGTAACCGTTATTTTAGTTGCTTTCTTTATTAAAACAAACTTTTTTTTAGCTATTTTGAATGCTCATGCAATGTTTCCACATTGTTTCTAGAAACCAAGGAACTGAGTACTTCTGTTTCCCCAAACAAATCCTGTAGTTATTTCACTTTTGTGACTGCTAAGAAAATAATAGTGATAGTGACAAATACATTAATATTTCATAAATTTATTATATTATGAATATGAATTCAATTATTTTCCTGACAAGGAGGGTCAGCTGTGGAGTATATTTATATATTTAGAGGAAGGGAGGGAAGAGGAAAAGGTATAAGAAACAAAACAAAATTTTCGAAAGCAGAAACATATCAGTACATATCCCTTCTTATGGAGGCTTAGACCTGTGATTTGAAAGGAAGCACTTGTACGTGTACTTGTGATCATTCCTTAGAACACTGTTACCCACTCTCTGGTTCCCTGTGCCCACTGTGGAGCCAGACTCATTTCCCTCTCTGGGGGCCTTCCTTTCTTTTACGGGTCACTAGAACAATAGTTCTTTTGATTTTCTGTCCCACTACAGGGCCTCTCTGATGCAGTTTTGTAGTCAATAGAACCTGCTCTCCGGGATACTAATAAAGAGAACCATTTCTTTTCTAATGACAGAACATTTACCAAACACTCCTTCTTCCAGTCTAGGGTCTTATAAATCTAGAGGAAACTATGGCTCTTCCTTGTATCCATCATCCAACATTGCTGCCTTGACTTTACTTTTAGTCTCTCCATTGAGATGTCTAGTTGCTCTTTATTTTAACCCCAATTAATGACCACCATATGAAAAATAATATTTGCTAATAATTATTGAATGCTTATTATGGACTGGGGACCTAGTTTTTGTATGCTTGAATGCACTGAATCCTCACAGCAACCTTGTGAAGAAGGTTCTATTCTTTTTACAGAGGAGGAAACAGAATTGGAGAGGTTAACCCCAAGATTATATATAGCAAGTAAGTGGCAGAGCAGGGTTTTAATGCAGGCAGTGTGGCTCAGGAGTCCACACTCTTATCATTCCTGTTTCTGGGTAGAAAAAGGCTTCATTTTATGTGGGGAAGCACTCATTTTAGTCAAAATACAAATGAAGTTTATGCTTTTTAGAAATAAACTTTATTCCAGTAACACTCCTATCAGAAAATTTTAGTTCCTGAGTATTGGGGAGAGATTTTGCTTAAATATCTTATGGAATTTTGTATACATTTTGCTTTAGAAAAGTAAATGTAAGAAAGCATGACATTTCAAGTTTTATAAATATTAGATAAATTGCATTGTATTTTGGATGATTGAACCATAAATAAATTTATTCATAAAAAAATAAGCTTTATTGCCAACAAATTAGATACTCTATATGAAATAGGCAAATTCCTAGAAATGAACAAATTACAAAAACTGAGTGAAGAAATAAAAAAATCTAAGCAGACCTATAACAAAGAGATTGGATCAATAATAAAAAATATCCCAACAAAGAAAGTACAGAACCAGATGGGTTCACTGGTGAAATCTATCAAACATCTAAAATATTGACACCAATTCTTCAAAAAAAAAAAAAAAAAAAGAGGAAGTAACACTTCCTAATTTTTTCTATAAGACCAGCATTACCTTGCTTCCAAACCAGAAAAGACAGATTATACACCATGACAGACTAAAATTTATTTCAGGGATACAGGGATGGTTCAACATACAAAAACCAACCAGTGTAATATACCACATTAATAGAATGAAGGACAGTAATCTATATACTGTATGTAAAAAGCCAGCAACCAGAACGCGGGGACGACTGGTCACTATGACACCCACTGTGGCCAGCAAACTGGCCCAATCAGGGGGTGGGGCTGGCCGGCCAACCTCCTGAGGCCCCTCCCCCAAACCAGCCCACCCTTGATTGGGGTGGGTAGGAGAGTCCAATCAGGGGTGGGCCACCGGCCAATAAAGCCCCCCCCACCCCCCTCCCCCATCACCCTTACCCCTAGCCAGCCCCACCCCTGATCTGCCTGCCCTACCATGATAGGCCTGCAGCCCCTCCCCCATCCACCCAAATAGGGGGCGGGCCGCTGACCAACATTCCATGCAGCCACTCCCCCCAGCCAGCCCCGCCTCTAATTGCCACCCCCACCCCAAGAGGGGGCAGGGGCAGCAGGCCAACCACCCATGGCCCCTCCTTCAGGCTGCTGGCCCCTGATTGGCACCACCCACCCCATTCGGGGGAGGGGTCAGCCGGCCCACGCCCACAGCCCCTTCCCTCAATCAGCCCTCCAACCCCAATTAGGGGTGGGGCACACTGGCCAATCACCCATGGCCCCTCCCCTCAGCCAGCCCAGCCCTGATTGGGCCCCGATCAGGGCTGGCTAGCCAGCCAATCTCCCGCCATCTCCTCCCAACAGACCCAGTCCCAATCCACCCAAATTGGGGCTGGGCCAGCCGGACCCCACCAGTGCACAAATTTGTGCACTGGGCCTCTAGTAACAAAGCTTTTTGTTATTAGAGCTTTATTTTCATATTACTGGCTTAGTTTTTTTTAGCTGTTGCTCCCTTCATTCTATTTATGGAATATAGTAAACAACATAAACTGATGAACAAAAACAGATCTAGAGACAGAGAAGCATCGATCACACCATCAAACCTCAGAAGGAAGATAGGGGAGGGTGGGAGTAAGGGGGAGAGATCAACCAAAGGACTTGTATGCATGTATATAAGCCTAACCAATGGACACAGACACCAGGGGGGTGAGGGTATGAGTGGGGGGGAGGGGCAATGGGGGGATAAGGACACATATGTAATACCTTAATCAATAAAGAAAAAAATAAAATAAATAAAAATTAAAAATAGAGGGGAAAATGGCATCATCTCAATAGATAAGAAAATGCATTTGACAAAATTTAACACCCTTTTATGGTAAAAACTCAGCAAACTAGAAAGAGAATGAATTTCCTCAACCTGTTAAAAGGCATTAATGAGTCCTGGCTGGTGTGGCTCAGTTGGTTGGAGCATGGTCCTGTACACATTCTGTACACCAGAAGGTCACAGGTTCCATTCCCTGGTCAGGGCACATACCCAAGTTGCAGGTTCAAACCCTGGTCTGAGTGTGTACGGGAAGTAACCAACCAATTGACATTTCTCTCTCTCATCAATGTTTCTCCCTCTTCCTTCCTCTCTCTCTCTCTAAAATCAATTTTTTTAAAAAGGCATTCATGAAAAACTTACACCAGCAATATACTAACTGGTAAAAGATTGAAAGCTTCTCCTCTACAATCAGAAAAATGCTCACTTTCACCACTGTTAGTCAACATTGTACCAGAAGTTCTAGCCAGAGCAATTAGGGAAGAAAAATCAAGGAAACCCCAATTAGAAAGGAAGAAGTAAAACTAACTCTATTGGCAGTTATAATCCTGTAAATTAAAAATCATCAAGAATCCACACCAGCCCTGACCCGTTTGGCTCAGTGAATAGAGCATCGGCCTGCGACTGAAAGTTCCCAGGTTCGATTCTGGTCAAGGGCATGTACCTTGGTTGCGGGCACATCCCCAGTAGGAGGTGTGCAGGAGGCAGCTGGTTGATGTTTCTCTCTCATCGGTGTTTCTAACTCTCTATCCCTCTCCTTTCCTCTCTGTAAAAAATCAATAAAATACTTTTTTTAAAAAAAGCACTTTTGATGTTTCTCTTGAAATTATCGTGTTTTCTTTGATTACAAAATCCGCATTATTAACCCATACATCTGGTATAAGAATGGCACCAGTTCCCCCATCAGACACCCTTATTTGTAAGGCCTCAGAAAGTACTGGTATATCTATTTTTTATCTAGTGGGCCTGAACAACTCTGACACCTTGTATTGATTGATAGGGATATTAGTGTCATGACTAGCCTTGACTGACACCCTATGTTACCCAGTCCTGAGTAGTTATTTCCTTTGAGCTAATGAGGTGCATCTAGAAAGTAAAGTCAGGGAAGCAGAGGAACCACGTTCAGGGCCCTCAGTCTATACCCAGGCTGAAGGTGGGTCCATTTGATGACATTTCTTTGTGGGTAACAAACAATTATATTTAATTGAAGTATTTTAAAATAGCTTTATATTAGAGAGTGACTATTATTTATGTGATATTTGTGCCTTAAAAATACTATAAGTTGGGAAGGCACACAATGGCTCAATGACTATTGGGTTATGCTGTAAGTGATGGCGTGACAACACTGTTTCAAAACTAGTCAGATTGTTAATATTTTTCTGAGTGAATACTACTCACAAAAAGTCTTTTGTTACTTTTTAAGATAGTAAAAAACATTATACTTGTAATTAAGGAGAATCAAAATTTTTTGCATATTCAACATTTTCTTTTTAAGTTAAATTTACTGGGGTGACATTGGTTAATACAATTACATAGGTTCCAAGTGTACAATTCCATGATGCATTATCTGCATATTTATTGCATTGTGTGCCCCCCTAAAGTCAAATCTATCACCATCTATTTGACCCTCTTTACCTTTCACTACCCCCCACCCCCTTCCCTCTGGTAAACACCATGCTGTTCGCTTGTTTGTCTCACTTGTTCATGTGTTGCTTGCAGTTTTATTTCTTTGAGGTTATGCATCTTCACAAATCTACGTGATAAACTGAGCAGTTCAGAAGAGACATAAGTGAATTCTGAGGAAGGAAAGTGGTCCTTGCTTAGTGGTAGCTGGAGCGAGGAGGTTAGAGAAGCTGTCATTTAAAGAGCTGTCTCTGTGAGTGACAAGAATAGTTGTGCTCTGTGAGCGCTTCAGAGAAATAAAATGCTACGTAGTAAGTCTAGCAAAGGCTTGACCTACTTATCTGTCTGATTCTGTATCAGAGACTCGGGAGCAACACTGCAGACAAGGACTGGGGAAGTGAGTTAATCCAATTGAGAATTAATTTACCTCAAACTTTTTGATCAATAAGACACCGAGTGCCCTGACTGGTTTGGCTCAGTGGATAGAGCGTCGGCCTGCGGACTCAAGGGTCCCAGGTTCGATTCAGGTCAAGGGCGCGTACCTTGGTTGCAGGCACATCCCCAGTAGGGACTGTGCAGGAGGCAGTTGATTGATGTTTCTCTCTCTCATCGATGTTTCTAACTCTCTATCCCTCTCCCTTCCTCTCCGTAAAAAAAAAAATCAATAAAATGTATATATAAAAAAAAAAGACACCGAGCAAAACAGTGGGGAGACTAAAATCTTACATGATAATAGACTATAAAACAAAGATGGGCAAAGAATGTTAGTTCCTTAAGGGCACATACTTGGATATATTTTTTATCCCCTGAAGCAATTAACATTTTAGTCACTGTTGCATCTGTAATAGGCTCTCACTAAACCAGCTAGGGCTGTTATTCCCACTTTAGATCTGGGTGCACAGATTCAGAGGAGGGAATTGGCTAAAGGTCAAAGAAATAGTGAATGCCATGAACTGGGTTTAAACTGGGAGTTTAATTCATTATTACACCATGCAGTACTTACGAGAGTAATATTTTACAATAGAAAAATTTAAATATGTAAACACATGAAGCAATGCACAAAAGTAAAATCATTTGAAAAATCCAAATGTGGTGCTCAGTACTCATATTTAAATGTTAAATATACAATGGCCATTACCTGCCAGCTTTAATTCTTAGGTTATTGAGAAAAGTTATGTTCCCACGCCTGAAAAGTTTCTCAGCCAATTTCTTGAATGCACATTAAATGGACCCTATTATGTAATTTTCATAACAATTGAGGTAAAAATGAACGTTAAAAAATGAAAAGATAACAGCGCAAGTTTATAATACAATAAGAGAAACAATGCGTACAACCTATCAGTAGGTTCTAGCATTCCTAAAAGGATGTCCACACTAGCCAAGAAAAGGAAATAAGACCATCCAGATTGGAGAGGCAATCAGTGAAACTAGTAAAATTGACCATAGAAAATTCTAAGAAATCCACTAAAGAAAAAAAAAAAATCATTGAGTTGAGCAAGTTTTCAGGGTACAAGATCAATATACAGCCCTAACTGGTTTGGCTCAGTAGATAGAGCATCGGCCTGCGGACTGAAAGGTTCCAGGTTCGATTCCGGTCAAGGGCATGTACCTTGGTTGCGGACACATCCCCAGCAGGGGGTGTGAAGGAGTCAGCTGATCAATGTTTCTAACTCTCTATCCCTCTCCCTTCCTCTCTGTGAAAAATCAGTAAAATATATTTTTAAAAAATCAATATACAAAAATCAATTCCACTTTCCTACACTAGAAATAAACAATCTAAAAGTGAAAAAAATTTAAAATTCTATGTATAATAGCATCAAAAATAAAATACATAAGAATAAATTTAACAACATAAAGAAAGTTTTGTAACCGAAAATTACAAAATGGTTTAAAGATATTAAAAAAGAAAATCAATGTAAAGATAGATCGCATTCATGGATCAGGGAACTTTATCCCCCCAAGCTTAGGGGAACGCATTCAGTCTTTCACCATGAAGTATGATGTTAGCTATATGTTTTTTTGCTGATGATCTTCCTCACTTTAAAGAGGTTACTTTCCACTCCCAGTTTAGTTTTATCATGACTGTGTATTGACTTTTTAAGGGTATGGAATTTTGTCAAGTGCTTTTTTTCTTTATTAATGTGATTATGTATTTCTTTTAAATATATTTTCATTTCTTTCAGAGAGGAAGGGAGAAAGAGAGAAACATCAGTGGTGAGAATCATCTGGGCTGCCTCCTGCACGCCCCCTACTGGGGGTGGAGCCCGCAACCCAGCATGTGCCCTGACCAGAATGAACTGTGACCTCCTGGTTCATAGGGCGGTGCTCAACCACTGAGCCACACCTATGAGGCGGACAATGTGATCAGGTATTCTTTAAATCCGGTTTTCTATAGCACTTAAACTGTTTCTTAAGAGCTCATTCTGTCCGCCCACTTACGCTGGCTCGTTTAGTTGGCCTATTAAGGCCTTGGAATAAACTACCTCTCACATCCTTTCTAGCCCAGAAACATGGTGGGGGTCGGGGGGAGGGGGGGATGACACCTAGGCTCGCACATCCAAGCTCTCTTTACATGGACTGTGTAGGAGTGTTTGCCCCATGAGCCAATCCCCACCTCCTCCCGTTAAGCATTCCGCGCCTTTCTCGGTGCCCCGGGCTTCACGTGAGTCGGGGACGAAATTTACTCAGGGCTCACAGAGCCCGCCTCCCCCGGGCGAGTCTCCAGATCCCATCCAATCAGTGCCCAACCAGGAAACCCGGGCCCGGAAAGGTCTCGCGACGCTCAACTCCTCCGGGCTCTGCCACCCTGGCATCACGTGATCCCATCCACGTCTCTCGCTCTCCTCCGTGGAGCACCGCCCTTCAGCTGGTGCTCGCTGATTGGCCACTGCTCGCCTGGTCTCCTGGGTGACGGGAACGCGGTAGACTACTTGGAGAGACCAGGTGCGCCTGCGCAATCGCGCGGCCGCGCCAGTCTGGAGATGAAGGTAAGTAAGTTACAAACCGTTGGGGCGGGAAGAGCGGACCACTGGCCCTTCCCTCAGCCTGAGGAGCGTGGCTTTGAGAATAGGGACATCCCCTCTTCCGAGTGCGTGGAGTGGGGAAAGGGGCGGGCAGGGAGGGAGAGAAGGGGGCCGCAGTTGAAGGAGCGAGGGGAAAGGGAAGAAAATAGAGGAGAAAGCAGAGAGGGAGGCCTCTCATTTCTGGGGTCGCTACCGCAGTTGGAGCGGTGAGGGAAGGGGGAATCCCGGTCCGGCCGGAAATGAGCAGACTGGATCAGAAGAGAGCCCAAACTTCGCTGCGCGGAAGGAACGAATCGTGGGACTGTGTTTGCAGGGTGATGGTGAAAGGGACTCATTCGCCTGTCACGAGCTGCCTCATCTCTTGGAGCGACCCCCCTGGCAAGCTGTGCAACTAACCAGCTCCTTAAACAGGGAAGAGCCCCCGAAGGCGTAATCTCTAAGTGTATTGCCGGTGATTTGGTCCTATTTATAGATCACCTGGTGGCGAGTATACGGTATTCGCGGAGAAATCTGCACACGCAGGTGTACACGCTCCAAAGCGTCATGCTCTGCAGGCACGGTTTCCAGGCTGGGGCTTCTCGTGAAGCCCACTCCTGGGTCACTGGCTACAGCGCCTTCACCTTTCCGCTTTCCCACAGTACCCGCCCCACCCCGCCCTGATCCGGCAAAGAGATGGAAAGCTCAATTAAAAAACTATTTTATACGTCCTTATGCTTCCTCGTGACTATTAGTGTGCAGATTGGAATTGACAGACCGGTCATCGAAACTCACATTTCTAAAGCTCTTCACAATTATGAAGAATCCGAAGGGAAGAGAGATTATTCCTGGTTTAAAGCTGAGAATTCTGTGTTTGAGGCAATGTAAGCGACTTTAAGCCCTACAGCTAATGTGAAAAGCAAAACTTAAGTTTTGGTTTTCCGGTTGTGAAGTGAGCACCATTTCCACTGCTCTACCAATGAAGCTAATGAAATTCAAGTTCACTAGCAGGAAGGGGTTCCAGGGAAAGGTAGTCACAAAATTGCAAAAGTAAGATCCTTTTATACTCTTTTTTTTCTTTAAAGATGTCTTCATGCTCCACAGAATTGGATATACCTGTGATTTTTCCCATCTCTGTTTTCAATTGAGATGGATTTCATCTCTTTAACATACAAAATACCTATTGATAAGTGGGTAATTTTGAGCATTGGAAGCATCGTCACTGTGAATATTAAGCCACCTGTAGTAGGATGTAACTTCATATGCCTACATATGGGCATCATTGTTTAATCTGTAATTTAACCTAACATTAAAATCTAAATTTTTTTCATTTATGTTCTATGTTCCTAGATGTTCTGATCGGCATTGTTTGATATAAATGTGTGAGCCAATATAATTTAAAAATTTTAATAGCTACATTAAAATATTTTTAAAACAGAGAAAATTAACTTTAATTATATATTTTATCCAGTAGATCCAAAATATTATTTCAACATGTAATCAATACAAATATCAATGCGATTGTTTGCATTATCTTTTTCATAATCTTTGAAATCCAATATGCATTTTATGTTTACAGCACATTAAATTTGGTCTACCCACATTTCAACTCCTCAATAAAATTTCAAGTCCACATGTGGTTTGTGGCTTCCATAACCACAGTTCTAGACTGTCTAAGTGGAAAAAAAAAAATGATTTTTTCGATTGATACATTGTCCATCCAGTGACCAAACTACACACTTAATGATGAAGTAAATATAACTGATGGGTAAAGGAAGAAAATAATTTTGAATGAAGTATATTGTTCTTTTAATCTTAAACATCTATAAAACATGAAACATACATTTTTATAAAGTTAATATTCAAAAATGTTCCAAAGCAAAGAAGTTTTACAATAAACTCTCCCCTATATGTTTTTTAAATGTGTTTTTATTGATTTTTAGAGAGAGATGAAAGGAGAGGGGTAGAGAGATAGAAACATCAATGAGAGAGAAACATCGTCCCTTGGCTGCCTCCTGCATGCCCCCTACTGGGGATTGAACCCACAACCCGGGGCATGTGCCCTGACAGGGAATCAAACCCATGACCTCTTAGTTACTGCGTGGCCATTCAACCTCTGAGCCACACCTGCTGGGCTCCCCTATATCTAGAGGTCCATACTTAACCAGATTGTGAGTTTTTTTTGTTTTGTTGATTAATCGTTTTGTTGTTTTACTGTTGACTTCTTTTGGATAACCTCTAAAATAAGCCTTCACCATCCTGAATCCTACTGTTTTCATGATCATACTTTGACATCTCTTCTGACTAACCCGTAATCTTACTTATTTATTTATTTATTTATTTATTTTCTAGCGTGTTTTCTCGTTACTAGAAAAGAATTGGCTTGGTGCACCAATACAGTTTACCTGGCAAAAAACATCAGGAAACTACCTTGCAGTAACAGGGTAAGAAATCAGTGAATTTATAAAATCATCCTGACTCCAAATGGTTGTATGCCCACATAACCACCCATCTATTCAGTAGAAGTTATTGTGAGATGTTTATATGGTGGGAAAAGTAATATCTTCATCTCCATTAACATCAGAGTTCATGGAACCTTTTCCTCACTAATAACTTTTTAGATTCAAATTAAGAAATTATGAGAGAACATTGAAAGCACTTGTATGGCACTTAAACTTATATGCATAGAGATAAAGAAAAGAAACATTCAAGTCATATTTTTGTGTTCTAATTGCTTTTAGAGCTGACCATATTGTAAAAATCTTTGATCGCCATGGTCAAAAAAGAAGTGAAATTAACTTATCTGGGTAAGTACAGAGTTGGATCAAAAACTTTTTCAAGCTTTGTTGCCTAAAAGATAAAAAAAAGTATTGTCTTAAAGCCACATTCAAATAGAATTTTATAAGATATATAACCTCTATCTCCTCTTTTGCTTTTTCCATTTGCAAAGTATTTTTTAAAATATCTTAAGTAGTTAATGAAATATGTAGACAAATAGCATATGAGTTAGAGTGTAGAAACACCCATATATTCATAGAGAAGCTTAAAGACAGGATTAGTAATGAATTCATATGAAAGAATTCTTATGTAATTATAAACATGCCTTAGGTGTGCCTGTATCACTATAGTATCTCCTGCCTAATAAATTGTAGAAAAATAGTTACTTTCACATACTTTTTAAAGGACAAAGACTTTCTTATGTCTATATTCAGGAAGTAATTCTAGATCACACTAAGCACGACTGAAGATTTTTAACGATTCAGTGTAATCATTACCTGTGTTGTTTTTACTGCTAGTCTCAGTGGTTATTAAGTGTGTAGTCGCTCTCACCTAAATGTTCTTACACTGCCATCCTTTTACAGTTCAAGGCGGCTTTCTGTAGGTGATTGCCATCACATTTGCAAATCTCTAGCGGCCTTTTCCAATTCCTGCTCTGCCACCACCCACCTGAGGCCACCGTTCTGGCATTTCCCATTGCTCTTCATTGTGGCCTCTGGTTTCTGTATTCTGGGAAAGAGGTCAAGGTAGTTCTAATTATGTCTAAAATACAAGAAGGAGGCACTTAGTAAAAACTTTTCAGTAAATGGTATGATCTTTATTACATAAACTCTGCAACATTTATTTTGGTTACACAATGACCTTTTTTTACTTCTGAAAAATTTTTTTGCTATTTTAATTATAATTGAGTTTGACAAAGGATCTCCATATAAATAAAACGCCTATAGATTTGTCTTTAATTGATAGATAATTTTAACAGCAATTTGAAAGCTTTCCTCTTTTCATATTCCCAAATCTCTAAAACTACTACAGAACAGTTAGGTCCCAGAACATTTTAACGGTTTGAAGAATAACTGAAGTAATCCCCAACTATCTTAAATGTAAATCTGTGCAAGAACAAAGAATGTCAAAATGAAAAATTCGGCATCAAGAAAGAAAGGTCCATCCCCAAGGAAGTTTTTAAATTATAATAAACATTGGGAATAATTTTGAATAGTAAGAAATCTGTTAAACAGAGCATTTCCTATTTAGAGCTATTTTGTCATCTCAATTGAATCACTCTTCTCATTCCATTAAGATATAAAATGAAAACAAATTTCTTAACCATCACTTCAGAATTCAGTCTTTCCACTGTTTGCAATACTACATCTACCCAGCCTTCAACTATTTTACGTGCAGTTTATCTAAATATGACTTCATTACATATTCGTACCTTCTTTTTCTCTCTGTAAGTCTAAAGAGAAAAAGAAGGTATGACCACTTGATTCCAGTTGGGATTCCTTTGTAGGGTGTGTTTTACCAAAGGATTCAAGGAAATCTGTTAACCTATTAGGTATAATTATATTTAATATGGCGTATGGAAATGGTATTTAAAACAATTAAAATTTTTCCATCCTGTCAACAACAAAAAATTTGTTAGTCTTATCCAAGCAGTGAATAGTGAGTTGTATTTCTCACTAAAAATTTTATGACCTATTTAAAATAGCTTGCATGGTCTTGTTGTAGACAAAAATCACAAATAGGTGAGTATTTAAATTTCTTTTCTCTACTGTAAAAATATGGACAGTGATGTTTTGCTCTCTTTTTTCAAAGTAATTGTGTTGCTATGGACTGGGATAAAGACGGAGATATCCTAGCAGTGGTTGCTGAGAAATCTAGTTGCATTTATCTATGGGATGCCAACACAAATAAAACCAGCCAGTTAGACAGTGGCATGAGGTAAGGACAAATCTTTGGTTTTTTTAAATCTTCACTTAGAAATATGATTACTTGTAGATTTGATGCTAACATTACTTACTACTTTCATTAGAGATGTATCGAGGAGTTATTTTCTTATAAAAGAAAAAAGTTCATTTCTTTTTTTGTTATATGTAGTCCTATTGATTTTGCCCATTAACTAGAATATAATAGTTATGTTGTAAAATATAAATAGCTTCTTAAGTTGTTTCTGATGAAACAGACTAAAAAGTCGAAAGATGAGAACAAAATATATTTGGGGAAATCTGGAGATGGGATTGGCTGCACGCATGGCTGGACCTAGGGGTTCTGATGATGCAATCAAGATTTTTTTTTAACCCTCACCCAAGGATATGTCTTTATTGGTTTCAGGGGGGGGAGAGAGAGAGAGACAGACAGACAGACAGACATCGATGTAAGAGAGAAACATCGATTGGTTGTTCCCATACCAGGAATGGAACCCACAACCTTTCTGGTTGGTACATGGGATGATGCTCCAACTGAGCTACCCATCCAGGGCTCAAGACTATCTCTTGGCTCTTCCTTGTTCTATATTTTATTCATTCTAAGTCAGACACTGTCATGGCAACTGGCAGCTATTGGCTTATATCATTCTTCACAGTAAGTTATGCCAGAGAAAAGACCATGTTCCCATCACATCACCCGTGTCCACTCAGTTCCTCAAAAGGTCTCTGAGTGGAGTAGGCAGGGCCATCGGATTGATACTTCTACCAAATGAAGAATGGGGTGAGGGTGAGGGCAGTTCTCAAGTGGAAAAAATCCTAGGCAGACAGAATGAATTACAAGATCTCTGCTAAAACCATTTTCTCACTGGAAAAGAAAAATTTGTCAATATTTACAACTTAAACTTTGCAGTTTTGACCTTGGATAAGTTTCTTAGCCGCTCAGTAAGCCTCAATTTCTTCATCTATGTGTAATGGGTATAAAAGTAATATATGCCTCATATGGCCCACAGGTGGGCAGGAAGAGATCGCACATATACCATAATATGAATCTATACATTCCCAGTTTATTTTCCAAGGAATAAAACCCAGAGGAACCAAGGTGGCCATGCAGGATAGGACCAAACATAACCTTAGCAGTTCCCCTTGACACCCCACAAAGTGATCCACAAGGCATGCATCCTCAGGTGGTACTGCCCGCCCAATGTAAAGTCTGGCTGGGTCTAAGAACCTTCATTCCTTACTCTGTCCTTTTACACTCTGGGTGTACATCTGTTGTGGAAAGTATTACATAAGTCCCCCTTTCTCCTCCCCCCATTGGCCTCTTCTAACCCGAATACATTTTCAAAGGACTACTTAGAGGTTGTGTCTGTGAATTGTTTAGTAACTTATATCTTAATGTTACAGGGATCAAATGTCTTTCCTTCTTTGGTCAAAAATTGGAAGCTTTTTGGCTGCTGGAACTGTTAAAGGAAATTTGCTTATTTATAATCGTCAGACATCTCGAAAGATTCCTGTCCTTGGTAGGTTACAGTTGGAAACACGGTTAGATATTAGAGATGCTTTACATAAATGGAAATTTTACTGCCTCTGATTTTCCTGATATCGCAAGGGATATTTTGTAGTATTAAGACCCCTGTCAAACTTCACATATAGCTAAACTAGAAGATCCTTTTTCACTGACCACTAAATGTGTCCTAGGCCACATACAACAGGTTGCTCTAAGGTCAAGGTCAGCCTGTGTCTTTGGGCACCAGTACATTAATGACATGGCTTCCATCTGTCCCTTTCTCTCCCACTTTGTACCTCTGGACATGGGTATGAACACATTAGTAGACGGACTAAAACCTTTGGTGACTGCTTGGACAGGGGATAATCCAGATTCCTAATTCTGACCCCTCATTCTCTGCAAACACCAATTTAACCCAGGTGTGGATTATGAGTTATATTTGCCTCAGGTTGTATGACCTGAGAGTGTTTGTGTGTGTTGGTTCTTTGGCCTTTTTGGTTCAGTCTGATTCTCTCAACCTCTGGTCACTCAGCATCTGCCCTCTGAATACACAAGAGGAAACAGTATCCATTCTTTTCTATTATTGTAACATGCTGGTAAATGGTGAAACCAGTGGGCTTAATTACATCCAAATAGCCAGGAAAAGTATAACTTACTGCTAATGAAGGAATTAAGCTCTGGACGTAGAGTGCCTACAAACTACTTGAGAAGGTCCCTTTCAACCAAGGGCACTTAATCATTTTAAATTCTTTTCACATGAACGTATACTAATATATTTTTAGTGCTGCAACTAAGCAGTAATGCCATTGATCCATTTGTAAATTAAACTAAAAGTTTTTGAGTTATAAAAATCAATTTTCTCCATCTTAAATTAGTCAAGTTTACTTCACTTAGACATTTTCTATATCTCATTTCATCTGCAGGTATATTCTACTACTTATTTTGTCATTTGAAGTTAAGAAAATAATTTGTCAAAGCATGATTATTTTGTGTCAGGTATTTGTCATATACACATGATTCTGTATGTGATCTTTGTAATTAAGATGAATATGGATTCCGCTCTCTGTCTTATTTATTAACTATGTTAAATAGGCCTGAAAAGATTCAGGATGATTACATATCTTAGGTTAAATCTATAGCCTCTTTCAGAGTTGGTTGTGATTTGTGGCTCTTGCTTTTTTTCCTTTTAAAAACCGTATTTTCCTAAAACGAAGCCACTTCATTTTAGATAACTATTCCATGGTAGCATGGTCTGTCAGCATGTTTGTTACAGTAACTAAATATCTGTGATCTTGTCTTCTCTTGCACTGGTGTGTTTCCTTGAACTAGACTAGATTCAAGCAGTTCTCACTTTGCATAGTTCTCATATACATAAATTTCATTTACTACCATTTCGATATTACCAGTCTGCCAATAACATGGCTCAAACTTGAGTTAGCATATATATTAACAATAAGTTATGTTAATTAAATGAGTTTAATACAGGTAAAGTACCAGAACACTATAAGTTAGTGTTCTGTCACAGAATGTGTTAACTATTATTGTAGATGTTAAGGCTAACCTAAACTCTGAGTCCTGGAAGCAAAAGGAAGGAGGAGCAAGAAGAGATTTCCTTCTCCCTTTCTTGAGTGTAGAAAAAAGTTGTCTTTGGCAGCTTTCTCTTCATGTGCTCCTTTTTCCCTTCCTAATGCCCATCTCTTTGGATATCCAGTTCCATTGTACCACCCAAGCCCCTTAATCTATGATCAGCAGCATATCCTGTATCTCTGTCTCTTCTCTGAATGTTTACTTTTGGGCTCTGGTCTCCTGATTTGAAATACTGTCTGCTCCTGACAACTCCCCTACTTATCTCTTTCACACTCTATACTCAGACATCCACTGCTTACTCAACATCTTTGATGAGAGGTCTAATACACCGCACATTTAATATCTCCAAAATCATTTTGACCCACAGCTTTTCCTCTCATCATTAAGGATATTTCCTTCTTTTAGATCTTCAAGCCAAATCTTAGCCTTATCCTTGACTTCTCTCTTTTTCATACTCTCCATATCTAACCTGCCAGAAAATTATACAGTCTACTTTCACATATCTCCAGAATGAAGCCTCTTCTTACCACATTGTGGTAAGGGCCTGAAACATCTTCCACCTGAATTTCTGCAATCTCTTCATTGGTCTCTATGCTTTACACCTTACCCCGCTATAGAATATTCTCAGCCGAGGATCCAGAATGAGGCTTCTGCTCAGAACTCACCAATCATTCTGCATCTCACCCAGAGTCAAAGCCAAAGTCCTCACAGGACCAGCTAAACCCTGCATGTCCTGGTTTCTGCAGACTGTCTGCCTTCATCTCATGCTCTTCTCTCCTCCCTCCCTCTACTCCAGCCACACTGCCTTCCAACACACTAGGCACCCTCCTGCTCAAGGTCTACTCTATAACTGTTTATTTAGAATCTGCTTTCTGCGTAGGTTCTGAATTAGGTTCTCTAAGGGGCACAAAGAATAAAAGGAATGTGGTCTCTTCTCAATAACAGCTGAAACCGCTAACACTTCTGTAGCACTGCTTACAGGCCTGACACTCTTCTAAGTGCTGTAACTTGTTTGATCCCCAGCCCTGTGAGATAGCTCCTACCATCATCCCCAGATTGTGGATGGTGTGACTAAGGAGTAGAGAAAGGTGAGGTAACTTACCCACGATCCCGCAGTAAGTGGTGAGTCACTTATTCAAATATGGGCCGTCTGCCTTCAGAATACGTACACTTAATTAACCTTGGTGCTCTTGAGTATTCCAGGGCCTTCAATAAGTGCCCACAGTGTCAAGCATGTGACTTTTTTCACTGGCTAGAAGGCTCAATAAAAAAGCATCCTGCCATTAGTAGTTATCTAATATCACTCTCTAGCTAAGTGACTCAGTTCTTAACACAACTTTCCCTAAGGTGCATTCATATTTGCACCTCAGTATTATCACAAATCACTGTGTCCTTTTGTTATATATGAATAGTCCACGCTGTGAATGTTGAATGCCAAGGGTCCACCACACCACGAAGCTAAATATCGTAACGGTAACTTCAGTGCTTTGGGATTTACTTATCATAAGGCATTATCATTCAGGTTCAGTGATGTAGTAAATAAACTTGTCAAAGAGTAGAATATCTTTTTATTTTGGGGCAACGGCTCATATCCACAGAAAATCTTGGAGAACACTATTGCCCTTATATACCATTATCTTGATTTACAACTTGGTAATAAACTGTTTTAAATAAGATTTGTCAGACACAACTGATTTGATGAGATTTTAAATTCCTTGTCTGTTTAATTTCCATGATATATTACCTAAGCTTTCAGATTGACATTACAGATGGTTGTTGTTTTTTTTGAGAAATCCATGTGTTTGTACAAAAATCATCTCTTTTCCAGGAAAACATACTAAGAGAATCACATGTGGATGTTGGAGTACAGAAAATCTGCTTGCTTTAGGTGGCGAAGATAAAATTATCACAGTTAGTAATCAGGAAGGTGACACAATAAGACAGGTAATACTGTAACATCTCTTTGGTTCAATATATTCAAGTTTTTACCTAAAATAATGTTTGTCTATCAAACTAATCTATAAAATGTTTAAGTCTCTATATGAGATATGTATACAGTAACTTCATATTTTAAACATCAAAAACTTTTGTTTTTACATATTAGGACATTTTTTTTAACATGACTACTTCATCCAAATATCCTCCTTTGTATGTTTCCATTGTTTAGTATTAGCATGGGAGGTCAGCTCTGTGGTTAGTCTGACAGTATATTTGTGAAATAACTTTTATAAATGTATATTTATAATATAATTGTTCCTAGTTAGACCTAAGAATCCTGCTATACCTTGTTTTAGTGGATATCATAAGACATTTAGCAATGTGTATCTTTCAACCCAAGCAAAATAGCATGAACAAAGATGAGAGGAAAAACTTATAGCTTGTTTATGACTTGTTCAAAATTGGCTTGGCTGAAGGTATAGACTTTGATTGAAAATTTACAGAAAATAAGTCTGAAAAAGTTGATTCCCATATCTGGAAAGTTTTGAAAGTTAGGCTGAAGTAAGTAACTCAGCCATGTTGGGCAGAACCATAGTATGATTCAAGTGATTCTTAAGGAAGGTTAATCTGACGTAGTGTAAAAAATATTTGCTAAAATACCTCATAATTTTGATTATTCTACTTTGCAGCTAACTAGATGCTTGAGCTCCCCATCCTGATATTCATGTTAGACATCATCAGTAGGCTCTATTCCCCCTCCTCACTGAATCAAGACATGGCCTTACAATATATTTCCATAGAACATCCCAGGAAGACACTACCATTTAGCTGTTATCCTATATAATAAAAGCCTAATATGCTAAGTGTCTGGTCATCCAAAGCATAATATGCTAATGATATGCTAAGACCACTCAACCACTAGCTATGACATGCACTGACCACCAGGGGGCAGACAGTCGACTAGTCGCTTGCTGCTGGGGTCCTGCCTATCAGGACTGAGCGAGATGGGCCAGACATGCCCCGGAGCCCTCCCGTGGTCCCTCCCTGGCTGACCAACCTCCTGCGTCCCTCCCAGGCCCTGATTGTGGAACCGGTGGGGTCCCTCAGCCTGGCCTGCACCCTCTTACAATCCAGGACCCCTCGTGGAATGTTGGAGAGCCAATTTTGGTCCGATCTCACAGGCCAGGCAGAGGGACCCCACTGGTGCACGAATTTGTGCACTGTGCCACTAGTTTACATACAAGATAACAACTTCCCATTTCTGATTGCTAAGAAGTATACTTCCAGAATTAGACATACTACTTAAGTTGTCCTGTGGTAAGCAAAACATACATCAAAGGCATTGCTTTATTTGGTATGGTTTCTGAATGGTTTTGACTTTTGACTATTCTGCAGATCACTCCAGGTCTATGTGGATTTATTTTTATTTATCCTGCTGAGTACTGTCTTGCTTCCTGAATCTGAAGATTGCTGTCTTTCATCAACTCTGGAAGATTCTTAGTCATTATCATTATCTCTTTGAATATTACCTCTTGCCCTGTCTCTTCTGTCCTTCTGGAGTGTCTGTTAGACATATGTTGGACCTTCTCATATCACTTAATTTCACTTTTATAGTTTCTTTTTGTCATTCTGTATAATCTGGATAATACCTCAAATCAGTTCACTTATTGTTTCTTCAAATTTATCTGATCTTCTGTCTATCCCATTGAGTTTTTATTATAATGACTCTATCCTTTTTATTTTTGGAAAGTACTTTGTGGTTCTTATAAAAATCTGTCAATTTTTTTAAAGTTTTTTCTCATACTTATGAGTCATTTTATGTCTTTAGTTAATCTTAAGTATTAATTTTATGATCTTTCTCTCTCTCTCTGATAATTATTTTTAGATCTGCTAACTCTTGCTCTTAGTACATTGTTTCTTTGTGAGTTTCCTCACAAAGAATTGTGAGCTCATATTCTCAGGGTTTTTCTGTGGAAAATTTTTGCAGCATTGGAAGAGGCTTTGGATTTGTTTTTGCCAAACACTGCAGAGAGTTTCTAGACCACTCAAATATAAATTTAAATCTCAGACCATACTGAGGATAGAAGGTAAAGTCTTTGATTAAAATAGAACTTTTTCAACTTTTTTTTCTAACCCAAAGCACAGCCCAAATCAAATACACTTCCTTATTGGCTCCTTGTACCAGCTGCTCTGGATAGCTGCAGCCTCGGTTTCTATACACACTTTCGTTTTCAGTTTGATCTTTACTTATGGTCCTTGGAAATTTTCCTTAGCTTCTTTCAGGCTTCTCTATACATTTAATGAGATAGCTATTTTATCTAGGATTTGTAGATGTTTGTAGCAGTGGGAATTTAAGGTTATCAGTCCAACATATAACAGAAATTAAAGCAAAGTACCTGTTTTATTATTATTCAGAGTGACTTTGAGTGTTGGGTTCATTTGTAGTGATAATATTTTCATCCCTGCAGTCACCATTGAAATCAGAGCCTGGCAACATGCAGTTTTCCACGATGAGGAGTGATGACCGCACCTCTACTACTGAAAGCACAGTAAGAATTCTAAGTCAAATGCATGCCCAAATTATGCTAATAATTTTGTAGAATATACTCTCTCCTTTTCTAGGTTGGCTCAGAACCTATTGTGATAAATAAATTATGGTCTGTCACTTATTAAACCAATGGTAGGCTCAGTCTCCCAGGCCTAAAAGTTGTTTTTCTGCTGCTGACTACCTGGCATTACAGCAAATGAAGCCATCTTCCTAATATAGTTGGTGTGGTAACAAAAAGAATGGGGGTACCTTTATAAATAGATGTATTGATTTCTATATGATTTTTTATTTTTACTACTAGATGTGACGAGAGCTCTGGAAATTATAGTTGCTTTTTTTTAATATCTTAGAGATTTATTTTCCTGCAACATTTTAATATCCTAAAATCTAGACAGCTTTTACAATCAATATGTCTATATTTAAATGAAATAATGTTCCTATTTCTTTAAAAGCTATTATTAAATTGGTAGTGACTTATAATTGATCTCATCGTAGAATCAAGGAAATATATCAATATGTCTATATTTAAATGAAATAATGTTCCTATTTCTTTAAAAGCTATTATTAAATTGGTAGTGACTTATAATTGATCTCATCGTAGAATCAAGGAAATATATCAGAATGTCTCTCTCATTATGTATACATACACACATATATATGTGTATGTATATATATATATAAATCACCCTTAATGAGCCCAATTAAAAAATACACTCTTTTACCTGCCCAACACAATTACACCCTCCACTGAGAATGACAGTTAAGTATGGACTTGTGTGAATAATAGAGGGACACTAGTCTAGCCACATTGACCAGTGACCTACAAGTGATGGAAAGAGTGATGGTAGAAAAAGCCAATCTATAATATTCACATGGGTGTGGACCTATCATTCCAGATGACTCAAAATGAGAATGACCTTTTATGATGGAAGATTCTATATTCCGAATATGAATTTCAGTTTCAATGGAACTATATCAGACTTACAGGCCTGTATTGCATGGTATTCTAATGAGAGGCATAGAGAATTTAAAAAATTACTCCACCTAGCTATTTATTATACTTCAAAGGATATATTAGATATTTATAAAGCCAAGGATTCTTCCCAGACTATATATTAGTAAAATTTATTTTTTTAAGCTACATTGTTCACTTATTAATTACTAGTATAATATTTAACATACCTAAATTTGGCTTGTTTTCATAAATTATGTTCATCTGTTTGAATTTGCTTATTGGTCTTTTCATGAAGTACTGAGTAATTCATTTCACAATCTCTTGATCTTCTCTGGCAGATAAGTGTGGTACTTGGCAAGAAAACTTTGTTTCTTTTTAATTTGAATGAACCATATAACTCAGTTGATCTGGAATTTAAGCAGAGCTATGGCAATATTGTCTGCTATAGTTGGTATGTACAAAAGTTCATCATAAAAATTTACATGTTTTTCCTTACTAATTATATTTAAATTTTGCCTATATAATTTTCACTTCTTAATATAAAATTTTCTGGAATACAGACTATGATTTAGTATGTGAAACTACCTAGCATATGTTATCTGGCACATAGGCCTTTGATAAATTATATTCTCTAATTCCTTTGTTTTAAGGTACTTGCTTTTATACTGTATTTTCAATGACAGTTAATCTCCTTTTTTACTGACTTATTGCCTTTGTTGCTATAGGTATGGCGATGGCTACATCATGGTTGGTTTTTCATATGGAATTTTTGTGGTCATTTCCACTCATATTCGAGAGATTGGTCTAGAGATATTTCAAGCTCGTGATTATAAAGATAACCTAACCAGTATTGCAATATCACAGACCCTTAACAAAGCTGCTACATGTGGCGATAACTGGTAAGTTATATTTACAAGTTCCCAGGAAAGTTTATATAGGAAATATTCAAGAGATCAAACAAGACTTTGGTAGCCAAAATAAATCTGTCAACCATACTTTCTTTCACTCTTAGGACATGTTTGCAATGGAAATTTCTAAGACTCCTTTACTTCTATCTTTAACACTCACAGCAAAACCTAAAATACTAAAGATATCCTATATAATAAAAGGCTAATATGCAAATTGACCAAACAGCAGAATGACTGGTCACTATGATGCGCACTGACCACCAGGGGGCAGACGCTAAGTGCAGGAGCTGCCCCCTGGTGTTCAGTGCACTCCCACAGGGGGAGCGCCTCTCAGCCAGAAGCCGGGCTCACAGGCTGGCAAGTGCAGTGGTGGTGGCGGTGGCGGAGCCTCTCCTGCCTCCGGAGAAGTGCTAAGGATGTCTGACTGACAGCTTAGGCCCGATCCCCACAGGAAGTGCACTTAAGCCGTCAGTCGGACATCCCCCAAGGTCTCCCAAACTGCAAGAGGATACAGGCCAGGCTGAAGGACCCCCCCTACCCCCAGTGCATGAATCTCGTGCACTGGGCCTCTAGTACTAAATATAAAACCGAAAATGGAGTATGCTTGAAAATCAGTCTTAAAATAGGAAGTTCTAGGTAACATGGAATAAGCTCCACCCCCTCTCTCTCACTGAATACAGCTATAAAACCTCGACAGAATGCATAGAACAGCTATTTAAGGACTCTGAAAGTAAATAGTAGCAGGCAGATTGACGAAGGATACCAGAATTTGAAGTACAACTGAACCAGTGATGAGTGTCCCATTTGTCTCCCAGTCTCAGGATTCAAGACAGCCTGAAATCCAGAAGAAGGCACAGAGGATAGACAGAGGAGCTCTAAGAGAAGCTCTCTAGTGCTGGCTCAAGTTGCAGGAGAGAGAACTCCTAACACTCAAAGAGAGGTGGGGAAATCCCCCAATTTTCTTTTTTGTTCTTTTTTTTCTCATGCCCAGCAATTAAGCAATCTCACCATGGCAGTGGCAGCAACTGATGGAGGGTAACCTTCCTCTCCATCTGGGGGAGCTGTAATGCCAAGAAGGTGGGGCAAACCCCTGTTGCTTATTTTTCTCTCTGTCCTCCCCCTGCTTGGTCACAGGTGCAGGTGCAGTTGTGGGAAATACAAGGCAGAATATGGTAACTAGAGCCCCAGCTTCCAGCTGGAGGACCAAAAAGGGGAGCCTTCATGAAGCTGGAAAAATACCAGGTAGATCCCGGAGAGGGAGGAGTTCTGGAAAATAACCCTATAAAGATATTTATGAATTCCCAGATTTACCCTGAGCTGTGTATATGTATCTCACTCTAAACATATACCAAAGACTTTGAGAACTGAACTAAGGGATAGATCATAGCTCAAGTCCTATAGTGGTCACTGAGTGGGCCATATAGGGACATATCCAAATACCACTGCAAAGGCTTTGAAAATGGAACTGACATTGAAACCATAACCCAGAAGGCTCGTTTAAACTTGTGGCCTTAACCCATTTGGGTTGATTGGCTGCTTTAAAGGGAGGGTGGGGGAGTGGGGATTAACCCTCTCGGTGGGATTTAAACAATCACAGAATCTCATAATATTCAAAATGTCCAGAATATAATGCACAATTACTTGACATATGAAGAATCGAAATTTTCAACTCATTTGTGAAAAGGCAATCAAAAGACGCCAGCGTCAAGAGGATGAAGATAACAGCTATTATAAAAATGTCTTAAGAGGTAAGGGCTAGCTAGCGTTTGCAAAACAAATGGAAACCGTTTCAGAAAAGAAATAGAACCCATAAAGAAAACCCAAATGGAAAGTTAAGAACTGAAACATATAATTAATGCAGTGTACTTAAAAGGAGAAGGAGAGGAGAGTAAAGAGTCAGTGAACTCGAGGATAGACCAATAGAAATATCTAATCTCAACACAGAAGAAAAATAGATTGGAAAAAATGAACAGAGCCTCAGAGACCTGTGAAATTGTACCAAAAGGTCTAACATTTGTGCCATAAAAATCTTAGAAATAATGGCTGGAAACTTCTCCATTTGGCAAAAGACGTAAACCTCTGTATTATAGAAGCTCAGCAAATCCCCAAAAGGATAAATCCAAATAAATCTAGTCCCAGATACATCATAAACAAACTGCTAAAAACCAAGATTAAGAAAAAAATCTTGAAAGCTGCCAGTGAACAACATTTTGAATGACCGTGGATTTTTCATAAGAAGAAAGCATTACAACATTCTTAAAGTGCCGAAAGAAAAGAACTATCAACTGAAATTCTATATCCAGTGAAAATATCCACCAGTAGGAAAGGGGAAATAAAAAACATTCTCAGATGGCCCTAGCTGATTTGGCTCAGTGGATAGAGCGTCGGCCTGCAGACTGGAGGGTCCCGGGTTTGATTCCAGTCAAGGGCACATGCTCAGGTTGCGGGCTCGATCCCCAGTAGGGGGCATGCAGGAGGTGGCCAATTAATGATTTTCTCTCATCATTGATGTTTCTATCTCTCCTCCCTTCCTCTTTCTGAAATCAATAAAAATATTTTTTAAAAAAAAGAATTGCTGAAGAAGTTCTTCATGTAGGAGAGAACAGATGACTGAAGGAAATTTGGGACATCAAGAATGAAGGAAGAGAATAGAAATAGTAAATAGCTGGGTAGATATAATGGGCTATTTTTAAATCTTTATATGTGGCTACTGAAAGCAAGTAGTATATATTGTCTGAGAGTGTGTTCATTGCATGAAGATGCAATACATATGACAACTACAATATAAGAACTTATCACATATAAGTTCTTATATGTGATAAGATTTCTGCATTCTGTTTGAAGTGGTCTGTTGATTATAATAGACTATAATAAACATGTATAGCTTGTAATTGTTCATGAACAAAAAAACATTTAACTTAGAGCTTGTGTTTAAATTTTTTTATTTTTCAGCATTAAAATCCATGACTTGGCAGAATTAAAAGACATGTATGCTATAATCAACCTGGATGATGAAATTAAAGGTATTAATTCTTCTGAAACAGATTGACATTTTATCATTCCAATTACAGTGTATTGTGTTTGTTTTTGTAGGAGGAATACAATTAGCACCCTTCACTAGAGTTCCTGAAAATAGCCTCCTTATTTTAGTAATTTCATTGAGTCATACTCCTTGACTAGAAGGATATAAGTCCACTTTGATCCAAAGAGTTATAGTGCATTTTATCCCAATTCCAATTGTAAAATCTAAATTATTATATATTTTTCCCTTTCAGCCAGTGTTGAGTGAGTTAGTGCTCATATTCATATGTCAATCCATTGTGAATTTCCATTTCTAAATAAAGACTTTAAACTTTTAAAGAAAACATTTGGAGATTTTTATGCCTCTGGAAGCTTAAGTAAAAACATTTGCTTTTTTACCTGCAACAGTATATTTGTTTTTGAATAATTCTTTGTTTTATCAATTATTTCAGGGTTGAGTACCTTGTCCTGGACAGATGATGGCCAGCTGCTGGCATTGTCTACCCAAAGGGGCTCACTGCATGTTTTCCTGACCAAGCTTCCCATACTTGGGGATGCCTGCAGCACAAGGATTGCATATCTCACCTCCCTCCTTGAAGTCACCGTAGCCAATCCTGTTGAAGGAGTATGAAAATGCTGTTATTTTTATTTTATATATTAATAAAATCAAAGCAGTTATAGCAGTTCATTTACTGGTTACTTTTCTATATTATAGGAGCTACCAATCACAGTTTCTGTTGATGTGGAACCCAACTTTGTAGCAGTAGGACTTTATCATCTGGCTGTGGGAATGAATAATCGAGCTTGGTTTTATGTCCTTGGAGAGAATGGCAAGTCTAAATCCAGTTGTTTTCTTATCTAGCATATAGTTTCTGATCTTATTTGCATATAGCATATAGTTTCTGATCTTATTTGGAAAGTATTTGTTATCAAACTCTGAGTCATGTGCCCTACACTTCCAAAGGCCAAAATCAAAATGTCAGTTTGGTGTAAGGAAAGATTTATTGATCAAGAAGGTGCCAATCAAGAAGATGTGAGACTTATCAATGCCTCAACTCTATCTTACCTGCTGAACTAAGTTAAGGATTTTTAAGCTGGAGAAGGGGAGTTGAGGGGGCTGGGGGAAGAGTTAGGGCAAATTCCTTAGGTCTTCTGGTCTCTTGATAAGGTCTCCAAGTAGATTCTAAGGCACTATCAGAAGGTCACATGCATCAGGGGTGGTCTTGTTTTTTGCAAAGGAAGCTTATAAATTATTGTCCTGTGACCATTACTTTCTATGAAGCATCGTATACATTGAATTGAGATGTTATCTATAGTTTACCCAAAATGTTGTTTGACCCAGGAACCATGGCAGTCTCCCTGAGTCCCACAGTGTAAACCTTAAGCATTCTATGACTACAAGGGAACTGGTAGGTTAACATAGCTTTGTTGGTTACTATAGCTTTGTTAGGGGAAAAGCAGAAGATCTAACTTGTGGAGATGAGCAGACGGCCTGGCATGTGGGATACACTTACACATCAAAAGTTTCTTTAAAGACCAAGATTTTCTTTTATATTTTTCTTCAAACATCCATTTCTTAGTTTGAAAGGTTTTATGATTCCTCTAAAAATTTTGCATAATTTTGAGAAAGGTTTTACTCTTTACCTTTGTAGTGAAGACAGCATGGTATAAGGCAGTGGTCGGCACACTGTGGCTTGCTAGCCACATGCAGCTCTTTGGCCCCTTGAGTGTAGCTCTTCCACAAAATACCACAGCCTGGGTGAGTCTATTTTGAAGAAGTGGCATTAAAAGAAGTTTAAGTTTAAAAAATTTGACTCTCAAAAGAAATTTCAATTGTTGTACTGTTGATATTTGGCCCTGTTGACTAATGAGTTTGCCGACCACTGGTATAAGGGATAGAGTATGACCTTTAGGATTAGGCCCTGGATTTAAATTCCCCTTCTGCCTCTTTTAACTAAATGACTGCAGACAAAGTTCTTGACTCCTCTGAGCCTTGAGTTACTCATCTGGAGAATGAGGATTCCTCTCCTTGTAAGGGGTCATGTGGAAAATTAAATAAAAAGTGTATCCTGGCCAGTTTGGCTCAGTGGATAGAGCCTCTGCCCGTGTTCTGAAGGATTGCGGGTTTGATTCTGGTCAGGGGCACGTGGGCTCGATCTCCAGCCTTGTCTGGGAGTGCAGGAGGCAACTGATCATATGTCTCACACATTGATTTCTTTCTTTCTCTCTCTCTCTCTCCCTCCCTCCCTCTCTCCCTCCTGCTCTCCCTCTCTCCCTCTCTCACCCTCCCTCCCTCCCTCCCTCCCTCTCTCTCCCCCTTCCTTCCACTCTCTCAAAATCAATGGGAAAAATATCCTCAGATGCGGATTCACAATAAATAGATAGGTAGAACACAGACAGATAAGTGGTATCTACCTTTGCACAATGACTTTCTTAGGTACTCCTTGGTCTGGTAGGTAACTTAATAAAAGCTGGTTTCCGCTCTGATTTTATTGTTTGGATAATGACCATCAGCATCTGAAGGGAGCCTTGCTTTTCCCCTCCTTCCCTCTCCCCAACCAGTCCCATTTCACTGGAGGTCAGATATCCCTCAGCAATAGAGCAAGCCTGAGAATTATTCTCAGATAGAAGACACCATTAAGCTTATTGTCACTAAGGTTTAATATTTGTTTTGCATGTGATTTTATTTTTGATTACTCTGTTTCATGGGAACCATTATAGAATTCTGGAAGGCAAATTTATATGACAACTATTTTCTTTAGCATGGCTAAAATAAAAATTTTAGGTTCAGAATATCCTTGCAAAGGCTAACATTATTTGCAAATCTTTATAAAATTTTATTCATATTTTAATGTGTTTGTTTGCTTTAATTGCTACAGGTGTGAAAAAATTGAAAGATGTGGAATATCTGGGGACAGTAGCCAGTGTTTGCCTTCATTCAGACTATGCTGCTGCTCTTTTTGAAGGCAAAGTCCAGTTACACTTGGTAAGTATAATTTTGATGTCCCGGAGGCCTGCTCAGTTAACCTAGTGATGACGATGAACAGCCGTCTTACTGAAAACTTAGGTCAGGAAGCAACCTTGTACAGACTAGCTGGAAATCCAGGTGTGGATAGAGGAGTAACAAAATTGTGACCCTTCTGCAGGAGATGTTCCGTTAGCTTTCTAGCTCTGTTCCCAAGAAACCCGGCAGTTTATCGCCTGTGCTACTTACAACAATGCTGATGGTAAAAATGACCCTGTTGGTAACTGTATGGAGAAACCACAAGTGAACTGTAAAAACTGACGGGAATGCCCTACATCTGGGCCGCCTGGAATGCACTGACTCCTATATTTAGCCATGTTGCTTGCGGGGGTCCTTGCAGCTATGCCTCTTGAGTTGTTCAAGAGACGGCCCTGGAATATGGGGCGTCCACACCAGGGCATCTTCCACATCTGTTCTTGGCTCCTTACTTCTGAGAAGCCAGAGATTAGCCACTAGACAACTTCAGAGCCTGTGTTCCCACTAAAGAGGGGTGTCAAATGCTGCCCTGCTCCTAAGCAGTGCTTCCTGCTGATGCCTTTCTGAGTAAACTGGCCTGTGTAGTCTGCTGAGTCTGAATGTTTAACTGAACCTAAGAAAAAGATCCTCCCCTACGAGCCACTTCTATTCTTTGTTTTAGATAGAAAGTGAACTCTTGGATACTCAAGAAGAGCGTGAGACTCGACTTTTCCCAGCAATGGATGATAAGTGCCGGATTTTATGTCATGCCTTAACTGGTGATTTCCTCATCTATGGCACTGATGTACGTATTGTCTTCTTTAATATAAAACATGGGGCAACTTCTACTTTTTACTTTGTAATATAATGTAATTATCATGTATATATATATAAATATAGGATGTCCCAAAAAATGTATACACACACTTTTTTATGTATTTTTATTGATTTCAGAGATGAAGGGAGAGGGAGAGATAGAAGCATCATTGATGAGAGAAAATCATTGATCAGCTGCCTCCTGCAAGACCCCTACTGGGGATGGAGCCCACATGTGCCCTTGACTGGACTCGAACCTGGGACCCTTCAGTCTGCTGGTTGACACTATCCACTCAGCCAAACCAGCTGGGGCTATACACACACTTTGAATAATTATAAAGGTAGTGTTTATTAAAATACATTTTATTTTCACAATTGAGTTATCAACTGTTAAAGTGCATACACATATTTTTGGGACATGCTGTATAATATAATACATAAAAATACATTACTACTATAATATTGACATAAATAAATATATGTAGAGCACAGAGGTGGCATGGTTTGCTAGTATAAAGTGCTTTTGTAACTATAAGCAATTTTGAGAACACAGTAAAAAGGGAAAACTATGGAGTATGGAAAATCTGAATGTAAATATTAGTTCTTTTACTTGCTTGATGCTCTTTAATCCCTCCAAGCCTCATTTTCCTTATCTAGATGCTTTAAGGACTTAATTTGATGACAAATATAAGACACTTCACTCAACTTTAGATTTCCAGTGCCTACATTTAGAAGGCACTTACTAAATATTAAAATTAACGGGATATTGAGAATCCCACTTCAGTCTTTTGGTCCTTTGAACCATCAATACCCTATACCTCTTAAGTATTACGTTAGCCACATGAGCATAAAGCATAGTTACAGTAATAGCATCTATTATTTGTAAAAACACTTTCAAATATTTTTCAAAGCATGTCATACCTGTTATCTTGTTCAGTCTCTAAATTCAGTAAAGTTGGAAGAAAAGGTGTTTTCCACATGAGAAGAACAATTATTCACTATTTCCATTTTCTCTCATTAAGTTGTTTTTTAAAAAGATCATGTCTTAAAGCATGCTTATTGCCATTGAGAGACTTTATAAGTTGAAAATAATCCGTCTTTGTGCTAATTTACACCAGTAGGGTAGGTCTGGTGTATCATTGAAGTAGTGAGTGATGTGGTAAATAACATTAACTACAATATGTTTGCATGACACCTAACATTATAAAGCCTGCTCTCACTCATCTCATGAACTATATAAAATAAGCAGGGACATTTTAGAGATGGGGACACTGAAGATTGAGAGGTCACTAAGTTTGTGACAGGTGGAACTTGGACAAGCAAGATTTCCTGATGGAGAATGTACTCTTTCCACTATGCCACAGGCACTTTGAAGTAAGAACTCAAAGTGCAGTCGCCTGTCAATAATGCAGTATTTATCTGTCTCATTCTTTTTTGTAACTGAAGTATAATTGACATATAACATTATATTAGTTTCAGTGCACAATATAATGATTTGATATTCATATATATTACAAAATGATCGCCACAGTAAGCCTAGTTAACATCTGTCACCAAACATAGTTACAAAAGTTTGTTTCTTGTGAATCTGAAAATATTGGGGCTTTATTGAAGTACTAGAGGCCCGGTGCACGAAATTTGTGCACGGGGGATGGGGGCAAGAGTGTCCCTCAGCCCAGCCTGCACCCTCTCCAATCTGGGACCCCTCAAGGAATGTCCGACTGCCTGTTTAGGCCCGATCCCACTGGAATCGGGCCTAAACGGGCAGTTGGACATCCCTCTCACAATCCAGGACTGCTGGCTCCCAACTGCTTGCCTGCCTGCCTTCCTGATTGCCCCTAACCGCTTCTGCCTGCCAGCCTGATCACCCCCTAACCACTCCCCTGCTAGCCTGATTGATGCCTAACTGCTCCCCTGCCAGCCTGTTTGCCCCTAACTGCCTTTCCCTGCAGGCCTGGTCACCCCTAACTGCTCTCCCCTGCAGGCCTGGGTCCCCCGCAACTGCCCTTCCCTACAGACCCAGTCACCCCCAACTTCCCTCCTCTGCTGGCCAGGTTACCCCTAACTGCCCTCCCCTGCAGGCTTGATCACCCCCAAATGCCTTCTCTTGCAGGCCTGGTCCCTCCCAACTGCCCTCCCCTGCTGGCCTGATCGCCCACAACTGCCCTCCCTTGCAGGCCTGGTTCCTCCCAACTGCCCTCCCCTGCTGGCCATCTTGTGGTGGCCATCTTGTGTCCACATGGGGGCAGCCATCTTGTGTGTTGGAGTGATGGTCAATCTGCATATTACTCTTTTATTAGGATACTTAGTAATAAACTACACATGTTAAAGTTAAGTTTTGACATATGTGTGCACCTGTGAAACACCATCAGCTCAATCAAAATAATAGACATATCTATCACCTTTAAAAGTTTTCTCAATCCCTCCTTCCCACCCCTCCCCACTTAGTGCTTTGTCACTATAAATTAGTTTGAATTTTCTAGAGCTTTATGTAAATGGAATCACATAGTAGGTACTCCTTCTTGTCTGGCTTTAGTATAATTATTTTGGGATTCATCCATGTTGGTGTTTGTGTCAATAGTTCCATCCTTTTTCTTGCTGAGTAATAGTCCATAGTCAGCATATATCATACTTCACTCATCCATGAACCTATGGATGGATATTGATGTTGTTTCCAGTTTGGGGTATTTACAAATAAAGCTGCTATAATTATTTGTGTTCAATCCTTTGTATGGACATATCCTTTCATATATATATTTTTTATTGATTTTTACTGAGAGGAAGGGAGAGGGATAGAGAGTTAGAAACAGCGATGAGAGAGAAACATTGATCAGCTGCCTCCTGCACACCCCACACTGGGCATGTGCCCGCAACCAAGGTACATGCCCTTGACCGGAATCGAACCTTGGGACCTTTCAGTACACAGGCCGACACTCTATCCACTCAGCCAAACCAGTTAGGGCTGCTTTCTTTTATCTTAGATAAAAACACCTAGAAGTGGAATGGCTACATCATATGGCTTGTGTTTGTTTAATCGTCTGAGAAATTGACAAACTGTTCTCTAACTTGGTTGTACCATTTTACACTCCCATCAACAGTATGTAAGTGTTCCAGTTTTCTCCATCAGGGGTGGGGAACCTTTTTTCTGCCAAGGGCTATTTGGATATTTATAGCATCATTCGAGGGCCATACAAAATTATCAACTTAAAAATTAGCCTGCTGTCTTTGGTCATTTAATGAACTCACCCCTGATGCCTTGGCAGGGCCAGACCAAATGTTTTTGTGGGTCTTAAATAGCCTGAGGGCTGGAGGTTCCTTACCCCTGCTCTGCAGCCTCACAAACACCTGATACTGTCACCCTTTACTTTAGCCACTCTAATGAGTGTGCAGTGGTACTTCATTGTGGTTTCAATTTGCACTTCACTGATGGACTAATGATGTAGAGGCACCTTTTCATATGCTTATTTGCTATCTGTTTCTCTTTAGTGAAGTGTCTGTTCGTATTTTTTTATTATTTCTTAATTGGCTTGTTTATTTTCTTATTACTGAGTTTTGAGAGTTCTTTATAAATTCTATAAAGTGGGTCACAGACCCAAATGTAAAACATAAAACTTTAAATTTTCTAGAAGAAAACAGGAGTAAAATTTTGTAACCTTAGGTTAGGCAAAGATTTTTTTAGCCACGATACCATAAGCACAGTCTATAAAAGAATAAATTGATAAATTGGACTTTGTCAAAATAAAATAAAAAGTGTCTCTGAAAGACACTGTTAAGAGAATGAAAAGACAATTTGTTTTATTTTCTTCTGCCTGTACATTGCAAATGTTGTAAGTACTATTCTTAGACTCTCTTCATCAGAAATAAGACATTTTTTCTCTTCATATTAGAAGGTATGTTTAACATAAATGTTGAAAGTATTTTCTTGACTGGATTTTTTTTTTTTTTTTTTTTTTTTTTTGGTAGACTGGTATCATCCAGTATTTCTACATTGAAGACTGGCAGTTCGTTAATGATTATCGACATCCTGTCAGTGTGAAAAGGATTTTCCCTGACCCCAATGGGACCACACTAGTTTTCATTGATGAAAAATGTGATGGATTTGTCTACTGTCCAGTAAGTCTAGAAAAGCTTTGAATGCTTGTTTTTTAAATTATGCAACACATGAAGAAAAGTATTTTTTAAATATATTTTATATATAAAATCATTTTCTCGTAAGCAGAGCCAAGGATTATCGTACTTTGTTATCATGTCTGCGATATCATGTTTGTGATCCATTTCATGACTTTACATCAAGGAATCTTTCCCCATTATTCTGCAATTTTTCATGTCAGCCCCAGAGAGATATTTCAGGGAAAAAATAGTTATTATATTCTGTACCACTTTTAACCTTCTTTATTGTGCAATTTTATAGTGTATCAGCATGTACATGACTTTCTCTCCAGATGTGCAATAAGCCCCAGAGGGCTGGGACTAGACCCTGTCCTTCCTTCACCTCAGTTGATTTTCCTCTTCCCTTAAGGTCCTGAATACAAAGAAAACGTGTTTTTGTATTAGATGATTAAAAACAGATAGACCATTTTCAGTTAACTCATATTTTTGCACATCCTTAACTTTTTTGAAAATAGATTTAGAAAAAAGGAAATGTGTTTTTACATTATTTACTACTAGAGGCCCAGTGCACGAAATTTGTGCACGGGTGGGGTCCCTAGGCCTGGCTGGCGATCAGGGCCTATCGGGGCCATCTCGCCCAGTCCCAATCAGGGCCAGGCTGGCTGCCGGACGGGCCTGCCACATGGGGAGAGGGACCGTGGGAGGTTTGCCGGCCAGGGGGAAGTTGGCTGGCCATGGGAGATTGGCTGTGGGAATGTACTGACCACCAGTGAGAGCTCCTGCATTGAGCATCTGCCCCTAGTGGTCAGTGCACATCATAGCAACTGGTCGACCGGTCATTCAGTCATAACAGTTGCTTAGGCTTTTATATATATAGATACTTGGAGTTTTCATTTAATTTTTTATATCCAGCTGATGCTTTAATTTGTTCACAGTTTACATAAGCCTACAGCTGCTCTTGGCCCACCCTTAGTAGCCGTTCCCAGACATCTGCTTTACCTTAGAGAAGACATATTCCAGTGAAGACAGCTTTCTCCTCACTATGTACTTTCCTCTCTCTCTTACCTCTCTTCCCTTCCTTTCTTCCTTTCTCTTCCCTTCATTTTTTTCTTTGACAAATATAACAGGTTACCACAGGAGTGACTGGATTATTTATGCAAAATCTCTAATATGCTGGTTCTTACTCAACACATTTCTCTCCCGGTCACAAACCAATGAGGGGAAATGACATAAATATAAAGATAACCTTGAGTTCCCTCCACACGATAAGGAAATCCAGTCTGGTACAGATTTCGTTTCTGTAACAGGCCTAAGGAAGCAGAGCTGCCTAGCTTCCTCGCGTGGGTTCGCCATAGGTGGGAACTGCTGCTGACTGTACACAGAGGGGTCCAGGGACATTGGGTATCTGACAGGAGTTAGTCAGAACTGGGTCTGACTACAGGGAAAGGCAAAGAGCAAGACCTGCCTAAACACATTGCTACATCTTTCTCTTTTTACAGTTTTCCGTTCCTTGGTAATTTCTCTTAGAGGCCAGTATGACCTCCTTCATAGAGTTGGACTGAGGTATCAGTGAGTTAATCTTTCCATGTTTTCAGGCACAGGAGCTAGTTAGCATGTGTTGGTTAAAGCCCTGCCCTCTTTCCCACCCTTAAACTCCTCAAATCCAGAATTCTCTCTCTTATTGCTGCTCATCCCCACTCCCCTTTCCAGCTCTAACCTGCAGCTCAGGTATTAAGAAAAAATAACCTTGGGGGGAAGGGGAGAGAGGACAATGGGGGGGGGGGGTGGGGGGATGGACATATGTAATACTTTCAACAATAAAGATTTATTTAAAAAAGAAAAAACAACCTTGTCAAACAAAATCCACACAAAGAATGACTCCATAAGGGCATGTGCTCTCCCTCCCCCAACATGTGGGTGGGTGTTTGCTTTTATTCAAATCAAGGTTCCTTTGGTAGGCTCGAATTTTAAGTGGTTGGGCAAGATACCAGAGGGGAGTGTTGTGCCCACAGGAGCAAATTCCTCTTTTAAATAATACCCACTCTTCTTTCTCTGAGTAGGGCCAGCTTGGAAAGGAAGGAGAAGGAGGCTTTTTTTTTCTTAATGTGAAGCTTTGTGTCCAGACTTGTAGTTTTGCCTGCAAATTCACCAAATTTTAGATAAAACCCTTGGTTTTCCATATAACCATAGTTTTTTTTTAAGCCAGACCTAATATTAGAACGGTTGGAGTGTTGGGTTGAGTATGGGTCCATAAACTGTGCCAGCTAAGGCTACAGACAGGCTCCTGCCACTGCAAATGATGATGATTTATGTATAGACTGGGGTAAAACTTTAAATCCTATTTTGTAGGTTAACGATGCTACGTATGAGATTCCAGATTTTTCACCAACCATTAAAGGTGTACTTTGGGAAAACTGGCCATTGGATAAAGGTGTTTTTATTGCTTATGATGATGATAAAGCGTACACCTATGTCTTTCACAGGAACACTATACAAGGTACTTACCTTTTTGTACATTTTTTGATAAATCAATTTCCATTGCAATGAAATGAAAACATTCCTTTCTGATGTTTGTGCTGAGTATTACCTTTCAGCATGAAGATGTCTGTTTTATAATGTAGGATCCAGGGTCATTTTGGCTGATGACACCAAAGTTCCCTTCTCTCATAAACCTTTGCTGTTATATAATGGAGAGCTGACCTGCCAGACACAGAGTGGACAAATAAACAATGTCTACCTTGACACTCACAGCTTCCTCAACAATTTAAAAGACGTGGGGCCTAATGAGCTGAGGCAAATGCTGACACAGACCTTAGTGCTGAAAAGGTAGGGTTTTAAATACTTCTCACGGAGCTCGCTCGCTTTGGGGATTGTAAAGGAGATGATAGCACTTACCTCGTTTACTTCACAGGATTATTGTGAGGCTCAGGTAAGATCATGGATATGAGAATGTGTATGAATTCTAAAGAAAGTCACGGTGAAATATCAGTGCTTTATTCCCTTGGAAATAGTGCAGTTGTTATTTCGACAACATCTTACTTTCGTCCTTATAAAGTTTGATTTGGCCTTGCTTGAGATTTCCTCTTCCTGCCTTTTCCTCTTACATTTTAGAGCCACTGTGAGTTCCTCTGGGGTTCTAATGCTTCCCACCATCTCTCAACTGCTGCTGCTGCTCCTCAGGGAGGATCCTCTTCTGACTCTCATGCTTTTTCCTGAGTGAATCTTCTCTGCTTACATGGCTTCAATACCATCTCTTCAAGGCTGACTCCAAATGTGCATCTTTGACTTGAACCTCTGTTTAGTACTGCCTACTAGTCAGATGTAGTTGGGAGTCCCTGAGCTCCTCATACTTGCCCTGTTTAAAAGTGTCTTTCCCACCCTAGCTGGTTTGACTCAGTGGTTAGAGTGTCAGCCTGTGGACTGAAGGGTCCCTTATTTGATTCCAGTCAAGGGCACATACCTGGGTTGCAGGCTGATCCCCAGTAAGGGGCATGCAGGAGGCAGCCAATCAATGTTTCTTTCTCATCACTGATGTTCCTTCCTTCCTTCTTTCCTTCCTTCCTTCCTTCCTTCCTTCCTTTCTTTTTTTCTTTTTTTATTGATTTCAGAGAGAAAGCGAGAGGGAGAAAGAGAGAGAAACATCAATGATGAGAGAGAATCATTGACTGGCCGCCTCCCACATGCCCCCCACTGGGGATCGAGCCCGCAACCCAGGCATGTGCCCTTGACTGGAATCGAACCTGGAACCCTTCAGTCTGCAGGCCAATACTTTATCCACTGAGCCAAACCAGCTAGGGCTCATCATTGATGTTTCTATCTCCCTCTCCCTCTCCCTTCCTCTCTGAAATCAATAAAAATAAATACATTTTTAAAAAGTGTCTTTCACAATCCTCTTTTCTCCCCCATTCCAATCATACATGCATGTGTCCTAGCACAGATACTTACCACACACACACCAGATCCTTTTCCCCTTCCGTGTTCCCCCATCTTAACCCAGGCCCTCACTTGGAATAATGTACTATAACATAACTACTTACTGACTTCTCTCTCTGCTTTTTCAGTGACTTCCACAGACTAAGAAGTGTTTTACAAAATTTATCTAGGGCATGACATTAGAGAACATATAATCTGAAAATTGCCTAGTAGGGAGCAAAAAGAGCCCCCTGACTAAGCTTCCACTCAATCCTAGGTTTTCTGATGCTTGGGAGCTGTGCATGATTCTGAATGATCACGATGCCTGGAACGAGCTGGGCAGAGATTGCCTCCATCACATGGACGTGGAGTTCGCAATCCGCGTCTACCGGGCTATTGGAAATGCTGGCATGGTGATGTCCTTGGAACAAATAAAGGTAAACAGCACCTTATGAGAATTATCAGGTTAGGATTTAAATGGTACTTATTCATGCATTTTACATTTCTGTAGTTAATCTTACCTAACTCATCAACAAGTTAAGTGCTAGAACATTACCACTTCTTACTAAGCAATGTTTTTCGTTTTGTTTTTAGTTAAACCTTATGGCCTTGGCTGGGTAGCTCATTTGGTTAGAATGTCATCCTGACCCCCCGTCAGGGCACATACAAGTATCAAGCAATGAATGCATAAATAAGGGGACAACAAATCGATGTCTCTCTTCCCCCTCCCTCTCTCTCTCTCAAATCAATAAAAACAAAACAAAAACACAAAATTTGTATTCTCATTAAAGCTGCTTTTATTTTTAGGGGATCGAGGAGAACAACCTTTTGGCAGGACATCTTGCCATGTTTACTAATGATTTCAACCTGGCTCAGGACCTGTACCTTGCGTCCAGCTGTCCCGTTGCTGCGCTGGAGGTATGGCAGCAAATGAGGGGAGGAAGAAGGCCATGTAAAGGGGGATCTCACCTTGTACATGCTAACATTCCTCGGCACCAGACACCACATGCCTTGCCCCCTCTAGAATTCAGACTTCAGCTTTAAGGACCCCTGAGTACTCATTAACTTGAAAAATATTTTCATTCTGCATTCTGTGGAGCCATAAAAGGAATGGTATGGTAACATTACCAAATAATTTCAATCTAAATGCGTCCAAAGAGAACAGACTTTATAACTGACAAAGACACATACAAATAAAAACAGCCACCATTTATTGAGTGTTCACATGTGCCAGGTACTTTCCTAAGCACTTGACATACTGTTCTTCATTTAAACCTCACAGCAATCCTGTGAAATAGTATTGTTATAGTCTCTGTTGTCCAAATGGGAAAACTGAGACGCATTTATCTTTTATTTATTGTATGGAATTCTCCTGTGCATTAAAAGGTGGACTAAGGAGACCTAGATGGTATGTTCAGGGGTTAGAACATCAGCCGGCACACCAAAGGATCACAGGTTCGATCCCTGGCCCCAGCACATGTGGGAGGCAACCAGTCGATGAGTCTCTCACATTGATGTTTCTCTCTCTCCCTCCCCACCCTCCCTTCCACTCTATCTAAAAATCAATGGGAAAAACATCCTCAGGTGAAGATTAACAAAAAAAAGAAAAGGTGGTCTAAGGACTAGTGTACCATCACTGGTTTCCCAGAGATGAGCATTGCAGCGGAAGGACTAGAACAGAGTAAACTACCTAGTTCAACACGAGGAGGAAGAGAGAAGTGGCCAGAGGGAACAGTGATTAAGAATGTGGACTTGAGCCTGGCTAGCATGGTTCAGTGGCTGAGCGTCAACCTGTGAACCAGGAGGTCACGATTCCATTCCCAGTCAGGGCACATGCTCAGGTTGCAGGCTCAATTCCTGGTAGAGGGCATGCAGGAGGCAGCCTATCAATGATTCTCATCCTTGATGTTTCAATCTCTCCCTCTCCCTTCCTCTCTGAAAGCAATAAAAACATATTTTAAAAGAAAAAAGAGTGTGGACTTTAGAGTCAGACATGTCTGGGCTTAAATCCCAGCTCTCTGCAACCCTGGACAAGTTATTTCATCTTTCCGTGCCCTAGAGCCCATCTCTTTAAAGTAGGGATAACAGTATGTAGCCCACACGGTTATTGTAAAGATTTGAAAAATGAGATTAGATCTCTTGGAACTGGGCCTGATCAATAGAAAAGACAAAAGTGGTAGCTATTCACCTCAAATCAGCTTGTCCACAGCTACAGAGAGGAGGTATTCTGAAAACATATTTGCTAATTTCACAACTTACCCTTTTTCAAATTGTTCTGTAGCAAATTTTCATTTTTAAATTTTAAGTGGACTAAATTAATTTTGTTTTAAGAAAATATTTAGATAATTTTATAATATTATTTGAGATAACTGAGGACACCCTGAGAAATTTTCAGAACTTGGATGGGAATGCACTGAAGTAGACAACTGGTTCCTAGAAGTGAGGGCAAAGACGTCACCTCAGCTCTTCCACGTTTAGCTGTGTTCACATGTCGTGTGCTGAAGATTTGTACATCATTGGAGGTGATTGATGGCTCCACGATGGAGAGGGGAGATTGCAACCTGTCGTTCATTTAACCTCACTTTGGAACTGTACCTGATCAATAGAAAAGACAAACGTGGTTGACAGGTTAGCTAGGTAAAGGAAGTTAGAGGCAAAGCCCTCCTGCCCAGCTCTGCCACATGCTGACAGCATGCTGACTCTGTGTACAGAGAGGAGGTATTTTGAAGCAGCTAGCCTCTTTTGCCTACGTTTCTGGATCTCTAAAAAGGACACACAGACAATTAACTACAAAAGGCCTAGTTGTGATAAGCAAATAAGCTAATGCCCTAGAACATTACCTGGCAGAAAATAACACTTGGGCAATGTTAGCTATTATTCATTCTTTACAAAATGTGAATAAAGCGAGGAATGAACTCTAAAAGATTCTTGGTTAGTTATAGGTGGGATTGTATACCAGACACAAATAAAAGACCTCAGGAGCCAGGGAGAGAGACAGATTCACATTTTATTTATGTTTGCTGTTATTCGTGTTGTGATATAGCTTTAGATTTTCTCAGAAAATAACCTCAATTCCTGTAGTAAAGTACTTCTCAACTTTTTAAGAAGGAAAATGAAAAATTTAATTGGTTGATGAATTAATTTTAATTAGTTTTGAGTACTAAAGAATAAGTTTTTCTTGGGTAGAATTGAGTGTTTTGGGTCTTTTTATTAAAGTGTCCTTTATTTTTTTCATTGTGATAAAAAACATATACAATTTCCATCTTTTTTTTTCCAATTATAGTTCACATTCAGTATTATTCTGTATTAGTTTCAGGTGTACAACATAGTGGTTAGACAATCATATACTTTACAAAGTGGTCTCCCTGATATTTTAAGTACCCACCCTGGCCCACACATAACTATTACAATATTATTTTCCCCCCATTGACCTCTCCCCAGCCACTCCCACCCCCCGGAACATGTCCTCACCCCACCGCCTCCTAGTGTCTGTGTCCACTGGTAATGCTTATATGTATGCATACAAGTCCTTTGGTTGATCTCTTACCACCACCACCACCCCTCCACGGCCTTCCCTCTGAGGTTTGACAGTTCAATGCCTCTCTGTCTCTGGATCTATTTTTGTTCATCAGTTTATGTTGTTCACTATATAGAATTGATTTTTGGAGGGCCACAAGCCTTTATAATAATAGCTAAGATGTTTTTGCTCCCCAAAATGAGTTTTTGCCCCCATGGAAGCTCTGTATATATAAATAACTTGCTCATTTCTTTCCATCCCTAATAGATGAGAAGGGATTTGCAGCACTGGGACAGTGCTCTACAACTGGCAAAGCGTTTAGCCCCAGACCAAATACCACTGATCTCCAAAGAATATGCTATTCAGCTTGAATTCACGTAAGTCCTCACCTTTATATGTTTCAGTTGGTACCTAATTGCTGAATTACTGACTACTGAAATAATTACTGAATATCTTAAGTTCTAAACTGCCATTGTCATAAGGCCCTCCATTGATTTAGTAATCTCTTTTTCAGGGGAAATGAGATTAATTATACAAACAAAATAAATTTTTTCTAACTAATGTCTTATCCATGCATTTATCCACTTTCATTTTTAGCATCAAGTTTGGGTCTTAGATAAGCCTTTTCTACATTTAGAGTCTAAGTATTGTTTTGAATCACATTTGACCATCAGGGTGACATACTGCTTTTTAGAAACTAAACTCATGATCTTGACTTCTTTGTACACTTTGAGGATTTATTGTGTAATTTCAAGGCAGAGTGAAAAATACCAGGTATTGGACTACAACTTCTATTTACTTTATTTTGTAGTTTTTCTTTTTTAAATTGAATTGCATATGGACAATATTCAGTGCTTGAGTGATGCATGAATAGGCTTCACAAATCTTTCCTTCCTTTGGAAATGCCATCTTCTGTTCTGAGAGATTTAGGATTTTCCAGTGCACCTAGTCGCTAGATAGTCTTAATTATCAATAGTCTTAGTTGACAGACTATAGATTTTTATTTCAATGCTGCACAAATGTGTAATCTTAGAAGCATTCAAGATCCACTTTTAATTCACATTCAAACAATGCTTAATGCTACTAATGCAAATACCCACAGAGGCAATAAATGAATAATTTATTTGCAAATATAAGTCCCCTGTTTATGTGCAATGTTAATTACATCACAACTGGACAATTTTTTCTGACATTTTTTTAAAAAATATTTTTATTGATTTCAGAGAGGGAGAGGGAGAGAGAGATAGAAATTTCAATGATGAGAGGGAGTCATCGATCGGCTGCCTCCTGCATGCCCCGTACTGGGGACCGAGCTTGCAACCGAGGTATGTCCCCTTGACAAGAATAGAACCCAGGACCCTTCATTCCACAAGTTGATGCTCTATCCACTGAGCCAAACCAGCTAGGGCTTTTCTGACATTTTTACGATACATTTCAATTTCAAGAATAATTGTGGTAAAATATTATTCTTTGAACAAAGGAAATATGGTTCTAACATTTTATTTTAAAAAGTTTTTATATAATTCCATTTTATTTTCATATAGACTTTGGATTCATTGAGAATATTGACACACAGATTATAATTGTAGAAATTATTCTCATCAAAAAGTGTTCTTTCATTTCTAACCAAGAGACCTTATTTTAAATTTTGCAAATAAAAAACTTTTTGGAGACTATATTTCTTCTTAATCAACCAGGATTTAAAATTGTCATATCTCTGCTCCTTACAAAGTGAACTCATTTATTAAAAAGGACAAATTGGAATTTGAGTGCATACGACAGGGACAGGCCCCAGGGCCCTGGCCCTCCATCTCTGTCTGAGGGTGATGGGTCTTAGAGTACAAAGCTTCTGTGCTGAAGAGAAAGGGGCCACATTGGTGACCCATGTCCTGGCAGAGCACAAACACCCAGTAGGCCCTCAGACCATCCGAAGACTTGGATGTTCTCCTTCAGGGCAATCAAAGCGTTTGTAGCCAACTCTCACACTGTCTCATTGCAGTCACACGAGCCAAATCACCTGGAAGCCTGTGCTTTGTTGGTATATTTCAACCCTTTCTGCTCAGTATTTGACCATGAAGCCACCAATTCCCAAACTTTCACTGCTACTTGTATGCTGGTCCCCAACTGATGAGGAGAGTTCCTTTGTGATAATAGTAGCAAATTAGGTATATCTCATCATCATCAAATATCCCAGTGGCCTCCAGCTTCTGATTTTGACACCTAAGGCCCTAGGTCTGTGCTCAGTTCCAAGTTTGCTTCTAATCCAAGACCTTGATTAGGTCAAAGCAGGACCAGTCTGCCAGCTGTGGGAGGGATTTAGCTCTCTAGTCTAGACTCATGAGCTAGATGCATAAGAGAGTTCCATAATAAAATGATAAAGTGAGTGAACTAAAATAACCTAAAAATAAAGTCTGAGTTCCAAATATCTTTTTTTAATATATTTTTATTTATTTCAGAGAGGAAGGGAGATGGAGAGAGATAGAAACATCAATGATGAGAGAATCATTGATCGGCTGCCTCCTGCATGCCCTCTACTGGGGATCGAGTGTACATCCCAGGCATGTGCCCTGACTGGGAATCGAACCGTGACCTACTGGTTCATGAGTTGCCACTCAACCACTGAACCAGACCAGCCAGCTAAAAATCTTGATTTAGCATCTCCTAATTGGGCTTGCCCAGGGAAAGCCTCCGGCTCCTGAAGGGAGGATCTGTTGTTCCCCTATTGTCAGGAGACATTCCTTGCTGTGTTGTGACATAATGGGTCCAAATATTAGAAATTTCCACTTAGTAACATTTCTGGCTGTGTATCCAAAAGGAAGTTCTCAATCAGCAGAACAGCTTATCTTAGAAAATAAAAGTAAAAATAAATCCCCCATCCACCAACAGATGAGGAAACTGAGTGAGACTTAGAGGGGTTGAATGACCTGCCTAAGCTGATAGGGTGGATCTCAGGTAGATCTCAAATAACACGATCTTCAGAGCTGATTAATTTATTCTGAAGGAGATGTTTTCTCACAAGATGGATCTCCAAATGAACCTCAAAAAAATCACTATCCATTCTGCCCCAAATAATAAAAATGAATGGAGGTTATTTATGTGTCTTCTGGATCTTCAGGTCCATGTTAGCATCAGTCATGGGATTAGGGAGTAATATTATTTATATTTTGAATAATACTTTTTATCAGAAAGAACCAGTGCCCTCAGTACTGTAACCCCAGTGTTTTGTTCCATTTCTACCCAGATTTTCTCAGTACATATTGAACTTAAAAATATTGGGTGTTTGCCCTGACTGGTTTGGCTCAGTGGATAGAGCGTCAGCCTGTGGACTGAAAGGTCCCAGGTTCGATTCCGGTCAAGGGCATGTACCTTGGTTGGGGGCACATCATCAGTAGGGAGTGTGCAGGAGGCAGCTGATCGATTGGACTGACATCTCTCTCATCGATGTTTCTGATTATCCCTCTTCCTTCCTCTCTGTAAAAAATCAATAAAATACTTTTTTAAAATATTGGGTGTTTGGGGGGAAAACATTGATTTTTGTGGTCACATGATTGTTATTTACTGTACCAAAGGAGATAATTAATCAAAAGTGGCCCATAAGATTTTCGTAGAATGCTACAGTTAGTGCTTTGCAATCTAGTATAATCCAGTTAAACAGTTGTTTTTAAAGTAGCAACATAATCACTGCGCTTGAAAGAATGCTAGTGTATTGTTGTGTATCACGTCTATTGTGAGCTGAAACAACTCAATGACAAATATTAACTTCTTAATCTCATACATGTAAATAAGATACTTAAATATGTATTAAAATCCACTCTGATTTTTCTTTCAGGGGTGATTATGTAAATGCCTTGGCTCATTATGAGAAAGGAATAACAGGTGAAAATAAGGTAATCTTGAATAAAGATAAGATATACATAATTATCTTTGGGCTTGTTATTAATTTCATTTAAATATATCATGATCTTATTTGCATTGTATTTATTCAATACTTAGCAGGTAAGCCTTTTCTCCATTTATTAACAATTTTGCAAGGGTATACAGATCATTTTAAACTCTTACAAACTGAAGGTGACAATACGTTTAGCGGTTTGAAAAAGATGTTTTCCACTGCATTAGCAGCATGAGCTCCTTATTAAGGTTGGGAGTAAGGTGGGATCCCTTCCCACTCACAGGCTATGATTTTCATAGGCTTTTCCTTTTAGTCTTAAAAACTTGCAGTAACCACTTTGAAAGTGAATTCTCAGGCCACAAAAGCTCCGCCGTTCCATCTCTCAGGCTGGGTCTTTTATGATGAACCTGGTAAGCATGAACTTCACCCACTACTCCGACCCATCCTCTCACCCCACAGTTTTAGCTCAAGAAGCTAAACTTTGCAATAAAAATTGATTTTAAGTTAGGTAATGTCTTATAAAGATGGAAATTTTTTTATTTTGTTTTATATCTAGCATTTTTATTACAAAAGTAATATAATTTTATTAGAGTCGGTTTTAAAAAGTCACCAATATGTAAACATGAAAAGTGGGTGTCCAACATTTCTCCTCCATCCACGCCCCTTAATGGTAACCACAATTAATGATTTATATAGTTCCAAGCAGACTCTCTTCTCAGCATACAAATATATATAATATGGGTTCTTACTGAAAATGAAATAATTTCCATTCACTAAGCAAAAATCAACTGAGAATTCATCCCATGAGAAGCAGCATTTTGCTGTCTTCATGGTGTTTCCAAGTCCATGCATATGACTTTGTGTGTTTTTTAAACTTTGTTGAAAGTATTATATGTGTTCCCTCCCCGACTCCCACCCCCTGTTGACCCCTTGTAGCCCTGATTTTGTTTTAATTGTAGAGCAATTCTATTGTTTGGAGACACAGTAACCCCCTTCACCTGCGGGGGAAACGTTCCAAGACCCCCAGTGGAAGCCTGAAGCCATGGATTGTGCCAAACCCTAAACATACTATGTTTTTTTCCTCTACACACAGACCTGTGATAAAGTTTATAAACTAGGCACAATAGGAGATTAACAATAACTAATAACCGTGGATAAGAGGGAAATACTGTACCATGATTTTTTCATCTATGCCCTTATTGAATTATAGTTGTTTTTGTTTCTGTTCCTATCAACAACACTGTAATGAATATTCTGCCTGGTACGTGTATCTTTAGCTACCTAAGATGGTATTTCTGAAGGATATATTCTTACAGGTGAGATTTCTAAATAAAATGTGTGCTTTTAATTTTTTGTACTGCTAAAGGAAATGGCAATAATTCATACAGCTATCTGTCATGTATGAAAGTGTCCATTTCCCCCAACATTCTTAACACAATGTTATCAATTGTTTTTATCTCTGCCAATTTGATCAGCAAGAAAAAGTGTTTCACTTTTTTTTATGCATTTGATTATTAATGAAGTTGAGCTTTTTTTTTATTGACCAATTGTATTTTATGAATTGTCCAATCATATCCTTGGCTCATTGGTCTCTTGGCTTTTTGATATTTTCTGTTAGGCTACATCTATTCTAGTTCATTCCTTATTTGTGTTATCAAATAGTCACCTCTAGCCACATGTGGCTATTTAAGTAATTTTAAATTAAATAAAATTTAACATTCAGTTTCTCTGTCCCACTAGCCATTTTTTAAGTGCTCAGTAGCAACTTGTGGCTGTTATAAGGCAGGCATCATCCTAGAACATTCTACTGGACACGCTGCTTTACATAAAATGTAATCTGACATTACATTTTACTAGTTCAGATTAGTTATTTGAAAAATTATTTAGTTATCTTCAATGAAGTAACCAACTTTAAATAAAGTTTGTATCTTTAATCATGCCTAGAGAGATCTTCAATTTGATAAATGGGTTTTCTCTTAATTTCATCCATAGCATATATGCTTACATATCCAGTACAATTCTTCTTACATAAAATTTAACAGCTAGAAGACATACAGAGATATGCAAAGGTATTAGGACAAAGGGCAGTAAAAATTTGGTCTTATGTACAAAAGACTTCCTAAGGAGAAAAAAAAAAATTCCCCCCAATCTCAAAATACTCCTGAAGGGATTAATGAAAGTTAACCATAACTTTGGGCTCATTTTAGATTTAAATTCATCATTTAAGTTAGGATCTGATTTGTTAGTTATTTGCCTTTTAATTACAGGAACATGATGAATTGTGTCTGGCTGGAGTAGCCCAGATGTCCATAAGAATGGGAGACATACGACGAGGGGTTAACCAAGCCCTCAAGCATCCCAGCAGGGTCCTTAAAAGAGACTGTGGGGCCATACTGGAGAATATGAAGGTATGCTTTTCTGTGCTTATGTACTCATGTGATCTTATACATAATAAGTTTAGTATTTTAATAATCTCATATCCTTTTAGCAATATTCAGAAGCAGCCCAACTGTATGAAAAAGGCCTCTACTATGACAAAGCAGCATCTGTTTACATACGCTATAAGAATTGGTAAGAATTTGCTGAAATTTGTTCTGAGCAGGTATGGAAATGAAGGTGTCCCAGTGGGCTTCCCACCTGTTTCCTTGTTGCTCCTCGTACCTATACACTGTTCCTCCTACCTGGGCCTTCCCTCCATCTCCTTTTTTTTCTTTTCATATGAATTCATATTAATAATACTTTTTTCAAAGAATGCACATTCTATTGACTTAGGGAAATCCCTGATCAGATAAGTTACTAGAAGAAAGAAATAGAGATTGCCCCAAAGAGTTAATGAACTAACCACCATTTTGCTACCAGGGTGGCAAAGAGGGGTGGTCAAGAGAAAAATCAATTAAATCTTTAACTGTAGGAGCCAAGATTTTTAACAGCTCATGATAACTGTGTTTTGAATACTGAAATCTAACATTTGATTGTAGGAAGCTACTTTTAGATGAACATCGCGATGATATTTTTCTCCTACATCTACCTTTCTAGGGCAAAAGTTGGTGAGCTTCTGCCTCATGTCTCTTCCCCCAAGATTTACCTGCAGTATGCCAAAGCCAAAGAAGCAGATGGGAGGTCTGTATGATTTCTCAAATTTCCATCAATGTAAAGTAATGTTTTACACATCAACAATGATATTTGCAGCCCTCTGAGAAAGGCAAAGCAGAGAAACAGCAAACAACTCTGCCCTGCGCCTGGCCTGAAGTGCCAGGCTGTTAAATTCTCTCAAACTTTATATATCTCCGTCGAGTCTGCAAGTATTCAAATGCAGAGTATTAACTCTTTCTATGTGAGCGTTATATACTAGGAGTGGACATTTCAATTTAATATGGCATGAAAATGAAGTTGGTAATAGTCATTTTTCTTAAGGAGGATAACTTACTGATACAGAGAGAGAAAAAGTGAAGAACCATGAATTCCACAACTGTGGTTGCACTTTTTAAGCTTCAAAACGGTATTAAAATATAGCAATTGATAGTTAATATCCTGAATACACAGAGGTCTCCTGCAACTTCATACAAGAAACTCAAAGATGCTAGGAAGAAAAAGACAAGGAGACCCTCAGGAGGAAACACAATTATGAAATTGCATTTCATGCAAATATGAAAAATCACTACCTTACTAATAATTAAATTAAAGCAACAGTGTATCATTTTAACCTATCATATTGGGAGAGATTATATTAAATCAATGACCAAACTGTCCAAATGCACTTTTTATACCTTATTGATGGTAGTATGAATTTCTAAAGCCTTTAAAAAGTTATTGAACAATATGTATTAAGAGATTTTTAAAGGTTAATACCCTCCACTTTTAGAAAAGTAACCTTAGGAATAGAGATATACACTAAATAAATGAGCTGGAGAGCTAGTGTATTGAAGAGAAGTTGAACGCCATCTAGAGGTCAACACAAAGATTTTCTGTATCACTGTTAAGCTTTACTAGTATAACTGGAAAAAAAAATCTATATTTTGTTTTCTAAAATAAGCCTATATTAATATTGTAATATTTCAACTTTGAAAAATAGTAAAATGTAAAATATTATGGAGATATGATTCAGATGAGAAGACAAAATTCAGTATTGGTATTTTACTGTTTATTAAATCTATAAAGAATATATTTTAGTGAAATGGTTCTTGGTATTCCTTCTGAAAAAGAAGTTCCAGAAAAATAATCAGTTACCACAATAAAAGAGAAAAATGCCCCAACCATTTATTGGCATTTCCCCCCAAATGTGCAGTGAGAAGAAAGTTTGTCTGAACTAAGAATTTCTTTTAGATACAAAGAAGCTGTGGTGGCCTATGAGAATGCAAAGCAATGGAACAGTGTCATCCGAATCTATCTGGATCACCTCAACAATCCTGAAAAGGCTGTCAGTATCGTCAGAGAGACCCAGTCTCTGGATGGAGCCAAAATGGTAGCCAGGTAGCATAAGGCATTGATAGTTTGATTTCCAAAAACTAGCCTTAAAGGAAAGCCCCTGCTTCTCTTTAGCAAACAAATTCAAATGGAATACTTATTATTTTCTTTCTTCTTTTTTCCTTTTCTTTTTTTTTGCCTAAGTGTTTAAATTCAAAGTCTGTTGTGGTCACTGTATGAGAGGGTGTTTTTCCAATATAAGCATCATAGACTATAGAACTGCAGTTCACCTCGTACATTTTTATTGTTAAATGGTTCTCATGGTTGGGAAATATTTTATTTTGTAAATGACAAGCTTATTTGAAACGAGTCAAGCTCATTTAGTATTTTGTTTTAGGTTTTTCCTACAACTAGGTGACTACGGTTCTGCCATCCAGTTTCTTGTCATGTCCAAGTGTAATAATGAAGCTTTCACACTGGCTCAGCAACACAACAAGATGGAAATCTATGCAGATATTATTGGTAAATATCATTATTTCCCCTGATTTCTCTTAAGGATTTTTACCATATAAACATTTTGATTCTCACAATCTAATGATCAGGTTGGTATAACCACAAGCACAGGCATTCCCACCATTTTTACATAGAAACACACAAATATCTATGTTACTTCTTGGATTTCAAGATCCCTACTATCACCTTAAAGGTGATATGCAATTATAAGACCATTTTTAAAACTTAAGGATTTGGGGGTAACTTCCAAGAGCAGAGAAGCCAGATTTCCCAAATCCTGCTTTGGATCAGCCAGTGGTAAACAAGGTTCCCAAATGAAGATGATATAAATGCAGAATGAGTTTTGAAAAAATAAGTGTTTTTATAAATTTTTAAAAATTGAGTTATAAATTAAGAATATATGGTTACTAAAAAAAGAATATATGGTTACTTTGATGAAGAATGATATACAAGATGTTTTTAAAGGTTTTGAAAGATCAAAAGAGAATTTTATATTCTGAGAACACCAGCTTACAGGTTTTCCTTCCCATGTTAGTGATTATTCTTAGAAACTACTGAAATAATGTTCATTTTATAGACCATACATAACATTGTCATGTTGTTTTGTTTTGGAGTTTGTTTGTTAGTTTTGGGGGGGTTGTTGATAAAATATATGTAACATAAATGTACCATTTTAGCCATTTTTAAGTATGGCATTAAGTACATTCACACTGCTGTGCAATCATTGCCACCATCCATCTCCAGAACCTTTTCATCATCCTAAACTAAAACTCTATCCATTAAACCATAACTCTCCCCATCCTCCTCTCTCCAGCCCCTGGTAACCACTGTTCTACTTTCTGTCTCTAAATTTGACTATTCATGACACCTCATATAAGTGGAATCATAAAATATTTGACCTTTCATGTTACTTAAGAATTGATAGGATTCATGAGAAAAATTTTAAGTCTTCAAGGGAAGAAATAGGTAAAAGCATCTTCTGGTATCTTAGGAAGTTGTTCAGATAATTGAAGAAAATAGTTACTGGATGTATACGTAAAAGCAACATTAGCATTATTAATGCCCAACTTGGCAGATGATATTTCTGTTCTAACATTAAAAATCACCATTGGGAGAAACCAAGATGGCAGCATAGGTAAACACCTAAGCTGCTGCCTCGCACAACAATTTCAAAACTACAACTAAAAGACAAAACGGACATCATCCAGAACCACAGGAAGGCTGGCTGAGTGGAAATTCTACAACTAGACGGAAAGAGAAATGCACACTGAGACTCAGAGGAGCTGCAGAAGACAGAGGTAGGGAGATGTGAGCACGGAGAGGACTAGCGGCTGAGTGCGCTGCTGGCTTTCTCAAGTGGGAGGGAGACAAAAGCTCCCGACTGCACTGAACTCCAGTTCTGGTTGAGACTCTGGGAACCCAGACTCATTCGGGGGGAATCTGGACTGTCAGGAAAATAGAAAAGCACACTGAGACTCGGGAGCTGCAGAAGGCAGAGGTACTGGGGCGTGCACGCGGAGAGGACTGACTGCTGAGTATGCGGCTGGCTTTTTCAAGTGGGAGGGAGACGGAAGCTCCCGACTGCACTGAACTCCAGTTCCGGGCCAGACTCTGGGAACCCAGACTCATGTGGGGAGAAACTGGACTGTCTGGTAGCAGGCAAAACTCGAGGGTGGCTTTCTCTCAGAGGTGCTTGCAGCAATTACCAAGGGACCCTGAGACCCAGGGGCCTCATAGGAAAGGGCTGACGGGAAGCCAAGGCTGTCTGCTCCGCCCTGAGACTCCGCCCCATCCAAGCTGAGCACAGAGGCTTTTGCAATTTTACAAGTCTTGTCTCATAAGGGTGTCTCCAGCACAAAAGTTCTCCCAGCATAGACACAGCTGATCCTCACAGCCAACTGGCCTAGAGGTCAATTCCTCCCAGTGATACCAACAACAATCAAGACTTAACTACAACAAGGCTGTGCACATAGTCCACAAAGGGGTGCACCAAGAGTGTCCACCTCAGGTAATTTGGGAGGCTGAGCCACTGGGCCCTATAGGACATCTAGCACACAGAGCTACTCTACCAACTCAGGGAAGCAGCAAAAATGTGGAGACAAAGAAACAGATAACAAATGAAAGAAATGGAGGAAAGCAAACGGCTGAATATAGAGTACAAAACCACAGTAATAAGGTTTTTCAAGAATTTCCTAGAAAAGGCCAGTAAATTTAGTGAGACCCTAGAGGATAAGAAAAAGGACCAACTAGAAATTAAACATACACTGACTGAAATAAAAAATATTATACAGATACCTAATAGCAGACTAGAGGACCGCAGGAATCAAGTCAAAGAGTTGAAATACAAAGAAGCAAAAAACACTCAACCGGAAAAGAAAAAAGAAAAAAAGAATCCAAAAATTTGAAGATAGTATAAGAAGCCTCTGGGACAACTTCAAGCATACCAACATCTGAATTATGGGGGTGCCAGAAGAAGAGAGAGAGCAAGATACTAAAAACCTATTTGAAGAAATAATGACAGAAAACTTCCCCCACCTGGTGAAAGAAATAGACTTACAAGTCCAGGAAGCGCACAGAACCCCAAACAAAAGGAATCCAAAGAGGACCACACCAAGACACATCATAATTAAAATGCCAAGAGCAAAAGACAGAGAATATTAAAAGCAGCAAGAGAAAAACAGTTAAAATTACCTACAAGGGAGCACCCATAGGATTGTCAGCTGATTTCTCAACAGAAACTATGCAGGCCAGACGGGAGTGGCAAGAAATATTCAAAGTGATGAATAGCAAGGACCTACAACCAAGATTATTCTACCCAGCAAAGCTATCATTCAGAATTGAAGGTCAGATAAAGAGCTTCACAGATGATAAAAAGCTAAAGGAGTTCACCACCACCAAACCAGTATTATATGAAATGCTGAAAGGTATTCTTTAAGAAGAGGAAGAAGAAGAAAAAGGTAAAGATAAACATTATGAACAACAAATATATATCTATCAACAAGTGAATGTAAAAATCAAGTGAATAAAAAATCTGAGGAACAGAACAAACTGGTGAATATAATAGAATCAGGGGCATAGAAAGAGAGTAGACTGACAATTCTCGGGGAGGGGAAAGAGTGTCGGGGCGGGGGGGGCAGGAAGAAACTGGACAAAAATCGTACACCTATGGATGAGGACAGTGGTGGGGAGGTAAGGGCAGAAGGTGGGGTGGGAACTGGGTGGAGGGGAGTTATGGGGGGAAAAAAGGGAACAATTGTAATTTGAACAATAAAGATTTATTAAATTTAAAAAAATAAATAAAAATTTAAAAAATTACCATTGCCTGGCCAGCGTGGCTCAGTGGTTGAGCATCGACCTATGAACCAGAAAGTCGTGATTCGATTCCAGGTCAGGGCACATGCCTGGCTTGCAGGCTTGATCCCCAGTAGAGGGCATGCAGACGGCAGTCAATCAATGATTCTCTAATGATGTTTTTATCTCCTTCTCCCTTCCTCTCTGAAATCAATTTTTAAAAATCATCATTGCACTAAATTATTTAAATGTTTCTAATTTCATAAGGATGTGGCTTATGCTATATCATACACACACCCTTCCAGCCCTCCTCCCCCCAAAACAAACAAACCACCCAACACTTTTCTCCACCTTTCTTTATCCCTCTTATAAACTCCATGTCTGCCTTGGGCTGGAGGCACAAGTATCCTACTGGATCTCCAACTCCCATACGTAAATGTAAACAATGAATTAGAACTCCAGCTTTCTTCCTCTGTGCTTAATATAGTTGAGCCTCAAATCAAAAGAATAACAGTAATTTTCTTCAAATAGCACCTATTGGCCACTTGAATGTCATCTTCCTTCCTTACCTGACAAATGCATAATGACCATTGTTTAGACCAGGCATTGCTGAGAAAGGGAGATGGGTTACTTTGGCATTATGGTTAACTTGGCTTCTGATTGTTTTGGTTGAGATTATAGTCACAGTTATTCCTGTTTTAGGAAATGAGATTGAGACTCTTAAAGAATGATAAAAGTTGCTAGGGGTAATGTCAAACCATAGCCTGGATTCTCAGAGAGACCCATAACTTCCTCTCCTGATTCCTGTTTAGAGGGCAAAGCTGGAACAAGTTGATATGTGGAATAATTATGATGAATGTGTTTTGTGATGAAAACAGGACATTGATAACATTATTTGCTTGTGCCGTTTTTAATCAACCGGTTTTAAATCTTATTTTTAGTTAACAATAAAAGTAAAGTTTTGCTCAAATATTTTACTCAATGAACTTCTATTGTAGGTTCTGAAAACACTACTAATGAAGACTATCAAAGCATTGCCTTGTATTTTGAAGGAGAGAAAAGGCATTTTCAGGCTGGAAAATTCTTCCTGCTGTGTGGCCAATATTCACGAGTTAGTATGTGCCAAGGAAACATACATTGGATTCTACAGGAATGGTTACAGGAAATAATTAAAACTATACTACGATTTTAATTCAGCTCTAAAATCTCTCTCCACAGCCAATCCCATTCTTCCTTCATAATGTCTCTCACATCTTTTCATTCCAGCTACCATCAATTTAATCCAAACCCAGATAGCTTCCCCTAGGTTATTGCAATAGTTTCCTCCTATTTTCCCTGTTTTTAGTTTCTCTTCCTATCATTTATCCTTCCCTTTGTTCCCCAAATGGTACTTTCAGTGCTAAAAAGCCCCTAACGTAGGGTTACTGTGTTCAAGCAAGGGACATACCAGTAAATACAGGAAGCCGTGGGGAACGCTGTGCTCATGTGCGACAGGACAGCAACTGCTGGGTGGCATCAGAGGGAACAGCTGCTGCTCCCTCCACAAGATTGTTGCCAGTCAGGAGTGTGGGCCCAGTCGTGCCAGATGTATGACTTTTAATAAAAAACAGAAGTCTGAGTCTCCCAGTTTTAAAATACGGGCACAGGTATTTATAGACTACCTTGCTGGTCAGAGAAGCGTGTGCATGTGAATTTGCCTTCAGGCCATCAATTTGCCATTTCTACCTCTTCGATACTAAGTCCAAACCCTTCCACAATTGGACCAACCAGCCTGCGCTTCCCAATCTGGCACCCAGCTATTTCCATTGAAGAATCCTACACTCCCGCTCACCTTTTCCCATCCTTGTTTTCCAATGAGATTCCTCTCTGCTCTCTTCCCCACTTACCAGTCTTTTAAGCTGTTATAACCTTACATTTCTTCATAGATGTGGTGGTATGACATTCCGGAATTAAACAGTTATGGTCTAAATGGTTCCTTATCAGCACATCACACAGACCACCCCAATTAGATTGCACATGGTACAAAAAGATGCCATAGCATGCCCTCCTGGTCTTCTCCGTAGCATCTAGCACAGTCTTATATACATAGTAACAGATTGTCCATAAATATTTGTTGAATGAGTAAGTGAATGAAAAGAAATCCTACTGAAAGAGGGCACACTTTTTATTGTCATTTCATCAGAAATGAACTATATTCTTCAGACGATTCACTGAATCCTTCCATTTTTTTAAACTAAACTCAGCCCGTTAAGTATATATTTTAAGATCCAACTCTGTGCAAGCCCCTAGTTGAGATGGTATTTTACAGACTGTAATCACTGTGTGTGTGTGTGTGTGTGTGTGTGTGTGTGTGTGTGTGTGTGTGTCAAAGCTTTTTCTCAATGCGAAAGCAGTCCAAAGAGTTTTAATTGTTACACAATTCTCATTTCAGGCACTTAAACACTTCCTAAAATGTCCAAGCTCGGAAAATAATGCAGCAATAGAAATGGCAATTGAAACTGTAAGTAAGCTCTGTAATGAAACTTTCATGTTTTTAAACCCTTTGGAGACATTTCCAAACATGTACAAAAGTGACCAAGCATTGTAAAAAACTCTCACAAACCCATTATCTGACATCAACAGCTATCAACACATAGCCGATCTTACTTTGTTCATAGCCCACCCTCCTTCCCTACATCATTTTAAAGTAAATCACAGATGTTATTCTCTAGATGTTAATAGTCCCTTCCCTTAAGAAAGTTTTTATTGAAACATCCAATAAGTATGTCCTGTGTATATTTTTTAAAAAGTAGTGTTTTGATGTAGCAACTTTAAAAAGCTACAGTTTCTAAGGTAGGTCTTTATTAATGGCAACTCTACAAATGAATGAAGAAAGACCTGAGCTTCTGTTTAGGCACTTGACAATAGGAATTTTTACATATTTTTAAATCCCATTTCCTTAGCAGATTATTTGTTTTCTCCGCACCTCTTTTTAGTTTTAAGATTTGATTTACAGGTTCTTTCTCTTCCTAAACAGGTTGGTCAGGCCAAAGATGAACTACTGACCAGTCAGCTGATAGACCACCTGATGGGGGAGAGCGACGGCATGCCGAAGGTCCCGGAATGCTTTCTTCTCTCTAAGTGTCTCAGTCAGATTTTACTCTGTCTGTCTTGTTTTTACATGTTGTGGCTTTTGCATCACAGACATAAAATTTTCTCTCTGAACGTAGCCTCGGGTCATCTAGACAGACCCTGCACTTTGGAGGGTATTCTGTACATTCTCCCTTTGAAATAAACATCAGTACCTATGAAATAGCCACAGCTCTAGATAACAATCCTCACCACCCACAATTTTTCTCAAATGTTATAGAGTTGTAGTTATTCTTGAACTGAGAAAAATGATTATTAGAACTATGAGTTATTACTAACTCCTAAAAATTAGTGTACTTTATTTGTATTTCAAAAATATTGGGAATTAATAAAAATCATATTTAGCATAAAAGTAACTCACTAGAAATATAAAGTAGAAATAAATCATTAAGAAGCTATTTTTAAAATGTGTGCCTCTCTTGGAGTTTGCACAGAAACTGGTCTTCTCTCAGTCCCAATGAGGACAGACTCATGCCTGAGAGAGGCCCCCGATCTTTCCTTCCCTTTTGCTTGGGATCCAAGGGGATCTGCTTGTGAAGGAACTCGGGTCACGGGTTTGGAGAGAAGGCACTAGAATGTCACACCTGGAGAGGACTGTAACAGTCCTGATCTCCAAACCCACTATCTGTTTCTTACAGATAAAAACCTTGAGGTTCAGGGAGGCCAAGTTAACCTGCCAAAAGGCACAGGCCCTTAAGCTGTTGTAAACCCCCTCTCCTTCCGTCCACTTACTATAGTAATCGAGAACCAGCACCAAATACCTGACATTGTCCAGGGTTAAGGAGAATAGGAATGGAACATGCTCCAAGGCCAAAGAAAATTGTATAAGCCTGAGAAACTTATATAGGTGTAAAATTCTTTGAAATTTTGCAAAGTTGGTACATTGTATAAGAATACATTTCGTTTTCAGCATATGAGAGGGAACTCCATGGAGCAGGGTGAGGAACAGAGTGAAGCCAGTTCACCGTGGAGCAGTGGTTCTCAACCTTTCTAATGCCGAGACCCTTTAATCCAGTTCCTCATATTGTGGTGACCCCAACCATAAAATTATTTTCGTTGCTACTTCATAACTTTAATTTTGCTACTGTTATGAATCGTAATGTAAATATCTATGTTTTCATAACAGTAGCAAAATTTCACGGCATTAGAAAGGTTGAGAACCACTGCCGTGGAGGATCCTGGCTGGGAGAGGCCCTGCTGGTTCAGCTCTCCATTGGTGAAATTCTGTAACTGTGCCTTCCTCCCAGGGAGGGCATGAAGATTTAAACGAGCTAGTATTTCTCAAGTACTTAGAATATTACCTGGCACATATTAAACTCTAGATAAATATTTGATAAACTAATTATTCGGTTTTTTAAAACAGTATCAACCCTCAGTTACTGGAAAAGCGATGTGATTCTAACTGAAATGCAAAATTTTAAGTGTTTCTCCCCTTAGCTACTGAAGAAAGTGATGTTTCTCTAATGGTTTGTATGTCAGGATGCCAAGTACCTGTTCCGCTTGTACATGGCCCTGAAGCAATACCGGGAAGCCGCCCGGACGGCCATTATCATCGCCAGGGAAGAGCAGTCTGCAGGTAGGTCCCTCTCCCTAAGCAAGTAGTGGAATCAAGCTCCCCAAACCCTCCTCCACCAGGGAAGAGGAGCCCAATTCTAATCGAGGATTGCTTTGAACCAAGAAAACGGGGGGGTAACATCATTTTTAAGTTTCCAGAGAAGTGACATAATTCGTCGTCACGGGGATGTTGAATATCTCACTAAAGCCTGCTCTGGTCACGTGCTGTTTCCTCTACTCCTTTGGGGCCTCAGCACATGAGAACACACATGCTCGAGGGAGTGAGGGACACTGCGGCTCTGGCCGTGACTGAGCGGGAGGGGAGGGCAAAGAGGAGGCTGGAAAGGTTGGCGGAGGCAGGTCCTAGAGGTATTTACTGAAGTTACTGGAGACTTCACTTGTCCCTAAGGCCTGGGGAGAATTTTTGTAGGGGTGTGACCTGAGGTTTTGGGGTGTGGGGTGAGACTCGAGGCTTTTACAAGAACACGGACATCAGAATGGAGGCAGATGATGCTCAGAGAGATGACAAGAAGCACTGGCAGAGGCCCAGGAAGAGAGGCTGAATTTGGGAGACTCAGAACTTGATGACCCATTGAACTTTGGGGCCAGGTGGGTGCCCTGAGGAAGAGAGATATCTAGGATGACGCCACAGTTTTCGTCCTGAGGGGCTGGCTGGATGTTAGTACCATAATTCCAGTAGGAAAAACTACTGAGTTACTTTATGTAAGAAATTATTAGGATATTACTAATAACGTGATTAAGTCATTTGTAAAATGAGGGCCCATAGAAAGTCCTCAGAATTCATCCTTTGCAATCATGTCCTTTTACCACTGTTTTCCAGGAAACTATCGGAATGCACATGACCTTCTCTTCAGTATGTATGCAGAACTTAAATCCCAGAAGATCAAAATTCCCTCAGAGATGGCCACCAACCTCATGATTCTGCACAGCTACATACTAGTCAAGGTGAGGCCCTTCGAGCGAGCGACGTGGGGTATAACCTGCCAGGAGTGCTTATCCCTGTAGGGGATTTGCTCTGGGCGCCCCTCCACTGGATTACAGTGACTTCCTCAGTCTCTACATTGTTAAGTGACAAAAGCAAGATACAGCATAATTATACAAGATCCCACCTTTTGTGTACAAAAATGCAAAAAGAATGAATATATATTAATTTCAAGTAAAATTAGAAATATGTATTTTTTTAAATTAGTAAAAGTAGTTTTCTAAAGGAAACAAGGTGAGGGGCAGAGGAGGTGGGGCACCAAGGCCCACCAGCGGGAGGGGTCAGCGGGACAGCAGGTTTCTATGTCTTCTTATACTGTTTTGACTTTGAAGCATATAAAGGTGTTACCTGGACCAAAAAGATTTGTGGAAAAAGCTCTTGTTAGTTTTCAGAGCTTGCTAGTTTATTAATTATAAGGTAGTGGATTTTCCACAATTCCACTAGTTCATTTGTAAAAAAAAAAAAAAAAAAATGTTTTCATTGAAGTATAATTGACATATAGCATTATAGTGATTTTAGGTGTATGCCATGATGATTCAATATTTGTACACATTGTGAAATGATCACCACCTGAAGTCTCGTTACCGTCCGTCACCATACAAGCTAACTGTTAGGGTTTACTTTCTTGGCACCTTTCAAGTATGCTCTACAGCATCATTAAGTAGTCACCATACTATACAGGCTCCAACTTACCTATTTTCCAAATTTTCACTTACGTCAAAGTACACCTTCCCGCGTTAATGCTAACTTGGCTTTCAGGCCAGTCCACAAGAGCTTGCTCGACATGGAAGGCACCCAGCGTAGAGCAGCCATTTCATGAGTGGTGGGTTGTGGGTGTCATCTCGGGGGCTCTGTCCAGAGAACGGCCTGCAGTGCTGGAGGGCGGGCTGCTCCATCTGCCCTGCGTGGCGGCCCCTAGCCTGGCTACAGAGCACTGGGACTACAGCGAGTGCACCTGATAACCAGTTTTTTAACTTGATTTAATTTTAATTTTTAACCTTAAATAGCCACATGTGGCTAGTGGCTACCGTATCAGACCTCACAGATCCATAACACCGATGTTAAGGGAACATTCTGAATTCCCACTGGCCACCCCCAGGAGTGCATCTCCCTTCAGAGCAACAGGAGGACCCGTCTCTCACGAGAAAGGAGCAGAAAGGGGGGGGAGCGCTTTCTCAGCTTCAGACAGGAGTGGTGCCGCCAGTGTCCTAGGAGCGCACAGTCCAGCAAAATGGGAGACTTCAGAGGTCAAGGGGGGAGGATAGAAACAAGTGGGTGGAAGATGGAAGCAAAACTAGGGATTCCCGTGAGAAACCCTGTAGGACCAGCGCTTTACCATCACAGCCATCGAGGTGGTGCTCAACCTTTTTCTTTTCCTCTGGCCCCAGGAGCTGCCTGTCCCCTCCTCCCCTCCGACTGAAGAGCACCCTCTGCTCTGGCCACTTATGCAAGCACCAAACACTCTCACGGTTTGCTAGGATTTTAACTGCTTGTGATATTAAAAAGGAAACTAACAGACCCTATTAAGTAAGAACAAATTGATGTGAAAATGTCACAGGCATCTTTGCCCCAAAGGACTGAAGAGTCATCCACATTTCAGGGAAAATGGAGCCTCAGCTGTAGCAGACACTTCCTCCCCAGAGCTGGGACAGGGGTTTGGCTGAAGGACAGCCTGGGACCTTTGGGTGTGGGCGGCTGAGCTGGGCAACGAGGCCCACAGACTCAGCAGGGGTCAGGGAGGACCAGCGGCCAGGGCTCCCCTCCCTGCTGCATGGCAGTGCGTATGTATTGTGACGTTGCAGCACTCAGTAAATTATACACTGTTCTCTCAAACCCGATACCTTAGTCATGCAATGCTTGCCCTTCACATTCTGACCAGACATCATCAGTTCTGACTCCCAGTCTGTCCACTGCCCTCACCCCACTGCCCACCTTTGTGGGTAACCTTTCACCCAACAACAGCAGTGATGTCAGGGGGCCCTGTCAATTCTCCAGCTCATCATCCTCAGTGCACCCCTCCTGGCAGGCATCACAGACTCCACGGGTACTTACCTAATCTCTGGCCCCTCCGGCCATCATTGCCTTAGGACAGCCAGGGCCCTCCTTTAACAACTCATCCTCTCTTCCTGCATCACTAACACAGCCTCCAGATCTCACAACAACTTGGTAAAGTTGGTATAATTAGTCCCTGAATACTGGCCAGTACGAGCTGGATCAGGGCTTCGAACTCATGTCAAGTGGTCTAGAGAACAGTGTAGAGGAGGGGTGAGGCTGGGGAGGCTGCGGTGCTGGCAGCCACTGCTGGGAGGAGCAGAAGTCCCAGTGGCATTCGCCAGGTAAGTCTGCAAGGATCTGCTGGCTCTGTCCAAGGTCATGATCAAGGATTGTTTATTTGGAGGAACAGAGCATGAATTAGGGCTAACCAAAGTCTCTAACAGGAGTACATATGTCCTTTATTTCAGATTCATGTTAAAAAAGGAGATCATATGAAAGGGGCACGTTTGCTTATTCGGGTGGCCAAGAACATTAGCAAATTCCCGTCACGTAAGTCCTGAGAAGAGCCTGAGCCACATTTCTGCATTGCTACGGCACTGCAAGACCTCCACTCACTAACTGCCAGCCACTGTTCTCTGCATGTATTAACCCCCTGATCCTCACAACCACCCCATAAGGCCATCTGACAAGTTGGTAATTCACTAGGACTCACACAACTCAACATAGAGGGGTGCTGCAGCCTAGGATTTACCACAGCAAAAAGACAGAAAGGGAAAAGGCGCATGGCTGCGTCTGGGGAACGGGCAAGCTTCCAGGAGCCCCTCCAGGCGGGCCACGCTTAACTCCTCCAGGAGTGAGCTGTGTGGCACCAGTGATGCCCAGGCTGTCCTGGGGCTGGTCACACAGGTACCCCCTGCTTAGCACATACCAGATTTCCAGACTCCCAGACACGGGTGCTCAGCATAAACCAGTTTGTATGAAGAGTTCAGGCACAGTGAGCCCCTCAATCAGTTCTGGAAACAGCAGGAATGCCTCCAAAATCCAAGTTCCCAGATGCCAGCCAGGGCCCACCTTTCACGCAGGTCTTGAATACTGAAGGACAACTGTCTCAAGACTGCACACATGGGTACTATTATTATTTTCCCTATTTTACAGACAAGCAAACAGTGGCAAAAGAAGTGAACTAACACTTGTCCAAGATCACTGTCGGTTGAAAAAGTCTGCAGACCCTTTCCCCTTTCTAAAAGACATGTTACATTCTTCAGTGAAGAGACTGTGTCACCTTTTATGATGGGGGTCACCACACTTTTTCTGTACTGGATTAGGTGTCAAATGTTTGGGGCCTTGGGGCCCATGGTCTGTCACAATACCCAACTGCTATTCTGGCTTGAAACATACTTACACAGATGAGCATGGCTGTGTTCCAACAGAGCTTTATTTTTATTTTTTGGACACTGAAATTTGAACCTTATATTTTTCACAAAATATTTTAAATTTCACAAAATATTATTTTGATCTTTTCAACCACTTAAAATGTAAAAGCCATTCTGAGCTCACAGGCAGATGTGGCCCACAGGCCGTAATTCACCACCTGTTCTCTAAATGTTCTTTTTTGTTACATGAAAATTGTACACCATGTTGGCAAAGGTGCAGCAGCACAGCCACTTGTAACTGCTGGTGGATGGATACTGTCATGGCCTTTCTGGAAAGCAGTTTGTGCTAGGAGTATTTTTTAAAGGGTCATATTCTTTGAGCCAGTAATTCAACGTCTGGGTATCTGTCCTGAAGAAACAGGCACCTGCAGAGAGGTTAGTACATAAAAGGATTGATCTCTCTTACATTCATCAGCAGTCCTGTCAAATGCAAAAGTGTGTCCGAGGTGTGTAAGGATCCATGTGACCTCCAGGGAGTGCAGGCCCTGGGTTACAAGGCAAAACAGCACCATCAGGGGAAGACATTCGATGAGCAGTTAGCCTGACTGCTCCTCATTCAACAGATCTCAGTCCTTTGCCAGGAAAGGCAAATTCAGAGAGGTGTGGCCCTGCCTTCCTCCCGCAGGGACGGAGGCACGCCGCAGGGACACTGTGCTGTCACTCCCCTGTTCATATTGCAGACGTGGTGCCGATCCTGACGTCCACTGTCATCGAGTGTCACAGAGCAGGCCTGAAGAACTCGGCTTTCCGATTCGCAGCCATACTGATGAGACCCGAGCATCGCAACAAAATCGATGCCAAATACAAGAAGAAGATTGAGGCCATGGTCAGGTACTCGGTGGCAGCGATGCCCACTGTCTAGTCATGCTTCACAGGTGTATCTTTCAGGATGCAGCTGCTGGTGACAGCAGGAACTGCATTGCGGGGAGGGGGGGCAGTTAGGATCGCACTCAGCTACCAGCAGCAGAAAACCCCACATGGCTGAACAAGTCGGGATTTGACTCACATACAAGCCGTTGGAATCCAGGGCTGGTGCCGCTGGGTTCTGATCCCTGTCGTCCAGCTTTGTTATCCGGAGCATAGAGGTTCCCTCCACATGGCTGTCTGCCACCACTCGACATCACAGCCCCATTCAAGGCAGGAAGAGGGAAATTAAAAGATGGAAAGGTCTGTGCCTTTTAGAAAGGACCCACCCCCAGGAATCCATTTACATCTCACTGGCCAGTACTCTACCTCTAGCTGCAAAGCATGCTGCTGAGTAAAAACAACAGTTGGGCTGGCAAGGAAGAATGGCTGTTTTGGAGGCCTCAGTGTCTGCCACAGAGGGACAAATAGTAAATATTTCTCAGTGTAAGAAGCATGATCATTACACATCCTATTGCCAGAAGAGAGTGCATTTCCAAACCCTGTGTAGGCCCCAAGGCACATAAGGCATATCTCCACAAAGCTGTAAGTGGCCTGGTTTTCCAAAGCAAAAAGCACTAGTGTTTACAAAAGGAAAGATAAACTGCTATCACACAGTGATTCCATACTACACTTGTTCACAACAGGATGGCATTTGGGGTATCTGTTCGATCCCTTGTGACCAGGCACCCCAGTGTACCTGAATGTTGACCCCGCAGCGGCACTGTAATGAATGGCGGCTGGAAGCAGTTCCACTTTGTCAGCTGGGTTGGGACTGACCCTCATGGCAGAGAACTCTAAGCTGGATAGGGCTACATGAACACCCCCTCTTTAAAACGGTGATAAGCCCTAAGTAGCTTCACACCAAATCAGACTACCCCAACATGCCTGCCAGCATGGAGCGAGGTGGGAGACCATGCTAGAGCACGTTTATCCCCACAGCCCAGCCCTGTGCAGTCCTAGGCACTAGCTTTGGAGACATGCTATTCTTCCCCCATGCAAGAGTGCTCTATAGCTGTGTGGTCCAGTACGGTTCCTGGCAGCCACGGGTCACTAAATTTAAGTTAAACCTAGAATTTAGTTCGCCACACTACCCATATTTCAAGAACTCAACTTGTCATGTGGCTCATGGCTAGGCTGCCGTGTTGGACAGCACAGGAGGACACTGCCGCTGTCAGTTTTGCTGGACAGAAGGGAGATAGCAAGCTCACCACTCCAGTGACGAAGTAAGAGGACAGCAAACCCACCCATGTTCTATGCCATTTCATGTGCCCTGAACTCCTCTCCCCAAAATGGCCCACGTAACGCTACAATCTGACCACTCCCAACTCCTCTTCCCCCTCCCTGTGCTTAGCGTGGGCCTCAGAGTCTATGAAGAAGTAGGTATGGTCCACGTTCCTAGTTTTCCAAATATGCCTTTTGTCTGCTATCCACATTACATGGAAAATGAAGTGTTTTTAAATGACATGTGGTTCTTCCTCACAGGAGACCAGATACATCTGAGACAGAAGAGGTCACAACCCCATGTCCCTTCTGTAAATTTCTTCTCCCGGAATGTGAACTCCTCTGTCCTGGTTGTAAAAACAACATCCCATATTGCATTGCAACAGTAAGCTTTTTTATAATGATTTCCCTTTCTTTGCATATCTGTTTATAACCCATTTGAATATATGATGTATCAACATGTTTTTCACTTCTGAAATTTCAATTCCTCAAATTTCCTGCAGTTTTTAGCATGTAATTTTATGGTCAACAAAGTGAAAGTTATATTCAAAGCATATAATAATTTAAAAAACAACAAAGCATGTAATTGTTTTAAGTGAATATCCAGAAGGCACTGTGAGGCAGGGCAGCACACACGAGGGGACCAGATGGTCCTGCGCTGACATCCTTTCTCTGCCACTTCTTAGCTATGTAACCTGCTGCAATTTGGTTTACCTTGCAATTTAGATAATGTTTCTCAAAACTGAAGACTTCTTCTATACACAAGTCTGATAAATAAAACCTGGCGTTAGTCCTTTCGATGCCATCTCTTTCTAGTCAGTTTCCACCTGTGTGAACTATCAGTAATTTCCTAATTTAGAGTGCTAGCTTTTAACTGCAATCCAACTATTTTAATTGAGTAACGGTGGGAGTTTTAAAACTAAAGATGAATTTTACGCCTAAATGCACTGTTTTAGGGTCGACATATGCTGAGGGATGACTGGACAGTGTGTCCACATTGCGACTTCCCTGCTCTGTACTCGGAATTTAAGATGTAAGTGTGCATCATTTCACTAGCTCCCGGGGTTTATCCAGAAATAGGCCTGTCATTCAGCTGCTCTTGATCTGAAACCTCCTTATTTGTTCGTGTTCCTAAAAATCTCTAGAGTCAAATTGTCTTCTTAGGAGAACTTCTCTGACCTTTAGAAACATTATCCTGACATTATGCATGACACTGAATATTCCTAGTTCTTTTTTAATTTCTCTAATTCTTAAATTGCATAATGAAGATATACTAAGAGATGTGGACAGGAATAGTCGTTTTTCACAGAATAACCCAAAGGAAAAGAAATATATTTAATCTATCCGGCCTTTTCATCTCCAAACAGCATGTTAAACACTGAAAGCACATGTCCCATGTGTTCAGAAAGACTGAACTTTGCTCAGCTGAAGATGATCTCGGACTGCACCCAGTACCTGCAAACAGAAGTGGAGCCGTGAGTGCAATGTGCAGGTCAGTGCCAGGCACCCTCACCTTCCCGGGCAGAGTCCACAGCTGCACAGTTTGTATTGGCATTGGCTCCTTTTTGTGACTCATGTCATTTGTCAGCTTTGAGCACAACAACAAAACCTCTGATTCGTTTTCTTAATGCTGACATGCAGGCTGTAGTCTCCACAACAACAAAGGCTGTTGGGGCAAGCCGCATCATGGATTCCAACTGGGCCGGAACATGTCACTAAGTGTCTGTCAGGAGGTTTTCAATTACCGATTCACTCTCTTTAGTAGCAAGTGGTCTAGTCAGATTCTCTACTTTTTCATGCTTCAGTCTTGGGTAGGTTGTTTCTAGGAATGAATTTCTTCTCATTTGTCGGCATGTAATTGTTCAGTCTCTTACGGTCTTTTTTGCGTTTCTGTGGTGTCAGTTGTAGTATCTCTTTCACTTCTGATTGAGTGCTTTTTCTTAGTGAGTCTGGCTAAAGGTATTTTGTTTTGAAAAAAGCAGCTCTTGATTTCATTGATCTTTTTTAGCCTCATTATTTCTGCTCTGACCATTATTTCCTTCCACTGCCTTTCAACACAGCTTTTTTTCTTTCTCTAGTTCCTTGAAGTGTGAAGTTGGATCGTTTGAGGTTTTGTTTCTAACTGTAGGCATTTGGCACAAATCTTCCCTTTAGAACTGCTTTTGCTATATATCATCAGTTCTGATATGTTGTAGTTCCTTTTTCATTTATCTCAAGGTATATTTTTATTTATCATTTGGCTTTGATTTCTTCTTTTGACCCATTGGTTTGTTCAGTTGCATGCTGTTGAGTCATATTTGTGAATTTTCCAATTGTACAGCCAGCCACTGTCTTTTTCATCAGAGAATTTAGTCCATTTAAAGTAATTATCATTAGGTGTGGACTTACTGCTGTTTTCCTGTTTTCTGTTTTGTCAATGCTTTGTGCCTTTCTTCTCTTGTACTCTCCCTCTGTAATCTGATTTTTTGTAGGGGTAGCCTTAGAATTCTTTATCTTTTGTGTTTTCTACTATAGGCTTTTGCTTGTGGATACCAGGAGGCTTACATGAAACATCAGATAAGTCTATTTAAAGTTAATAAGAACTTAAGTTCAAATGCATTCTAAAGCTCTACAATTTTACTCTCTCCACCCACACACATTCTATTGTTTTGTTTTTTCTTTAAAGTAAAACCTCGATATAATGGCCTACTTTGGGCAAGGAAGTGTCCATTAGAGCCGACAGTCTATTATATAATAAAGTTTTCCGAATGTGTTAAAAATTGACAAATTAGTTCACCTATTTTCACTTGTGTGGCCACATTTGTGTAATAAAAATTATGTATGAAAAGCTTAATTTCTCAGAAAAGTTTCCTACGTGTATTACTAAAACTTTAAATTTATACTAAATAGGTCTAGTAAATGTGTGCCTACACCAGTCACTGTGAGTAAATAAATGCACACGGTTTTTTTCTCAATGTGAACACAAAAGCACATGTTGAACGTCAGCAGGCTCACATTAAAAGTGCTGTAGAAAGTCACCATGGGACAATAGAACCAATTACTGCGCACAATGCGGCATGATTGTGCGCTAATCATTCGCTGAACATTACGAGTAGTGACTCTTGGATTTAAATGTAGATTATAGTAGCAGATATGTACTATTTATGTAGGCAAAATTACTAGTGTTTTTTCCAACATATGGCCTATTCACTAAAATTTGTTTTTTCTTTAAATAAATCTTTATTGTTCAGATTATTACAGGTGTTCCTCTTTTTTTTCCCCCATAGCTCCCTCCACCTGATTCCCCACCCCACCCCATACCCTTACCCCCCGCCACTGTCTTCATCCATAGGAGTAAGATTTTGTCCAATCTCTTCCCCCACCCCTCACACCCCCTTCCCCCTGAGAATCGTCAGTCCACTCCCTTTCTATGTCCCTGATTCTATTATATTCACCAGTCCATTCTGTTCTTCAGATTTTTTATTCACTTGATTTTTAGATTCACTTGTTGGCAGGTATTTGATGTCATTTTGTTGTTCATAATTTTTATCTTTACCTTTTTCTTCTTCTTCCTCTTCTTAAAGAATACCCTTCAGCATTTCATGTAATCCTGGTTTGGTGGTGATGAACTCCTTTAGCTTTTTCTTGTCTGTGAAGCTCTTTATCTGACCTTCAACTCTGAATGATAGCTTTGCTGGGTAGAGTAATCTTGGTTGTAGTTTCTTGCTGTTCATCACTTTGAATATTTCTTGCCACTCCCTTCTGGCCTGCATAGTTTCTGCCGAGAAATCAGCTGACAGTTGTATGGGTACTCCCTCGTAGGTAACTGTTTTTCTCTTGCTGCTTTCAAGATTCTCTTTGTCTTTTGCCCTTGGCATTTTAATTATGATGTGTTTTGGTGTGGTCCTCTTTGGATTCCTCTTGTATGGGGTTCTGTGCACTTCCTGAACTTGTAAGTCTATTTCTTTCACCAGGTAGGGAAAATTTTCTGTCATTGTTTCTTCTAATAGGTTTTCAATATTTTGCTCTCTCTCTTCTTCTAGCACCCCAAAAATTCAGATGTTGGTACGCTTAAAGTTGTCCCAGAGGCTCCTTACACTATCTTCATATTTTTGGATTCTTTTTTTGTTTTTATGATTGGGTGCTTTTTGTTTCCTCATATTTCAGATCTTTGGTTTGATTTTTGGGGTACGTTGATCTACAGTTGAGTTTCTATATATTCTTTATTTTAGACAGTGTATGCTTCATTTCTGACTGGTCCTTTTCCATTTTTTTGGCATTCTCATTAAAATCTTTAAAGGTCTCATCAAGTTTCTCAGTGGTTTTTAGAAGATTCTTGAGTAACCTTATAAATATGCTTCTGAACTCTACGTCGTCCAGTAGTTTGCTTTCCTCCGTTTCTTTCATTCATGACATGTTTCTTTGTCTCCGCATTTTGGCTGCTTCCTTGTGTTGATGGAGTGGCTTTGTGTGGTAGGTGACCTATAGGGGCCAGTAGCTCAGCCTCTCCAATCACCTGAGGTGGACACTCTTGGTACACCCCTTTGTGGGCTGAGTGCAAAGTCTTGGTGTAGTTAAGCCTTGATTGATGTTGGTGTCACTGGAAGGAATTGACCTCCAGGCCAAATGGCTGTGAGGACCCGCTGTGTCTATAATGGAAGAACTGCTGTGCTGAAGACACACTTATGGGTCAGGACTTATTTCAGTGAGGCTTTGGTGCTCACTGAGTCTGCCTCTTGAATGTGTCACTTATGGATGTGAGGAGTTGAAATCTGGTGTCTCACACTGACCACTAGTTACACTGGCTTCTGGATCTCCAATGGGGTGCAGGTCAGCTACTGTCTGAGGCCACCCAGCAGGAGCTACAGTGAGAGCTACAGTTTTCTCCTCTTTGCTTGGGGTTTGGAGGTTTTGGAGCTGTCTGACCTGGGCTGCAAGTTTGCCAGGTTAAGCTGCGATAGGGCAGGGCTTTCGTATGCTAAAGCTGCTGCTTGGAGCTTGGGTGGGTTTGTAGGTTGTGCGGGGCAGGGTCTCAGGGCGGCTAAGGCGTGGCAAACAGCAATGGCTGCCAGTTAGCTGGCTCTGCGTCTCCAACCGCGTCCCATGTGCAATGCCCCAGCGCAGTAAATAATTATTCCTGCGCGCAGCTCTGCAAGCAAACCACCCTCACTGGCAGACAGTCCAGCTTCTCCCCGTAGGAGTTTGGGTCCCCTGCATCTCCCCAGAAACTGGATTTCAGAGTAATCGGGGGTCTCCCTTCGGGTTGAAAAAGCAATGCCCGCCGCCAGCCCGATAAGCACACCTCCGTACCTCAGCTTTTCAGCGCTCGTGCACGTCTCGATGCTCTTTTCTCTTTCCTTCTAGTTGTAGAACTTCCACTCAGCCAGCTTTCCCGTGGTTCTGGGTGATGGACGTTTTGTCTTTTAGTTGTAGTTTTGAAATTGTTGTGCGAGGCGGCAGTTTAGGTGTTTACCTAAGCCGCCATCTTGGATTCTCTCCCTATCACTAAAATTTGTTAAAAATAAAAGCGAATAACAAAAAAATTAACCTGTTAATTATATGCAACTCTTAGTTAAAAGCATTTCAAAATTAACAGGGTGTTAATTTTCACATGTGACATACAGACCAGAAATTTCATCCGTTAAATCATTGGTTTACTGTATTTCCCATCACTGTTTATCCCTCCTTTACCCTTTTCCACCTCTACCCATTCCCCCCGACCCTGTTGTCCATGAGTTCTTTCTCTTTTATAATTTGCATCTTTTCATCTTGTGATGTATCTTTTAATACATCGTTGTAGTTAAGAATTTTTATTACTTTTGTCTTTTAACCTTCATAGTAGATTTATGTGTTTAACTCACCACCATTTACATTAGGTTATTCTGAATATATGTATTTACCTTTACCAATTAAATTTACTCTGATGGTTTCCTGTTATTAATTAGCTCCCTGTCATTTCAACTTAAGTCCCCTTAACATTTCTTGTAAGGTTGGTGTAACGGTGGTGAACTCCTTTAGCTTTTCCTTGTCTGGAAAACTCTTTTCCCCTTCAATTCTGAAGGACAACATTTCCAGGTAGAGAATTCTTTGTTGGCAGTTTTTTCTCCCTTTCAGCACTTCGAACAGATAGGTCACTTTCCAGCCTGAAAGTTTCTGCTGAAAAATCTGCGACATCTTATGTGGAATTCCTTTTATTTAACAAGTTTTCTTTTCAAGATCCTCTCCTTTAACTTTTGGCAGTTTAATTGTAACATGTCTTGGTGTGGGCCTCTTTCAGCAGATTAGGGAAGCCTTTAGCCATTATTTCCTCAAAGAAGTTCTATGCCCCTTTCTCTCTTTTGTCCCCTTTGGGTCCTCCTGTAATGCAAATATTGGCCTGCTTAGTGGTGGTTTTTTTTTCTCGTTTTTCTTTTGCTGCTCTGATTGGATGCGTTCTGCTGCCCTTAGTTTGCTGGTCCTTTCTTCTGCATCTAGTCTGAGCTTCTCTATTGTACTTTTCAGGTCAGTTATTAGATCTCTAGCTCTGATTTGTGTGGTACTTTCTTATATTTTCTGTCTCCTTGTTGAAATTCTCATTTGGTTCATGCATTGTTCTCCTGACTTTGATGAGCCTACTTATGGCCATTAATTTAGACTTTTTACCAGGTAAATCACTTACCTCCATTTTGTTAAAGCAACTTTTCTGAGGTTTTTATCTTGTTCTTTCAGTTAACATATTCCTTGTTGGTGTCTATGCATTAGATAAAAAGCCACCTCTCCCAGTCATGGAGTGCTTTTGTGTGAAGAGTAAACCTTATTCAACCTGCCTAGCTCTTGGTTGTCTCTCAAACCTTTGTGATTATCTAAGTAGCCTTCTTTGTTCTTGTGGCCCCAGTGGTTGAGGGAATGCCAAGATCTGTGTTCCAAATGGGAGGATCTCCGTCAGCAACTACATTCAAGCTGAAGGAAAGCCCATGGCTATTAAGACAAGCAAATGGCCTCCTTCTGGAAAGGTTAAGCATTTCTGTCAGCTGCCTGTGTTGAGCCTCGGTGGCAGGTTAAGAACACTCCCTGGAACCGTCCTGGGGACCTGTGAAACTAAGCTCTACAGTTAAAGGGTGTCCCTTGGGAAGCAGCAGCAAACACCAGAGCACCAAATTTGTACCCAAGGTCCTTTCTGGGAGACACCAGCGACTGTAGTCAGGGCAGAGGGAGAGTACGAAGATGACACCTGCAAGTCTCTGGGGAGTACTGTACTTGCCCCTAGATGTGTTACGCTACCAGCCTGCTCTTGCCTGTAGCTCTCAAGGTAAGCAAATAGGCCTCTTCACAGAAAGACTGGGTGCATTTCAGTCTGCCGCCTCTGTGCTGGCCACATGGGTTTATGCAATCCCATTTAGAACTGTTCCTTAGTTGTAGGTCGCATGGATTCAAGGCCCATTGGCTTTCAAAGCTAGATGTTTTGGGGTCTCTTAGTTGGAAGTCTTAAAATGCAGGGTGCCAGCTGTGGAGTCCAAACCCTTCATTCCTCAGGAAGAACCTGGAAGTTGGGTTTATAGCAAGATTCTGTCTCCGTCTCTCATTTCAATGTGGGTTTTTCTCATTCACTTGCTGTATTAAGTATCACTTGGCTGGATCCTGAATTTCACTCAGAGGGAACTATTCAGTATGCCACTGTAGATTTGCTGTGTCTGTAGGAGAAAGTAGTTCAGAAGCCTCCTTACATTGTCATCTGTGGGTCAGGAGTGGAAGCATGGTTTAGCTGGTCTTCTGCTCAGGGCCTCACAAGGTTACTGTTGTTTAGAGCTGTAATCTCATCTGAGGTTCAGTCTTCATCCAACCTGTTTGTTGGTAGAATTTTTTTTAATTGATTTCAGAGAGGGAGAGGGAAATAGAAACATCAATGATGAATGATTGATCAGCTGCCTTCTGCAAGCCCCCCACCAAGAATCAAGTCCGGGCATGTGCCCTTATCAGGAATCGAACAGTGGTTGCTCTAGTTTGTTATAAACTGAGGATAAAATATAGCAATACCTGTGGAAGAATTCATTTGCAACTCTGCCACTTCCCAAAGTAGAACATTGTGGTTTTAATAATCCTCCGTCAAATCTTTGACTGTGGTATCACTGCTACTCACAGATAGGCTCAGTGCATGATTAGGCATGACCTTTTGCAAAAATCACTATAAATATTTTATTATACAACTAGAGGCCCGGTGCACAGATTTGTGCACTGTTGGGGCCCCTTGGCCTGGCCTGCAGGGATTGGGCTGAAACTGGCTCTCCGACATCCCCCGAGGGGTCCCAGATTGCAAGAGGGTGTAGGCCAGGCCAAGGGACCCCACCAGTGCATGATAGGGGCTGGGGAGAGACCATGAGAGGGCTCCAGGACGTGTCTGGCCTGTCTTGTCCAGTCCCAATTGGCTGGACCCCAGCAGCAAGCTAACCTACAGGTCGGAGCATCTTCCCCTGGTGGTCAGTCCACCTCATAGCGAACAATCAAACGAACAGTTGGACACTTAGCATATTAGGCTTTTATTGTATAGAATGAGTACTGGTTGAAGCTATTGTTCACTGACTCCTTTTAGACAAGGAATCCTTAACAACCATTTCATTTCAGAAAAGTCTTTCCTCACTCTTCCCAGTAAGATGGGCCATTGTCATCCCCACTTTATAACAGAGGTTCAACAGCTTGTCCACAGCGTTTTGCTTTGTTTTGTGGTTTGGAGGGGTGTTTCTTTTTTTGGGGGGGGGGGGGGGAGATAGATCTTCCTATATTTTAATTTTTTTTTTAATTCTTTATTGTTTAAAGTATTACATATGTTTCCTTTTTTCACCATTGATCTCTCCCAGGCTGCCCCCTACTGTCTGTGGTTATGCTTATATGGGTGCATACAAGTCCTTTGGTTGATCTCTTTACCCCCCCTCCCAAAGCTCAACAGTTTGTTCCATGCTTGTCTGTGGATCTATTTTAATCATTTTAAGTTCATTATAGTCCACAAATGAGGTCATGTGATATTTGTCTTTCTCCAACTGGCTTATTTCATTTAGCATAATGCTCTCCAGGTCCATCCATGCTGTTGCAAATGGTAAAAGTCCCTTCTTTTTTATAGCAGCATAGTATTCCATTGTGTAGATGTACCACAGTTTTTTAATCTACTCATCTGCTGATGGGCACTTACACTGTTTCCAAATCTTAGCTATGGTAAATTGTGCTGCTATGAACATAGGGGTGCATATATCCTTTCTGATTGGTATTTGATTTCTTGGAATATATTCCTAGAAGTGGGATTACTGGGTCAAATGGGAGTTCCATTTTTAATTTTTTGAGGAAACTCCCTATTGTTTTCCACAGTGGCTGCACCAGTCTGCATTCCCACCAGCAGTGCACGAGGGTTCCTCACACCTTTTTAGTCAGTTGCAAGACCACAACTGAAACACAATGCTGATGACAGACTGAAGATTTCTAATGTGAGAATGTAGAGATCCTGCTCCACATTCCATAAACAAGCAAAAAAACTTTAGTGTGCTTGGCTTTATCACTAAATGCCAGTGTTACTGAGACTCTTCTAAAGGTATATGGGCCATGTTTGTTGTGCTTTCTAGATATGTTCCTGGGAAGACAGCATTTTCCATAGGAGGCTGTGTTTGTATCCCCGGTGGACCTTCCTGGGTACAGAAGACAAAAACCAAAGTGACCTTTCCAGGTTGCCCCTTTCAACTTCTGCAGAGTGACAAAACAGTGACATATAACACTGCTGTCATTACACTTTGTATATGTCCTCTTCAAAGTCTTACACTTTGTATGTTCTGCACTGTTAATAGTAAACCTATGACATAATTGTAAATATTCAGCTTTTTTGAAGTATGTCCTTTAAAATAAAATTGTTAACTAGATATTTGTAATGTTTCTCTGCATTTGGAGACAAAAGAAGGCAGCTTGATATTAACACTGTTAAAAGTTTGAAATAAGAAGTTTACACAAATCAAGACTATTAAGCCCTTAAATAAAAACACCCAAAACCACTAAAATAAATATTTGAGAGAATGAAACTAGAAGCTGATAGTCATTATATATCATTATATATATAGTCCTGAGTTGTTCTACTGTGTTCTATGGAATTCTTGTCACAAAAATTAAATCATTTGATTTCCCCTGAGGACAAAATTATTCAGAATCTTCCCCAAGGTGCTTAGAGCGTTCCTTCCCCATATCACACACCACACTCTTCCTACATGCTCCCTTGCCATCCAAGGCCAATGTAACCACAGGCTAAGCAGCTACCAGAAATGAGTAGTGTAGCCTAACTTGAACGTATCAGATGATAGGTCTTTGCAGAATGGCTACCAGCAACCTGAGCACTACAGAGGTGCCTGCAAGCCTAGGGGACATTCCAAGTATCCGCATGCATGATGCCCCCAGCTTTATGACCTCTTCTTCCCTCCCAAAGGCCTTGGCCTTCCTAAGTGACACAACACAAGTCATTACCAATAAACCCACCCACTATAGGGATATATAAGGATATAGGATTAAGAGCCGCTGGCACTTGGGATCTATGAGATTAAGTACATTATATTCTGGGAGTTTCAGGCCTTAGGCACTCATTCCTGTGCATAATTGAACCAGAACTTACTTAGGAAGACACTCCTTATTCATGAACTGCCAGATTTAAAAAGATGGAGGATATAGTAGTTTGTTATAGATAACAAAATGGCCAACATCCATCCAATGCATCTCCAAAAAAAGCAAGTATGCAGTTTTATGCTGGAAAGATAATGTGTGGCATCTAGTGGCTCCAATAAGGACACAGACCCCTTAGATTCACATCCAAGCTGCTGTGAAACCCTGTCCCTACCTTGCATTACCTCAGCCACACACCTCAGAGTCGTGAGGGCTTCAGCCAGGACTCAAACAGACCCACCTTGTCATTCTCATATTTTAAAAAGCACATTTATAATCTCTAATTCTAAAAGCAAAGCTATTCATCTTAATACAAAAATTATGCCAATCATGTGTAGAGCATTTATAATTAAAATCATGAGCAAGTACAGGACACTGTTCATTGTTCTGACTGCAAGGGTATTAGTCCCTTTGCTGGTGAGCACAGAGCACTTAGGCAGACATGACCTGCATATCCAAAAGCAGCAGAAATAGAAGAACACACTGATGCAGAGGTTTCAAGCCAGGCTTGAACAGAGAGGGGCACGGTTCAATAGGCAATGTTTTGTTCCCATAATGAACTTAATCTACACGAAAGACATTTTTCACATGGTAAATGCACTTTAAATGTATGTCTCACCATCCAAACGAGACTCTCCATTCCTTAGAGACAGGAATCAGTACCCTCATCCTGATTTTACATTCCTTTCCTCACATTCCTCTTAGCATTTACTGACAAGATTACAAACAGCCAGACACCTAAACTCCAGGCTAGTTCCACAGCCTCGGGGACACTCATCAGGGACAGTTACAACAGAAAGTTCCAGTAGGGTTTGTGGGCTCCATCACAGAAGAGAGCCATCTCCCAGGGACAAAGTAAACAAAAGCCAGTGTTCACTTTGCCCCCAGCCAGAGTAAGCCTGAGAGCCTAACCAGGTAAGCCCCCGGGTTTAAACCTGATGGGATGAGACTCAAGAAGGACAGAAAGGACTAGCCATCATTTTGCAGCCACACCCTCCAGTAATGACAAAGGCCTCGCCACGAAATTCTATTCACAGCCATAATGAAGTTGGAAATCAGAGTGCTAACTCTTCAATTGCCAAAGTTATGTTTCACACAACGGGTTAGTAGTAAAATTAACTTCTTTTATCCAATCACTTGCAAATTAGTAAGGAAAATCATATACCAACATAGTATTTTACTATACAAGATGACAGGCTTAGGAATTTGTACATGTTATCATATGGGACATTTTTATTCCTAATTTACATTTTGCAAGATACTTGACAATGTACAAAAAGAATATCCAGTTCTAGGTGGTGACTGTTTTGTATTATGATTTATTTACAAAATTTCACCACATAATAGTAACTATCTTTAAAAAAAATTCAGGATTGGACCTGTAAAGGCCATTAGAATAAATTGTTACGCTTACAAAAGCTGCCTTTAGTACCACTGTTCTCAGGCATATTATTGTTAAATAAAATCTAATTCCAAAGCCCACGTGTAGTTTCTAATTCTGATTATACACAGTCATTTTGAAGCACAATCGAATTAGATGGACAGGGGACAGTGGAGGACCCACACAGTCCTATCAACCTCTACAAGAGGTGTACATCAGCCTACCGGTTACATCCTGCTAGCTGTACCACCACTGATTGATAATGGGACCACGCAGTTGCCCTATTATGGTTCCTTTGGAAAAAATAAGGCATCCTCTAGACCAGCTAGACTGGTCAACAGGTGAGTAAAAAGTGACTTGTCAGTAGTGAAAAGCAGTTTCATTTCTTTGAACCTTTTCCTTTTCCTTTTCTGGACTCCTTCTTATCTTTTTCCGATTTTGAAGGATTTGAAGATTTCGTCTTTTTCTGTTGGGAGGGAAAGATGCAGAAAATAGTTAATATCTGTGTTTATGAGTAAATGAAGTAAGTTCATCTCTATAAAAATCTTTACCTACAACTTAATTAGTAAAGAAGAACAGTTGCAAATGTCTATCTTTAACTACTGTACCCCCAATGAGCTTAATTTCAATAAACTAGTTGGAGCCTTTAAACAACAGCCATAAAACTAAAAAGCTACTTAAAATCTAGAACCAACATATGTTCCTCATGTATGCTGTTTCTTGGGTTTAGAACATAGATCTATTTAGGAAAGACAAAATAAGCAAGACATAATTTACAGAGTAAAAAGTTACTTTTCTTTCAGTTTCAGATTTGAGAGTCTAAACATGTCCAGTTTGAGGAGAAGGGAGGAGACAACCTCTCATGTCTACACAAGACTAGACAGGAAGAGGAGCTACCCTGGTGAAGGCCACTACTCCGACCCCTGCACATACAAACCCAGTGAGGGCGAGAACGATGCAGAGGATACAGACTCATTCCTTCGCCAGCAACAGTGGGCTGACACCACAAATGATTTTAACCTATGCCAGCAAAAGACAAGGATGTTTGCTCTGAAAAACTTCTACAGGCAGTTCAGTGTCTATAGCAAAACAGAAATAACAGAAGGGAGAAACCATTTCATTGAAAATGCTTTTCTTGGTTGTGCTGTGAAACTGTGTCTGTGGGTAAAGCACAACCAATGAGCAAAAGAGTAAAAATCTTACTTTTTCTAACAGAGCATTTGACCATCAACATGATGGCCTATTTTTCTGCTATGTAGCTCTTCCACTCTTATGAGAAACTCTTTATAAAAGTGAAATCTAGCCGAGTGGGTAGCTGTTGGTTGAAGTGTCATCCCGTACAGCAGAAAGGTGGTGGATCTGATTCCTGGCCAAGGCTCATACCTAGGTTTCGGGTTCAGTCCCCTGTCGAAGCACATACAGGAGGCAACCAATCAACCTTTCTCTCACATCAATGTCTCTCTCTCTTCCCTCCACCCCCCAAAAATACCAATAAACATATCCTCGGGTGAGGGTTTTGTTTTTTTTTAATGAAATCTACACCTTCTCTACCTTCAACTGTGATGAACAAAAAGACTTAGAAGTATTTTCAGAGCTTACTCTGCTACTTGCTAAACAGGCCCTGAATGATTTCTGAAGGTAAATTGCACAAGGAAAGATGAACGGTTTTGCAGGAGTCTCAGAGCTGCTCCTCTCTGAGGTTAAACTGCTACCTTGATCATAGCATCCATTTCCACAGCGTCTTGCTCTTTCTCGTCAGACTGCGAGTCGTCCTCCTGGAACTGCTCACTGTGCTCCGGCTCCAGCGCGGGGCCGGTGCTGTGCCTGGGGGCCTTCACTGCCTGCAGCGAGTACGGAGTCAGGTGGGCTTCCTTGTTGTAAGCTCTCGTAAAGGCTGCCTTCACCTGGAGAAAAGAAATGGAGGGATTTTTAAAATCTAAGTGCCAGATAATCCTTCTGAACTCTGTACGCCTAAAGATTCTGAAAGACCCTGGGAGCCCCTTAAAATTATTTGCAAAATATTTATACACATATATGTGTGTGTGTGTATATTATATATATGCATTTTTTATGGAGGTCCATATTTTTCATATTCTTAAGAGAGCCCAAGACTCAAAAAGATAATCAGTATTTGGAAACTTTAAGGTAGACCAAAAAATCCCTTTTAAGTCATCATTTTTACCTATTCAGTGCTCTCTGCAGTTCTACAAGTGATAAAGTTAGTAATCAGTCAGTCAAAAAAGGCTCACAATAAGGTACAAGTTAAAGCTGGCCTTTAATTACCACAAAATACTTTTACTAATAGTGGCTAGTTGAATATACTAAATAACTTGAAAAGCCTTAACATCGAGCTTCTAATCATTGCAGAATTAGTCCATGAATCCTAACTGTAGATGTCTCCTGTGAGAAATTACTCACAACCATTGAACCAGGTCGGAATTCTAGAGAAGGCAAGCCACAGAGAACGTCTTCTAAAACATCACCAAATAGACAGGCACAAAGTCAGGTATTAGATAGTATATCTTCATGGTATGTCACTTCAGTTTTTCATGCTCATTATGTAAAGTAGGGGGTGCATTACTACATAACACATTATCCAGCTGGAATACTGAATCCACAGAATAGGCAGACTAAGCGTAACAATCCTCAGCCAGTTAGCACTTCTTTCTTTTCCTCCGTTCCTTCACCTGGCTCATCTGCCCACCCTTACTTAATAAGGAATATATTTGTTCTTCAACTTTCACATCCTGCTTTTCCACTCAGCATAAAGCAAAGATAAACATACAAATTGTAAAGTTAAATACAAAGTCTTTTCTTAATATTGTACTCAAATACTGTATTTGGAAAGCATAGGCCATAGAAGCAAAAAGCACTGGAAAAGCTAAACCTTTTAAAGCAGGGAAAACACCTCTGAGGTACTCCCAATAGGAACCTGGGAATTATCACACAGTAATGGGGAGCCACTGGGTGACACAATTTACCTTGGGATCCAGCTTGGAGAAGGGACTAGGCTTGCCTCCCCAGCTGCTAAGCTCCATGATAGTCTCAAAGTCTTCTTTCATCAAATAATAGGCATCCATAAGGGCAACAACATCCTGCACTCCTTCTACCCCTTGTGAGGTCAAGGGCTGTACAAGCGCATCCCGTATGTGTGATAGATAATCCATATTTATAGTCCTTTTGCTGGAGTAAGTTCTTAAACCAAAACAAAAGAGACACACCTGCAGTCAATAGCGAACTACCACCAATTCAAGTCACAGTGTGCATACCAACAGCTAATGAGATGGGAGTTCAACCACTTTTAAAAACGCACAATGGAATGCCTGCCATTTCACAGGCGGTGTAGGGAAAGCCTAGTGCTGCCCCAGCAGGGTCACGTATAGACACCAGCACACTCCACGGGAATGGTTTACTTACCTGCATCAGAGAATGCAAACAACAAATGGAGGCTCTGCTTCCATCCTACTTTTTAAGGCCCACGCAACAACAGCGTTCCTATGTGCTCATACTTCCCACAGCCAACAGTGTCCCTAAAAGTCAGTGACATTTCCTACCTAAAGTGCCACGACCACTTCCTAAGAAGGGTCTGAAAAACCTTTTGCACTCTGGATTGTAACATACAAAATTATATATTAAAGCTTCCCCCACATTTCCTAACACTGTTACTCTGAAATTTTTAGTTCTAGAGCAGGGTTTTCACCAAATCTAATGGTCCTGCATTCTGGCCAGGGAAAGACAGAATGGTATCACAAAAAGGCTGTTTTTCTATTTAAACACTGTCGCTTAAAGACAGAAAATAGCTGAACAAAACCGTATTTCCAATGTCGCCAACCTAAATCTTCCAACCCAGCTGCCGCCATCTTCAAACCAGGCAACTATCTATGTGCACTTCCAACAAGACCCCTCAAAAGCTGTTGGCTCCAGGACCCACACTAAAATCAGAAAGGAAATGAAAAATCCTTTTAAAAGTTACCTATGTCCCTAGCTCAGTGGTCGGCAAACTGCGGCTCACGAGCCACATGCGGCTCTTTGGCCCCTGGAGTGTGGCTCTTCCACAAAATACCACGTGCGGGTGCACACATACAGTGCAACTGAAACTTCGTGGCCCATGTGCAGAAGTCGGTTTTCAGCTCTCAAAAGAAATTTCAATCGGTGCACTGTTGATATTTGGCTCTGCTGACTAATGAGTTTGCCGACCACTGTCCTAGCTGGTTGGGCTCAGCAGATAGAGCGTCAGCCTGTGGACTGAAGGGTCCCAGGTTCGATTCTAGCCCAGGGCACATGCCCCGGTTGCGGGCTCGATCCCCAGTGGGAGGCGTGCAGGAGGCAGCCAATCAATGATTCTCATCATTGATGTTTCTCTCTCTCTCTCTCTCTCTCTCTCTCTCTCTCTCTCTTTCTCCCTCTCTCTCTCTCTCTCTCTCCCCCTTCCTCTCTGAAAGCAATAAAAAAAATATTTTTAAATAATAATAATAATAAAAATCATCTATGGGTCCTGCTCCTGCCTTCAGGCAACTAAAGGTCTGAATCACAAGACCCCACGGAGTTCCCCATCAGAAATCTAGAACCTGGCCTCACAATTGTTTTATTAACTAGGCAAAGAATTCCAACAGTGCCCCCCTTTTTAATTCACCCATTTCCTCTGAGTCTGTCTCCTATAACCCAGCATACTAGTACTAGTACTAGTACTCAGACAAGTATGAGCTGTAAGCCTCAGTGCCCAAGAAAATCATGAAACCTTTTCCAAAATTAGTGTTGTAATTTGTTACATCATTGTTACCTTCTAATAGGATCACATAATATTAAATCTAGTAAAGTCTAAAGGCATCGTCTAGCCCTGACCGGTTTGGCTCAGTGGACAGAGCGTCGGCCTGCGGACTGAAAGGTCCCAGGTTCGATTCCGGTCAAGGGCATGTACCTTGGTTGCAGGCACATCCCCAGTAGGGGGTGTGCAGGAGGCAGCTGATCGATGTTTCTCTCTCATTGATGTTTCTAACTCTCTCCCTCTCCCTTCCTCTCTATAAAAAAATAAATAAATAAAATATATTTTTAAAAAAAAATTTTTTAAATAAAGGCATCATCTAAATCAAGGGTCCTATCCTCAAAAATCTCTTACTTCCCCAAATTATATTTGTACATTAGTGCATCTGGGGGGAACAAAGACCAAAGCTTCAGCTTCTCAAAGGCATCTATGACCCAAAAAAGAGGAAGAGTAATAAAGTCACACTTTTCCATTTTTAAAGATAAAGAGAAACCTGGGCTATAAAAGTTCAACTTAATCAGGGTTCAAAAGTTAAGTAGGAACATTTTAATTTACTTTACAAATTGAGAGGCTCAGCACAGATGTGCTTGATGATAGTGGCCTGTATATGATTCCTCAAGAAACACTTGCTCAGCAATTCTATGTGCTAGGTGAGTGAGCCTCAGTTCCTACCCCCAGAAATGTTCCGTCGAACGGGAGAAGGGGACAGACATCCAAAAGGACAGCCATGAAACACTGTGAAAGTCCAGTGCTCACAATCCACATGAGCACAGTAAGGCCACCGAAGGGGACACCCTAGGGCACAGGGGTCCTGATATGAACAAGCAGTGGACAGGCAGCAGGAAGAAAGCTGAGAGGCCACAACTGGACCAGTGAGGACAGCGGGGGAAAGCAGAAAGCAGCCTTTTCCAGCTCCACAGGCTGCCTGCATCCCTTTTCCCATCTTCAAAGCGGCAGTACAGCATCCTCAATCTCTCTCTGGCACTGCTACCTCCTCCCCCCGCCCCCTTTTTTTAAAATAAAGACCTTTGCAATTACACTGGGCTCACCCAGATAATCCAGGATAGTCTTCCCATCCCAAGATGGGAATGAATTTGTGTTTTAAGCCATTAAATTTTGGTCATATGTCATAGAGCAACAGAAAACTAACACAATGGTGGCAATAAAAGGCTCATGCCACAGGCTAGGAAGAAGGAATGGAGCAGGAAGTAGAAGAACTCAGTTCAGCTTTAACCAAAAGCCAAGGGTGAACCAAATAGTAATATCCTCTCCCCAGACCAGAAATATAAATAAGATTGCTCAAGTAGTTTTTCATGGTTAAAAATAAATCCCTAAAGTTCACTTAATATGTGTATGCATGCACATCTTCTAAGTTTTTAAACATTAACAAAATTGTACCAAGGAAGAATTGTGAACATCCTTAAACTTCTCCAAACACACTGGTTCTCAATCATCTGAGTATTGACTTCCTGTTAAAGCTAACCTGTATCCCCATCCTAAATGACTAAATTAGTGTTGTAATTTGTTACATCATTGTTACCTTTAGGTCACTTTACTACTGGGATAAGTAAAAACTAGTTCATTTATTTATATGGTTCCCTTTCCCAATTAAATTATTCTGAAGCAGATATATTATATATGCCTACTAGTAATAGGCATTATAATCATAGCACTATCTCAGAGGAATACAGTTTTAAAATGTATCTTAAAGTTATAACATTTCTACCACCTGGCTTTATTCTTCCAAAGTATCCTTTTAGTGGTAGAGTAAGTGTTACAATGATTATGGATAATAAAACTCAAGTGCTCGCCTGCGCTTTCTCTTTCTCTTTCTCTCTCTCTCTCTCTCTCTCTCTCTCTCTCTCTCTCTCTCTCTCTCACACACACACACACACACACACACACACACACACACACACACGCACACCTTACTCAGGAGTATTTATCTAGTCAGCAATAAAATCAAAAGTAAAATATAAATCTCTTGACTAATGCTATCTTTACTAGATAAAGGCTAAATACATTACACTGATAAAATACCAGAAATGGAGTTTTACCACTTACCTGAGACTCATGTGCAGTGCTAGATCCTGCACAAGACGGTCGTGTCTGCCTGTAGATGAGTGCTTACCCAGCCAGCTCGGGAAGGCGGGAAACTGAGTCATGTACCCCCTCATTAACTCTCCAGGAAGAACACTGGCATAAATGGCCTGGGGAAAAATCAAGTGCAGGCCACAGTTTAAATTCAGTACAAAGTTGCTTCCTTAGCTTCCAAGCAGTCTTTGGAAATGGAGCATCAATGTCCCACATACCTAATTCCAGGCCAGTCGGGCCCTTTCTCGCTCTGATCTGTGGGTGTGGAAAACTTATCCCAGAGAAAACGACTGATTATGGTAAACGCCTTGGTCCCAAACGCATACGGCCCTGAGAGAGATCATCTTGCCAACTCGGCCTCAACCAACCGATCTCATGACACCGGTTACCTGGTGGATGCCAAGGTCGGAGAGGCGCATGCTTGTCTCTAACATCAGCTATTGACAGCACACGTGGACCAACGCATGGAAAACCCAACCATCATGCAAACTGAGAAAAGTGAAAAGGGGTGTCCGTGAATATCTTCCATATTCAGGGTTTCACCTGATAAAGCTGGAATTATACATACATTTTATATCCTGCTTTATTCTAATAATTAACTAATTTTTTCATATTAGTTCATCTTTACAAATAATTTCAAGGGTGGCATAATATTCTAGTCAATAGATTTTACCATAATTCATCATTCTCCTGTTGCTGGACATGGAGAGTCTGTCCTATTTTTTGCTTTTGGAACTAATGCTTTTGGGAATATTTTTTGTACATTAAGCTTTTTCTGTGTTTAAAATTATTTCTTTAAGATAAATTCTCAAAAGCAAAAGTATTAGGTAAAAAAAATAATAAACACTTTTAAAACATAAGAGAAAGAATTCTTTATATCCAGAGTAGTCCTTGTTTTGTTTTCAAACAATGTGGTAGGGTTCACAGAAGAGTAGACCGCCAGAAGTCCCTTGTTTATTACTGTATAAATAATAATACTGTATAAATATGCAAAACTCAAACAAGAACAAGTACTCTTCATTATGAATGTTGGCCAAATTCTATTTTGAGTAAAAGATATCGACTAAAGTAAAGTACCAATACACGGCTGCCTCTTTAGCAAGAAGAAAATGAGAATCCACGTATTAGAAGTGGCTACTGATCGCCCCTGGCTGCAGTTCAAGGAAAAGCCACTAGTAACCATCTGCGAGAGCCAAGAATGGCAAAAAAAGAAATGTTCTTAAGATAAAACAGAGCAAATGAAACTTTTAAAAAAACATTTTTATTGATTTCAGAGAGGAAGGGAGAGGGAAAGGGGGAGAGAGACAGAAACATCAATGATGAGAGAGAATCACTGACTGGCTGCCTCCTGCACAACCCCTACTGGGGATCGAGCCCACAACCCAGGCATGTGCCCTTGACCGGAATCGAACCCGGGACCCTTCAGTCCACAGGCCGATGCTCTATCCACTGAACCAAACCAGCCAGGGCAAGCAAATGAAACTTTTGACACATCTTAGTTATGACCAAAATCTAATGTTCCTAATTGCCATATGTCCATTCTGACTCACTGAAAAATAAGGCCAGATTAAGAAATAGACAATAGTGACCACAGAGTTTTGGTCTCTACCAGATGGTATTTTTGCCATAAGAACCATAATGTTTTTCTGGTATTCCAAATAACTGCAGGAGCCGGCAGCTATTTTGTTCTCTTTAACTAAAGCAGAGTCTGCGTGCGCCTTAAGGAGAGCACTATGCTTACCTGTGTGGGCAGAAGACTCCAGTTTTGCTTACTCCGGATCTGCCGGTCCACTAGGTCACCATCACATATGCTATCTGCTGCTCTGCTTAAAAGCATCAAGTGCTTTTTTATGTCCCCCCTACAGGACAGAAACCAGTCTGGATTACACCACTGGGCACACGCCACTCCCCACCCTCTCGGCTACCTGGCCTTCGCAGGGTAGGGAAGTGCCAAGTCTAACCCTCACTAGCTCTGAACACTCACCCCGCAGCGACAGGCTTCACGTGTATGTAGTTCTCCTGCACAAAGAGGGGCGCTATTGAATAATCATGAAAAAAGAGATCGGATTTGTCCACAAGCGACATATGAGCAGTCTCCTCTCCAGCTGCAAACACCTTCCGGGCAACATCAAATGGGCCCTGAAAAGAAAGGGCCGACATCCAAACGCTGACAAGACAAAGTGGCGGCAGAGATGTGGAGCAGCAGGAACGCTCATGCGTGGCTTCACTTTGGAAGACAGTTTGGTGGTTTATTACAAAACGAAACATACTCTTCATCATACTATCCAACAGTTGTGCTCCTTGGTAGTTACTCAAATGAACTAAAAAGTTCTATCACACAAAAACTCGCACATGGATGTTTAGAGCAGTTTTAGTCATAACTGCCAAAACTTGGAAGTTGCCCTTTAGTAGGTGAATAAACAAACTGTGGTACATCCAGACAACGGAATATTATTTAGCACTAAAAAGACGAGCTATCAAGCCATGAAAAGAAATGGAGGAACCTTAAATGCATACTACCGAGTGAAAGAAGCCAATGTGAAAAGGCTACACAGTATGATTCCAACTACATAATATTTCCAAAAAGGTGGAACTATGGAGATAGTAAAAAGTCGGGTGATTTCCAGGGGGAAGGGGAGGGTGACCATGCAGAAGAGAGGGTTTTTAGTATGCTACCATGGCAGACACACGTTATTAAACATTTGTCAAAACCCACACCGTGCACAGCACTGACTGTGAAGTATGGACTTTGGGTAATAATGATGTGTCAATGCAGGTTCATCAGTTACACAAATGTATCACTCTGATGGGGGTGCTGACAGCGGAGGAGGTTGTATGTATTTGGCGACAAGGAGGTTTATGGAAAACCTCTGTACTTTCTGTTCTATTTGGCTGTGAGCCTAAAATTGCTATAAAATTTTTTATTAATATTTTTAAAAGGAGGGGGAAAAATACTGCTTAATCACTGCTCTAATAAATTCTAAGTACTGACTAGGTGAAACAGCACACAGAGATCATTGATAAGACCTCTAATTTCAGGGAGGTTATTAAGCCATTAAAAACAGTTCCAAACCCATTAAAAACACAAATGAAATCCATACATCAAGGACTGTGAAAAAGCCACTTCATAATTATTGATGCATAATTATAATTTAAAACTATCCCTTTTCAAAATTTACAATATACATTGATAGTCCTTGAAAAGTATTTCGTTTGCATTAGAAACACTTTAGACAGCTGTCTATATCTCTTATAAATACCCATAGGTTCTATAGGTGTGTCAAGGGAACTACAGCCCAACCAGAATTAAGTAAGCAATGGAAATTCACTTTACCAGTTTGATGTCCTTTTTGGCTCTCTGAGAGTCAGCCTTAGCCTGGTCATAGGTCAGTGCCTTGCTTCGTGCACACCACATGCTCAGGTTGTGTAAAACCTAAGAGAATCGCAAATAAGACACTGTCATGGTAGACAAAACGGCCACTCCTGCCCAGCCAGTGTGTCTCAGTGGTTAAGCATTGACCTATGAACTAGGAGGTCACGGTTCGATTCCTGGTCAGGGCACATGCCCGGGTTGCAGGCCCGATCCCCAGTAAGGGGTGTGCAGGAGGCAGCCAATCAATGATTCTACATTAATGTTTCTATCTCTCCCCTCTCCCTTCCTCTCTGAAATCAATAAAAATATATTCCACTCCCACTCCTCAAATAGCTTAAGGCATTAATTCAAAAGAATTCTCAATTCTCATATAATATATATTTAATTTACCTGTCTGATATCTTGATTGGATCCCAAAATTATTTCATTCATAGCTGGAGGGGGAATCTTCAAACCCTCTTTAAATGCAATCGACATCATAGCACCCTAAAATTGACAAAGGAGAATCTTCAATGATTTTTTTAAACTTATATAATCAGATATTTTAAAAATATTTATCAGGTACTTCTGAAGTTGACCTTTAAATAGGATAGTGTGATGGGAAAAAAATTCCAAGCATCATACCTTAATCTGTTCAACTCGAGGTCTTTGAAAACGAAGATCAAAACAATAATGAACCAAAGAGCGAATCTTAGGATGATTTCTATCATTGCACATACAAATAATGGGAATTTTTGTATGTTTTATCAGGCCAATTAGTTCCTAAAAGGCAAATTAGCAACACAAAAATAATTATTTTAAGAAAAACAAAATACCACACAATGTATGCATTTTCAGTTTTAAAAACCACCTCAGCAACATGCTTTAACTGCCATAGATACCACATAATAATAATTAGTTCTTTATATTTTTTGTGGAAAAAAACACACACTAAAATCCAAGAGTAAATCCCAGCCAGGATGGCTCAGTGGTTGAGTATCGACATATGAACCAGGAGGTCAAGGTTCAATTTCCGGTCAGGGCACATGCCTGGGTTGTGGGCTAGATCCCCAGTGTGGGGCCAGCCGATCAGTGATTCTCTCTCATCACTGATGTTTCTATCACTGTCCCCCTCTCCCTTCCTCTCTGAAATCAATAAAAATATTTTTAAATAAATAAATAAATAAAAACCAAGAGGAAACTGCAAAAGTACAATGCTTTCATTACCTGAATTCCTCCCCTGTCCTCATTGCCTGCCATGCCGTCTACTTCATCCATGATGAGGGCGTGTTTCATGCTTACTGAAGAGGCTGCTCCACCTGGCCACGTGGAGAAGCAGCGGGAAGGGTCAGAAACAAAGTAACAGCTGTTCAAACACTGCTGCTTTGTAAGCAATTATATCACACGTTTGAGACCGGTAACAACACACGGCACAACATTCAAACAGTGCCAGAGAATGCAGTGAGCAGGGATCCTCCCTTCCACCCTGGCCACCAAGGGCACCCAATTTCCCTCCCCAGGGCAAACAGTATGAACAGACTCTTATATCCTTTCACAGATATGCTGTCCATGTTAAAAATGTATGCAGGAAAATATACACCTTAGTTTGGTCATCTTACATATTTTTGTGAGCTGTTCCTTACCTGTAGATATAGAACACCACACTTTTCAAGGCTGTTTAATAATGTTCCATTTTACACATCTATCATAATTTACTTATCTATTATAAAATGTGAAGTTGTTTTCCATCTTTTGCTGTTATTAATCACACTAATGAATATCCATGTGTATGTCATTTCGCTTATATACAAATATGAACAGTGAACCCAAAAATTAGGGTTTCTGGGTTAAAGGACATGTGTAATTTAATTTTGAGAAACACTGCCAGATTGCTCTGCTTACCAGTACCAATTTACACTACCTCCATCATGTATAAGAGTGACATTTCCCAAGCAAGTTCTTTTTAACAACGACTTTTTACCGTTGAAAGTACCAAGAAATCCAGTGACCTGCAATATACCACAGGTTCTAAACATGCACTGTGCAGTCCGTAGTTGGGCATCTCACTGTCCCCAGAAGCTCTGGCCATACTAAAACACAGCGGTACTTTCCCACTGTCTCTCCCTCCCCTACTACTCTTGTCTGCAATAACCCCTTGCACCCACAAACGAGTCTCTTTCTCCTTCTTCAAGGCCCTGCAAACAAATGTCCCCCTTTTACTGGTAGTTTCCCGCCAAAGCCTCAAATAGAATCAATTCTTCATCTAAAGGCTTCTATCACCTCAATTTATTTTCTTGTCCTCTTCACAGGATTCACCTGTGAATCCACTAAAATCATATGCAAAATACATAAGCATGTACATGTATGCATCTTTATCACATCCTCAGAAATTTCTAAGACCTATTAGAGGTACATCACAGGCTTTCCTTATTCTCATCAGCCCCAGGATTGAGCAGGGTGCCTCGTACACAGTAGTGGTTACTACACATTGAAATGAACTTGTTTTTCTTGCTTAATCAAAGAAAACAGTTCAAAAAGCCACATACTTGAATAAAAGCCTTTGATGCTGGTATTATTCAGTGACTCAGCAACAATATCCTTTAAACTGTTCTTACTCCGAGTATCACTTGCATTCAGCTCCACGTAGCTATATCCCAATTCCTAATCAAAATATCGGAAACCATTACTATCACAAGGCAAATTAACATTTCCCCCGCCCTGAAAAAATAAGAGTTAAGGAAGAAAGAGGGAAGGGAAAAAATCACATAAGGAACGAGGGGTAAAAAAAGTGTGATAATAACAGACAATGAGGTTAACTATAATACACCTCACAATGAGTTTAAAACATCATATTCATACATACCACACGCACATAAACACACATTTAGTTTTAAAACCTCTGCTGACAAATCACTAACCTGGAAGAATATATTTGAATAAGCAATTTTACTGTTTGCTTCTTAGGCAAGTCCTGAAAAGAATTAAATATAACCATCCCAAGATTTCAATATCAGATATACAATTAATCTATTATAAGATGCCAAATATTAATTCTTGACTTCAAGATAATAAAGTTAAATCATTCTTTGTCAAATTATCCCTATTATAATTGTCCTCTGAAGAAAAATCAAGTTATTATGGTTCTTTCCCAAAATTGATCATTATCTTGATCATAAAGCCTTAAAAAATGCTTTAACTTCATTCCCAAAAAAAGGTAGTGACAATAATAAAAGGGAGAGAGTCATGTTTGCTATTGGAGAGACTAGGGGAAAAATATATTTCTTTGGTTTTTAATGTTTAGAGTAGAAAATACATAGTTATTATACCCGTTAAAAATTTATGCTCTGGTCCCCACAACAAAGATTAAAAGAAACCACCAGCTTATGGGAGAAGGCGGAGAAATCCAGCAATAAATTTAAAGTAAGTTTAAAGTCCTTCATTCTATCATTCTGATACCATTTCATGTATTATTTCATAGCCTTCTGATACACATAAGCTGTGGTTTGCTCTACCACATTGTCTAGACATAGCAGCCAGAGAGACACAAAGCAAAGGCAGGTCCTATATACCTGGGTTCACACTGGGCCACCACCGTGCTCTCTCATACGCCCATTTACATTTGTCACATGAAAATGGTAACAGTCCACAAAATTCTTAGGAGGGTTTATAAGATACTTGTGTCTAAAGACTATTTATATTATCTATAAAATATTACAGTAAATAGCATCTATAATTATAATGACAAATACTTTAAAAATATGAAAATAACAAATATCCCCAAAACCAAAGCAAATTCTAAAGGTTTAATTTCAGGAAAGTATATACACAACAGGTTAAAATACATACACACCGCACACACACTCACACACAAGCGCACATATCCCCTACACATGCCCACTCCTAGTTACTCTCCAACTGAACTACAAGAGAACACCCACCTGACAAACCAGAGAGGCCGTGGTTGTTTTGCCAATACCAGGCGGGCCTGAGAGCAATGCCGCTTTGAAACTAGAGCCATCATCTTTGCCGGCAAATTTACCAAACCTTGCTGCTAGGAAGAAAGAAGTTTCCGTGTTAGCTATATTAGCTAATAAAAATTCAAGACTAATTGTGCATCAAGTTATTATGGTTCAGCAGTCCTCCAGTTTAATTCCAAATTTGCAGAATATTTTCTACAAAGTATAGTTTCCACAGCACTTAGAAAAAGTTCTACTCCCTAGATCACCTCCACCCAAAATAAAAAAACTAAAACGCATTAACTTGAAAACTCTGATTTGAAACAATACTTTTATCATTCCCTTTGCTAAAAAGCACAGGTCATGGAGCAGACTACCAGGCTCCAATCCTAACTCCAACTACCCTTAACTCCACCAGCGGGAGAACTTGGGAAATATCCCTCTGGCCTGTTGCCTCCTTTATAAAATGAGAGTAAGAGCAGTAATGTGCCTGGTCAGGATGCTGAGGGGATGGATGTGCCCAAGCAGAGCCTGGCATGCCTCAATAAATGTTAACAAGCACAATCGGTTTACGTAATCACAAAAAGAAAAAATGAACCGAAGATGCTGTGCCTTCAACTATCTTGCACAGAATTCTTCCTCCCCTTATGACACGAGTGCCTGACACATACAGGGTGCTCATACATACTTACACAATGACTAAGAGAGACTTGAATCTCCTGCACCCTTGTGAAAAGCCTTCATCTTCTCTAGGCACACAAAGCACTTATCTCCCCTGTTAGGGTAGATTGTATGTGGTTTTGGAAAGAGAGCCAACTTAAATTTAACCTTGTATCATTACAATTATATTATCTGATACAAATAAAATAAATTGGCATCCTCGGCCAATGTCTAGTGACCACACACATTAATAACTCAGTCACCACTTTGACGATGACTTTACTGGGATGCTCACTAAACTTTGCCTTATTTCTTACACAATATCCTCCAGGGCTGCGGCTGAAGTTCAAGAAAACACAACCCACGTTTGTGATCCGAAACCTCTCAACTCCAATAACAATTTAGGCATTAAATGTATATTGTGGTGTTCATATTCCATGACAAATACGTGGTGAACAAGCACAGAACCTAGAGAAGCTAGGACCATCAGGCCTACCAAAAGCAGGGTTTTTAGGCTGCCTAATCTGTAACTATGCCTCTCTTTGCACCTTTCCCCCAATCTCCTTGGCACTCTTAGCAGTCTTGTTCACATAACCTTCAGATCTTGGTGCATGCACCCTTTCCCACCCAACACCCACCTTCACCTAAGTAACTCCTACTTGGTTTCCAAGTCTTACCTTAGATACCCCTTCCTCCAGGGATGAGAGCACACATCCCCATCCCTGACTACATACCTCCATCCCCTTGACACCCTATACTTACCCCTATGCCAATACTTAGCACATTACATTTTAATTGCTGGTTCGTATGTCTGTCTCCCCCACTGACTGAGCTCCTTGAAGCTGTGCTTTGTTCACAACAGCACCTCTGGAGACTAGTGCAGCACCTGGGTTCAGAGCAGGCTCTCAGTAAGTGCTTGCTGAGAGATGAATGAACCGACTATTATACTCCCTCACATGTGTGCAGCTGAGCAATGACATGGCGACAGACACACAAAAATGAACGAAGCTGTAAATCACCGTGTTTCCTATCTTCGGATGGACTCTTGTGCCAGTTTTGGAGCCAGCGTAGGAGTTTGTTGGCACAGCTCTGGTCACCTTGCTGTCCAATTATGGTCTTGAGTGAGGTTGGCTTATATTTATCCACCCAGAGCAAATTTGCCACCTTATTTTCATTGCTGTCATCAGCCAAATTCCTGGCCCAGCTGTCACCATTTGTCTCCTCGGCCACCTGCTCCTTGCAGTCCAGACCTCTCTGAAACACACTTGTTTCCTTTTTTATGGACGTCATAGAGCTGTCCTTTTTGGGAGTCCGTTGGCTCTTTCTGGATTCTGATTCCTTCTTATTTGGACTAATCTTTCTTTTTCCTTGGTGGTTTTTTGGGGGTGTTCTTTGTAATTTGGACTTTTCTTTATTCATCTTAAAAATTGGAAAAGTGAGGGAAAAAGAAACCTGGTGAGATAAAGAATTTCTATCCTACTACATGTACTCCAGAGGACAATCTGATTTATCCAAATAAACTACCCAAGCTGGGTTTGTCTTCACAGTGGACCCTGCTGTTTATGGAAATCATTACCTTCCAAACTTTATAAAAATTAATAACACCTTGAAAAGTACCCAAATGCAATTTTTAAAAGTGAGAATATTTTTTTAACAATCCAATATGTTTGGGGGGGAAAAACAGGGTAAAGGATTAAGATATTTTTGTTTCAGTTTGCTAACTAGTTAAAAGTTAATGCCTTCAAGCATTATGCAAAGTGAAATACGCCAATCAGAGAAATCAAACACCATATGATTTCACTCATATGTGGAATCTAATGAACAAAATAAACCAACAAACAAAATAGAAACAAAATAGAAACAGACTTGTAGATAGAGAAAAGACTGACAACTGTCAGAGGGGAGGAAGGTTGCAAGGCTAAGTGAAAAAGGTGAAAGGATTAATTAAAGAAAAACCTCACAGACACAGACAACAGCACAGTGATTACCTGAGGGGGAGGGAGAAGTGGGGAGGTGGAAGTAAAGAGGTATTGGGGAGATAAATGATGATGGGAGGAGACGAGACTTGACTTGGGGTGGTAAACACACAATACAATACACAGATGATGTCTTATAGAATACCTGAACCGATATTATTTGAACCAATGTCACCTCAATAAATTCAATGAAAAAAGTAAAAGGCCCTGGCCGGGTGGCTCAGTTCGTTGGAGCACTGTCCTGTTCACCAAAGGTTTCAGGTTCGATTCCCAGTCAGGGCATATACCTAGGTTGAGGGTTCAATCCCGTGTTGGGGCACGTACAGGAGGCAACCAACTGATGTTTCTCTCTCACGTTGATGTTTCTCTCTCCCCACTTCCTTTCTCTCTCTGGAAAACAATGAAAGCATGTCTTCAGGTGAGAATTAATAAATAAATAATAAAAACTTAAAAAGCTAATGCCTCCAAATAACTGTATCTGGTGTCAGGTGGGTGCAAGACTTATTGGGAGATTACTAAGTTATATAAATGTCTAACCATTATACCATACACCTGAAACTAATATTAGAATGTCAACTGTAATTGAAAAATAAATTTTTAAACAGTTAATACCTCCACAAAAACCTATACACAAAATGTTCACAGCAGCATTACTATGTTATATACATATATATTATTTTATATCAAAAAATGGAAATAACCCAAAATGTCCACCAACTGATGAATAGATAAACAAAATGTCATATAGCCACACAACGGAATATTAATCACCAATAAAAAGGAGTGAAGTAATGGTACATGCTTCAGCGTAGGTGAACCTTGAAAATATTATGCTAAGTGAAAGAAATGAGACACAAAGGGCTACATATTGCATGATTCCTTTCAATGAAATGTCCAGAATAGGCAAATCCATAGACACAGAAAGGAGAGTGGTGGTGGCCAGGGGGTGGATATGAGGATCAACTGCAAATGAGTACAGAGTTCTTCAGGAAGTGATGAAAATGTTCTGGAATTAGACTGTAGTGATGGTTGTACAACCCTGTGAATACACTAAAATCCGCTCATTTATATACTTTAAAAGGGTGAATTGTGTGGTGTGTGAATAATGTCCACATAATAAATTTGTGGTGTGAATAATAAAAAGGAAAAAAATTAGTGCCTCTTTACCAGTGAGTGGATACTAAAATTAGTGGGTGACTGTTTGAGGAGAAACAAGATATTAGCATAGTCTTAAAGCATCTCCCCAATACATTTATCAGTTACAAAGGGAAACAGTCACTTTACTAGTGGAGAAACCCAGCAGACATTGACTTAACCAAGTAATCAAGATTATTATTACCAAAAAAATAACAACAAAAAAGATTATTATCACCAATTATAAGAGATATCACATGATGTGGTATCATGCACTGTGAAGAACACAATATCACTTCATGACAAAAATGCATAACCTCAAACTAATCGTAAGAAAACATCAAAGAAATGCAATTTTTTTGTAGAATGGCTCCTCCAGGAATAACGAAAGAACTGTCATAGACTGGAGGAGACTAAGACACAACAACTAAACTCAGTGTGGAATTCCTGGAACAGAAAAAAAGACAACAGGAGGAAATGTAAAGTTTGAATAACATGTGTGGTTTAGTTAGTGGCATGGTATCAATGTTATTTTCCTGGTTTTGCTAACTGTGCTATGGTTACATACGTTGTTGATATTAGGGAACACTGGGTGAAGGGCCAATACAAATCATTCCCCAAGATTTTTCTGACTGGAATAAATGGCAGACCACCTTGCACTTCAGTAACAGAGCTGGGGACATTAAACTTGGCCTACTGGCACCCCTGTGTCCCACACTTGGAAAAGGCCTGTATGCATGGGAATGAATGAGGCTAACACCAGGAGAAGCAGAGAGACAGGAACTGAAAGGGTCCCGAGAGCACTACAGTCTCCACCGTAATCCTACACCAGACCCTCCTGCCCATAGTTTAGTTATGTAGGCCAACACTTTTCCCTTTTTGCTAAAGCTAATATGGGCTGGGCTTCTATCATAACTGAAAAAGTTCTAATAGTTTTAATTAAAATTTAATTTATCATATTGATAACTATATTGTATCTTTAAAGAACTTTTAAGCAATAACCTCTGCACAAAGTCATTGCAAGAATATGGAAAGTTTAATAAGTAGATATGGTTAAGTGCAATACCCTGTCCTCCCTCTCTCCTCATATTCCTTTAAAAAAGATAAGGAAGCTCCAGCCAGTTTGGCTCAGTGGATAGTGTCAGCCTAAGGACTGCAGGGTCTCAGGTTCGATTCTGGTCAAGGGGACATACATTGGTTGCTCGATCCCCGGACATATGCGGAAAGCAACCAATCAATGCGTCTCTCTCACATCGATGTTTCCCTCTGTCTCTCCCCCTCCTTTCCACTCTCTCTATAAAAAAACAATGGAAAAATGTCTTTGGGTGAGAATTAACAACAAAAAAGTTAAGGAAATGCACCAAAGGAGATATCCTGAAGCAGAGTCCACCTGCTCAAAAGGAATTAAGGTAGGACCATTTGCAGTAGAAGGGGAAGTTACTCTTTCAGCCAACAGGCCTGTAGCCACCCAAGAAATGTCTATGAAACAGGAACATTGCTACAAATCAACTTAAATCAAGTTCGTTTTATACAAACCTCAGCTTCAACTGCTATTTCATATTTAGACTTCTTGCCTGGCATAGTTCGAATCAGATCCAATAGGCCATCCTCATCAATAATTTTTGTCCCCAAAGCTGCTGCCTAGTGATTAAAAAGGCAAACCATTAAAAACCTGTATTCTAACCATTACTTTCTGCTGAAAAGAAAAAGAGATTTGGGCCTCTTAATTGGTGAAAAACCACATTTGTAAATTAGATAATACTGGAGTTATGCTTTTTAAGCATATTCATAAAAAAGTACCATTAGAAAGGAAGAAAATGACAGACATATCCCTAAGACTAAGTTGGTGCCTGAAGTGTCACAGCACCACTGCTCTACCCTAGAAAGGCAAAGTCGCTGGGCCCTAAGTCCAGCTCTCCACCCCTCTCCCAGGATTGGCTCGTCTGGTAGACACTTTCCCCCACTGACTCCCCTACTAACAGAAGTCCAGTGTATCCATCTCCAAGTGATAAACTATGATCAGCCTAAGGCCATCAGGAAAGTGCTCACCCTCCAACCTTGTTGATAGTACTGAATAACCATGTGACAGCTCTGGCCAATGAGGTTTAAGTGGGCTTTTACAAGAGGTGTTTCTGGGGAAACTCTTATAAGGCCAGTCACAGCTGGAATGACATCCTGCCACCACTCCCTGCTTTCTGCCTTGAATGTGGACTTGAATGCCTAGAGCTGTAGCCATCTTGCAACACAGGGCAACATGCATAATGTTTAAGGTTAACAAAATAAGGACAAAAGAGGTGGAAAATGGAAATTGCCTGGCTACATTACTGAGCTGCTGAACCATCCCAACAGCTGCCTACCTCTAGACTTCTTGTTACATAAGGAAATAAGCAATTTGTTTGAACAAAGGTAGGTAGAGTATTCTGTGACTTGGGAGCTAAAGACAATCACACTTCCAGACTTCCAAAAAAAAAATTTAAGTGGCATATATAAGAATACTTAGGACTAAAAAAAAAAAGAAAGAAAACTGCATTGGCTTCTATCTTCAAATAAGATTTAAATTGGAATACTACACTACAAAAATCAAATAAACAGGAACTGTGGCTTCAATTGGAAAACAAAAATCCTGGGATCAAAGCCAACACTTCCATGGAGAAATAATAAGGAAGAAATTACTTCTCCGTTTTTTCTCCTTAACTCTGTGTAAAGGGCATTACTACAAACGGTCGTATCACGAGCCTGCCAAAGCCAGCAGACTGTCTCACTGTGTTGAGAACACAGCAGCACCCACCTTGTCACTCTTGGACTGCCCGCTATCACGACCCATGACAAGGTAGTTTGTTTTCTTGCTGACGTTCCCAGTTACTTTTCCTCCATAACGTTCAATTAGAGACTTGGCTTCATCTCTTTCAATGGACTCCAGCACTCCTGTGATTACAAATATAAGGCCTTCCAAGCAATTTTCAGCTCCCTAAAAACCAAAATGTTCAAGCAGAGAGGAAATTACATGGTAGCTTTCCAAAGAAATATTTGGCATCAAAACTGCAGGAAGTTGATTTTTCTCATTTGACATCATAAATAATCTCAGCATGGAAAAATTTCCTGGAAATTTACAGCAAATAAGCAGAAACTGAAATTAAATCCTGAGAAATTCTTAAGTAGGCTAACACTTAACAAACTTATAAAACCAGCAATGAAAAAATACATTCAATACAGTTAGCAGAGCTTATTAAAATTAGACAGTCATACTATTTTCATTATGATGGTTAATATTTAAGCTACTAGTGAACTAGTATAACTTTAAGTAAACAACTAGATGCAACATCCACAGAAACTCCTGCTGCTGTTAAGAAAGAAAAGCTTCAATCTGAAAGCTAAACAAGTTTGAGCTCCTGCACTTCCCTCTGGCTGTTTATCCTACGACAGTAAATCTAACAACCTACGTATAATTTAACAGCAAGGAGTCTCTTGGATGGAAAGATAACTTGATAATATAAAAGACACTGGCCAAAGCAAGCTGGATGGAGGAGACATTGAATCTTAATTGGAACTGTGTATAGTTATAGACATTTTTTTTATTTTTTACAATGGTTCAATAAAAAGATATAACCATGCAAAATGAAAAGTATGTAAACCATTCTCTTTGAATACAGAATTAAACACAGTCTTAAAACAGGTTTGAAAAGAAGCTAAACAAAATCCAAAGACTAGCACAATACAAGTTCAATCCTTCACCATCCAGGTAAAGAATCTTTTTCAGGGGGGAAAGAATAGATCTGAATCGACTAGGAGAGAAAAGGTTTAACTAACAACATCTCAAGGTCCCTTCAAGCCCTATGATTCTACAATTAAAATTACCTTGTGAACACTGCAAGTACTTAAACAACCTTCAACAATTTCAAAATGACCTTATAAAATTCGACACGCAAGCCCCTCTCCCACACCCCAATCTTCTATACCTCCTGAACTATCTATCACTCATTGTGGCTCTGGGTATCTTTTTACCTGTCCAACCCCAGCACTTCTAGCCTCCCTATCAAACTCTTCCACTCTAGAGCTCTCACTGCAGGACCAGCAAACCACCAATATCTTCAACTCTTCTCCAACTTTGCCCCCATGGGCTTATCTTCCCTGAAACCTGACTATCCCATCCCCTACGGCACCACTTTGCCTAAAGTCCTCTCAAGCAGAGGCTTTCATACACTTTATACAAGAGGCAAGACTGGCACATATATTACAACTATCTATATAAAAAAAGGCTAATATGCAAATTGTCCCCTGGGGAGTTCAACCGACCAGGAGTTCAACCACTCGCTATGATGTGCACTGACAACCAGGAGGCAGCGCGGAACGAAGGAAGGCCTCAGCTGGCAGTCAGGGAAGGAAGGCCCTGATGGGCCCTGATCACCGGCCAGGCCTAGGGACCCTACCTGTGCACAAATTTTGTGCACCAGGCCTCTAGTAGATAAATAATAATTTACTTACAGTCTCTTTTCCTAAGTTAGATCTTGAGTACCATGAAGGCAGTCTTATAAATGCTGAATACCTCAAAGCCCAGCCCTGGGGTTACTTGTAGCTCACTGAAATTTTTCTAAGTATCAAGCAGTGACTCATAATGGGAATAAATACCTCTAATTAGTAACTATGGTGACTGTGGCTTTTCTGTTAATAAATGATCAATTCTCTGCTGCTGTAAAAACACAGTGAACACATACACTGACCCACCGACCAGAGGCCCTGACAGGACATCATGCCTTCACAGCGTTCTCACCTTTGGTATTTCTTTGGAGCCCAGAGCTTTGGGACCCTCTCGATTTAAGTAACTTCGATAAGCTTGATAATTAGTGCGTCTCTTTTCAGAATCTTCAGGACTTACAGACTTTAAGGACAGAGAAAGGAAATTGAACAAAGTCATGCAAAATTTATGTAACATTAAAAATACATATTAATAAATAAGCATTGGTCCTGAAATTCACTTTTAGCTACACAGGTACTCCCCAATTTACACATGCCTGGACTGTAAACATCTCTGCATGAGCCTCTGTCAAACCTTTCCACTCTCTCTAAAGGCACACATCTCAGGGCAGGTTAGGTGCATAAGTCTGCCCCAAGCCAAAAAAAAAAAAAAAAAATCAAAGGAGTGTATTTTATTTCAAAGATGCATGTGAATTTTACAATTCTATTTCACAATATATCCATGTAAACTGGTTACACAAGAAGACATCCTATGTATATCCTATGGCTTTGCACTCCCCTAAAACAGCCTGAGAATGGCTCTATACCCCTGAGGATATAAACACTACAGTTTTGAGAATTAATGGCTTCATAGAAACAGCTGGCTCAAACAAGGGACAAACTTTACTCCAAAAAGCAGACACATTCTATATGCCACCATTCTTCCTTCTAGGTTTAATCTCTCCTACTGTATTTCAGGAGACCTTACACTGAGTATGTCTATCTCAGAAAATCACGGGGAAGTTTTTCAAACTATATCCCTCTAGACTCACACTAAGTTTCTAATTCAGAGATATGGAGTACGGCGTCAGCATGTGTATTTGTAGGAAAAGCATCCTAGATAATTCTGATTTTAAAGCCACTATAAAATGGTCACTATTGTTTTTTCTACTCCCTGTTTTACATTATTTTTTAATTTGTAAGCTACCTCAAATACCTTTGAGAGTAGACAAAAATACTACTTCAATACAAATAAGCGATTTAATCAATAAAATAAGTAAGCTGCTTTTGTTATAAAATAAGTAAGCCATTATAGATTGGTCCTAGACCCTAACTCTACATTTTAACAGTTCTCAAATGTTGGTGTGCATACCTATGAGAAGCTTATTAAAATACACCTGCCCAGAGAGAGGTAGAAACATCGATGAGAGAGAAACATCAACATCGATCCGCTGCCTCCTGCACACACACCTTCCCACCCCCAACCAGGATCAAGCCAACTACTGGGCATGTGCCCTGATTGGGAAATGAACCGGCAAACTCCTGGTACATAGGTCAACACTCAACCACTGAGCCACACTGGCCAGGCTAGACTGAATTTATTAAATAGATGTTCTCAAAACTGCTTAAGTTCTCTAAGTCACTTCTATTCCAACTTTGAAAAATACAGTAAAGAGGAAAATATCACTTGAAGATTTCTTCTCCTTTAATAAAAACAAACAAGCCTCTGTGAATTGAACATGTTTAGAGTGCCTGAAGAAAAACATTCACCCACCAGAGAAGCATTTAGTGAAGAAAAATCTGAGACCAAAAAGTTCATTGTTCCCTTAAGCGTATTTATGAGCACTGACCACAAACAAAAAAAGCATCTTGAAATCATCACCGTTTCACTGTTCTGCACTAAAAAATGGTAATGAGCAGTTAAAATAGGCAATATTCTACTTTTAATTCTAAGTGCCTAGGAGGCTTGAAGGAATGTGGCTTCTCATTATGAACCAAAGGGCACTCTAAATTGGAGATGAAAACACAGAAAACTTTTAAAAACCATTTGGCATTATTTCACTGTTTTCTATCCTTTGAAAATGATTTCAGTATCTCAACATTGTTATATAAGAGCAAAAACGGAGTACATTCAGGACAAATACAAATAATTATTTTAATAATAGCAAAAGCTTATATAGCACTTATTGTGTGCCAGGCATTGTTCTAAATGGCTTTACATTTTACATATTAATTCATTATTATCCTTATTTTACAAATGAGGAATCCAAGCAGACAATGGGTAAGTAGCCAGACCAAGATCACACATCCGCTCAGTGGGGGCGCTATGATCTGAAACTGGCTCCAGTCTCCATGTCAGAGCCACCATGTTATTCTGCATTTTTTGGCCTCAGAAGTCCCAAGTTCAAACTGGCTCTGTAACCCACCAGGTGGATAATCTTATAAAAATTACTTAAATGCTGTCATCCTGTTTACTCGTCTTTAGATGTTGAATAATAAAGCCCTGGCCAGTGTGGCTCAGTGGCTTAAGCGTTGTCACATGCACCAGAAGGTCAACCGGTTCAATCCTAGGTAAGGGCACGTACAGGAGGCAACCAATCGATGTCTCTGTCTATCTCTCTCTCTCTCTCTCTCTCCCCCCCCCCACCCTTTCTTCTAAAAATCAATTTTTTAAAAAGTTGAATATTAAAAATAAATTTCTCACAAGGTTGTTGTGAAGATTACATATGTTTTAGCACCATATCTGATACACAATAACATTCAGTAAATATCGGCTAATTTAGCTATATTAGTAACCTATGACCTGCAACAGCATCTAAATAAGCTGGTATCTTAAAAGTGCCATAATGACTTATAAAGTTAGAAAACTTGAAAATAATCAAATCTAGATCAACACATAGCCCCAACATGATACACTTTTGAAAATTCTACCTCTTTTTTAGCAGGAGAACTTTTGATTTTCTTAGGACTTTTTGCCTCTCCTTTCAATTCAACGGCATATTCTTTTCTTTTCAAGGATGTAGGCTCTGTTTCTTTAGAAGTCTCTTCCTTTTTTTTCAAAAGCGTCAGCTTGGAACTAGCTTTAGGAGAATAAGTTTCTCCTCTTTTGTGAACTGAAGACTTGGAATGTTGCTGCGATTCTTTTGAACTTTCACATTTAATTTGCTTCTTAGGACTGCAGTTCTTTCTTTCATCCAAAAATTGTTCTGTTTTTACTAGGAAAACAGAAAAGACTGTGATTGTTGTTTTTTGGGAAATGATACCCAATAACAAGATTATTTTTTCATTTTTCTACTGAGTAATCTTAGCAGTGCACAATTCATAGGTGATTTCATAATGTTTACATTATGATTTTAGTTCTTCATACAGCACTTATTAAAAATTACTTCTTTGTATAACTAGTTCAAATTAAGGAATCTGTTTTTAAATACAAATTATTCATTAACTGAAATATGATAAACTACATCTAAAAAATGGATTTTATTCCACAAATAATCTTCAGTGGTCTGAAATTTACCTTGAGAAAACTTACTTACTAAAATATGGCACATAAAAATTCTGTAATATGGTCTTGAAAGCCACAAATCCTGAGAGATTTCAAGACTAAAAGTTACTATATGAACACATTTACTTATAGGATTAAGACCATCTATACTAGCAGATGGTTACATATCAGAACCACTAAAAAGTAAAACCTTTGGGCAGTCAGCAGGAGAGCTTCAGATGACCTAACAACGACCAGTCAGCTCTGAGTTGGAAACATCTAGTTCTTTGTCTTCACATACTGAAGTCCACAGGTTGCACTACACTTGGAGATTAACATGCAGCCAAGAACTGTGAACTTTCTCAAAACAATCATAGAGCAGACAGGCACTCTGACTGACTCATACCAAAACAGCTTCCCAAGTATCTAAGCAGAACACGCTCCAATATTCCTATGAAATAATGTCTACTTAACAGTTATTGAATAAAATGTTTAAACAAGGTTACCATAAATTTTCTTCTATAAAGATAAATATTCCAGCTTATGTTTTTTTCTGCTAGTATTACCTTTATAAGGACATTTATGTTTTTCTGCTTTATTTAAATTGGCGTGGACAGATGAAAACGTTTCTCTCTCTTCTGGGTCCTTTAAAGCCTAAGAAAATTTTTAAAGTGTCAAATGTGAAAAATGATAAGAAAACTATTACCACAAAATATGTTGTTAAAATTGACCAGTTTTTAATTTAAGTTTTAATTTTAAGATTAAGGGCCATCTTCCAAATTAGCAGGACAATACAATAAACTTTCATTAATTCATCCACAAAATTTCTGTGGCAAATGAAGCATGCTTTACTTCTTTTAATTTTACAGATGAGAAAACAGATGAAAAGGGTATAAAAACATATTCTATAAAAAATTATCCCAATTCTTCCAAATTTGTAAGCCTGGAAATGAAAGCCTTATTTCTGCTTCTTTCGTCTCAATTCTCAAATTGTTAACATTATGTGGTTAAAAACTAAAATATAAGCCCAAAAGACTACATGAAAAATAATCTAAAGCTCAAAAGAGAAAAAAATATCCATTCTCTTTCCACTGCTTCCTCAGAACTTCCTTTTACAAAGAGATCACAAATTAGGGTGTGTGACCCAGATTTTTTTTTTTTTAATAATTAATTATAATTTGAATGTCTTTAGATGTACTAAGTAAAGCTTTTCAAATGACAAAGTCCTCACCACCCACTAGGTCATACATCTGACTGCCAAAATATCTTTTTAAGTAGTAAGATACTGATAATGACAATATTAACAGAATGGGATTCAAAATAAATTAAGTCTAATTTTTTTATGATCAAGTACTTAAAAAGAATCTTGATGCCTTTAAAAATTCCCCCAAATACTCATCTTTTGAGACTGTCCTAATACAGATCTTAAAGTTAATTTAAAATGGCAAAATTGTGCTTCCCAAAATGGTAATAAATACAATTATTAAACATTAGGTCCCATAGAAATCTTTATAAGCATTATTCTCTGAACAAGTATATAAAACCCCTTTGTGACAGATAGTAAGCAAAAATTGCAATTCATTGTTTTGTGAAGCAAGGTTCTGGTTGGCTTTGGCTCTACCAAATTTCCTCCGGGAAGAGTAAGTTCCTCAATGAGCTTCCCCAAAAACATTTTTATAAATTAAAACAATTTAGCTTCTTTCTAGAAGTTAGTCTTGGCTGTATCTTCAGAGCTTAGACTACGCAGGTATGAAAGGAAGCACTGATCTATGCTGTACACTCAGCGTGCAAACAGCCCAGTAAAAACGCCACCTTTTTGTTCTTCGGTTCTTCATCCAACATGGCTAATGTTCTGGCAAACTCTTCATCTTCATGCAGTTGTCTCTCCAGCTGTAAAAAAGTGTCAACAGAGTGAGTTGTTTTTTCTTTTTGTAAATGAAAGTTTTTAAATGTTTGATTCATGATACACAGAAGAAACTGCAAAACATTTTCCAGAAAGTAACTATGACATTTTTCCATTTAATATTAACAGTATCACAGGTTTGTTTCACTAAGCCATATTAGATTTCAGAACAAATGCATCTAGTTTTGCAGGCATGACAGATAAATTGAACATATTTTTAAAGCCATATTTCTCACTTGTAAAGTTTGAAATATACAATTTTTTCTTTATGGTCCTAATGCAATACTTATAGGTCTCTTATTTTTATTTAAACTCTAGAAAAAGCTCTGAAAATAATCTCATCCTAATAGAAAAACAATAGTCTGGAGGGCACAAAAAAGAGTGAATCAAGAAATCAAGCTCTAGCTGGTTTGGCTCAGTGAATAGAGCATCAACCCAAGGACTGAAAGGTCCCGAGTTGATTCCGGTCAAGGGCATGTACCTCGATTGCAGGCTCAATCCTCAGCCCTGGTCATATCCTCAGGTGAGGATTAACAAAAAATAAATAAAATTAAAAATATAAATATAAAAAGAAATCAAGAAAATTATACATTTCTTTGAAAACATAGTAAGACATACACAAATGTAACTATCAATTACTAATCCAAATGTATCTGTTCTGACTTTTGAAAATTTAAATCATCATATCAGAAGTTTTCCTAACATGCTAATGTTAGTACACAGACATTCTCACTTTCAGCAAAATGGAACTCTTCCAGAAATGTGTAGCGGTGGAATACATTTCTCATTAGAAACTGAATAGTTTTATGCCCCCTGATAAAATGGCCTAATGTAACATCAAACAAAGGCATCCCTATATTATTCAAACATATGAAAAAAAATCAAAATCCATCCAATCCTAAAAAGGCTTGGAAAATGGCATAAGTCTGATGAGAACACAGCAACCAAGCCTTTTCTTGTTAATAAATGAACTAAATCCAACTATGCAGAGCTATAAGCCAGAGAGATGCACATCAATATATTCTGTTGTCTAATATTTCTTTAACATAACTGCACTACACATCTAATTGATGAAGTGAATATGAAAACCTTCACCATAAAAAGGTCCTTCAAACTCTAAGCCTCCAGTGACCCTGCAAAAATTTATGGTTGAACCCATACTGTTTTTCCAAAATTTCACACTATGTAGTACATTTCTAGCACAGAGGATTCTAGATTATTTAGATGACAGAAGAAATTTAAATACTTTCATCAGAAATTCATTACTGGTGATTATGGCATCATATGATCAAAAGTCCTATATTTTATTTTGTTTTTCAGTGCCTTTATTTACTTCATCTCTAACAGAGCTAATCAGTAACATATAATGTATTTGTTTTGAAGAGGGTTCATTTCCTAGATTAAATATGCACTAAACACATAAATGTGAGAATATTTTGAAATATATGAAAAGCCCTATATTTTAATACAATGTTTAGCACAGCAAATGGTGTTTAACATACTGCCTACATACTGACTTACTAATTTAGTTATTGGACGCACACTTAACTAAAGGAACAAAAAAGTGAAAGTCAGAGAAAAAATGAACTTAAGAGGGATAATCAGGAAAGATATCATCAGCCACTACACCCTAAAAACTCTTCATCAGACTAATAAATAACCCAAACAAGATTCCGAAAAAGTGTGATAGGAATGAGAAAATAGGGAATAGTGATAGAGGACCACACCTGGTTTGGAAAGAATGGGGTAAGCCTCCAGTATTTGGGACAGATAAGAAGTCAGGTCCCTAAAAATTAACTCCACAATTCTACCTAGGCCATTTGTGCTGTCTTGAGTTGTATGGATACCTGGTTTGTAGTTTATGTAATCCAGTGTAATCAAATAAGATGGAAAAAGATTTTGAAAGCCCTGTGAACTGTCAAATTAATAAAATATGGATAAATCAGATATATTCCAGAAGAGCAGAATACTATTCTCTCACAACAACATACCAAGCACATAAGCAGTGATGGCACAATAGTTGAATGAGGCCATAAACAGCCCTGGTAGGTAGAGTTTACAGCCACATATAGGAAGACATTTAGATAGCAATTATAACAATTATCAATAGTAGCTACAATGGGGCACGACTGAGTATAGAGGAGGGGTTTCTAATGTAGCTTAGGAAATATGAGAAAGTGACACTTAAGCTAATGAACAGGAAGAGGGTTCAAACAGTAGGTACCAAGGCCTGGAACCTCTGATGGAGATGCTTACTTGGCTTCCCTGAAATACCAAACTCTCCTCATTTCCCTATTTCACTAGTCACTCTGTTTGTTTTGTTTTTAATATTTTTATTGATTTTAAAGACAAAGAGAGAGGGAGAGAGAGATAGAAACATCAATGATGAGAGGGAATCATTATTGATCAGCTGCCTCCTGCACACCCCAGACCAGGGGCCAAGCCCACAACCCAGGCATGTGCCCTGAACCGAGAACTGAACTGTGACTTCAGTAGGTAGAGGCTCAGCCACTGAGCCTAGCCAGCTGGGCTAGCCACTCTTTCTTGAATCTCCTTTACTGGATCCTCCTCCTCTACCTGATCTCTAAATGTTAACAGCACTCAATCCTGAGGTTTCTTCTCTATTAACTTTCTCTCCCCATGCTCTCATTCAGTTAACAGGTTTAAATACCATTCAAATGCTAGTGATTCCCAAATATACATCTTCAGTTTAGACCTCGTCCCTGGGCTCCAGATTCCACTATCCAACCACCCACTCTGCATATGCATTTGGAAGCCTATTAGGTACCTCAAACTTAACATGTCCAAAACAGAATTCTTGATTTCTCTGTACCAGTCAGTTCATCTTAATAAATGAATATTCAGTTGCTCAAGCCCAAAAACACACAGTCTATCTTTGAATCTTCTTTTTCCCTCATACCTTACATCCAATCTATCAGCAACAACTTGAAGTTTATACCTTCAAAGCAAAGATTATAACCACTTCTCACGATCTCTTCCATTACCACCCTGGTGCAAGCTAACATCATCTCTCACCTACCTACTCCACACAACAGTGTCCACACTGATCTGCTTTTGCTCCTGCCCACCATGGTTTATTAGCCTCACAGCAGCCAGAGTAATTTTCTTTTAAGATCTGTAAATTCATGTCACATCTATTCAACACTCCAATGGCTTCTTGTCTCACAGAGACTAAAATCCAAAGTCCTTACCGTCCCAAGTCCTTTGGGTAGGTACTAAAGGCCTGTCGTGACTTAGAGTATTTGCTGCTGGCCGTTTCTCGAACTCATCAAACTCAAACTCTCCTACCTCAGGATGCTTGCACTTGCTGTTCTGTTTAGAGGAAATCGGCCTTCGGTAGCCAGCCCCATGCTTGCCATTATCACTTCATTTTGTGCCCCAATATCGCTGCCTCAGAGGGGCTGTCCTAACCCCTCTACTTAAAATAGAATACTCATGCTCTTTCCAGCTGGTGCCAAGCTTTGGGCATCTCTCAGGACAACTGGCAGAAGCACCACAAGATCTGAGGCAAAAAAAAAAAAAACTTTACCACAAGAAGTAAGTATATGAGCCGGGACACCCTGCTGCCAACACTAAGATTGGCCCTCGTCGCATACACAGAGTCCACATGCGGGGAGGTAGCAATAAGTACCAAGCCTTGAGGATGGACATGGCAACTTCTGCTGGGGCCCCAAGTGTTGTCCATGCAAACAAAGGATTACTGAGGTTGTCTACAATGCATCCAACAACAACTGGTCCGCACCAAGACCCTAGTACAGCACTCCATCGTGCTCCTTGACAGCAAGCACACCCTACCCACTTGGTACAAGCCCCACTCTGCACTGCCCCTGGACAACAAGAAGGGGGCCAAGCTGACTCCTGAGGAGGAAAAGTTTTTAAACAAAAAATGATCAAAAGGAAATCAGAAGAAATATGATGAAAGGAAAAAGAATGCCAAAATCAGCAGTCTTCTGGAAGGGCAAGCTTTTTGCATCCATCCTTCAGTACCAGGCCAATGTGGCCGAGCAGATGGCTGTGCTGGAAGGCAAGGAACTAGAGTTCTAGCTGAGGAAAATCAAGGCCCGGAAAGGCAAATAAATCCTCTTCCCTCCCATCTTAGCTCATGTAATAATGGTGCTCATTCTAAACAAGAAACCCAAAACTATCCCTTTAGTTCTCTTCAAAGCATGACACAATTATTTTAAACCTGGAACTGTGCCATGCACTCAGTAAATGCTCAACAAATGCTTACTGAATGAATATATGGTTTATAGCTCAAGAGAGCACTCTAAATTAGAAACAGATATAGGGATCATCACCATATCCATACAATTAGAGCCACAGAAGTGGATGAGACCACCCACAGTGAAAAGAAAAGAGTTATGACCAAATTAAATTATTTTTAACTATACTAAAGGAGGCTTCCATTCAAAGAAATTTAAGCTCTAGCTGGTTTGGTTCAGTGGATAGAGCGCCAACCTGTGGACTGAAGGGTCCCGGGTTTGATTCCAGTCAAGGGCACATGCCTGGGTTTCGGGCTCAGTCCCCAGTAGGGGGCGTGTAGGAGGCAGCCAATCAATTATTTTCTCATCACTGATGTTTCTCTCTCTCTCTCCCTCTCCCTTCCTCTCGGAAATCAATAAAAAAAATTTTTTTTAATATATTTAATAATAAATCTCTAAATAATTATAACCTGGTCTTATAGTTTTATATAAATTTAGATGTTTATATACTAAAATTTTAACTTATTTTACACATAACTCTTATAATGAGGCTCAATCCAAAATTAGCCTAGAATAATCTTGATTGTCTGGATAGACTAAGAAGTCAGAACATCAAGTTGTTAATGATATCTAAACAAAATGGCAATACCTCTGCATCTTCATCAAGTTGCAATTGTTTGGCAATGGCTTCATCATTTAATCTGGAATCATTTGCATTTTTTGAAGGCTGTATTTCAAAGAAAATCAAGCAAGATCAGCATAAAACTTATGTTAAAAATAAGGTGTTTTTTCTTGACTGTAGCTGGTTAAATACACCAGGAGAGTTAAATGTATCAGTAACGAAGTAGTCAGTCTCAATGCACACCAGCCAGAAAGTCATGTTCATGACTACTCAGTGTCCACATCCATTTTCCTAATGAGCAAATATTCTGAGAGATGGTTCTCACTTAATTCTATTGAAATGTTCAAGAAAAGTAACCCCAATCTCTTCCCCCGGCCCAAAAAAAACACACTTGTAGTTTTCTCCATGGTATGACATAATAGTGAGAAGGATTACACTGTCTGATGGAGGTGTAATCAACAAACTAACGAAATCAACACACACACACTATTTGGCAGGCTTTGACTCAGGGGACTACTTTCACTATAGTTTGTCTGTATTTCTGTTTCCCATATTTCCAGAAAAATGTAAATCCACCATCAACCAAAGTAGAAAATGTCAAAAGTGTAACATAGGCACATTAAGTTATGTACTTAGAACCTCATTTGGGAACAAACTTATTGTCTAATTTTGTCTACTTGAGGTGAATAGTAAAATGAGTTTACATTCTAAGTATTTAAATTCTAAGAATTAAAATTTTTTCATGCAATTTAAATAATCTTTTCCCACTTTCAAATATAAAAAATTAAATAGTCTAACTTCCTCATCCTCTAAAATGATGGCAATAAATTTTGTACATAATCATAGAAAATCATTTTTATCAATAAATACGTTGATCTGTTATGACATCCAAATTTCTCCTCTTATTAGTAACAGCGAATGAACATTCCTGAACATTCTTGCTTGCATAATACTCACCTCTTTTCTTTTGCTCGCCACCATCTTCTTATCTGATCTTTGGACACTTGCAGTTCCAAAATAATCAAGCACTGATGTGTGGGTAAGCTTTATTGGCGATAAAGGCTCATTCTTGGTCTTAGTGTTTTCTTCATTCTTTTTCATGTTTGATGCTCCAAGATAACTATTTGTAGATCTTCCATTCTCTTTTGACTTAGAAGCTGCCTTCTTACACACAAAGTCATCTTCTTCATCTTAAATGGAATATAACCAAATATTGTTTGATAAATCATCAATTCCAATTATATCAAGGAATCACTTCAACCAGCCCTATTTCTTTGGTTCAGTAATTCACAAGAGAAAACAACCCTTTGCTTTGGGCTAATAACAAATCCAAAAAGAAAAAAGAAAAATCTAAAAGGTAATCATGAAGACTAGGTCACTTCACAAGTTGGTGTGTAAAGCCACATATGAATAGGTCTTGTCTTCCTCTCAAGTACTCCCTTAGTCAACCAGGAGCATCTGCTAAGGGTTTTATGTACCAGACTAGAGGCCCAGTGCACAAATTCATGCGGCAAGCAAAGACCACAGACAGAGCGCCCCAAACGGCCGAAACACCAGCTACGCTCTGAGGTGGAAATAACAGCTCTATTTCACTGCCTGCGCTCAGACCACCTCTCTCCCCCAGGGGCAGAGTTGCTGACAGACAGACAGGCTGTCTCTCCTACCTCAGCCTCAAATTTTCTCGGGGCTCCGCCCCCCAAGCATGATAGGTAGCTGACTTCAGCCATGGTGGCACACCACCATAGGAGCGCTGGCCAATCAGCGGTTGGGAGCCTGGAAAGGTGTGGGGCCAAGCTAGAAGTGGCTGACTGGCTGATGGCGGGGGGGGGGGGGGGGGGGGGGGCGTGCCGCACAGTACAGTGACAGAGGTAAGATGGCAGTGGTGCTTACTTTACGTCTTTGCAGTTAGACTGCTGCTTTGCCCCTTCTGCCCCCTCCGAGCTGCTACTCTGTCACGATCAGCATCAGGGTCACTCTCCTCCTACAGGCTTCCCAGACCCAGATTCTCCAGTGCCCAGAGCCTTAGCCGGGGGGAGGGACCAGCCAGGGGGAGGAACCGCAGGTGGGTTGCCAGCCGCGGGGAGGGACTGCAGGAGGTTGGCTGAGGGAGTGCACTGACCACCAGGGGGCAGCTCCTGCATTGAGTGTCTTCCCCCTGGTGGTCAGTGCGCGTCATAGCAACTGGTCGGCCAGTCATTCTGGTCGTTAGGTTGTAATGGTCGCTTAGGCTTTTATATATATAGATGTACTATTTCTAGGTGAATGCCATCTCAAACATGCAAGTACCTAAGATAATGAAAAAATCAAAGAGGATTTAGCCTTACTTTCTAATTCTTATATTTATATTAAAATGAAACTATAAAGTTTACAAAGTAAAACTCTTACAGGTTTCTGATTACTAAATGTAAAAAAGGAATCCACCATTTAAAAAGCAAGAGTGGCCCCAGCTGTTTTGCCTCGGTGGATAGAGGGTAGCCTCTTGGAATGAAAGGTGTTGGGTTCAATTCCAGTCCAGGGCACGTACCTCAGTTGCAGGCTCCCACCCCAGCCCCAGATTGGGACCATGTGGGAGGCAACCAATAGATGTGTCTCTCTCATATCAATGTTTCTCTATCTCTGTCTCTCCCTCCCTTCTTAAAAAAAAAAAAATCAATGGGAAAATATCTTCAGCTGAGCATTAACAACAACAAAAAAGCAAAAGTGTACTTACTAGATGTCTCTTGAAGATGCCCATTGTCCTCTACAAGTCCAATTTTCCTAAAACTTACATCCCACCCCAACCTACCCTCCAAAGGCTTCCAATAAACATTCTTAACCTGTAACCAAAAGATTTTAATTAAAGCATTGTTTTACTTAACTTCAACTATAGTCAGTCTACCTTTAAGCTTAATTAAAACTGCATCCATATCCATAGATACAGAGAATCAGGTGATGGTTGCCAAAGGGAAGAGTGATGGGAATATGGAAAAAAAATTTTTTTAATTGGAAAACTCAAAAATCCAGAATTCCAGCTTATTCTGGAAAAGCAGGAACTCAGGGGGAAAGAAGAAGGATTCATTCACAAATCTTTCCAAGCAAACCCAAGGCTTGATATACTTCCATATTTCAGTTCAACCCTGTTAACAAGAGTTGGGAGACTAGGTTCAGTCACTCATATACCTGTTCTCCCTACCTAACAAATCAGTCCTTCTCTATAGCGTTAACGCTAACTTAAAAGAACAGAAGTGGAAAAGATGTTTGATTTGGATCAGTACAACAGCCACATGAATCACCCCTAATGGTGCAAACAGCCATTGAGAATATAACCTGAAACTCCTTTCCTTTTCTCAAAAATAATACCATAATGAATTATGTTATGAAAACCTTAAAAGTTACGGCTGGTCTATTTGAAATCCCTAGACTTGGTTAAGCTGTAGCATAACCAAACCAGTTAACATTCAAAAACAAACTTTTCTACTTAGCAGTCAAAACAAATTATGTAAATTGCCCTTAAAAAAGAAGATTCACAACAACATTGCTGATACCCTGGCTTTAATAAAAAAAAATAGGAAGAAGAAAAGCACAAGACTGGGACCTGATAAGTATAGACAACCAATACATCTCCTTAGGCAGTAAGTGCAAAACTAAAAGCATATTTAGTGTATATAAAGCTTCTCATCTGAGAGCTTATTAAATTTTATAATTTTTACTACATTTGCATTAAGTTCCACATCTGTACTTCTGGAAAGGAGGAATTCCCTTAATGCAGAACAAAATAACTCTGTCTCTACAAAATGATAGCCCTCAACTAGTTTTTTCTCCAACTTTAGAAATGCCAAAAGTACTAGCATTCTATTTCCATTACTTCCAGTCATAAGCAGTATGACAGAAAACCCCAGAACTGAGTTGACCCAATCACCTACTGTGTTTTTCTGTTGTAAGTTTTCCTCAAGAACTTCCTTGTAATCTAAAATACTGTATCTGTCCTGCCCAGCCAGCGTGGCTTAGTGGTTGAGCACTGACCTACGAACCAGGAGATCACGGTTCGATTCCCAGTCAGGGCACGTGCCCAGGTTTCAGGCTCGATGCCCAAACATTGATGTTTCTATCTCTCTCTCCCTCTCCCTTCCTCTAAGAAATAAGTATATATACATATACATACACATATATAATGTTATATCTGTTCTTAAGAACTTAATTCAGACGATGTCAATCACTGCTATTTGATACAGCCTCAAAAAAGAAAACAATAGTATTATAGATATTTGCAATCCCTAGCTTAACCCTTTCTCCAGCAATCTCGTAAATATTTGCAGGTAATAGACTAGCATGAAATTTAGTGAGATGAGGAGTTTCTAAGAACATTAGATTTAAAAAATTGTTGGCAAATGTGTAAGGATATGGGAACAACATATATGTGACAATGATGTAAATTTGTAAAAATCTTTGAGGACAATTTTGCAATACAGGGTGTGGAAAAAGTAGGTTTACAGTTGTATGTGAAACACAGTTTATTCTTGTATTATTATTTATTAATTATTGTATTCTTTTCTATATGAACAACTGTAAACCTACTTTTGCTCCACCCTGTATGTACCAAAACCTTACATATGCATACCTATTAACTGGATACAGCAATTACATTTCTAAGATTTAGTAAAAATAAATAAATAAACAAAGTACACAAAGATATATGTACAAAATTCTTCTCACAGCATTGATTCATTCAAATGAATGGAAAACAGACTTCAATAGGGCAAGAAAAGATGAAGAAAAAACTAAAGGACTAACAGTTTAGATTAAAAAAAAAAAAAAGACAGCCTCAAATACAACAGGGGCACTGGAGATAGAGATAAGTTTATATTGTTTATAAAATGGGAAAACAAACCTAAATATCTGTTAATGTGTTCAATCATGTAATGGAATTCTAGGTAGCAACAGAAAATTATAATGCATAGTCACATTTACTGACATAAAAATATTTATATATTTAAGTGACAAAAGCAGGTAACATAATGGGATGTTAAATGATATATTTATAATCCATCTATTTATTCATGTATATATACTTTTAAGTTAACATTCAAAGACTTGAAAAAATAAAGTGTTAATTTTTATCACTGGATAAGAGCTTATGCGTGATCTTTCATTTTTTTCTTCCTATCTTTTTTTTATGTATATATTACACTTTTTCTTTTTAACCTCCATCTAATATTTTATAACAAATTGACTGTCTCCTAGAAACTCCCTGACCCCTTAGCTTTCTGAGACAAAAAAGGTCTGTCATTGGTTTCTCCCTCCTCTTCACTTTTATTTGCTTACTTCTTTCATTATTTATCAGCATCTCTGCTTATTCTGTCACTAGAATCAGAGACTGGGACTGCATGGTACCTTTTTATCTAATTACTATTAATAATAGTTATCATTAGTGAGCATTAAGCTACATGCCACATTCTTTATAATGTATACCTTTAGTCCAGCAGACGCCAACTGGTGGTGCACGGACCACTAGTGGTCTATGAGGTCCGAAAGGTTGGCGACCACTGGTTTAAGGAAACCTTTGGAGCAGTGGTCACCAACTGGTGGTCAGAGGACCACTGGTGGTCCATGAGATCCAAAAGGTTGGCGTCTGCTGCTTTAGTCAACTAGTTCTACCTCATAGTCAATCCATAGGCTCCCATTTTTCACTTTCTTTAAAGAAGTTCATAATCTTTAGCATAGTAATTCTTGGAGATAATTCTTGGAGGTGCTAACAAATATTTATATACAAATACATTCATCACACTATTAAGAACATGAAAAATGTAAGCAACTGAAATAATCAAAATCAGAAAAATGCTACATAAATTGTGATCTAGCCATATAAAGGATTCATGCAGCCATTCAAAATTAAACCCAAATTTCAAAGCTAAAAAAAAACAAAACTATGGAAATAGCAAAATTAAGCTGGCAAGAAAACCAGAAACGCATAGCTTTGTTCTTTTAGGTTAGCGTTAACACTATAGATATAAATGTCACCCCTAAAAGGAAGCTTATCTTCATGAGCTTCTCTTTACATAATGGAGGGTAATAGAGGCATTCTCTAAATCTCTGGCTTAGAATACACGAATTTAAACTTAATAATGTCTTCAAGCTATATACCAAGACAATGATGCCTAAACACAGACATAATTTTATAAACATTTTCATAATTTCTGAGTGAAAATATCATTACACACGGATTTTCAAGGGAAAAATATGGCCGTGTTCTGCATGAAATTCAAGCATGTACTTGCATTGGACTAACAAAAATTGCAGACATGGCCCCCTTTTCTCTGATAACCATAAAATAAATAGCTCTCCAGGCCGCTTGGAAAGAAGGAGCAATTCTACTGAAATAGTTATGAAAGGAGAACAAAGACTGACTTGCTTGATTTGATGCTTACTTAGTGCCCTGTGATTTGTGCATTTCCCTATACTCCTTACACTTACGGGACTAACATGAAAAAAGTCAATTCATGATCCTAAGCATAGATGTTTCTTATAAATATAAAGGATCTCCTTAAGGTGACCACTGAAAAAGAAACATGGTGCTCACTAAAAACCACAGGCATATCTGAAAGCATTCTGGCATCTTGCCTTGATAAAAGTAGAAAACCTGGGAAAAAAGCATCATTCTGCTGTTACTATAGTACGGCTTCTGAACTACTTTGGGCCCTGGCCCGTGTGGCTCAGTCGGTTGAGCGTCATCTCTGCATGGAGAGGTCGCCTGCTCGATTTCCTGCCTGCTCGATATCCCGTCAGGGCACATTCCTGGGTTTCAGGCTCAATCCCCAGTGGGGGCATGCAGGAGGCAGCCATTCAATGTTTCTCTCTCACTCCTTTCCTCTCTCTGTAAAAAATCAATAAAAACATTAAACAAAAAAAACAACTTTCGCCCCTCATAGCCTTGAAAAGGCTACACTAATACATTATGGAGAAAGAAGGCAAAAGAGGCCAAAGGATTAGAACAATGCAATTAGCTGCCTGCAAAAGGCAGTCATTTAGCAGGTGTTTCTGTGACCATCCTCATGTAAAATAAATATTTTATGAACCTACACAATGTGTAGAGATTAATGTTCCAAATAAAGTTATGGTTGTCTTTCTTTTTCAACATTTGTTCTAATTTTCTAATGAGCCTAAATCTGTTCCTTCCTTGTCAGAAGCCAAAGGCAAAATGTGTTCTCTTCTTCCCAGAAACTTGTAATAAAGCAATGAAAAATAAATCTAAGTCAAATTTCTGACATCTAGTTGAAAATCATGGGCAACTGAACACTCAGAATCTCCCTCTAGGCAATCTGTCTCCTTATAAAAACGCCATTTATTTTTATTTATACACAACATAACTGCAAATGTGGTAACAATCACCAAGTAAGAGTATTAACCAACACACAGCAGGGGAACTGGCTGGGAGAGAAGCCTGCTTTGCCACTCTGAGTCAGATGCACTCCTTTATTTAAAAGGGTAACAAATGGCGAGCTCCCTCCCGGGGCCACGCCATGCCTTTCCCTTCCCCCACCCTACCCTGCACCACCACCCCAGGCACATTACCTTTAGCTTCCTCCTCCCAAACTCCAAGGGCTCTTCCTTTACCTCTAAAACGTGTTTCCTAAGCCCCCTTCTTCTAGGAATTACTGTTTCTACCTCTGCAACTTACCCGATAAATGTTCTCTTACAAAATAATAATAATAATGATAATATACATAAAAGGATAACAAATAAAAGAAAGTAATGTGCAGGTCCATATATTTACAAGCCAAAGGGGGCGGGAGGTAATAATCCTGGAGTTCATACTGCTAAGAGTTTGGGATTCTGATTTTCTTTCCTTCAGTCTGGAACCCACAAAAAAACAAATTCATAGAGACCATGCCAGAGAGATCTGATCACAGAGATTTAAAATAATTTATTTAGCAACATGTCAAAAACTGAAAAGGGAATCTGAGCCTACAAAGTTCCTTTGCAATACTCCTTGAGTCAATAAAACCTAAATTGTCATTTTGGTTGTAGAAGTAGAAAAAGATTCATGCATGTGCCAAAGTCTTCAATAAATATCTGTTAGCCTGGCTGGTGCGCTCAGTGGTTGAGGGTTGACATATGAACCAGTTCAATTCCAGGTCCGGGCACATTTCTGGGTTGCAGGCTCCCCTACTAGTAGCCCATCAATGATTCTCTCTCAACATTGATGTTTCCACCTCTCTTTCCCTCTCCCTTCCTCTCTGAAATCAATAAAAATATTTTTTAAAAATATATATCTGGCCCTAGCCAGTTTGGCTCAGTGGATAGAGCGTCAGCCTGCAGAATGAAAGGTCCTGGGTCGATTCCGGTCTATGGCACATGCCCCAGTTGTGGGCTCAATCCCCAGTAGGGGGCCTGCAGGAGGCAACCGATCAATGATTCTCACTCATTGATGTTTCTATCTCTCTTCTCTCCCTCTCTCCCTCTCCCTTCCTCTCTGAAATCAATAAAAATATATTTTAAAAATATATCTGTTAATTAAGTGGATGGAAGTGAAACGAAACATACCATCTCGTCACCATTTCTGTAATGAATCAGATATCCTATACTTCAGTATGCAGGAAAGCTCCCCACAACAGATAATTATTTGGATTTGGCTCAATATGTCAATAATGCAGAGGTTAGAAACCCTGCCATAGCCTATCAGAAGAGAATTTGGTGGATGTCCAGACATCCCTTGTGCTAATATTCATCTCACCTAGTAGATGCCACAGTACCCAACAGTGTGATGAACAAAAATGTTTCCAGATACTCCTAGGTCCCCTAGGAGGCAACATCATCCTTGATTGAGAGGCACTGATTTATGGCAAGATGAAGAAATACAAGGTAAGTAACAATAGCTACCAAGACTTATAAGTAGTAATTCAACAGCTATTCATAAGAAATTGGACAGCTAGACCCTGGGTACCGACAATGGATTATGGCAATTTTGTCAACTTTGTAAAATGTTTATTTGTCCCTTAATATTAAACAATTTTACTAATGATTCAGAAAGAAACACAAAGACAGGTTTAGCAAATCTGTAGAAGATATGAAGTCAAATGATATGAAAAAATAAGTGGATGAGAGACACTGAAAGAACTACTGGGTTCTTCCACAGGGAAGCTGTATACAATCTTAAACTGAAAATTGCTTTTTTTACTCTCGTAATGTGTGACTTAGGTACTTTAAAATAATATTAACCTAAAGACTTTACTCACCCGCAAATGTGCTAACCTAGTTTCTTTTCTACAGAGTTTTTAGCCCACAATCAACATTAATTTTTAACAAGTACGGTCAAAGAAATATAATACACAGTGCTTAGTTTCCTCTCACTTCGAAGAAATTTTTCTCTCTAAATAACTCCAGGTTTCCCTGAAAACATCTAAGAAAAACTCTATCCTACACAGAATCCATTCCTATTTGTCTGTACACAAAACTGTATGTCTCTAAAAATTAGCAAAAAGAATGCTACACACACATCCCCAATAATATTTTCTGCTACTATTTTCTCAAGTCACAGGTCACTGATATTCCATAGTAACCTGGAGAACACATTTCTAATTTTAGCGTCAAGAGCACTAACTGCCTCAGGAATTACATACTCAATTAAGATGACCGGTCATAAACAATTCTCAACACAGGGAAAACCCCCATCATTTTCAACCAAACACCAGCCCCTGATGAAACTGGATAGGACAAGGTCATCTTTGCCAAACAAAACTCAAGGTCTCCCACTTCATTAAACAGCTAAAAGTAAATATGTTTACCCAGTACAACAGTATTTGGTTTGTACCAACCCACAAGAACTTTTTACTGGAGTCAATGGTTAGCTATGAAAATATTTATCAGCAGTTTTTTCATTTTCCTATATTTGGGAGATTAATGTAGTTAGGTACTTTAAAAATCAATAAATAATGCAAGTTAGATTTAATCAAATAAAATGGTGAAAAATATGTCATGGAACTAAATGATAAGCCTAAAGATCTGTACAATAAGATAGCCTAAGAACTATATAATAATATAAATAAAAGCATTTGAACTAGGTTATTTTCTAAATTAAGGTGATTTCCTAAATATGTTCCTCATTGTTTATAAAACACTATGCAACAGATATAAAATGCAGGCCACATATGTAATTTTAAATTTTCTCATAAAATAAATTTTCACATTCAAGTTTTTAAAAAGGGGGAAATTAATTTTAACAATATACTTTAACCCAATATATCCAAATTAGTATCACTTCAATATGTAATCAATACCAAAAAAAAGATAATTTACCTTTTTTTATACTATGTCCTTGAAATCTGTGTTTTACACTAAAACCACTCTCGATTTGGTTTAATCACATTTCAAGTGTGCAATAACCACATGTAAGCAGTCCCCGTACTGGACAATACATATAACATAAATGACGTGAGTCAAATACAATTTCTCAATTTCTAAAGCACTATTACATAATCAAGAGAGCCTTAAGTACTTAAGCAAAAGCAAAATGTCTTTAGCATAGCCTTTAAGGGCAGATAGAGGCATACAATAAAATCAAACATAAAAATAACAATTAATACTTATTGAGCAGGGGAGGCCGGGGGGGGGGGAGGTCAATGAGGGGGAAAAAAGGAGACATGTGTACTACTATTTGTAATACTTCAAACAATAAAAGAGAGAAATAAAAATAAAAAAATAAATACTTATTGAGCATTTACTATGTGCCAGACCCTATTTTAAAGCATTGTCTTACTTGATTATCACCAAGTCCTCTGATGTGGGTACTAGTAATGTCAGCATTTTACAAATGAGAAAACTACGACAGAGGGAAGATGAACGAAGATTTAACCTAGGCAGTCTGACTCAGGAGCTCGTGCTCTTTTACATGCTACACCTGCTATCCTGCAAGAAAAATACCCAAAATAACAAAGGTTGGTGTATAAAAGATAAAATATGGAATACAGCAAAAATTCTTTCTCTGGGAATTAACATGTTTTAAAGCTGAATCTTGTCACATAACCATTTTCTACAAGAAGATTCAATCTCCAACTAATACAATTTTAAATCAGAACTTTTATTTTTAAATAATTGTCACCACAAATATTTTTAACTTTATACTGGTAATCTGAATATTTATGATCCAGTACTAAAAATGTATAGTTTTAGCTTAACAAAGGTGAAGAATAACAAAAGAATCATTTTAAGGTCAAGAACATTCCAGTTTGTGTATTAATTTCAAGAAGCTGCACTCTTTTATTGAAATTCATTATATTTCTGATTTTATTATGCTAGTTATATTATAGACTTATTTTTAACAGTTTCATTCTCTTTTACAAAGGAAAGAAAAAGAGCTTATCTTCCTCTCATCCATCTATCATATCAAGGAATAAAAAAGTATGAGAAGATAAAACAGGCAAGAAAAGAGCTAGCTTCTTTCCTAATTCTAAATTCTAAGGAAAAGCAGAATACTATGTAATACTGAACATCCTATTAGATGGGTACAAGGTACCCAAGATTTTTAGCTAAAGCAAGGGACAATGCTCACTTTTACCTGTCCATGCCATCAGCAGAATGATGTAAACATTGACTAATGTTTATAAAAATTTCAGATAAAATGCTGGACATCTCTTTAGAAAATAATATTCAAAAATACCTGGTCTGAAATAAACAATCCGGTGTTAAAGAAAATCTGTGATGAGAGCTTAAGGTGTCTGCCCCTTCTGTGTACCCAAAAATCACCCGATAGCAACAGCCTTGACCCAAAGGTGAAGGCCATGGCTGTCTGCTCACTAACCATGGTGTCTATGGAAAGCTTGATCACACCACCTTCAGTTACTTAATAAACCTATCAACATACTGTTTTTAGAATCCCTCCCACATATTCAAAACTTCACCAAGGTAGCGGGGGAGGAAGGGGACTCTTAATGCAAGAGTTCATTTACACAATGTGCCTGAGCAGATATTTAGCAATAGAACAAAAAGGTTAAAGAGTTAATCCGCTATCTGCCATAATGAAGAAATAACTCGCTTACCAAAAATTTTACAAATATACAGTATTCCCATCACATACATTTTGTCTTTGTCTGAACAACTTTAACAAATAAATTGTCTCAGAGAACTTACAAAGCTAATCTGTGTACTTTTTTTTTTTAATATATCTCTTTATTGATTTCAGAGAGGATGGGAGAAGGAGAGAGAGATAGAAACATCAATGATGAGAGAGAATCATTGTTCGGCTGCCTCCTGCACGCCCCACACTGGGAATTGAGCCCACAACCCAGGCATGTGCCCTTGGCTGGAATTGAACCCGGGACCCTTCAGTCCGCAGGCCAACGCTCTATCCACTGAACCAAACTGGCTAGGGCCTGTGTACTTCTTTTTCTTTTTTCCTTTGATTGCCTACATGTCAGTCACTAGGTCTGGCCCTTTCATATGTATCACCCATTAAGTCTTCCCAACAAGTCTATGCAATCAGTGTTTCTGCTTTAAAGAAAGGGAGACAGACTTACTGAGCATTAACTCAAAGTCACACAAGCTGTTAAAAGGGAACCAAGAATGTACTCTCCGGGCAGAGCTTTTGACCTTCCAAGTCTCGGGTTCCTTCTACAACACACAATGTTTTTTCCTACCTCATTCCCTATTTACTGACTAATGTATCTACCACGTGTACCTTCATTCTCACAAATAATGGCCCATACATGTAAGCAAAGTTTTAATGTTACTCATATCTCTACAAACCTTGACCTTTATTTGCACATTCCAATGAGAAGCACAAGAACCTAACACACACTGCTTCTCTCTAAAACACTAAACACATCCAGTATCCTTACCTGTTTCTGAAATGTACGTAACAGGATCCTGCCGCAGAATTTTACCAGGCTTAGACAACGGCAATTTTTCTGGTTGCTTTTTGGCATTTTTCACCTGTACTGTCTCCTCTGACTCTGAATCTGTACATGAGAGGAAAATAAAATAAAACTTTGAAAGAAATGTAATACAGTGTGTTTTTAAAGTGATTATTGTTAACCAATTCCTCAGGGTCATCCCTTTTGAAGCACATCTCTTCTGTAATTCTCACAGGTTACTTCTACCCAGTGTTAAGCCTTTTATTCGTTTTCTATTGCTCTTCTAACAAATTATCACAAACTCAGTAGCTTAAGGCAACACAAAGTTTTCATCTTACCTTTCTGTAGGTTAGAATTCTGAGTCTCATTGGACTAAAATCAAAGTGTCAGCAGGACTGATTCCTTTCTAAATACCCTAGGGCAGAATCTACTTCCTTGCCTTTTCCAGTGTCCAGTGCCTGCCAGCATTCCTTGGCTCATGGCCCCCTTACTCCATCTTCAAAGCCAGCAACATTAGGCAAAGTGTTTCTCATGCTGCCTCTCTCCAGTTCTCTGACCTTCCAGTCAATCTCTCTTTAACTCTCTTCTGCTTCGTTCTTCCTTGTGACTACATTGGGCCCACCCAGATAATCCAAGACAATCTCTCCAATTTAAGGCCATGTGATTAACACTTTAATGCAACCTACTACTTTAATTTCCATTTGCCATGTAAACTAACATATTCAGAGGTTCTAAGAATTAGGGCAGACATCTTTGGGGGCCATTATTCTGTCTACTACCACCTAATCACCCAGAGCCCTTAAATATAAATCAAGACAAAGTGTAAGTACCCAGTATAGTGCCTAGCACAAAATAAGTATTTCATGAACGTTAGTGTCCTTCTTCATCGTGCATTTAGAAATCCTATCTCATACTACTTACTCTATATTGTATCCAAAAATTACTGTATCCAGTTTCCAAAAAAGATGGAAACTCATAGGAAATGGGGATATGTACTTTTTTCAAATTTCTTATGCCCTGGTCAGATGGCTCAGTTGGTTGGGGCATCATCCCACACACCAAAAAGGTTTCAGGTTCCATCCCCCATCCAGACATGTACAGGAGGCAACTAATGTTTCTCTCTATAAAATCAATAAAAAATATTCTCAGGCGGGGATTAAAAATTTTTTTTCTTACAACATACAGCAATAAGACTCAATAATCACACAAGTACTTTTAGAATTGAGTTCAAATTCTTTGTCATCCCTGTCAAAATCCTGACAATCTATAAATGCTTTCTTAGGTTACATTTTTAATTTTAGACTTCACACCAAATGGATCTTCTCCACAAAAGCAAACCTAAAACCTTCTGAGTCCTACCATTATTTAAAGATATAAAAGGCATGCATAAATATTCATATTCCCTATCTTAAAATTATATTCAAAGAAAAACTTTACAATTGTGTTTGTCCTATTTTAAATGCAACAAAAAAGGACAAACTCAAAAGCACAAAAATTAAATTTTAGCTCTCTGTTTCTAAAGCAATATTCTAAGGCACTATTTTTCAAGTTAAGCTTCTAAGAACCTTAGCTGGACAAGAAGGTAATATTTTTTTAAATAATATAGTCAAAATAAGTTGGAGACATGCTATATATACTATATATAATATAGTAAGAAAAATGTTAAATGCATTAATATAGATAGGCTGTGATAAAGTCTGCAGTATAATAAAATTGTTTTTTACTGTATCGAGCACAGAGCCTTCTCACATGAGCACCTATTACCATCACAGATAGCTGTGTGTCTCAGAACATCTGTTTGAAAAACTCTGTTCTAAGAAACAGAAAATAATTTTAAAACTTTAAAGCTCCTCAAAAGAAATATTACCTGAATCATAGATGATCCTCTTTTTCCTGTTTGGTTGCTTCTGTTTAGAGTCATCATCTTTACAAGAACTATTTACCTATAAACATCACAGTATAATTAGAACACAAAGAAGCCTATATAACTTAGTATTCTTTTCCTCATTAGATTTAGGCTCAGTGATTCTCAACTAGAAGAAATTTTGTCCCCAGGAGACATTTTTGTTTGGCAGCAGCAGGGGAGAGGAGGCTAGATTTAGTGGCATCTAATGGATAGACTAGAGATGCTACTAAACATCCCATAATGCACAGGACAGTTATCCACCAAAAGAATTATCCAGCCCAAAATGTTAGTAATGCCCTGATTAGGCTACAGAATAGGCCAGACAATAATTGCATTGGATGGAAAAGAAGAAATTATAGAAAAGCTATATTATTATTCAGCTCCACTTTCAACACTAACCTGTGTATAATAAAAAGTAAAAGGATGTCAGATACTACAAAGCATAAAATTAAATAAAACCAGGGGAAAAGGTATTGTTTATATGTTACTTATACATCACATCTCTAACATATTCAAATTTTCCCAAAAAGCAGACAGGAAAAAACTGACTATAATCAATTATAAGGTAGGATTTCATTTCTAGCCCTTATAATAAAACATCAAAAGTATAAAAATAATCCACTAACCTTGCATGGAAATGACAAGAAGTCCATTATAATTTGAATACACCACTGGACTACAGGACAGAATCAGAAGCAATTACTATAACTCAATAGTAAGAGAAGAGGGTATCCAAGAAGTGAGAGAGCCACAGAAGGAAAGTCCAAACCCTGTCAATAAACTTAGCCCAAGTCTGGGGCTAACTCCTAAAATACGTATGCACGAAACAACTCCAAGTGTCCGGCTAACATTAAAAGAACTGAACAAAGATTTCAGCTGCTGCCCATCACAGGGAATACAAGAGTCTGGCATTTGAGTTCAGCAGAGTTAACTAACTGCCTGCTAAATCAAAAGAATCCAAAGTACCTACACCAGTGGTCGGCAAACCTCGGCTCACGAGCCACATGTGGCTCTTTGGCCCCTTTGAGTGTGGCTCTTCCACAAAATACCACGTGCGGGCGCGTGCGTACAGTGCGATTGAAACTTCGTGGCCCATGCGCAGAAGTCTGTTTTCGGCTCTCAAAAGAATTTTCAATCGTTGTCCTGTTGATATTTGGCTCTGTTGACTAATGAGTTTGCCGACCTCTGACCTACACTATATCATTCACGCTGTCCACGGTAAAAACCAGGATACTAAGAAAGGAAATGTAGCCGATGATGGTCAATTTCATGTATCAACTTGACTGGATCACAAGATGCCCAGATATTCTGAGTGTTTTTATGAGTTTAAGTTTTGGGATAAGTTTAACATTTAATTTTTTTTAATTTCTTTATTGATTAAGGTATCACATATTTGTCCTCATCCCTCCATTCCCATCCCAAACCCCTCCCCATGCATGCCCCCACGAAGTAAGGCAGATTGTTCTCCCTAATGTGGGTGGGTCTCACCCACTCAACTGAAGGCCTAAAGAAAACAAAAGGCTGACCCTCTCCTAAACATAAAAGAATTCTTCTTTCTTGACTGTCTTCAAGCTGAAACATCAGTTTGTCCTGCTTTCAGACCTGAACTGAAACAGGCTCTTCCTGGGTCTCAAGCCTGCCAGCCTTCAGATTTGAATAACACCACTGGCAATTCTAATTCACACAGGCCTTTGAACTCAGAGTTGAACCTCACCATCAGCTATTCTGAGTCTCCACTTGTCAACTGTAGGTCTTGGGACCTGTCAGCCTGTATAATCAAGGAAGTCAATTCTTTATAATAAATCTCTTTACACACACACACAAACACACACACATATCTTACTAGTTCTGTTTCTTTGAAGAACCCTAATACAGATTTTGCTACTGAGAAGTAGAGTACTACTATAACAAATACCTAAAATATGGAAGTGACTTTGGATCTTGGCAATGGTAGAGGCTGGAGGAGTTTTGAGGTAAAGGCTAAAAAAAGCTTAGAGCTGGGAAGAGACTATTGGTAAAAATATGGATGTTACAAGTGATTCTGGCCTGACCAGCACGGCTCAGTGGTTGAGCATCAACCTATGAATCAGGAGGTCACAGTTCCATTCCCAGTAAGGGCACTTGCCTGGGTTTCGGACTCAATCCCCAGTGGAGGGCATGCTGGAGGCAGCCAATCAATGACTCTCTCTCTCATCACTGATGTTTATATCTCTCTCCCTTTCCCTTCCTCTCTGAAATCAATAAAAATATATTGTTTTAAAAAAGTGATTCTGGCAAAGTATCAGGGATAAAAGGTGAGAACTATAAAGAAAACCTCTATCATCTTAGAGAGTATATGTATCATCATGAACATAATGTTGGTAGAAATATAAATATTAAAGGTCATTCTGGTAAGGTCTTAGGGGAAAATGAGGTTATTAGAAACTGTAGAAAAGGTGATCCGTGTTATCTATATATATAAAAGCCTAAGCCACCATTATGACGGAACAACCAGAACGACTGGATCAACCGGTCGCTATGACGCGCACTGACCACCAGGGGTCAGATGCTCAATGCAGGAGCTGCCCCCAGCCCGCAGGCCCCGACCTCCGATGGAGCCTGTTAGCCAACCTCCTGGTCCCTCCCCCTGGCCAGCAGGTCCCAATCAACCAATCAGGGCCAGGCCTCAGGCTGGAACAGGGAACTGGGGGTGGGTGGCAGCGGACGCAGACAGTGAGGGAAGGGGGGAGAGTGGAAAGGCAGGGAACCGCACGGTGGCGGCAGTGGCAGTGCATGAGCAGCGAGGGAAAGAGGAGGTGAGGAGGCAGGGAGGCAGGGAACCTAATCAGCCCTGATCGCTGGCCAGGCCTAGGGACCCCACCCATGCACGAATTTCATGCACCGGGCCTCTAGTCTATATATATAAAAGCTAAGCAACTGGAACGACCGGTCGACCAGTCACCATAACGTGCACAGATCACCAGGGGACAGACGCTCAACGCATGAGCTGCCCCCTGGTTGTCAGTGCGCTCCCACAGCCAACCTCCCGTGGCCCCCCCCCACTGGCCAACCTCCCACAGTCCCTCCCCCAGCCGGCCAGCCCCCCCCAGATGACCCCGATAGCCAGCCAGTCCAAGGGACGCCACCTGTGCACAAATTCGTGCACCGGGACTCTAGTTAAATGATAAAATTCTTGCCCAAGGAAGACAGGCAAAAAAAATAATAAAGCTTTCCAAAGCCTTTTTTCTACCATTCACCTGGATATAGGGACTCATGTCTCTCTATGAGGAGACTTTGGTCTTTAAACATTAAGCTTTTACAACTGCAAAGTGTTCCATCTCTACTTCAGGAAAGCATATGATTTCAATAAGCCATATTAATTAGAAATAAGTACTAGCTCATTACTTTTCTCCTTCCTCTCCTAATGACTTGAAATCTGTATTTACTCAAGGCTCCCTCAAGTCCTATCAAGTCTAGGAACTGAGTTGATTTAACCTTTCGTACAATTCTAAACTGTATTTGGAAAACTTACCTTGATTTCCTTTATTCCTTTCTTTGCTTTTGAAGTTTCTTCAGCAGACTTTGTTTTCTCATTCTTCTTTACTGTTTCACTTGCAGATTTCTTTCCACTTGGTATAACCCCAAAGAATTTCCGAATATCCTAAAAGCAAAAAAGATTTATAAACAATCATTAACTGCATAAAATTCTAATTTCAATTGTAAAAAGGGACACCTCTATATACACATTGGTTTACCTTGAGTAATTTCTTTTTTTGTTAAATATATTTTTATTTATTTCAGAGTCAGGGAGAGGGAGAGATAGAAACGTCAAAGATGAGAAAGAATCACTGATCAGCTACCTCCTGCACACCCCCACTGGGGCATGTGCCCTGACCAGGAATCAAACCATGACCCCCTGGTTCACAGGTTAACACCCAACCACTGAGCCATGCCAGCCAGGTGAGTAATTTCATCATGGTGACATAGTTCCATGTGTAGCAGCATTTTTTTTATATGCAAAAGTGAACTGATAAAATTACCTGAGTTAAAAATGATTTGCCTAATAAAAACAATATTAATTCTAAGAATCGGGCCAAAAATAAGTGATATTTTTGTTAACACTAGCACAATTACTGAAGTAGCAAGTAATAGGTATTTATTGTTCAATCATGCACATACTCAGACCACCATCCCAGGCACAGTAGCAAAGAAGATGAAGAGTTGAAAAATACAATCCTTGTCCTCAGGATTTACAATCCAGTTTGAAAGAAAAATAACTGTTACAATCCTGATTATTTAAGACTTTAACAACTAAAAACTTTGACATTATTTTCCTTTATATGAGTGTGCCAAGTTCTGAAGAAAAAAAATTTGATGCTTATTATAATACTAGAGGCCTGATGCACAAAATTCATGCAGGGAGGTGGGGAGGAGGGGAACCCTCAGCCCAGCCTGCACCCTCTCCAATCCGGGACCCCTCAAGGAATGTCCGACTGCTGGTTTAGGCCCAATCCCCTAAACCGACAGTCGGGCATCCCTCTCACAATCCTGGACCGCTGGCTTCTTAATCGCTCACCTGGCTGCCTGCCTGGTTGCCCCTTACTGCCTCTGTGTGCCAGCCTGATCACCCCTAAATGCCCCCCCTGCAGGCCTGGTTGCCCCCAACTGCCCCCCTCCGCCATCCTGGTCACCCCTAACACCCCCCCCCCCACCAGCCTAGTCACCCCTAACTTCCCCCCCTGTTGGCCTTGTCGCTCCCAACTGCCCCCCCTGCCAGCCTGCTCGCCCCTCATGGCCCCCCGCCAGCCTAGTCGCCCCACACAGCCTGCTTGTTCAGTCGTTTGGTCGTCCCTCACTAAACCCCTGCCGGCCTGGTCGCTCCACACGGCCTGGTCGCTCCACACAGCCTGCTGTTCGGTCATTTGGTCGTCCCTCACTAACCCCCCTGCTGGCCTGGTCGCCCCACACAGCCTGCTGTTCGGTCATTTGGTCGTCCCTCACTAACCCCCCTGCCGGCCTGGTCGCCCCACACAGCCTGTTCAGTCGTCCGTTTGGTTGTTTCAGATTGATGGCCCCTGGCACTTTACATATATAGGTACATGTGTACACACACACACACACAGCACACAGAGATTTGTGACTAAGCCAATAAACAAAGCAGATGAACAAGGAACATGGACATGTTAAATTCTGCCCAAAAAGATTGAAAACTTCCCTGCTTTTAAACCCTCTTATGTAAATTTTCCCAATATAGGAAAGTCACAAATCTATCCTAATAAAATCCAAGTCTAAAAATGCTGTTTATGGCCCTAGCTGATTTTATTCAGTGGACAAAGCGTCGGCCTGTAGACGGAAGAGTCCTGGGTTTGATTCCAGTCAAGGGCACGTACCTTGGGGCTGCAGGCTTACTCCCTGCCCCTGGACGGGTCAGGGCGCATGTGGGAGGAGATGCAACCAAACAATGTTCTCTCTCACATCGATGTTTCTCTCTGTGTCCCTCCTCCTTCCTTCCACTCTCTCTAAGAATCCATGGGGAAACACCCTCAGGTGAGGAGTAACAACAACAACAACAAAATAGTGTTTATGCAATGGATACCTCAGCTATGAAATCGGGACATTTGTGTCAGGTGCTAAAGAAGAGATGGACGATTTGACCCAGTGATCCCACTTCTAGGAATATATCCTAAGAAACCCGAAGCACCAGTCAGAAAGAATGTATGCACCCCATGTTCACAGCAGCACAATTTGCAATAGCTAAGATCTGGAAACAGCCCAAGAGCCCATCAGCAGATGAGTGGATAAAAAAGCTGTGGTACATTTACACCATGGAATACTATGCAGCAGTAAAAAAGAAGAATCTCTTACCCTTTGAGACCGCATGGAGGGACCTGGAGAGTACCATGCTAAGTGAAATAAGTCAGTCAGAGAAAGACAAGTATTACATGACCGCACTCATATGTGGAATCTAAGTAACAAAATAAACTGATGAACAGAGCAGATTCAGAGACATGGAGCAGAGTGTGGAATCTCAGAGGGAAAGCAGGGGAGGGTGGGTGGGTAGGAGGTAATCAACCAAAGACCTTGTATGCATATATGCATAACCCATGGACACAAACAATAGGGTGCTGAAGGCCTGAGCGGTCATTTGGGGGGGCGGGGGGAGACATATGTAATACTTTCAACAATAAAGAGTTATTTAAAAAAAGAGGAGGAGGAAGAGGAGGAGACAGGTAATAAAGAAAACCACAGTCTTCTGTATAACTTTCACAGAACTGAATTTGAGGCTGACAACTACCTACATTACTGCTTCTGGAGGAAATGAGAATTTCACATTAGATTTTCACTTTTGACATTATCAAGTGATTCTTCATTTCAAACAGTGGTGACTGTGTAAAACACAGACATACAGGCACAGAGTGCACATGCACCATGGAAATACCAAAACTGAAGATTAATAATCAGGTTTAAAACAGTGGTGTTTTTCAATGTTTTAGAACCACAAATGCTTAAAACCGCAGAGAGAAAAAAACAACCCAGGAAATGAAAATGTTGGTAAGGTTGAGTAACTGCTGAGCTCGCCGAGTTTGGTCTGTACCACCCTGCTACTCCTCCACATTGTGACAATCTTTCCTTCCCAAGTAGTTCTATTCACAACCCCTGTCCCATTCTTTCCCTTTAGTTGCCCTACGGCCCCACGCCTTATCCCCATGCCTTATCCCTGATGGCAGGAGAAGAGTTAAAGAAATCAGTTGATCCAACTCAACACACACTAAAAATCTAAGCTTTTGGAAAAGAATTTTCAGCAGAATGAAAGCCATTTTACTCATACCTTTTTAGTATTACCTCTAATGTGAGCAGCCATCTTGTGTATAAAGATCTAACAGGCAAAGGTCGCCACTCTGGCCTTACTTTATAGAATGTGACTTCACCTTAGTATTCAATTAACATTTTCTGTTTAGTATTCCAGGTCTTCAAAGATTTAAAAAAATGTTGAAGAACAAGTCCAGTGGCTAATCATATTCCCAAATAATGACTCTAAACAGCAGAATAAGCAGGAAAAGGCATAAAATTTTGAATTTACTTTTGCAATCTTGGCAAAGAGAAGGCCTTCCAAGCAAATCATCAAGGCTAGAGACCATCCATAAAAACAGATTTGACTACATAAAAATAAAACCAAAGATGCCATAAACAAAGTTAAAATACAAGCAACTAATTTGAAAATATCTACAAACATCTATATATATAAAAAGCTAATATGCAAAGTATCACCTTGGGAGTTTGACCGGGAGACCGGGAGTTTGATTGCTCGCTATGACATGTGCTGACCACCAAGGGGCGGTGTGGAACGAAGGGAGGCCCCAGCCGCAGCCAGCAGCCAAGAAAGGAAGGCCCCTGCCAGCAGCTGGAAGGCCCCAATCAGCCCTGATCACCAGCCAGGCCTAGGGACCCCACCTGTGCACAAATTTCGTGTACCGGGCCTCTAGTGTTATATATAAAAGGGTTCCTACAAATCAATAAAAGATAAACCAATAAAAAATAAATGAAAGCTACTAATAGGCAAATTATAAAAGAAATGTAAATATCCAACATAAAAAAGATGCTCAACTTCACAAATAATAAGCAGATAAATTAAAACTGGATTACTTTTCTCTAAGTTTTAAAAGACTGATAATGCCCAAGCTTGTCATGAATGTGGAAAAACAGTCGTTCACACACTACAAATGCTGATAAAAGTAAAAACTGGTGCAACCTTTTCAGAAGACAATCCAGCAATATTATCAAAATTATAAATGTGCACACCCTTTGTCTCAATATTCCATTTCTAAAAGAAATGTACAAGAAATAAAGATACTTTTATTTGGTGAAACCAAAAGAGAGTTAATAATTAACTCTTCTTTCTTCTTAATTTAACAAACTGGTCAGTTCAAAGAATGCAAAAAATGTAGGCAAAGATCACATAAAGTGAAAACAAATTTTAGCAGAGAGAGCTAATAGTAAGTTTTTCATGATTTTACTTAGAGCTATTGGACATATTTATCTCTTTTGATGATCATATACAGTAAACGGGGCAAATATAATGATACATCTCCATTTTTTAAATAAGTGGAACTGTAATCAAACACACACAGGCGTTTAGTGTTTTGCCACTTATTACTGATGAATTACTTGATTTCTCTGCCCCTTTGTTTCCTCGTGTTGCCACCTGCCTCAGTGGATCTCCATGGGAATTAAAGGTGGCCCACCACAACCTCCAGAATGAAATCTGATCCTCCTCTTCCAAATCTTTTTCATAGTTTTCCACTTGACCATGCCTGCCCCTTCACAGTTGTCCTGTAATTCTAAGGATTCATACAAAAGTAGCCATCCCCCTACAATTAGGAACATTGCCTTTTCCTTCTGATTATTTCTGATACATTTGATCCTGTATGCTTACAGACAGGCACTGTGCCAGGGACTTAAGATGGGAACAGGAAATAACACTCATGGAGCTACCTGGGTGACAAATTAGTATATAAAGAATTAAGGATGGAACAGTCCTAAGAGCTAATCACAGAAGAGCATTATGATCAGGGAATAAGAACATTAAGAGCATTAGAAGCACCTGACACAGAGTGCCTCAGGGACAGCTTCTCAAAAAAACCAACACCAAGAAATCAGTATGGAGGTTTCTCAAAAAGTAAAAAATACAACTACCATATGACCTGGCAATCCCTCTTCTGGGTGTTTATCCAAAGAAATCCAAAGCGCTAGTTCAAAAAGATACATGCACCCCTATATTCATTGCAGCTATATTTATAATAGGCAAGCTATGGAAGGCATGAAAGTGTCCATAGATAGGTAACTGGATAAAGATGTGGTACATATATAGAATAAAATATTACTTGGCTATAAAAAAGAGTGAAATTTTACCACTGCAACAACATGGATGGACCTAGAGAATATTATGCTAAATGAACTAAGTCAGAGTAAGACAAATACCATATAATTTCACTTATATGTGGAATCTAAAGAAATCAAACAAACTCACAGATACAGAGAACAAACTGATGCTTGCCAAGTGGAAGGGAGTACTGGAGGGCTACATGAAAAAGGTGAGGGGACTAAGAAGTTCAAATTGGCAGTTACAAAATAGTCACAGGGATGTAAAGTACAGCATAGGGAATAGGGAATACAGTCAATAATATTGTAATAACTATGTATGGTTTCAGGTGGGTACTAGACTTATTGGGGGAATCATTTAAGTTACACAAATGTCTAACCACTAGGCTATTCACCTGAAACCAATATAATATTGAATGCCAATTGTAATTGGGGGGAAAAATGTTTTTATTTAAAAAAGAAAGGAGCCCTAGCTGGTTTGGCTCAGTGGATAGAGTGTCAGCCTGCGGACTGAAGGGTCCCGGGTTTGATTCCAGTCAAGGGCGCATGCCTGGGTTGCAGGCTCGATCCCCAGTAGGGGTAGTGCAGGAGGCAGCCAATCAATGATTCTCTCTCATCATTGATGTTTCTATCTCTCTCTCCCTCTCCCTTCTTCTCTAAAAATCAATGAAAATATATTTTAAAAACAACAACAAAAAGGAACCAAGGTACCTGCCCTGGGTCCTAAAATAATTGTAAGATACTTTTGATAGTCACAGAAATCTAAATTTAAATACACTGCTGTTAAGTTCCATAAAGCAGGCTTGTCTATCTTACCACTGTATCTCAGGCACTGTATCTCAGATGACTAAACGCTTAATTAACATTCATTGAACACATGAGCAATTATTCCTGAGGTCACTGACCTTCACACCTGGGCTCAGAGATACTCTTAATTATGTAAAATAAAATTCATGGTATATTTGTTTTTAAAGATTGTATATTAAAAGAATCTTTCATTAGGGTTAAATTTTTGCTGTGATTCTACCAATTGCTTTAAGAAATTTTAAGTATTAAACTAACACTTATTGTGTATTATTTCTGAAGTAAATTATTAAAGTTGACTTATAATTGATCCTTATAATGTGGACTCTTGTCATATTACTATATTGTGGCTACAAAAACCAAAATACTTTCACTTTTAGTAGGATACTTCCTCTTCTTAAAATTTGTTTTTAGCCAAAGAAATTTTTAGAAAAATCAAAAATATCTCTTTATAAAATCACTATTAATGATAAGTAAAGTCAAACACAGGCCTCAAGAACTTATCTAAGGAAGATACCCGTAAGTGAAAAAAGAAGTGTAGTCTGAATAATCTTTGAATAACAGTTTCAAGCTAAAAATAATTTTAAGGGCCTGCATCAACTTCCTCCATTCAATCATTCATTTATTCATTCACCAAATATTTAGTGAGACCTTCTATGGGCCGTGAACTATTCTTTGTGCTTGGAATAAACAAAACGGCAAAAATCTCTGTTCTCATAGAGCTTTCATTCTATTTTCTGCTTTTGGTCTTTCTGCCTTTAGAAAGTGAGGCAGAACATAGGAAATAAAGAACAGACAAAATAAAGCACAGCGGGGGGGACAGGAATGGGGACTGGATGATTCTGGGGAGTACAGTGAGTAGAAACTGCTTCTCCTGCTTGCTCTGTAATCTATTCAGTACCTCAGAGGCTGTTCCCAAGATAATAAAAGACACATTTTCATTCTTACTTGTGTCAAGATAGATGTGTAAGATTCTAAAGTTATAATATTTATATCATGAGTCTTAAACGACTCTTTCAGTGAAATACTGTAACACAAAAAGTTTTCAGGTACCTGATCTAAAAACATAAAACTGGCAAAATTAAGCGGAAAATGTTTATCTAATTTAGGTTTAAAATAAGTAAGTTCTTCAAACCTCCTTGGGATAACTGAAGCATTTGAAACTGTTTATGCCCTATCTAATAGTTTATTTCGGCCTTTTGACATTTTCACCAGGGTTAATGTACTATGATTACGGCTTTTATTCATCAAGATATCCAATTTTACAACTGACTCCTGGATCTTAAAAAATCCAGGAGTATTTATTTGAGTATTTAAACTACTCAAATAAATGTTGAATTTTTTTTTCAATCCTCACCCAAGGATATTTTTTTAATTGATTTTTAGAGAGAGAGGAAGAGAGAAGGAGAGAGAAACATGAATCAGTTGCCTCCCCTACATGCCCCAGCCAGGGATCAAACCTGCAACCTGGGTATGTGCCCTGACCAGAAATCGAAACCACAAACCTTCAGTGAACAGGACGACACTCAAACCAACTGAACCACACAGGCCAGGGTTGAACATTGAAATTAAGCTCACATCAAAAATACTAGTAGACCTACAACTTAATAGAGTAAATACTGTATTTCTCTAGGCTAATTATGCATTGTCATTAAATGTTCAACAGCTCAGACATAAAGTCATGCAGAAAGGATTAGAGGTGTTTTCATAGCAGTAAGTTTTATATTCTAGTTCATTTCTCTTTTTTTGGAATTACAAAATTTATTTGTACTTATTCATTCATTTACTGAAAACGTGCCATGTGCCAGGCACTATACAGCAATTGCCTATCGTTGTGGCCCCTATCTTTGCCGAGCTTATATGCTAGTATAGAAAGCTGTCAATAACAGGTTGCCTATTTATTAAAAATATGCCAAACTGTGTGCCAAGGAAGCAAAGTAGGTCTTTTCACTAACCATACCAGTCATTTTTATACAGGTCTGCATTCCGGACCTCCTCTGAGCTCCATCATGTAACATCTACTCGATACATCTCTGTCCAAATGCCCAAAGGTCCCTCCAACTCCTAACATCCAAAACTAAGCTCATATTCCAAGATATGTTTCTCTTCCCTTATTCCCAGCCTCACACATAGTACAATCATTCACCCCAAACAGAAAATGAGCACTGCTTTTCCTCCTAGCTCTGACCTTCCACCTAGTCATCCTATCTAACCTATGTCCCAAATACTGCTGTCGTCTTCCCTCTGTTTCCATTGCCCCTGCCCTGATTCAGGGCTCCATTTATTTATTTTGCAAATCCTTAACTGAAGAAATGATTTAAGCGCCTTTAAAAAATTAATTTATGCCCTAACTGGTTTGGTTCAGTGAAGAGAGTGTCGGCCTGCAGACTGAAGGGTCCGGGTTCAATTCGGGTAAAGGACACATGCCCAGGTTGTGGGCTTGATCCCCAGTAGGTTTCATGCAGGAGGCAGCCAATCAATGATTCTCTCTCATCATTGATGTTTCTATCTCTCTCTCCTCCCTTCCTCTCTGAAATCAATAAAAATATTTTTAAATTAACTTACTTAATTCACAAAACAACCCTACAAAATTTTTTAACCTCAATTTACAGATGAGAAAATTAATAATGCCAACAATACATTCTCCAGTAAAAGTTTTGAAATTTAAGTTGCTCCTAAATGTAAGCAAAAGACTCTTGCATTTTCCTACCCTAAGGTGTAACTAACAATTCTACAACACTGTCAAAGAGAAGCAATGCCCATCAAGTGGCCCAAATGTGATTTTAATAAACATGTGCCAAGACAAAGTACCAGACTTCTCCAAGTACTCAGAAAAACAAATTTCAAAAGTCTGTTATCCAAGTACTTAAACATAAAACGGGAAACCATAAAAATCTTAAGAAAAATCTATAGAGAGCAAAATATCAGACGTATGTCGTAGCAATATCTTTACCGATACAGCTCCTAGGGCAATGGAAACTAAGAAGAAAATAAACAAATGTGACTATATCAAAATAAAAAGCTTCTGCATAGCAAAAGAAACCATCAACAAAACAACAAGAAAGCCCACTGCATGGGAGAACATATTTACCAATGTTATCTTCGATAAGGGTCTAATCTCCAAAAATTTACTGGGAACTCATACAACTTAACAAAAGGAAGATAAACAATCCAATCAAAAAATGGGCAAAGGACCTAAATAGACACTTTTCCAAAGAGGACATACAGAAGGCCGAGAGAGATGAAAACACTGGAGGCCCAATGCAGGAAATTCATGTAAGGGGCTCGGCCCTCGCCCCTCGCAGCCCAGGTTTCATCTGGAAGGTCATTCTGCTGTTCTGCTTAATTAGCATATTAGCTCTTTATTATATAGGATCCTCAAAGTCACTAATCATCAGAGAGATGCAAATCAAAATGACAATGAGATACCATCTCACACCTGTCAGAATGGCTATCATCAACAAATGACAAGTGCTGGCGAGGGCGGGGAGAAAAAAAAAACCCTCGTGCACTGCTGGTGGGAATGCAGACTGGTGCAGCCACTGTGGAAAACAATATGGAGTTTCCTCAAAAAACTAAAAATGGAACTCCCATTTGACCCTGTAATCCCACTTCTAGGAATATATCCCAAGAAATCAGAAACACCGATCAGAAAGGATATATGCACCCCTATGTTCATAGCAGCACAATTTACCATAACCAAGATTTGGAAACAGCCTAAGTGCCCATCAGCAGATGAGTGGATTAAAAAACTGTGGAACATCTATGCAATGGAATACTATGCTGCTGTAAAAAAGAAGGAACTCTTACCATTTGCAACAGCATGGATGGACATGGAGAGCATGCTGCTGTAAAAAAGAAGGAACTCTTACCATTTGCAACAGCATGGTGGACATGGAGAGCATTAGGCTAAGCAAAATAAGCCAGTCAGAGAAAGATAAATACCACATGATCTCACTCATTTGTGGAATATAGTGAAGAACATAAACTGATAAACAAAAATAGAGCCAGAGTCATAGAAGCATCAAACAGACCATCCAACTTAAGAGGGAAGGCGGGGAGGGGTTTTAAGAGACCAACCAAAGGACTTGTATGCATGCATATAATTATAACCAATGGACACAGACAGCAGGGGGAGTGAGGGCATGTGCTAGGGAGTGGGAATGGCTGGAGAGAGGCCAATGGGGGGGAAAGGAGACTTATGTAATACTTTAAACAATAAAGAATTTAAATTTTTTTTTAAAAATATTTTTTTTAAAGTCTGTTATCCATACCAAGACATTTCCAACTTGATTGGTTATAAATCAATAGTAAGAGATAAAATTTTGTAGTAATTACTCCTCAATCCACACTGAGGAAAGCTATCAAAATACCTTTAATTTCAAAAGGCCAAAGTACAAACATTGATATATATTTATTCTGACATATAACCAAACAGCTCTAATTACTTTTTTAGATTGCTAATGTCCTCAATCAATAAATAAATTATACTTATCAAAATGCAAAAAGGAAAGCAAATTATGTCACTGTCTTCATTTACCTGTGAAGAATACAGGACTTTATACAAAGTAAGTACTGCAGTGCTCTGAAGATTAGTTGCCAAAATATTATATTTCAGTTTTTATTTTTCTATTTTGAGAACAAAGAATTATAAAAGTTTGATTGTTTTTACATAGTATACCAAATCCACAAGCAGAAACTGATTAGCAACAACACATTTCATAAAATCTATCCAAATGCAAACATTTTTTATCTTAAAAACCACCAAAATGCTAAGTTATATCTAATATATTTTTCTGATATAACCGGTAGCAGCAAAGCAGAGACAAACTATGAAATAATTTTAAATTATTTAAAATTATGTTAAAGCCTTATACTTTGAAAGCAAAAAGCTGTTGGAATGCTTTCGCATCATGTTAGGAATAAGACATGCCTTCCAACACTGTAGAAGTTCTAGCAAAAGCAATTAGGCAAGAAAAAAAGAGAATAAAATAAAAAGTACTTAGATTGGACAAGAAGTAAAATGATCTCTATTTGCAGATGAAATAATCTTATACATAAACAAATCCACTTTAAAAACCATTAGAATTACTAAATGAGTTCAATAAGGTTGCAAGATCTAAGATCAACATACAAAAGTCAACTATTTCTAAACTCTTGCAATGAACAATTCAAAAGTGAAATTATAAAAGCAATTCCATATACAGTATCATCAAAAGAACAAAATACAGCCCAGCTGGCATGGCTCAGTGGTTGAGCATCAACCTATGAACCAGAAAGTCATGGTTCAATTCCCCGGCAAGGTACATGGCCTGATTGTGGGCTCAATCCCCAGTGTGGGGCCTGCAGGAGGCAGCTGATCAATTATCTTTCTCATCACTGATGTTTCTCTCTTTCTCTCTCCCTTCCTTTCTGAAATCAATAAAAATATTTTTTTAAAAAGAACAAAAAACACAGAAATAAACTTAACAAAAGAAGTATAAAAGACAGCCCTGACCGGTTTGGCTCAGTGGATAGAGCGTCAGCCTGCGGACTGAAGGATCCCAGGTTCGATTCCGGTCAAGGGCATGTACCTTGGTTGCGGGCACATTCCCAGTAGGGGGTGTGCAGGAGGCAGCTGATCGATGTTTCTCTCATCGATGTTTCTAACTGTCTATCCCGCTCCCTTCCTCTCTGTAAAAAATCAATAAAATATATTTTATTAAAAAAAAAAAAAGAAGAAGTATAAAAGACAGACTCTAAAAACTATAAAACATTGTTTAAAGAAATTAAAGAAGATCTAAATAAATGGAAAGATATCCCATGTTCATGGATCACAAGACTTAATACTGTTAAGATGACAATACTCCCCAAATTGACTTACAGATTCAAAACAATTAGTATCACAATCCCAGCTGGGTTCTCTGCTGATTTTAAAATTAATATTGAAATTCAAGGGGCTCAGAATAAGCAAAACAATCTTGAAAAAAGGAATAAAGTTGGAAGACTCACATTTCCCAATTTCAAAACTTATCACAAAGCTACAATAATAAAGACAGTGTATTATTGTTAGGATAGACATACAGATCAATGAAATAGAATTGAGAATCCAGAAAAAAACAACCCTCACACTTTAATGGTCAACTGATTTTTGACCATTAAAAGGATGCCAAGATAAATCAATGGGAAAAGAATAGTTTGCAAATGGTGCTGGGGCAAGTAGACATGCAAAAGAATAAACCTGGATGGATCACTACTTCAGACTATATACAAAAATTAACTCACAATGAATTAAAATCCTAAATGTAAGAGCTAAAACTATAAAACTCTTAGAAGAAAACATAGGCATAAATATTCATGACCTTGGATTAGGCAATAGTTTCTTAGCTGTGAAACCAAAAGCTCTAAGGAAGTGATGACTAAGACTTGAATGAAAAAGGCAGAGATATGCAAGGATCTGGGGGAAGGGTATTCAAAGGAGAAAACAGCAAGAACAAAAACTAAGACAGAACCAGCTTAATATACCCAAAAACCAGAGAGATGAGATCCCAGAGGCAGATAGGGACCTTACAGGCCAAGCACCAGTATATATGACAAAAGCTGCATTACAATAGGGTCACAGCACTTCTCCAGGGGGAGCATTCATATAATAAACTAAGATGTGAGTGGTGTCCCCTAGAGTGGGGCAATGAAACAGATCAAACTACAATGTATTTTTATTTACCTGACAACCCTTCAAAAAGGCTATCCCATAAGTCTCCTATGTATTTAATTAAACCTTATTTCTATATTTTCAATAAATATTTATACCAGCCAATGAAAATTATATATACTAACTTCTTAAAAATGGCATCTCTTGGGTTTTATTTGCATTTTGACCAATTAATTAAATCCTCATAGCAAGCCAAATTGTTGACATGGCTTCATATTTTACAACCATACCTCAGAGATATTGTGGGTTCAGTTCCCAAACCACCACAATAAATTATCACAATAAAGTGAGCCGTAATCTTTTTGCTGGTGGAGGGTGTTGCCTTCGATTTGTAAAAAACACAACATCTATAAAGCGCAATATAGCAAAGCATAAAAAAACAAGCTATGCCTATATTCTTTTTATTTTCAATTTTGCTTCATTTCCTTTAAATAGACATTATATTCATGTTTCAAAATTCAAAAGGATAAGAAGTCTCCCTCCCACCTTTCCTCTGACACAAACTTCCCATCTTTGCAGGCAACAAGTGTTATGTGTTAATTGTGTATTCTTCCTGAATACACAAGTGTTATGTGTTAATTGTGTATTATCTTCAAGCAAGTATGTATATACTAGAGGCCTGGTGCACAAAATTCATCCTTCAGCCTGGCCTGCACCCTCTCCATTCCAGGACCCCTTGAGGGATGTCCGACGGCTGGTTTAGGCGGCTGTCAAATACCCCTCTCACAATCCAGGACTGCTGGCTCCTAACTGTTCACCTGCCTGCCTGCCTTATTGCCCCAACCACTCTGTCTGCCTGCCTGGTTGCCCCTAACTTCCCTCCCCTGCTGGCCTGGCCGCCCCTAACTGCCCTCCCCTGCCAGCCTGGTCACCCCTAACTGTCCTCCTCTGCCAACCTGATCGCCCCTAACCACTCTCCCCTGCCAGCCTGGTCACCCCAATAGCCTCTGCCTCGGCCCCTGCCACTGTGGCTTTGTCCAGAAGGATATCTGGAAGATGTCCGGTCTAATTAGCATATTGCCCTTTTACTAGTATAGATTCTTTTCTCTTGTTTACTGTATAAAGTTGTAGCATACTTCACATATTTCCTGAGCCTTAACTTTTTTCACTAAATTAGCTTGGCAATTGTTTCATAGCAGGGCATAAAGTTTTTCCTTTTTTTTTTTGTAACATGTTCTTATTGATTTCAGAAAGAAGGGAGAGGGAAAAAAGAGTTAGAAACATCAATGATGACAGAGAATCATCGACTGGCTGCCTCCCACTGGGGATTGGGCCCACAACCCAGGCATGTGCCCTGACCAGGAATCAAACCATGACCTCCTGGTTCATGGGTCTACACTCAAGCACTGAGCCACACATGGGATATTAAGCAAGTTAACGGCTGCATAGTATTCCCGTTTGTAGGTATAGTATTTTAGTCTCTTATTGATAACTTCTAATTCAAAAATATTTGCGAAAAAATGCAGTTCCCAGGACAAGAGATGTTAACCTGGTATATATGGAAAGGCTTCAGAAAATATGTAAACCCCCTAAAATAGTATATATATGTACCCATATGCATTTCTGTAGGCCGAATATTTGCATACCTTTCAAAATATCAAAGGAACACATGACCCAAACAGAAGTTAAAGACCACTATACTAGAACTGGTATACAAATGTCTAAGGTTTTGCTACTTTTTGTACTAGAGACAGGAAAACTAAATTACTTTTTTAAATTGAGTTTGAGAGAGAGGATGAGAGAGGAAACTAATGTAAGAGCCTCCTGCACGCCCCCATCAGGGATCAAGCCTACAACCCGGGCATGTACCTTAACCAGGAATTGAACCTGCAACCAGAAAGACTAAATTAAGTATCAATATGATCCAAAATTCTTATCTACTTTATTGAACATTATTAACTGCTGTTTTCCATTAACATAGAGCAAAACTGACCAATTTGACTTCTTTTTTTACAAGGGCTTTGTTCTTCATCTGCACCATGAAAAGAAATTCTAAAGGGAAAAAAAAGTAAATGCAATGTAAAGTATCTCTAACAGGTGAAAATGATGAAATGAAAGTTGACTATACAAGTTGTTATTCACGGTAACTGAAAGCAGAGGCATCTCTGATGCCCCTTAAACTGTACGTAATATTCCATAAAAAGTCCTTCCTGCCCTAGCCGGTTTGGCTCAGTGGACAGAGCGTCGGCCTACAAACTGAAAGGTCCCAGGTTCCATTCAGGTCAAGGGCATGTACCTTGGTTGCAGGCACATCTCCAATAGGAGGTGTGCAGGAGGCAGCTCATCGATGTTTCTCTCTCATCGATGTTTCTAACGCTCCATCTGTCTCCCTTCCTCTGTAAAAAGCAATAATTTTTTTTTTTTTTAAAAAGAGTCCTTCCTGAGAAAAGTAGATTATTAGTAGAATGTGAATGTATAATGCCTACCACATGCTAGGCACCAAAATGGAAGCTTTACATGTATTATCTTGCTTAAGCCTCAAGACAATTATTTAAGGCAACTGTATTTCCCTCTTTTACAGGTAAGAAGATGGCGGCTTAAAGAGTGTAAAGTTAAGCACCAAACCACAAACTGATTAAATGGCACAACAACACTAAAACATCCCCTCACTCTCACCTTCAAGACTCCAAATCTCATCAACTTTCCACAATACCACAGTGCCTGAAGTATGATCATTTTATGGAGGGGGTATAAACTAGTGTTCTAATTCTAATTAAACAATGTATTAGTTGTACGACAAATGCTGAAACTCTGAAAGCCTTCTTTACCATCTATAAAACTAGATTGCTGTGAGGTTTAAGTGAGAAAAGGTAGTAAAACAAACAGGTCACATACTGACCTGAAGAAGATACTTACTCCATGGTAGCTATAATCATTATTGTATCCCTCTTAGAGAAGAAACACAGAGCTGCAAGGTTTCCCAATTCAGCATAAAAAACTTCCCCCCATAATGCTGGCATTGTGACAAACTGAAGAATGATTGGAGAAATTGTGTCTAATTATTCAGTATATTTTGGTGTAATGAACATCATAAATTGTCCTTTGAATTAAAAAATCTCAAACACAGACCTGTATCTATGGCCCTAGCACCGTGAATGTCTGTTTTGACAGCTGCATAATTATCTCACTCTTCATTTAAATGCTTTATGCACAATCATGCACTGAGGTTTCTGGGTTGTTGCTGTGAAGATTTTAACATCAGGTGATAAGCGATGACAGCTGTCAAATGTATTACATCTGTTTTACTCTGAGTCGTCCCCATCCACCCTGGCGGGGGGGAGAGGGGGCCGGAGGGGAGAATCGTGTTAACCTTTTGACTTCGGTGCACTCATCAAAACAAAACAAAACACCTTCCCCATGCCCTAGGTCTCCAAACGCCTGTGCGAGGAGCTCCTGAAACTGTTAAAAACAAAGTTGAAGGCCTGAGATAATTTATTCATAAGGGAAAAAAAGTTTGTTACATTCCTTTCCCTTATGACCTAAAAACGCTTTGAACACTTTACCTAGGACCTAAACCCAGGTTCGGGGTTAATGCTGAGCAGGAAAACAACTGTTCTGCACCCCAAAACCTCCTTCGAGACTCTCTTCCTTCCTCCCTTCCCCCAAGAGTGGAAAAGAGTGCCACTGCCGCGCAGCCCCAAAAGCCCGGCGCGCCGGCTGCCAAGCGAAGCTGGGCGACCGACGCCCGGTGGGTGGTCCCCTCCGTGCCTGGCTCCCCTTGGAGCCGCGCACCCCCCGCCCCGCCCCTCCACACCACGAGGGCCCGGTCCACACCCTCCCGCTGTCTCCCGAGCCCAGAGCCGCACGGCTTCCCCGGGGGCTCACCATCGCGGCCCCAGGACACAGCGCGGGCGGGCGGGCCGGCGGGTTGGGGAATCCGTTACCGGAGCTCGGGACCCATTCGCGCCAACAACTTCTCCCTCGCAGTGGAAGGAGGTGGAGGCGCGGCGCTCGGCAATGACGTCAGAGGCGCGCGGCTTCCCGGCGGTGCGGGCCGCGGCGGGAAGTGCGACGTGGACGCCGGGCGGCGCGGGCGGGCCGCAACCTCGCGAGGAGCGGCGGGACCCCGCGCAGAGTCGCGCCCTCGGGTTCTGGCGGGGGCGCTCGAGGAGAACTTCCGAGTTCGGCTTCCTGAGGAAGGCGGCTCCCCAGGTCCTCCCGGGCTCGCGTTGGGGACTGCACTGCCCCCACAATAGCTTTGAGCGTTCCCACCCGCAATAAGAAATACGTTTAGGAAGAACATTTCACATATTATACTTAAGTCGCTATTTTTAAACAAGAGTTTCACCAAACGGTATTTACTCTGATGTTTATTTTTTTTCACGTTTGGCCCACCAATTGGTTTTTTTCACCTATTAAGTGGAGACCCATAGTTTGAAAACCACCAGGGAAAGGATAATCTTTGGTTATATAGTTCTAAAGCAAAAAAGGACTAGTGAAGTCACCTGGCCATCACCACCCACTCCATATTATAAATGAAAAATATGAGGCCTAGTCCTGCCCGCGTGGCTCAGAAGCTGAGTGTCGACCAATGAACCAGGAGATCACGGTTTGATTCCAGGTCAAGGGCACATGCCCGATGTGCCCAGATTTCAGGTTGGATCCCGTGTGGGGCGTGCAGGAGCCGGCGATCAAAGATTCGCTCTCCCTCTCCCCTGTCTCTGAAATAAATTTTAAAATATTTTTTAAAAATAAAAATATGAGACCTAAACAAGCTAAGGAGTCCAGCTTTATTCCAAAACTAAACCAGACTAGGAATCTAGGCCTCCAAACCTGCCCTGCCAAGTCCCCCAAACAGCAGCAGGGGGAGGGGGATGTGAAGCCCAGTCATAACCAAGGTGCACCTTGTTTTTTTATTTCTTTATTGATTAAGGTGTTACATATGTGTCCTTATTCCCCCATTACATCCCCCCATCCCCCTCACTCATGCCCTCACCCCCCTGTTGTCTGTGTCCATTGGTTAGGCTTATATGCATGCATACAAGTCCTTTGGTTGATCTCTCCCCCTTACACTCACCCTCCCCAAGGTGCATCTTCACAGAAAAACAGTGATCCCAAAGCTTTTGGAATAAACAGATTTTATATTAATAGACTAGAGGCCCGGTGCACAAAATTCGTTCACGGGGGGTGTGTCCCTCAGCCCACCCTGCACCCTCTCCAATCTGAGACATCCCTCTCACAATCCAGGACTGCTGGCTCCCAACTGCTTGCCTGCCTTCCTGATTGCCCCTAATCGCTTCTACCTGCCAGCCTGATCACCCCCTAACCACTCCCCTGCCAGCCTGATTGATGCCTAGCTGCTCCCCTGCCAGCCCGATTGCCCCTAACTGCCCTCCCCTGCCAGCCTGGTCACCCACAACTGCCCTCCCCTGCTGGCCTGGTTGCCCCCAACTGCCCTCCCTTACAGGCCTGATCGCCCCTAACTGCCCTCCCTTGCAAGCCTGATCGCCCCCAACTGCCCTCCCTTGCAGGCCTGGTCCCTCCCAACTGCCCTCCCCTGCTGGCCATCTTATGGCGGCCATCTTGTGGTGGCCATCTAGTGTCCACATGGGGGTGGCCATCTTGTGTGTTGGAGTGATGGTCAATTTGCATATTACTCTTTTATTAGATAGGATAAGCAACAGAGGTGTGGAATAGAAAGTGACATTTGCATACAAGTTTAAGGGAAAACATAAGACTCTAAGGCTTTCAGTGGGAAGAGCAGTATCTCCAGCTTCAGTCCTAGACTTTCAAGTCCTAACCCAGTGGTCGGCAAACTGCGGCTCGTGAGCTGCTGTTTGCCACTCTGTTGACTAATGAGTTTGCCGACCACTGTCCTAACCCTCCCACCCATCCTGTTAGGACTTGCCCTTTATCACACCAATATCTCTATAATGAGAGATAGCGAGGTCTCCAGAATACAACAATGGCTAAGGATGGAGAGTTGGTATTTATTAAGCACCCACTGTAATCTGTGTTAGGCTTACAACTATGGACTGTCCTCGTTTGGGTCATTTAATACCCATGATGACACTATCTACTATTATCCCCAGTTTACAAAGGAGTAAACGATTACTCATGAACAAGGCCTCATTGCATGGGTCCCTTTGAAGCCAATGTGCTAGGGTTCCCAACCCCACCACATTCTATTGGGTGACCATGGGCAATTTACTGTGCCTCAGTTTTCTCATCTGTAAAATATGAGTAATAGTACTACTTCATAGGCTTGTTATAGAACTCTTCCTGGCACATAAGCAGGTAACAATTTTTTAAGTCAGCTATTTTTTAATATATTTTTATTGATTTCAGAGAGGAAATGAGAGGGAGAGAGAGATAGAAACATCAATGATGAGAGAGAACATTGATTGGCTTCCTCCTGCATGCCCCACACTGGTGATTGAGCCCACAACCTGGACATGTGACCTGACCTGGCCATGTGCCCTGACTGGGAATCGAACCATGACCTCTTGGTTCATAGGTCAACGTTCAACCGCTGAGCCATGCTGGCCAGGCAAGTCCACTATTATTATCATTATTAATTACACAAGGCTAGGTATTATCAAGGGAGATAACTCTAAAAATGAACTTACCTACTTCACAATTTTGCTTAGAAATACTTGAATGGGGAGGAGAGGAGTCATTAGATTTTTTGAGAGATTAATAAAAACTATGAACCTGCCTGGTCAGTGTGGCTCAGTGGTTGAGCATCAGCCCCTGGTTACGGGCTGATCCCCAGTAGGGGGCAAGCAAGAGGCAGCCAATAAATGATTCTCTCTCATCATGGATGTTTCTCTCTCTCTCTCTCTCACTTCCTCTCTAAAATCAATAAAAATATTTTTAAACTATGAACCTACTCCTCAGAAAAATGTACATAGAAGACACATCACATAAACCTTTGCCTATATGAATCCATAATGATTCCACATATGAATCCAAATATGAATCCATGTGTGGAAATATCCTCCCACCAATTAAATAACCAGGCCTGGCTGAGAGGAAGTTGCACTTCCCACTCGAAATAAAAGGGAGCCAGCAAGCAAGGGCACAATGTAAATATAGCTTAATAAAATCCTTAGATTGTGACTCTAAGATAAAAATTGTTATTTACCAAAGAAGTATGCAAAAACTGACAATTCATGCCTTCATATATAATAGTATGGATTTTTCAATCTTTAAGGATGGGAGTTACCCATTTGTGTTAGCAACTAAAATACTGGTGGGGCTCCAAATAAAAGTAATAAACCTATTTGTCCCCTCATTAGTAATTTTTTTAAAATATTTTTTTATTTATTTCAGAGATGAAGGGAAAGGGGGAGAGAGATAGAAATATCGATGAGGGAGTATCATGGATCAGCTGCCTCCTGCACACCGCCCTCCCAACCCCTCCAGGGATCGAGCCTGCAATAGGCATGTGCCCTTGACTGGAATCGAATCTGGGACCCTTCAGTCCACAGGCCGAAGCTCTCTCTACTGAGCCAAACTGGCTAGGGCCCCTCATTAGTAATTTCACTACTTATATTGATTCTGTCCATCATAGCAATCACATATACTATTTACAAAAGCATGATTTATCCACATTACATAAAAGCTATCCTATATAATAAAAGCATAGTATACAAATTGTCCCCTTGACCAGAGTTGTTCCAGGAGTTCAACCAGGGGGCGGACCAGCCAGGAGAAGGGAAGGGGGCCCTGGCCCCAGCCGCCAGCCGCCAGGGACCCTATCAGTGCACGAATTCCATGCACTGGGCCTCCAGTAATTTCAGATGCCTTTACCAGTACAATAATCACAACAATAATATGTATCCACTTTACATTTGCTGGTTCCTTTACCTAGAGTCCATATATGAATCTTTGCCTATAAGTTAGAGGACCTAAACCAATTCACAATGTTTATTGTGTCTAAATAAGTAAATAAGATGTATACTAAAAGTTTTTATTTTATTTTTAATTACCGTTCACATTCAATATTATTTTGTATTAACTTTAGGTGTACAGCATTGTATAAAAGGTTACATATCTTTTCCATTATATCACTTTTAACTTTTTTATTTCTTTATTAGCATTTTGAAGCCTCCTTTGAATTTAGGTGGGACTTCAATCAGAAGCCTGTAACTTCCAGAAAGATACTGAATTTAATTTGTTGGATTTTTTTTTTTTTTAGGAACATTTGCTTGGAAATATTGTATCTCAGAAATATTAAAAATGACTGCATCTGCTTTGATACTTCTCACCTGGTCCTGGGCTGGCCTGTGACTGATTTGACCAAAGAAACGGTGACAATACTATGCCAGCTCCAGACAGCTTTAAGAGGACTGGCGACTCCCACCTTGCTCTCTTAAGAGGCCTGAGCTGCCATGTAAAGTGAGAGAAGGGGCCAGCTGAGCCCAGGTGTGTAGCTAGCTCCATCAGGTGCCAAGTGAAGCCATCTTCCCAGGTGCTGGTGGGATTTCACTGTGACCCAAGCCAACACTGTATAGAAAGAAAGATCACCTCGTCACGGCCTGCCTAAATACTCTGACCCACAGTAGTGTGAGCATAATAAAATGATTGTTCTTTTAAGGTACTAAGTTTTGAGGTAGTTGGTGTGAAGTAATAGATAACCATAATAGAAATGTGTTAAAGGGCTCAAAACAATAAGTATGAACAGAAATCTGATGCCTATTTTTTTTTTTTTTACTGTGGTGATTTTTACTCATGTACTATTCAACAAATACTTATTGAGCTTCTGCTATGTCAGCAGCACTTTTTTGTGTGCATGCTGGGAACCCACAGTACATAAGACAGACAGTCCAGCTTCCATGAAGTTTATATTTTTGAGGAAAAATAAATTTTTTATTTTTAGATAACAGTGAGTGCTATAAAGGAAATGAAGCAGCATGCCCAGCCAGTGTAGCTCAGTGGTTGAGCATCAACCTACGAACCAGGAAGTCACAGTTTGATTCCAGGTCAGGGCACATGCCTGGATTGCAAGCTTGGTCCCCAGTAGGACGCAGGCAGGAGGCAGCCAACCAATGATTCTCTCTCATCATTGATGTTTCTATCTCTCTCTCCCTCTCCCTTCTTCTCTGAAATCGATAAAAAAATATTTAAAAAAGAAAAGAAAATGAAGCAACATAGAGTGAGATAGAGGAAAGCTGGGGAGAAGTATGGGGAAGTGTTGTAAGTAAGTGACCAAAAAGACGTCTAAGAAGGGGGCATTGAGCTGAGACATGAATGCTGAGAAGGGACCACAAGTATAAAGGCCTTCATATGGAATGAGTTAAATATATTTAAAGAATAGCCAGAAAGCCAGTTATATGACTGGTGCATATATCTCATGAGTGAGTTTCTTATTAAGTTTGTTTCTACATAACAGCAGCTTCTGGATTTTAACCCTTCCCTGTCACTATTCTATAATAGTGTCTAGTTTGAATTTGTTCCAGGCAAAAGACCATTCTATATGCACCTTCCATTTCTATATAACCCTTCTTTGATGAGAATAAAATAATAGGTCATAACCACTTCCATTTCTAGGTCTTAGTTGAAAGACTGCACTAATGCGTTCCAAGAAATTGGGAATACACAAAGAATATAACAAACGAGGCTGCTGATATTTTTTAATCCTTACCCAAGGATATAGTGTGGTTTGGGGCTTTTGGTTGTGTGTGTGTGTGTTTTGTTTGTTTGTTTGTTTGTTTTAAGAGAAAGAGGGGAGAGAGAGAGAAAGGCAGAGAAAAAGAGGGAGAGAGACAGAGACAGAAACATCGGTGCCCTGACCAGGGGATTGAACCTGTAACCTGGGAATGTGCCCTGACCGAGAATTGAACCTGAAACCCTCTGGTGCCCAGGACGATGCTCCAATCAATTGAGCCACACTGGCCAGGGCAGGGCTGCTGATTTTTAGATAGCTTTTCAGAGAGGCATAGAAAAGTCAGTTCTTTATTATATAAAACATTAGCTAACAAAGATTCCGTGCATGTTTTATTATAAGTATCTTGATCAAAAGTTTTCTTCACACCCTCCTTAGTCATTAGTTCAGCTCTTCTTAATATCAACATATATCAAACCAGCTGATGAATAAATAAGACTAACAATTCATTTGTAGAGTATAGTTGGTAACAGATAATACAGCACTGGATTACAGTTCCAGAATTAAAGACACCTATTGAAATCCTAAAATATTTTTTTCTTATCCTTATAATAATGATTTGAGACCTAGGACAATTTTAAGGGATATATTATATGTTGGATCTGACTACCTGATGCTCACTGGCCTTGTCTTAGTCCTTTAAAGAAAGGGCTTTGGGGAAAACTCTATCAACAAAGCCAATTTTGTGCAAGTCAGGGGTCTCTTCCCTGCCCCACTTAGGGACAGATCTCTGGGGAAGAAGTGTTTACATTCCATGAAGAACTCTTTATTCCCAAAGTTAGAATATTGACATTAACATCTCTGTGAGTATGTTTCTAAATTTGTGAATGGTTGGGATTATGCTGATAATATTATTGCCTCTCTTTCCATATCTTATACAGAGAGTTAAATCGCTGCCCTCCTGAATGGACTGACAGATGTGTATTCATTAAAAAGGGCATGATTTGTATTTGGTCATCCTTTATACTCTCTCTTAACTACTGTGTGTAAGTGAAAGACAACTGCAAAGGTCAACATAAATCCTCAGTGTTAATGCCTCCGCCATGGTTATCTTATCTAACTTATCTGTGCCATAGGAATACCTCTTCACCTGGAGTCACTTTGAACTCCTTCTCAGGAGCACAATTGTTGCATTGTCTTTCACATAGACCTTTATAAGTCAATAGGAATGAATTGAATTTTCACTGTGCAACAACAAATGTGACTTTCGGCCCTCTGGATAAATATTAGCCTGTCCTGCTTTGTCAGGGTTTACTGGAATATATTCCCTATAGAAAACGGTCCGTTAGGCAGCTTGTCCTCTTCCGTGTTTGCAATGACTGCAGATCCAGACTGGTGATGTCGACCTTGTAATCCATTTATGAACATAATCATTAAGTCATATCTGTTACCATGAAAGTGCACATATTCTAATTTACAATATTAGGCACTAACTATGTCATCTATCTTAATTCTTGGATGATATCCAGTTAACCTCCTTAATGTGATTATGCTTGAGTAATCTAAATTTATATAGACTTGCCTGAAGATTTTTATAACCTATAAATAATAGAAAGTTTCTCCCAAGAAAATCAGTATTTTCACTTAGGTAAGAAGAAACATTTACATTTAAAATAGTAAATTTGTTTAAAAGCATAAAATGTTACTGTTGATGTACACATTTGATTATATATAATGTATTTCAATGTGTTTGATTTTATATAATGTATCTCTGTGTATAAACAGAGCAACGGGAATACCAACAGCATTTGGTAGTGATAGGTTTTATGATTAGGATAATCTTTCATTCCCCAAGTGCTACAAATCAAAGTCATTCCATCATTTTGTTGTTGTTGTTTCATAGAAACTATGTGAGGCATGGCGAATGAAGGAAATTGCCATCAGTGATTATTTGAAAACAACGATTATAGTAAGAATGACCACATACCTGGATATGACAGACCTTTAAGACTCTTGAGAATCTGAGATTCTATGATATGGTATGCCCAGAACCCTCATTTACATTTTAACAATGTTAGCAATAAAAATAAAATTCTAGCCATAACCTGTTTGGCTCAGTGGATAGAGCGTCAGCCTGTGGACTGAAGGGTCCCAGGTTCGATTCTTGGTCAAGGGGATGTGCCTTGGTTGCAGGCGCATCCCCAGTGGGGAGTGTGCAGGAGGCAGCTGATTGATGTTTCTCTCTCATCGATGTTTCTAACTCTCTATCCCTCTCCCTTCCTCTCTGTAAAAAATCAATACAATATATTTTTTTAAAAATAAATAAATAAAATAAAATTCTAATTTCCATGCAAATTTCACAGGTCATATTTCTTAAGATACAGTTGAAATAAAATTGAATATAATCACTGTTTATAAAGACTAGGGTATATTGGAGGTAAAAAAAAAAATCTTGTAAATGAACACAAGTCAGAATAGAAGACACATGAAAAAGGAAGTCGAATAAATTCACATCTTCCATAAAATATACAGCAAAAAAAACTTATCAGATAAAGTCTGATTTATTGCCACAAAAAGGATATAAACAATACTTTTTAACATAAGCATTTAAGCTGCTACCTGCTATAGAGAGAACTAACTTTGCTTTAAGACAAGGTCACCCTAGCTGGTTTGGCTCAGTGGATGGAGTGTCAGCCTGCCCACGGATTAAAGCCCTGGTCGGTGTGCACGCAGGAGGCACCAATCAATGTGTCTCTCTCACATCAATGTTTCTCTCTCTCTGTCTCTCCCTATCCCTTCCACTCCCTCTAAAAATCAATGGGAAAATATCCTCAGGTGAGGATTAAAAATAAAATAAAAGACAAGGTCAAAGCTTTAGACTCCACATTTTAAAATATTATACCTGGTTTGGTGCCTTTATAGAAACATTATCATTAGCTCTGGGATGCACTATTGGTGAAGTTAGTGCAGCATCATTACTAATACCTTGAATTCTCTAGGCATTTTTTAGAAAATGTTTCTTAAAGTGTTTAAGAACACTTTACATTACTGTATGTTGAAACTCACTATTATAGTTAAACGAGAGGTCCGGTGCATGAAATCGTGCATGGGGGGGGGTCCCCTCAGCCCAGCCTGCACCCTCTCCAATCCGGGACATCCCTCTCACAATCCTGGACTGCTGGCTTCTAATCGCTCACCTGCCTGCCTGCCTGGTCACCCCTAGCTGCTCTCCCCCACCCTCGCCAGCCTGATCGTCACTCACTGCCTCTGCGTGCTGGCCTCATCACCCCTAACTTCCCCCCCTGCCGGCCTGGTCATCCCTAATTGCCCCCCCCCCCCCGCTGCCAGCTAGGTTGCCCCCAACTGACCCCCCACCAGCCTAGTCGCCCCTCCTTGCCTCCCCTGCCAGACTAATCGCCCCCAACTGCCCCCCTGCCGGCCCGGTTGCCCCACACAACCTGCTGTTCAGTCGTTTGGTTGTCCCTCACTAACCCTCCTGCCGGCCTGGTCATAGGCAGCCATCTTATGAGGGTGTGAGGGTTAATTTGCATATTACCTCTTTATTATATAAGACTAGAGGCCTGGTGCATGAAAGTCGTGCATGGGTAGGGTCCCTAGGCCTGGCCAGCAATCAGGGCAGATCGGGGCCTTCTGGCTGCCGGCTGGGGCCTTCCTTCATTCCGTGCCACCTCCTGGTGATCAGCGCACATCATAGCCAGCGATCAAACTCCTGGTCTCCCAGTTGAACTCCCAAGGGGACACTCTGCATATTAACCTTTTTTATATATAGATTCCACCTCTTTCCCTTCCTTCTACCATAGTCTAAATCTGATTGTGAGACAATATTAGACAAACCAAAAAATATTTTTAATATATTTTATTGATTTTTTACAGAGAAGAAGGGAGAGAAATAGAGAGTTAGAAACATCGATCAGCTGCCTCCTGCACACCTCCTACTGGGGATGTGCCTGCAACCCAGGTACATGTCCTTGACCGGAATCGAACCTGGGACCTTCCAGTCCACAGGCCAACGCTCTATCCACTGAGTCAAACCGGTTAGGGCTGACAAACCAAAATTGAAAGACATTCTACAAAATTACTGACTAGGATTCATCAACAGTGTCAAGGTCATGAAAGACAAGGAACAACTCAGGAACTGTCACAGATTGGAGAGGACTAAAAATATATAATAATTAGATGCAATGTGGGATCCTGGACAGAAAAAGGACATTAGGAGGAAAATGGGTAAAATGGGTTTGTACTTTAGTAAATAATATCATAGCCATGTTTATTTTCTGGTTTTGATCATTATAAGTGATTATGCAAGTTAACATGAAGCAAAACTGAGTGAAAGACATGCATGAACTCTGTACTGCTTTTGTAAGTTTTCTATAAGTATAACATTTTTTTATTAAAAAATAATAATGACCCCCCCAAGGTGGATGGTTGTTCTATTCAACAAACAGGATTAGGAGTAGGAAACAAGAATTTGTTTTTGGACATTTTATGTCTAAAATGTCCTTTGATTTGGGATGAAAGAAATAATCATGAGCAAAGAAATCAGAAAATTTGTATTTATGTATAAATAATGTATAAGATGGCTGTGAAGATTATGAAATTTTTAGGAAGGTACAATTAATAAATTAGTAACAACCTGGAAATTAAATCTCTATGATTTCAATAAAATACTCTTCATGAGGAGTTTTCTTTTTTTTTAACACATTTTTATTGATTTCAGAGAGGAAGGGAGAGAGAGATAGAAACATCAATGATGAGAGAGAATCATTGATGGGCTGCCTCCTGCATGCCCCTCACTGGGGATCGAGCCCACAACCTGGGCATGTGCCCTTAACTGGAATCAAACCTGAGACCCTTCAGTCTGCAGGCCGATGCTCTATCCACTGAGCCACACCAGCTAGGGCAGGAGTTTTCTTGATGAAGTACTTTCTTCACTTGGTTTCAGGGACATCAGCAGTCTCCTGCCTGGTGAGCTCACCCAGCCCCATAGCTTTGCATACTGGCTGAATACTGACACTTTTACATTTGTATCAACTGCTGGTTTTCCCCATGAACTTCAGAATTGTATATCCATTTTCCAACTTCACATCTCCATTTGGCTATCTAATAGATATATCACGTTTATTATGTCCGAAACTAAATTCCTGATATTCCCTCACAAACTAATAGTACTGCCATTCTTCCATTTGCTCAGGTCAAAAATTTTGAAGTAATCCTTGACTTTCTCTCTCTCTCTATCTCTCTCTCTGTCTCTCTCGCTCTCTCTCTCTCACACACACACACACTCAAGCCTCAGGAAATTTTGTTAGCTCATTCTCCAAAATATAACTAGAATCCAACAAATCTCACCACATCCAGCATTACCAAGCTACCGTCATCTCTCTCCTTGTTACTGTCTCTTGACAAATCACTCTGACTCCGCCTTTGTCACCCTTAGAGTAGACTCTGCACACATTATCCGCAGTGATTCTTTCCAAATGTATTAGATCATGTCACTCTGCTAAAAACTCTCCAGTGCTCCTCTTCTCACTCAGAGTATAAGACAGATTCCTCTCCATCCCCCTGTACCATTGGTCCCATTACCTCTCTGTACTTATTCTCTACTGCAGTGGTCGGCAAGAGCCGCAGTTTGCCGCTCTGTTGACTAATGAGTTTGCCGACCACTGCCCTACTGCTCTCATTCATTCCACTGGCCACACTGGCTTCATTATTTCTTTTCTTTTTTTCCTTTTTATTGAATTTATTTGGGTGACACTGGTTAACAAAATTATGCAAGTGTCAGGTACACAATTCTACAACATCTCATCTACACATTGTGTCTGTTGGCCTTCAGTGTAGGAAACAGAAATCACTCTGAGTATTGTGTGTTCACCACCCCAAGTCCTGTCTCTGTCCCTAAAGAGTTCAGCATTTCTTGAAGGTGCCGGACATACTTCTACTTCAAGGACCTTTTACTCACTACACACTGTCTACCTGGAGTGCACTTTTCCCTGATATCTGTATGGCTCACCCTCTCACCACTTGCAAAGTCTCCACTCACAATTAAAGATGACCAAGCACGCCCTGGCTGGTGCACTCAGTGGTTAGAGCGTCGGCCCGCATACCGAAGGGTCTCAGAATATCCAGTCAAGGGCACATAATTGGGTTGCAGGTTCGACCCCCAGACTTGGTCAGGGCACATGCGGGAAGCAACCAAGTCAATGTGTCTCTCTCACATTCATGTTTCTCTCTCTTTCTCCCCTCCCTCCATCTCTTCCACTCTCTCTAAAAATCAATGTAAAAAGTATCCTCAGGTGATGATTAACAAAACAAAAAACGCAAAGCAAACACCACAAAACAAAGATGACCAAGCACAAGCACCATGAGTGAGAGTCAAAGGAAACAACCCAAAAGAGGGCGTTTTGTTTTGTTTTGTTTTGTTTTAACTAAATGTGGTACTTAATATGTTAGAGGGGCAGGGGCTGAAGAAATGAAACCAGATGCCA